>CM038147.1:76621287-77221287 GCA_021437245.1 Aegilops speltoides
GTGCATGGGCACACCCAACTAGGGCATGGAATGACCCTTTGACTTCCCAATCGCAAATAAGACATGATGCCCGAGTCAACAAGTGCTTGTCCTGTTTATTTTCTGAGGTAGCCAACGCACCTGACCACTTTCCAGGCTAAGATTTTCATCTTCAGAGGTACTATAGTATGTCAAGTATTACTCCACAACTAGATCATTGATGTGGCGCGTTTTCCCGCCTGTCTATTTATACGATATAAATGATGGAATTTTCATAGATATATGGGCACCTGAAATATGTTATACTTGTACAAACTTAACCTTATATTAGTCAATAATCAATAAAAATCTCATATATACTTCAAATAAAAAAGCATATAAATTTCAAGTACACAAATTGGTTTGGTATGACAACATACACATCAATGTATTCAGTAAAGCGAACCAACATTTGTTATTACAGTATTCACTGCCGGCCCAGCAGTTTAACACCAACGTGAAGATAAGACGAGGCTGATAAAAGAACGGATTGGGAGCTCGAATACCAAACAAATTTGCAATCCACTGCAAATCATTTTGCTAGTAGTTAAAATAACAGATGATCAAGACCACAGGTCTCGGTCTTTCCAAGAAAATTTTCATTTCTAGCAATACGTTTTGCCCATCAAAATTTAATACTTCCTTTGATTCATATTAATTGTCGTTGATTTAGTAGTACAAAGATGTACTTTTAAATCAAGGACAATCAATTAATATGAATTGAAGGGAGTATATAAATCTACAAATCGCCCAGTTGCCCTATTGGCCTGTTCTATGTTGGAGTAGCTTTTTACGACGTGCCTCGCGCATATACGCGCCGAACTTGAAGTGGTGTTGTTTCTCTTTGGACCACAGCTCCATCCAAGTCGTCCCGGACGAGTCGTCGGCCAGGGGGGACGAGTCGTCCCATCTCCGCCACCGCCAGAACGAGGCCTTATACCTGTTCTTCCAGAGCTCGCTGTCATGGTCGGCCACGACGCGGCCAAGTCCGGCGCAAGTGCTCGCCACCATGAAGAACTCCAAGTCGGGGAGCCTCGCCAGGATGTCCAGCATGACATCGACGGGGAGCGACAAGAGGGTATTGCCAGGGCACACGGCGACGAGGGTCTCTGCCATGGCTTGCTGTGGCGCGCTCGATCGATCGAGGAGTTCTGCGGGACGGCGCGCTGGTTGCATGGAAGTAGAGCGGCGGGTGGCTAGGGCAAAGGTCTCTCTTGATCAGGCAAAGGGATGGGAGCCCTGAAACTTGTCGCGCCGCGCGCTCCTGGGCTCACGCGATCAACGAGTGGCCTGAGCCAGGCCGTCTGGACTTTGGACTGGGCTCCAGGCCGACCCAAACTAATTAACGTAAAGCGTGGCCCAAAGAGAAAAGTAGTTCGCACCGAGTACCCCGTACATGGATCAAACGTCATCGGCCATGTATGCTTCTGAAGTGTTATAGGATACTCCCTCCTTTCCCTTATATCAGGGGCGACCCTACGCGTCCACCGGCGGATCCGCGCGATACATCCGCTATCTCGATGGCCATTCGATCTACGCGCATATAGCCGTCTGATCGATCTCCTGGCACGCGGCTCGGTCACCTCCCCCCACTCATTAATTCCTGAAACAACGGTCGAGTTGTAGAAACAAGCGCTTTGTCCCGGCCTGACAGATCCGTGCCCAGCACGGCGCCGTCCCCAACCACCGCAAAATCAGCCGCCGCCGGTGTGGGGGACCTCCATGGCGCACCACATCACGCGCCAGATGGTGGGATCGGATGCCAATCTAGCTCACCGAGAACCCCTGCTTGGAGAACGGCCACGACCATCTTTCTCAGCTCCAAGTGCCGCCGGGGGGCTGCAGCCGCGAGCTGGTTCTTCGACTTGGTTCACAAATCCTTCGGTAGTGTTTCCTGAAGCTCATCAAGCAGATCCCGTCAACAATCTTCGGTGAGATCCTATTCTAAAACACTAGCTTTATTCCACTCTGAAACATGAACACCTGTGTGAAAAAACAGAGCAATGAGCCTCCCAAATTTAGTTGCACTTGAGCCTCCATATTTCCTGAAACATTAGCTCTGTTCAACATGTCCTGCCTATTTGTATCTATGAAACATGAGACTCAGAAAAAATTAGTTGTATTGGTTGGTGCCTCTGGTTAATGCCCCTGGTTTCATTGGTTAGTTGCCCTGCTCCAATTTTATGAAACTTGTTAATGCCTCTGGTTTGATTTCATTGTGTACGTTGTTTCATAAGACAAAAACACATTGCATGTTTCTGTTAATGCCCTGCTCCCATTGTGTGATTTTATTATGCATGTTGCATGTTCATGGGACCCCTGAACATGCAAAATTTCTGTTGGTTTGATTATGTTGCATGTTTCTGTTGGGTACCTGGATTTTTTTAACACGAAAAAAATTTGTTGATTCCACGGAGAGATGAAATGACTGTTGCACAACAACTCTGTTGTAGGAACATGGAACTGAAGGCGAAGGGAGCTATGTCCAAGGCAGTTTTTCTGTTGGTGGTGGTGATGATTCAGAGGGGTTGTTGTTTGCTGAAGATGCAATCCAAGATGATTCAGATGATGGAGATGTTTCGCCGCAGCCACTGCCGCCCTATGTTGGGATGGTGTTTGACACAATCGAGGATGCTTGGAAATTCTACAATGACTATGCCTTCAAGTTGGGGTTCGGGACACATATATCTACTTCAAAATTCACCCAGAAGAGAGGTCAGAAGAAAGAGGATGCAATACTGATAAACAGGGTCATTGAGTGTGTGCACGCTAGAAAGCCCGTTAAAACGGAAACAAGTAGCACATCAGAGAGCATTGCAACGGAAGACAACAACTCTAGTAGGCAGCATGATGTTGTGACATGCATTTTCATCTGGGTTTTGTTTCCAGTACAACCAGTTTTTCATTTGGCTTGGTGTATTCAGGTTACAGGAAAAATAGCTTGTTTACTGTCCATGTTAATGTTACAGGAAAAATAGCTTGTTCATGTTACAGGGACATGATGTTCCAGGGATGCATCCATGAAAAATAGCTAATGTATTAAGGTTACAGGAAAAACATAAATCTTACATGAAGGACCTTTCACTTGGTGTTGTTACAGGAACATGTATTCACATGTTGATTTTGCTAGAGTATAATATAGATCAAAAGGATCATGTTACAGAGACACAATGGATATAGAATATTTTGTTGCCATTGAAAGATTTATCATGCAACAAGTGCTCCCATACACCAAAATGATACACCAGTGTGCAACAAAAAAACTTGATATGAAACGCACATCAGGAACAGTAACTACCATTTTATTTATCATGTCTACACTGTATATAGTTGTGCAACACCGGAACATTAGCGACAAATGGTTGCATCGATAAAGCTCCAGCATACAAAAAAGAAGAGGGAAAAGGAGGCATGCCCCAGTATGACACATTCTTCTCCAAAAATCTTTAGTTCCATCGACTACTAGAGAGCTCGGTTACAAACATGTCGCACACACATGCACCGAAAAAAAGAGGCCTAAACTACTAGCTAGGTCTTGTTGCGGTCGACGGTTGACTTCAATCTTCGACTTTTTCAGCAGGGCTTGGAACTCATCCTCTTAGCTGAGGGTGTTTTGCGAGTGTTTGAAAAGCTTCGCCGCAATGTACTTCCAGAAGTTGAGCAAGGAGATTGTGTCCTGAGCATACACAGCAAGAAAAACACATAATTAGAAACTACTAGCAAAGAGAAAATGCACTGTTGCAGAAAAATATGATTTCACAAAGAAATGATTCTAGTGTTGCAGAGTGTTTCTTTACTACTAGTGTTGGAGAGTGTTTCTGTACTACTAATGTTGCATAGGTTGCAGAAACATAAGCTACATAAGCTACAGACATAACCTACTAACTAGTTTAAGAAAGGTAAGTTTCTCTGAAATATAGCTACTATTTCTGAAATTACATATATGTTTCTCTTAAACTACAAACTGGATAAGTGCATGAGCTACAGAAGCTTTGAACTAAAAAGAAATAACATATATGTTTATCTGAAAAAACAAACTGGATAACTGCATGAGTATTCGAACAGTAGATTCAGAAAAATGAAACAGGGGGATCCTATAGAAACTACACGCTCCAGAAATTCAGAAACACACCTATGAGTTTTCAGAACTATGCGAGTTGACTGCTTGAGTTTCAGTCCAACGAAGGGCTGTTGATCATGCATGTCGCGAAAATGCAGTGGTTTCTGCAACTAGTTGATCAGGCTCTGAATTATGTTTTAGTCGCTTTTGGTTCTGCTGTTAGTGTCAACTGAATTTAAGCTTCAAAAGGGGTTGTCTGAATTCTGCAACAAGTTGGTGGCTCTGAATTCTGTTTTAGAAGTTTCAGTCCAGCTTGAAAGGGTTGTTTGAATTTAAGCTTGAGAGGTCTTATAAACTGAATGTAGTTTGTCTGTTTTGATTCAGAATTTTGAAAATTTAGTCTGGCTGGCTTGTTGGTCAGCTGCATTATCTGACTAGTTTTTCTACAAATGCAGGCAGCCAAAGAGAAGCTACAATGCCAGATACAGATGATGCAGGCGACAGGAGGTTCATAATCTCAGAAGTTTCGCCACCTCCGACGCAACGACAACAAAAACGAACACCTACTTTTGCCTAATTAGGTGAGAGCACGTACGCTAATTTGCAGCAGCTAATGACTGAACTAACATTTCAGCAACCTAACACACATATCCAATGCAAAACCATACGTGTGTTCTACAATTCTGACGCCGTTTCATTCCTTCGGGAAAATGCATGCTCAAGCAATCGAACAGGGAAAACAAAATCAAATCAGTGCAGTTTGGGACCCGACAACGAGCGGTAATAGATCGCGGCGGAAATATATCACGCGGTAGGCGGGACGAACAGCAGCCTGGGTGGAGCCGACGCGGTGGGAGCATCTTGTTCAGGGGGGGGGGGGAGGCTTGCCCGATCCATACCTGTCAGCCACCGCCGAACCCATCGTCGTCGTCGCCACCGCCGAACCCGTCGTTGTCGTCACCACCGCGGAGGATATACGCCGCCGCCGCCGCCCAACACCCTGCGCCGCCGCCCTCCCCTCCCGAATCCAGCCGCGTACCCTAGCCCTCTCAGTCGATAGAGCTGGTCAGTTGATAGAGTCGATAGAGATGGTCAGTTGCAAGAATAACTATACTGAAACAATCTGATTCAGAAAACGCACGCGCGTCACGTGGAAGCAGGGAGGCTGTCGTCCGTCCGATCAACAGACGATCCGACGGACACGGAGCCGGCGGATGCGGCACGAGTGATCGGTCGGGTGAAGGAGAGCTTTTCCCTTATATCAGGCGTCTAACTTTCTGGCACGAAAATTAACGCATGGTGGTGGTTTATGAATCGTACAGTTACAGGAGGCGAAGACTTCACGATCTCCTCCAACAAACCTAGTTGACGGTCCACTTTAACAGAAAATTACACATTGCACGGCGCCCCCAACGCTAACCGAACGATAAAGATCGTGGGCTAACTGTACGGGAGAGAAAATAACTGACCGGTTCACTTTTAAAAAAGGCACGCCAGTGTCTCTCGCGAAATCACAACCGTACCTCTCGTGGAATCAAAACCGTACCCCTCCCCGAAGGAAAAAAAAGAGAAAACACGTCTTCTTTTTTTGTTTCCGAGGAGGCTCGGCCGTGCCTCTCGTGAAAGCACAACCATGCCTCTCGCGGAAGCAAATCGACCATGTATGCCGCTTCTGAAGTGTTCCGTTCTCCTTTCTGTTATGCAAGTAATGCAAAATGGGAGTATCCTGATTGGAGAAAAAAAACGTCTGTGTGATAAGTTTGGTGATATTTCACGCGAGTGGTCGGTTTACCTGGGCTTTTTTTCCTTCTTCGTTGAGGATCATGTGATTTTTTTAACTTGATGCAATACATTGCACTAGTAATTCGCACGTGCTTTGCACGTCAGATTGTTATGTATAATCACAATAATAAGTCGTTAAATTTAAACACCCATGTTTTGATAAAATTATCATGTAATTTTGAAAAGGATATTTCTGCTTTCTTGTGGAAACTTCTTTTTGCTCTGCACTTCAAATCATAGTAGCACAAATATTAGTTGTAATAACATCTTATATTATGCAATTGAGTGAGTTATTTTTTAAATTCATACTTGAAATATAGGGAAAATTTGTTTGATGTAATTAATTCACCTTTTCAAACCTTCAAGTCAGAATTTTCTCATAATTTTTATTTCGTTCATGTGTCCTCGACCTCTCGGTGTTTTAAGTAAACTAACATCATGTAGAAAAACAAATCTAAAATTTCTACCAGCTGTTTGAATATTTCTTTCAGAAGCCAGCAATATTGTCATGTGCTACTATTTTCTACGGCGTACTACTTTTATAAAAAATGATTGCTTCTGTGCATCCAACAGTAAACTGCTACTGTGGTACTATTGTCAGCTAGCTAGTCTCTACATGGACACTTGTCTAGATACTTCTAGCCTGTACTTGCGTGTCCTACATGGCCAACTTACTATGTAAAGCTAGGTCCTCACGTGGAAGTTCTGAACCAAGTGTCATATCACATGACTGATCAGAGGAGGATGCTGCCCCGCTGCGAATCCCTGTGATACTGACCGTAGGATTGCCATATCTAACGGCACATGTGACGCCACGTTTCCTCATATTAGAATCAATTAATTACAGCCGTCCGATAGTAAAGATCCAACGGCTCCTATGCCATATTACTCATACACTATAGAGTATATATAATATATAAGTATAGATATAGAAGTATAGATATTTGTAGTTGTGTGTCTTCTGGGAAAATAAAATAAAAATGTTGGGTCACCCGAAATTTACCCTGTAGAAATTAGTATGATGCTCAAGATGAGATTGAAAAAGAATTGCATATAGGTCGTGCTGACTGATACTTTCTCCGTACTACTAATTTTTTAATTTTACTCTGAAATCTCATTTATTTACGTCAAATGCATTTGTTATTTGACCCGCAAAAAATGCATTTGGTATTCAGGCCTGGAGCAAGTACGTTGATGCAATATGGCCTCATGATGCACTAATAACAGAGGATGTTAATAGTTGAATAGAAACCTAATGACAGATTAGTGAGCTGACAACCCTGGAAACTAACGAGGCGGAAAACAAAATAAAGCGCACATTTGCTTCTAGTATGCATACAAACTTGCCGGTCTATTTGGTATGCTTGAAGGAAAGCGATTCATGAATCCATCTCCCAAAGTTCACAGCACGCAAATGCATTCATCAGTTCATACAAATGACTGGGTTCCACTATCAAGGGGCAGTGGAACAAAACATAGTATTCTTGCGCAAAACGAAGAAATAAAATAGCCTCAAAACCTCCCAAAGTTCACAGCAACAAATGCATTCATCAATTCATACGAAGGATAGGGTTCCACTACAAGGGACAGTGGAACAGAACATATCATCCTCACGCAATACGAAGAAATAAAATAGCCTCAAAACCTGTTGCCACAAAAGGCTAACAGTAAAACGCGAAGTACAGTGTAAATATTTACTCTATGTCAATCGCCCTAATCCGGCATACCTCGTGAATTGTGTTAATCATGCAGGCATTAAGAGGCAAAAGGCGCATTTTTTCCTCAAAACACAGTGTATCGTCCACAAACACCAGCCGATGGCAGCCAAACCTACAACTTCTAGGTTTCTGCTCCTAGGTAAGAAACTAGGGATTCACCAAAAATGAGAAATGCAGTCATGTCTGTTAAAGACACCAATGCATCTACACACCACACTCCACAAATATTTAGCAACAAGCAGTGGAGAAAGAGATGATGGATACTCGGCACAAAGGGTCACCAGTCCATTTCCTTCTAAGCATGTTGTATTTAGTGGTAGTAGCATTGTGTCGATCAGCCATAGCCAAATTTTAATTTTCAATGGTATCTTAGCCTTCCAAGTATTCCAAGCGGAGGTACGCAACGAATTTGGCAAAGGACGGGTTGGGGATGAGGCTGAGGTTCACCGTGGTGTTGCCGAAGTCCTCGTTGAGCCAAGGGTTTGTTTTTTTGTATTGTACCAGGAAGCTTCGAGAAGGTTCCGGAGACTTCTGGAGGAGTCCAGAAGTTCACCAAGGGTTTGATCACGTCCCTGGGCTAGCATGGGCTGAGGGGATGCACCCTGGCCTTATTGTTCCAGGTGCACCAAACCCCCAAAGGCCCATGCGGCTAAGGAAGAGGTGGAAGGAGAGTCCTAGTATGCGAAGGACTGGACTTGGAGTCCAATTCCTTCTCCCTTGGCGCCAGCCCTAGGTGAAGAAGGGTTGGACTCCTAGCACCTCCACACCTATATATTGAGGGGAGGGGCGCACCAAAGGCACACCACAGCCCCGCTGCCCCCTCTCTACCTCCGGACACACTACACGCCCGCGTAGTGCTTAGCGAAGCCCTACCGGTATTCTGACTCCACCACCACGCCGATGTGCTGGTTGTGATCCCATCTACTTCTTCGCCTTATCTTGCTGGATCAAGGAGGAGGATACGTCACGGGGCCGTACGTGTGCTGAACTCGGAGGTGTCGTCCGTTCGGCACTAGATCGGTTGGAGTGATTGGATCGTGAAGAGTATGACTACATAAACCGTGTTAAATACACTTTCGCTTTCGGTCTACAAGGGTACGTAGACACACTCCCTTCTCATTGCTATGAATCTCCTAGATTAGATCTTGGGTGTTATCCTAGGTGGCGCATCATAAAATGGTCGGTTGTCGATGCCGCCTCCGTTTGATCTTCACCACGGCGCTAACCGTCTTGAGGAAGACCTTCTTGGCGAGCACCATAACTGACATGGCCATGGATAGCATCACCGCGTCTCTGAGAAGCTACACGGAGAGCGCGCTCCACGCCCAGGTAGCAGGCAGCCACTGACGGTGAGAAGGAAATGGTCAGCCGGCCGACCATCGTTCATGTAGCCAAGGAGGAGTCGTTGATGGAGGCAGCTATGCGAGGGATGAGGCCTGATTTGTATGGGTGATGGTGGCGAAGGTGAGAGACGGTGGCCATGAGGAGATCGAGTCGCGAGAAGATGGGAAAGGGGAAGGGAGGAGGACGAGCGGTGGGCGACGGGATGGAAGACGAAACTGCTTCGTAGACTCCCTGCGTCCGTTTGAGTTGGGAGCAGGGAGAGATCGTGGATGGGCATCAAGAGGGTGAGGGGATCAGGAGCGAGGGGTTGAGAGAAAGGGCATGGGTCGAGGCTAAAAAAATTTAAACGAAGAAATTGTGTGAGGGAGGGTTGAAGGAAAACAAGGGTGTTGGATTTTTGGGCTGTTGCGGGCGTGGCCCTCTTGCAATGGTCTTTGTACGAAGGGAGGTGGTCGAACCACAACGTTAGATTCTCGGTTAATAGTAGATATAGGTATATCTATTAGTATTACGTATATATAGATATAATTAAAAAAGGACCCTGGTAAATGCCATACGTATGGCACAGACACATGGCTACTTCGAACTTTTTTATGGCAAACTTAGTGACGCAAGGATGGTAATTTTAGTTGTCAAACATGACAACTTTCTTTTCGAAGGGTAAATTTCAGTTTTTTGGGGGGGTGTTTTTTCTTTTAGGATGGCATCTGTAATTGTAAAAAATGTCAGTGCCGAATTGCTTTGTGTCACACGTGTGACACTTATTGTTTGAATAAAAAGTAGGTATAAATAGATTATGGCCCAGTAATAAGTATTGGGCGCTTATAGATTGCTAAAAACTGTTTCTTTTTGCACCACCGCTCCATCCAAGTCATATTGGATGCGTCATCGTCGGCCCATGTGCACAAGGGCAAGGCCATATACCTGTGCTTCCAGAGCTCGCGGTCATGGTCGTGGTCGGTCACGAGGCGCCTCAGTCCAGCGCAAGTGCTCGCTGCCCTCAACAGGTCCATGCCGTCGGTGAGCCTCGCCAGGATCTCCAGCGTGACGTCGACGGGGAGCGACAAGAAGGAATTATCATGGCATATGGCAACGAGGGCACGCCGGCACAGCTCCTCGGTGAGCTCCCTCCAGAGCGCGGCCACCCAGCTGGCGCCTTCATCAGTCAGCGCGCGCGCGGTGTCGTCCAAGCCGCGTGACAGGAGCGGCGCTGCGGAGCGCGCGTCCACGCACACCCAGTGCACCTCTGGCCGTGGGTCCTGGGCGAATCTGGGCACGCATACGTAGAAGACGATGTGCATGCCGTGCGCGCGCATGTGCAGCGGGACTGCCACATCCCGGCGGAGCGACGCGGCGTACACGAAAGACAGATTCGAGGCCGTCGCGCCCGCCTGAGTCGGGACCCGCCCGGACTTGCTGACGCTGTCGGCGTGGAGGACGAAGCCGGCGTCGAGGAAGGCGGCGTGGACAACGATTATGAGGCGGCCAAGGAGGCGCTCTGCCTCCCAGCGAGCGGCATCGATTACCCGGTGGAGGGGCGAGATCTTTGCCATGGCTAGCTGTGGCGAGCTAGATCGATCAAGGAGTTCTGCGCGATGGCGCGCTGGTTGCATGGAATCGAACTGGAGCTAGGGCAAAGGTTTCCCTTGACCAGGCGAAGCGGAGCCCTGAAACTTGTCGCACCGCGCTCCTGGGCTCACACGATCACCCGAGGACCTCCTGAGTGTCAGGCCGTCTGGACTCTGGGCTGGGCGCCGGGCCGACCCTTTCGTTTTTTCTACACCCAGGTACATTGTACTCACTATGAACAGTGAAATCGAAAAAAATAGCAAACAAAATCAAAAAAATTGTGAAATTTTGTGGCTCCGAGTATGACCAAATGATCTAGCTTCTGGCAAAATGTGATGGCCAAATGACATCCGAGGAGCATTGTATAAAAAACAACAAACATTGTACTCAAACGTGCGTGCACTCTTGAGCAGAATTTGCATTTTGTTTGTATGGCGACTAAGTTTTTTTTACCGGAACCGGTATGTACCAGTGGAGAATCCATCGTTCGTTAAATTCATCAAGATTGGTGCAGCTGGTTAGGTATAAACAAGGGAATCCTTTCCAACAACAATACTCGAGAATACATCCTGCATGCCAGCTTTTTGCCAGAGAAGAGAGAGAGTGTGTGACTGCACATGCATGCATTGTTTCTCTCCACATAATAACATGCATTTTATTTCATCTTCGTTTTTTAAATGATTGACATGTTTTAAGCCAAATGTCCATTTTTGAAACTTTTTATATATTTGAATTCATGGTGACAAGATCTTCGGATGAAGATCAATTTTGGATATATCCGGCCTCATTTCATATATTTCAATAATCTTTGAAATCACTTTCACAAAACATAAGATTGTTACGTTATTTCATAAAGTGTTTTTGACAGTTTTGCTAATTCACTCATTTGAAAAAACATATTTCACTCACTTTCAAAAGATGGATTTAGGCCTATTCAAAATGATGGATTCCACTCATTCCAAAATTTATTTCACACATTTCAAAAAACTGGTTTCACTGATTTCATCAAACAAATGATTTCACTCATTTGATACAACTGATTTCAGTTGTTTCTATTGAAAGAAAAACATGTTACAATAATTTTCAAAAGCTAATTTAACTCATTACAAATAAAAAAACTTGTTTCAAGAAGCTGGTATATGTCAAATAAAAATAAACTTAAATCATTTCATAAAACAAACTTCACTCATTTGATTTCACTTGTTTCGAATAACTCATTTCAAGTATTTCAAAAACCCGATATCGCTCAATTCAAAAAACAAATCTGCTCGCTTCATAAAACAGCTTTTGCTCGTTACAAAATTTAGGTTTCACTCATTTAAAAAATGATTTCGCTCATTCAAACAATGATTTCAAGAAACTAATTTCAGAAAACATATTACACTCACTCAAATTAAATTTCTGGTATATAATATTTCAAGAAACTAAATTTCGAAAACATATTGCACTCACTCAAATGGAATACCATATTTCACTTGTTTCAGAAAAGTGATTTCACTTGATACAAAAGATAGATTTCACTCATTTCACTAGTTTCAGAAAACATGTTACACTCAAAAATACACACTGAAATAAGGAGTTTCACAAAAATAATCATTTCACTCATTTTAGAAAACTGATACAATGTATTTGAATTATTCAATTTCACACAAACTGGTTTCAACAACTTAAGAAAACTATATTCAGAAAAGTGGTTTCAATTATTTTGAAAATTGAAATTTGAAATGAGTGAAATTAATATTTTGATATGATTGAAATAGTAAAAATTAAACTAGTTTAAATATATTCAAGATTGGTTTTATTCTAAAGATTTTATGTTCAGGAATTTGAATATATGAAAAAATTAAATCATAGAGCACTACTATAAAAATATTGGCCATCCAAATATGTAAACACAAATAAAATGCATGGATTTGTTTGGAAGAGGGAGAGGGGAGAGACATTGCATGCATACGTACATCCCACTGTAAAAAGTATTGGCATGGACACTATTCATCTGACTTGATTTGACTATATACAAAACATTAGCTGCCACAAATACACTCTTATACATTGGATGTGGGCTACCACAGCACGAATCACGAGCAAAATGACCGGTCGATGCTTCACCGGTAGCTACCTGAACCGGTAAAAGAGACTTTGCGGTTTGTATGGAGCTCATTTGATGATATTTGGCCACAAAAATTATCACGCACCTAAACATTCAGTCATAATAGAAGTCATAAAGTTTAAAAAAAAAATTGATTGTTTTGATTTTAGTGTTTATCATGGATGCAATGCACTCGGTGCAGCCACAACTTTTCCAACACGTAATGTGTGGCCCAGTGGTAGAGCCCGACCCGACTCCCGTATTTTGGCGGTTATTTTGCGGTTCGGGGCATTATACGGGGTCTGCTAGAGATGCTCTAACATGTATGCAACCCTCTATAGTTTGTAAGTGCACGGGGAAATATCGGGTACACTGAGCCTTGTGCTGCTACCGGTGCATCAAGCTCGCATAGCATATTTTAACATGTTTGAAAAATTCTGAAAATAAGTTAGCACATTCACACAATATCAATATATGTTATCATAAAATTTTAAATTAAATTTCAAAACATAGCTTCAAAAATAAAAATGACAAATTCGATAATAAATAGTACTTCCTCCGTCCCAAAAAAAATGTCGTTGATATATTACAACTTTGTACTAAAGCAGCGGCGCTTATTTTGGAATGGAGGGAGTACCTAACATTAGTTGGGCTTTAGATTTGGCGCATTATCATATTGATGTCAAAATTTGTCATTTTTGTATCTTGAAAAAAATAAAAATAAATTGCGGGGACAATTTTTTTCAAATTTGATAAGAAATTTTGTAACAACATACATCGACGTTGTGTTGTGCTAGATTTTCGGATATTTAAACCATTCTATGGCATTCGGTGCACCGGTAAGACCACAAGGTTGTGTGCACCAAACACATTCCCATAAGTTTACCCATGGCTCCCTAGTTGGCATCGCCATTTCTATTCCTCCTTCCTCAAGCAATCTTCGGAAAAGTTGCACCCCTACAGCAAATTCGCGACTTGATTGATTTTGTTCCATGGGGAATCCAAGGTCGACGAGCTCGAAGATGGCGGCCAGGAAGCTGGAGATGTCTCCACTGCCCCTTCTGTAACAACTCCGATAGTCGAGTGCGGCATCGACCTCAAACTTAGGGTCACCCAGGCCCCATGCGGCATCTACGAGAAGAGCTTCTCCACCAAGGCGCACGACCTCACCGATCCCATTGACGTCTACAGCAAGTGGATCGATGAGTGCGACGAGGCCAACCAAGGCGTCGCTAGTACTAACGGCGGTGTTTGCATTGACCTATGCCTCCATGGCGCCGGGTCTATTGTCGTCAAGTTAGTTTGAAGCTTCTGAGAGGAAGATCGATCGTCTCCGTCCATATTTTTGCCCCTTGTTCAGAGATCGATACTAGTGAAATTGTGCGTCAGAGACAAAATTATTTTCTTGACGTCCAATCACCAATGATCCGATGTACAAGCTCGGTTTGGACAGAGTTGTGTCCTCGTGTGTTGGGTGCACAAGAGGCAGTTGCCCGATTGAGTTCACTCCAGCTCGAAACCTTCTATAATGTGAAACCACATTGTTTTTTTTTTTTTTTACAATCACCAAGGGAGACGATCCCACTATAATGTATATTATTCAAAGGGCCATGAAGGCAAGTTTACAAGATTGTGCTGGCGTGTAAGGAGATGTATTGTCGCCATCTTTAAACCTATGAAATCCACGGTGAAATCGAAAACCTATGAGAAAAGAAAATTACATATTTGATCATTATCTTGTGCATGTGTGCCAAAGTGCTCTCTAACGGCTTCGGTGCCTATATGGTAAAATATCCACCCTACCAACGTGTTGAGATTTGTGCTTCCAGTGGCCTACTTTCTTTGTATGGATGTGTATCGCGTTGTCCACTCCCCGGATATCGATTAACATCAAATCAGAAAATGTCAATTGGAGTGCAACACTGAAGTACATATGCATGGCTCAACATGACCGTAGAGTTATCTCTCCTCTCTCTCAAAATCCATCATATTAATTTCCTCTTGATAATTTTGATGGTTCATAACTTTTATACTAAAGTTCTATTTAAAAAAATCTTATATATTTGGAATCCTAGCAACAATAGTTTTAAAACACTACCAATGTTTGCCACATTTGGAATCACTTTTTAAAAACTTTATTTCACTGGCTAAAACAACCTTTTCACTTTCGTAAGATAAATTTGAATGTCAAAATATGCACATCACAAAGTAATTTGAAACCAAAAAATGTGATTTCAATTTAGTATATGCATATTCAAGTTCAAAACATGCATCTCATATAAATAGCCAAAATCATATTTAGCAAACCAACTAGAAATATGATATACAAAGGATACGTTTCACTTTCACATTTCATACTTCATGTCATGGACCAGATCAAAATTTTCACTTTCAGAATACGCAGTTCAATATCAGAACGTGCATCCATTCCAATTTCAGAAAAGAAATCACTACTACCTAAGAAAGGTGTAAGGTTCCATCATACGCCAACTTTTCTTCCGCCCATCCTTCATCTACGCCAACTCCAACATAAAACCATAATCATGAAGGACACACACACGTGCGCCCGCATGCACATACACGAAGAGAGAATTGCACTTAGCCCACTAGAGGGGTTCCTAGCACTGACGATGGGCGGTGCTGTGTGGTTGCCGTCATGGTGGATCTTTCCATTGTCGTCGATTGGAACCCCACTGTGATAGATATGGCGGGTAGTGCCGGAGCTATGTGTGCTCCGGGAGGGCATTTTAGAGGGTTTAGATGAGGATAAATTTAGTATTTGGCCCCCTTAGGTCTGCATGTTTTATCACCCCCCTCCTCCCCAAACTTCCTTCCTAGCTCCGCCAGTGATGGCGGGTGTAGGCGAGCAGCGCCGGTCGAACTCATCGGCTTGGAGTAAGTCACGAACTGCTTCTTCTTTCGTGTCGGCACTGGCTGGATCTGTTTGGCTTGGGCAGAATTTAAGATGGTCCATACCTTTAAACACATATTATGTTTTTAACAAAACTGAATCCCTAGGTACAAGATTAATTTCATGTATTATAATTACTAATTTCACACACTTCAATAATCTATTCCACATACTAAAATCATCAGTTCATAAATTGGAAATACCAAATATTGAAATCGGTATCACACATGTAAAATCAGTTTCAGAGATTGAAAATACCAGTTTCACAAATTGAAGAAAAGACAGTTTACGTATTAAATTATCAGTTTCACACATGTGAAAGCGAGATGTTTCAATATGCATGCGAAACAAATTTTGTTTGAACGTGTTAAACATATTTATGAGATATGTGGAACAGATTAATTTTTTATATGTAAAACAGAAATGTGAGAAATAGAATTTGCTTTAGTTTGTGAAATAGTGAAAGAATTGAAATCAGTTCTTTGTGGAATTCAACTGAAGATATGACTGAAATCCAAACTAGCTTCAAATGTGCTGAAGATTGATCTTGTTTTATAGGTCTTGTTGTTAGAAATTTAAATATATATAATATATGAAAGTGTAATTTTGAGTGAAAAGATATCAATCAAATAAAAAAACATAAATGTTTCTATGGGGAGGTCTCCGTTTTTAGTCATTTTTTCAGTCTTGTTAGGGATTGTGTCCTGCTCAAGAAGGCGAGGCGGCGGCGGCTCTCTGCAGATGGAATAAAGGTCTTCCCGCCTAGCCCCCGTTCCGGCGGTGCGTCCAACATCGTTGGTGGGCGTGTGAAGGTGTATCTCCGATGGATCCATCTTTGATAGATTTGCTCGGATCTCGTAGTTGTTCATCTATGTCCGCGCGTCTTATGGGATGGATTCTTCTGACCTACATTATTCTTCGGCGGCGGCGGTTGCTGTTCTGGTGCATTGGTCCCATGGGGCCTTAGCATGACGACTTCCCGACTGTCTACTACAACAAGTTGTGCCCGACTCTGTCGATGGAGGGGCGATGACGGCAGCGCGCCTTCGTCTCGCTTCAATGCTTGTAGTCGTCGCTAGATGGTCTACGGATATGGATGTAATTATTATTTCTAATGTTCGTTGTAATGCCAAGATCGAAGATGAATAGGTCGAAAGTTTTTTCGCAAAAAAAGAAAAAAAATTACTCCCACTGGCAAAAAGCTGATACAAAGAGAAAACCTAACATGTATTTTGGTGTATAGCAACATGCATCGCTAATTTCATTAGTTGTTGAGTTATATGTGAACAGTTGGTACCAATCTCCACCAAATAATGAGTGGTGAATTTTTTACCCATAATATATAGCAGGGCTGCTAGATTTTCCTTTTCCGTTCTAGTTGCAATTACAAGGATGATATGTAAGCCCATATTCTGAGGGGCCTCCAAAATTTCAGAACAAAGATTCACAACAAAATCTAACTCGTAGAATTCGATGTATCTCCATAATCCCAAAAGTTGTAAGTGATCGGTGTGCGTGTATTGAAACTAGAACGGAAAAGGACATGTAAAGAACGATGTTAATGGTAGCATACTTATCGGGATTTTGGAGCAACACTACTACATAAACACCTAGCCGAACCATCGAAAGTGATTACATGTTTGGGTATGCCTATTGATGTACGCACGTCAAGAAATGAAGCCTTCAAGTACTTGAAGGAGTATGGAGCCGTGTTCAAGGGTGGACGAAGAAAAATTACTCTTTAGAGACAAAGAGTTGTCGATTAAATCAATGGCAAAGGCTATCCCCAAACTCAGACGCATGCTTCAAATTGCCTCGGGGTCCATGTTGACACATTAATGGACTATTGCGGAAACTTTGTTGGGAAAGTAGAACAGGCAAGAGGAAAACGGCATGGGAGGCTTAAGCTTTCACCATGTTGAAATTTTCAATTTGGCTTTGTTGGAAAAGCTAATGTGGCAGGTTGTACGGGATCCTCATGTTAGATTGATCTCTCCTCCAATGGGCCCAACAGCTCATTGGGCCCCTGACCCACACCCTGATCGGGGGCGTCCAGCCCAAGCAAGGTTGGTGGGCCCCTGTCGCGCAGTGCTATAAAGAGGAGGTGGGGACCAAGTCACAGCGTACGAGGTTCGTCGCCGCCACTGTTCCCCACTCCTAACCCTAATCCGATCCAGAGGGAAGCACTGAAGCGATGGGAAGCGCCACCAGCCACTTCACCATCGACCTCTACGCCGAGCTCCCATCCGTTCACCACCGGCACCGGGAGCTCCTCGAGACAAGGAGAAGGTAATCTCCTCACGACACCGTCAGTCCTAGCTACCCGATCCCACAGTATCCTATCAATGGTATCAGACAAGCTGGGTATAGGATTTTTCGGTTGAAATAGAACACAGAGAAAGATAGATCCCCCCAAGAACCCTACCTCTAACAGAGTAAAAAAAAGGGCAAAGAAATCCCGTCTAAAAAAGTAGCGCCGCCGTTGAGCCGCGCAGTTCCTCTCGATCCCCACACGCATCAGCAAGCCGAGGTGCAGGGACGAAGAACAACCCCGAGAGGGGCAAAGTGCACCGGACGACCACACGGTCGCCGGCAAAGGGCGCCTCCGCTGAACCGCTTGACTGTGGTGCGCCCACCTACGGGTGCACGCACACGCCGGCAAGGGGGACATGGGGGGGCGCCGCTGCATCGGAAGGCGCCGTCGTCGTGCAAAAGGGAGCAGGGGTGGGCTCGGCTCGCGCTCTCTCACTCTCCGCGGCGCGGTGGACTGACGAAAGAGGAAATGGAAAGGGCTCGCGCGGCGGGTGGCTTTCACCGCCGTCGCTGGCGTGCCGGGCCGTCGCCGGGGGCTGGTAGCGCCCTAGCTCTGCTTCCACGGGACAGAGACGAAGAGGAAGAGGCGCGGGCGCGGCGGACTGCAGAAAGGGAAGCAGAAAGGAGGGAAAAGGGAAAGAGCGCAGCGGCGCGGCGCGGCACGGTGGCAGTCGTCGCCGTCGCCGGCGTCGGCGCGGGCGCGGTGGTTCGACGCGGTCGGGACACGAGGAGCGAGAGGAGGGAGCGGCGCACGGGGGGAGAAACGAACTAGGGTTTGCCCCGAGCGGCGCGGTGGGATGGTTTTGATCCAGCGAAAAGTGAGCTGGACCGTCGGATCTCATGGACGGCCGTGATGAAACCCTAGCTCGTTGTGTGCCTTCTGGACCGAAAGAGAAGCGAGGCCGGCTGGGCGGCTGTGCCGCGTGCTGGGCCCAGCCCGCAGCCACTCAGCAGGTTGGCCCGAAGCGTAGAGCGGCTAAGCTGCCGATTTTCCGAGCGGCTAAGCTGCCGATTTTCCGCGTTTTTTATTTATTTTTGTCCAGCTTTTTGGACAAATTTAATACAAATCATGAATAATAAAGATCATGAATTTTTATTTAGTCGAAGAAAAGTTTCTGTAAAAAGTAAAAAGTTCATGAGTTTTTATTCATGTTTTTCTGCTGCAAAATAAAAATAAAAGTGCTCTTTTAAATGTGAGTAGAACTTATGTGAAAGATTAAAATGTTACTTCTCTAATTCAATTTTGAAGCAACCGGTTAAAATTGCTTAGAGAGTAAAAGAGTACATAATTGTATATTGTAAAGTTTCCGCTGCAAAGTAAAAGTTGTATCCTCCAATTAAATTGGAACCAACGGAAAAATTTAATTGGAAGAACAGTTTTTGAGAGAAGTTTTTTCACTTGTGGGTAGAATCAGATTGAGATAGCTTCTGCTATGACAGTAGAAAGATATCTGATTAAAATTTAATTATGGTATTGTTATTTTCTGACCAACATTGAAGATGACAATATTATAATTCAATGAGTCTTATAGTTAAAAGTTCAAATCTCTGATAAATTTTGTATCAAAGTGACCAATTTTCAGAGAATTTGATAAAGATTAAGAAATGTATATTGCTAGTTTTCCGTTGCAATAAAGTTGATAATGATGATTATTTTCTTAGCAAAGTTACTTAATAGAAATTTTATCATCACATTATTTATGAGTTATATGCGTTATTTTCGTTTCTGCCCAACGGTGATATGGAATTAATGTAAAAAGGTGACCATTTATTCTAGTTCTGTCACAACGGTGATTTAGAATATAAAAGAAAGTTTCAAAAGTTTAATGTGCATGTTTTTTTAACCAAACCAACGTAGGGTTATTTTTATGCTCATTTTTGTTGATTATTGGCTAAGTTTTCTCAGACTAAATTTTTCATGCTCTTACTCATGAAAGCGCATGGCTGGGTACTTGTGACCCGAAAGATGACCAAGAAAGGTCATAATGTGAGGGAGTATGTTCTCTCACCGATCCCATCGACGTCTACAGCACGTGGATCGATGAGTGCGACGAGGCCAACCAAGGCGTCGCTAGTACTAACGGCGGTGTTTGCATTGACCTATGCCTCCATGGCGCCGGGTCTATTGTCGTCACGTTAGTTTGAAGCTTCTCAGAGGAAGATCGATCGTCTCCGTCCATATTTTTGCCCTTGTTCAGAGATCGATACTAGTGAAATTGTGCCTCAGAGACAAAATTATTTTCTTGACGTCCAATCACCAATGATCCGATGTACAAGCTCGGTTTGGACAGAGTTGTGTCCTCGTGTGTTGGGTGCACAAGAGGCAGTTGGCTGATTGAGTTCACTCCAGCTCGAAACCTTCTATAATGTGAAACCACATTGTTTTTTTTACAATCACCAAGGGAGACGATCCCACTATAATGTATATTATTCAAAGGGCCATGAAGGCAAGTTTACAAGATTGTGCTGGCGTGTAAGGAGATGTATTGTCGCCATTTTTAAACCTATGAAATCCACGGTGAAATCGGAAAGGGCAACGATAGGGGTCGGCGCACCGGCCGAAAGTTCGGCCGGTCGCTCGGTAGCCGTACGATCTGCGCGCCCGTAACCGTTCGATTCTCCCCCAAACTCGTCTCCTTCCTCGCGCTGGACGCGCGCCCCCCTGTGACCCGCGATTCCGCGCCTGGTGATGGATACGACGGCCATGTTCGTCGAGCTCCGCTCGAGGGAAGCCGCCGTGGCTGCTAGGGCACGCCATGGCCATGGGAGTCGAGCTCCGCGAGGGATGCTGCCGTGGCCATGGGCGTCGAGCTCCGCGAGGGGAGCTGCCATGGCCATCGGCATCGAGCTCCGCGAGGGGTGCTGCCATGGTCATGGCCGTCGAGCTCCGCGGGGGCTGTCGCCATGGCCATGGGCGTCGAGCTCTGCGAGAGGTGCCCGACATGGCTGCCGGGGCACCACCACACTAGATGCAGCTCCGCTGATGGCCGGTTCCAGCTTTTGACGATGCCCGTTGCAGCTTTTTCAGCGAAAAAACTTGTCATCGTCGCCGGCGGTGGTATCTCGCCATTGTATCATCGCCGGCGAAAAAAGAATGGATGTAGCAAAAATTGTTGCTGGATGTACCAAAAATCTATTACGGTTGCAGCAAAAAAGTCATCGCCGCCGTCGTCGGGTCGCAGCTCAACCTGAACATATGTAGCAAAAAATGGAAACGGTTGTAGCAAAAAGCAACATCGATTGTAGCAAAAATGCAAGGTCGATTGTGCATTGTAGCAAAACGTGACACCGGTGGCAGCAGTATGCGATGCCGTTTGTAGCAAATTCCGACACCGGTTGAAGCATGTAGCAAAAATAATGATGTCGATTGATTTCTCGGAGGAGCGTCGCCCTATCCTCGCCGTCCTGAGGTCGCCATGCTCGCCGTCTCATGGTCGGTCGCAGCCTCCCCGGGCACCGGTTGCAGCTTCCTTCCCAGACCTTGCCTCGTCTTGAACCATGGCTTATTTGAAAGAGAAGGAGTGATGTTTTGGGGAAGAAGATGTGTGGAGGAGGACAAGTCAAAGTAGATAAGGCAGGCTGCGGGGACGTAGGGCCACCAAAAAGCGTGGTTTCTACGCGAGGGACGTGAAACATGAGGCGTACGATCTAAACGATCGAGTGACGCGCGTTGGACCGGCGGAGCGTTCCGCCGGTCTGCCGTCTGGAAACGTTTCCCAATCGGAAACCTATGAGAAAAGAAAATTACATATTTGATCATTATCTTGTGCATGTGTGCCAAAGTGCTCTCTAACGGCTTCGGTGCCTATATGGTAAAATATCCACCCTACCAACGTGTTGAGATTTGTGCTTCCAGTGGCCTACTTTCTTTGTATGGATGTGTATCGCTCTGTCTACTCCCCGTATATGGATTAACATCAAATCACAAAATGTCAATTGGAGTGCAACACTAAAGTACATATGCATGGCTCAACATGACCGTAGAGTTATATCTCCTCTCTCTCAAAATCCATTATATTAATTTCCTCTTGATAATTTAGATGGTTCATAACTTTTATACTAAAGTTCTATTTTAAAAAAATTCTTATATATTTGGAACTGTTAGAATAAATCCGAGGCATAACGTTGATCATCCGAGAACCAAGCAATCACACGAGCACGACACCGAGATTTGTTAACGAGGTTCACCGATATGGCTACATCCCCGGGGCCTGACTATGGGCGCTCCTCCCCATGACACCGTCACAATACCGCACCCGGTCGCCTTGGACACCGGCACAAGCCGCCGGCTTCCCCTGCGTTCCGGTGCTATTATGTTGGCATAGGTTACATCGTGTGTCTACCCCCGCTATATATGAGAGGCCTAGGATACAAGTGTCCTACTAGGACACGACTCCACATCCTATGTAAACACGATACAACTACAAGTCCAACTGTAACTTACCTTGTACACTATATTCGACACAACTCCAACAAACTCCACCTTGGCGAATATACTCCACCACCTTGAATTTGTCCATGCATCAAACTTCCATGTACATTGGACTTGAGCTTATCCCATGAGCACCGTGCTACTCCAAAGACTCCATATGACTCCACCTGCAACTTGTAGTCCCTTCTTTTCTTGATCACAGTCAACACTCGAGCAAAATTAAGTTCCTTGTTACTCTAGTTTGCGCTCCCAACTTCCAGAGCATCAGTCCAACGCCATCACACACTGATCACTGACCTGCGTGAAAGTGAACAACTCACATATTGGGTGTCACACATAAGAGTTACCTGAACTCAACGTCACCGCTCCTTTCTTGACCGCCTGTCTGAAACTTGAAGGAATTTCACCATTACTTGTAGTCATCCCGAGTCAAATTCGCAGTTGTCTCACCACATGTATGACCACCAGAGCCCTGGCCCGTCTCCATGTCCCCGTGCTTACCGCACGCCTCGCCGCTATTACTGCGTCGAGCCTCCGCTGTCCTGGTCGAGTCTCAAGGGTTGCGAACCACACCACTCAACCCCACTGCAGAGTACCACCGATCATCGCCGACCGGTGACGAGTTTCACGCTTCCATCAGACCACTGGGCTCCAGTCCGAACTACGTGTCACTCACTTTTCCCATCCGCTGAATAGGCTTCGAGTCTCTAGATCCTTACACCGTAGCCCCTCAATCCAGCTCCACCTTCAACATGACTCCATGGTAGATGATCAGTCCACCCCTGCGCCTCATCGACTTCAAGCTCCGTGTATACACCACCTTGAATCAATCCCGCGCCATAGTCTTGTCGAAGCCGCACAAGCACTCGGGCCTGTGCCACGTGTTTTCACGCCCCAGAAGTCGGTCACCATCAGGATCACGCTCCTATGTCGCTGTCGCCGATCTCACCACCGTCTTCTGTATCAACCGACCTGCGTCGATCCGCCAGACTGGCAAGTCTGACCCAGCCAAACTTTTCCGGCTACACGACACGCTCAAGGCTCCCAAATCATCTTCCAAGAATTTCCGTCCATCACATGATAATTTCATCTTAGTTGACATGACTTCCCGCAACGCCTTCAAGCATCCATGTTGTGCCAACAAAAAATTTCACCCATGTCTGCCGTAACCCAAGGTTTTCAGTTCCACAAACTTCTCCACCTCAAACCCGGAACACGTTGACGTCCTGGTTCTTCGTGCGGCTGACCCTGTGAAAAAATTAACCGAGCTCCCTTCACGTATGCTCAAATACACGAACCAAACTTGACGTGGTACATTCAGTGTACTAATTGCAAAACCCAACCAAGAAAGATCTTGATCTTCACGTGTCCTGTAGCTCCCTTGCACAATATTCTAATGCTAGCTAATTGCTTTGCCTTGTCCCTGCTTTTCAACGGATGCACAACACGATGGATTTTCTTCTTCGCTTGAAATCTGGCTACCTCTGTCTGCGTCGCGCACATGGACTTCTCTTTTGGTCCAAAACAAATCTCACTTTCAGCGGTGCCTCCACCTTACGGCTACACAAAGGGCCTAGCCCCACCAAGCACGCACATAGCCAGCCGCACTTCAGCCAGCCTTCCACGCACTAGGCATGCCCACGATCCGCCTCGGCTTCGGCTCCCTGCGACCAGCTCCCGACTTGACGCTGCAGCGCCTCGATCCAGGCCAGATCGGCCGTCGCGCCGCTGAGATCCAATCCGCTCGCCCTGCTAATTGCTTTTCCCGATCTCGCCGAGGACCACACCGTAGCCATGGCTGCATCTCAAAACTCGGTACCTCCTCTAGATCAACAACTCACAGCCTCCGAACGACCTAGCTCATGATACCACTTGTTAGAATAAATCCGAGGCATAACGTTGATCATCCGAGAACCAAGCAATCACACGAGCACGACACCGAGATTTGTTAACGAGGTTCACCGATAATGGCTACATCCCCGGGGCCTGACTATGGGCGCTCCTCCCCATGACACCGTCACAATACCGCACCCGGTCGCCCTGGACACCGGCACAAGCCGCCGGCTTCCCCTGCGTTCCGGTGCTATTATGTTGGCATAGGTTACATCGTGTGTCTACCCCCGCTATATATGAAAGGCCTAGGATACAAGTGTCCTACTAGGACACGACTCCACATCCTATGTAAACACGATACAACTACAAGTCCAACTGTAACTTACCTTGTACACTATATTCGACACAACTCCAACAGGAACCCTAGCGACAATAATTTTAAAACACTACCAATGTTTGGCACATTTGTAATCACTTTTTAAAAACTTTATTTCACTGGCTAAAACAACTTTTTCACTTTCATAAGATATATTTGAATGTCAAAATATGCACATCACAAAGTAATTTGAAACCAAAAAATGTGATTTCAATTTAGTATATGCATATTCAACTTCAAACATGCATCTCATATAAATAGCAAAATCATATTTGGCAAACCAACTAAAAATATGATATACAAAGGATATGTTTCACTTTCCCATTGCATACTTCATGTCATGGACCAGATCAAAATTTTCACTTTCAGAATACGCCTTTCAGTTTCAGAACGTGCATCCATTCCAATTTCAGAAAAGACGCATGTTCAACTTTTCTTCCACCCATCCTTCGTCTGCCCTCCGTGTGTATTACATCCGCCCTTCCACCGGTTTTTCGTCCCTCCCAAATTTTCTTTGGTAGCGGTTTTTATCTAGCCGGTCAAATCAGATCAATATTTGGGAACGCAATACATCCGCAGTTTGTAATCAATCTCTTCTTTGAAAATAAATATTTGCTAACACAATAAATTCACATGAAGGAATCAATCACGATCGGTAATTATTTGGTAGCAAGGTAAATTCATGGGAAGGAATCAATTACAGTCAGTTATCCTTCCTTTCAGGCGTATGTATCTATCTCTACTATCACGGAAAGGAATCAATCATTCACGGGAAGTATACTTTAGACACGATTGGTATTGAACCACTATAATATGTATGACCCCGTTGCAACGCTCATGCAATTAACTTGTCCATATTTAAGTATTGAACATTCATTCTTATGCCAGACAAATATTAACATCCATACCAATTAAAAAATGGTTTCACATCACAAATATAAGTTTCACACTATAGATATCAGTTTCAGATATCTAAAGTGCACATCACACATGTCAATTTCACATATCTACATACCAATTTTGATTTCAGAACAACATTTAACATATATCACATAATGATTTCCAAATCTTCACTTGATTTCAATATTAGATTTTCACTTCCATTGGATGAACATTTCAGTCTATTCCACAACTGAAATAATTCACTTGATTTCAGTGTTAGATTTTTCACTTCCATTGGATCAATATTTCAGTATATTCCACAACTGAAATATGTTGCTACATTTCAATTCCAGAAGCATGGGAGGCTATCCATCTGCTGAAGAACTAGGGGGGGGGGCTCAAATCATGCAACATAAAACCATAATCATGAAGGACACACACGCGCGCGCGCACATGCACGAAGAGAGTTAAGGGAATTGTGCTTAGCTCACTAGAGGGGTTCCTAGTACTGAAGATGGGCGGCGCGGTGTGGTCGCCGTCGTGGTGGATCTTGCCATTGTCGTCGATTGGTGTCTGGACCCCAGTGTGATAGATATGGCGGGCAGTGGCGGAGCTATGTGTGAAGGTATTAAATTATCAGTTTCACATATGTGAAAGCAAGATGTTTCAATTTGCATGTGAAACAATTTTTGTTTGAATCTGTTAAACATATTTATGAGATATGTGAAACAGATACTTTTTAAAATGTAAAACGGAAATGTGAGAAATAAAATTTGCTTTATTTTGTGAAATAGTGAAAGAATTGAAATCGGTTCGTTGTGGAATTCAACTGAAGATATGACTGAAATCCAAACTAGCTTCAAATGTGCTGAGGATTGATCTTGTTTTATAGGTCTTGTTGTTAGAAATTTAAATATATAAAATATATGAAAGTGTAATTTTGAGTGAAAAATATCAATCAACTAAAAAAGCACCAAAGAAATAAACGTTTTTATGGGGAGAGATACGATGAGAAGTTGCATGTGCTTTCTCTCTCTTCAATACTCATTTTTAGAGGGTTTAGATGAGGATAAATTTAGTATTTGGCCACCTTAATTAGGTCTGCATATGTTTTATCACCCCACCCACCCCCCCACCCCGTCCCCAAACTTCCTCTCTAGCTCCGCCGGTGATGGCGGGTGTAGACAAGCCGCGCCGATCGAACTCATCAGGTTGGAGTAAGTCATGAACTGCTTCTTCTTTCGTGTCGGCACTGGCTGGATATGTTTGGCTTGGGCAGAATTTAAGATGGTCCATACCTTTAAACACATATTATGTTTTTTAACAACGTTGAATCCCTAGGTACAGGATCAATTTCACGTCTTGTAATTATCAATTTCACACACTGAAATAATCTATTCCACATACTGAAATCATCAATTAAACTGAACATACCCGATACTGAAATCGGTCTCACACATGTAAAATCGGTTTCAGAAATTGAAAATACCAGTTTCACAAATTGAAGAAAAGTCGGTTTCACGTATTAAATTATCAGTTTCGCACATGTGAAAGCAAGATGTTTCAATTTGCATGTGAAACAATTTTTGTTTGAATGTGTTAAACATATTTATGAGATATGTGAAACAGATACTTTTTAAAATGTAAAACGGAAATGTGAGAAATAAAATTTGCTTTATTTTGTGAAATAGTGAAAGAATTAAAATCAGTTCGTTGTGGAATTCAACTGAAGATATGACTGAAATCCAAACTAGCTTCAAATGTGCTGAGGATTGATCTTGTTTTATAGGTCTTGTTGTTAGAAATTTAAATATATAAAATATATGAAAGCGTAATTTTGAGTGAAAAGATATCAATCAACTAAAAAAGCACTAAAGAAATAAACGTTTTTATGGGGAGAGATACGATGAGAAGTTGCATGTGCCTTCTCTCTCTTCAATACTCCCACGGGCAAAAGTTGATACAAAGAGAAAGTCTAACATGTATTTCGATGTATAGCAACATGCATCATTAAATTCATTAGTTGTTGAGTTATATGTCAACAGTTGGTACCAATCTCCACCAGGTAACGAGTGGTGAATTTTTTACCCGTACGTAGCAGGGCTGCTAGATTTTCTTTTTCCTTGCATGTGTGTATCGTATATGTCCAAGCTAGTTGCAATTACAAGGATGATATGTAAGCCCATATTCTGAGGGGCCTCCACAATTTCAGAACAAAGATTCACAACAAAATCGAACTCGTAGAATTCGATGTATCTCCTTAATCACAAAAGGTGTAGTGATCGGTGTGCGTGTATTGAAACTAGAACGGGAAAGGACATATAAAGAACGATGTTAATGGTAGCATACTTATCGGGATTTTGGAGCAACACTACTACATAAACACCTACCCGAACCATCAAAAGTGGTTACATGTTTGGGTATGCCTACTGATGTACGCACGTCAAGAAATGGAGCCTTCAAATATTTGAAGGAGTATGGAGCTGTGTTCAAGGGTGGACAAAGAAAAATTACTCTTCAGAGACAAAGAGTTGTCGATTAAATCAATGGCAAAGGCTATCCCCAAACTCAATCGCGTGCTTCAAATTGCCTCGGGGTCCATGTTGACACATTAATGGACTATTGCGGAAACTTTGTTGGGAAAGTAAAACAGGCAAGAGGAAAACGGCATGGATTACTTGGGACACCAAGACTAAGCCAAAATACATGGGAGACTTAGGCTTTCACCATGTTGAAATTTTCAATCTGGCTTTGTTGGCAAAGCTAATGTGGCAGGTTGTACGGGATCCTCAAGCTCTCAGATGTCTTAGAAGCAGAGTTGGGAGGGTGGCCCTACCAAATATGAGATATTGTGTTCTCTGATTGCAAGACAAGTTGTTTTGAAGCATGGTTTGATCAAACGCATTGGCAATGCAGAAGGAACACGTATATAAACACACAATTGGCTCCCTCCTGATCACCTGTCCATACCAGGACTGGCCCCTCTCCGTTGGTTCTTGAAGGTGTTGAATGTACTGGAGCTCCCGAAGCGGATTTGGCCAAGGAACATGTTGATGTAGTTTCCTGTTTTGTTGGAGGTGATGAAGAGTATCACCAGGTGCAACCTGTCATTATTTGGAGCCTCCCTCCACAAGGCGGAGATGAGAAGATGTTCGATCGGTGCTTTTAAGTTGTGACATCGGGAAGAAAATGGGGAGGCACACAACTTAGCTAAAGCCACGACATCTCTCCCAGAGAGGGGGGCGATAAGTGTAGTTCATGTCTCCACCAAAGATTGCCTTTGTACCCCTGGATATTGTGTTCGAATAAACGGGGTCATCATTAAACTATAAAATCAGGTCTACTTCCCAATTTCCAACTACTTAAGCACACAATCAGTGTGGGAAGAACGAATAGCATAAATGCAACGCATACAGCTCTCGTCTCTTATCCCCTTGTTGTAATCCCTCCTCCCTCAGCTCTCTGGTTTTCCTTCCCATTTCTTACTAAAACCTCGTATTGAATTACATTCCAAATCGAGAGCACATCACATCTGGTGTAGATCGTGGTACCATAGACTGGGATTGGTACAAGAAAACGGGTAGGGCATCTTTTCTTCAGTGGATCTCCCTGGTATTGTAGGAACACCGAGGTCTAACGCGACAACAATCTCTTTGCTTCGAGGACTTCACCTCATGGACTCATCGATTCGAGGAACCGAGCAACAAGGCTGCCTCCTGCTTCCTGGCGTGCCATGTAATTTGATTGCTTATCTACTTGGTTAAACGCTTTGAGTAATATGCACATGTAAAACTAAAAACTCAACTCCAGCAATGCAGCACGGTACAGTTTTTATTAGACATAAATGGATTGGAGGACCGTACAGTTTAACAACCACAAAATGGACTTAACGGGGTCACACAAACGTGCCACAAATTGTAACACAAACAAGCCGGTTGTGTTACTATTTAACTGCACTACATATGAATAAGAACCCAGGGTGCAACGTATATTATGCAGTTCAAACTTTAAGAATGTGAACTACTAACTCTGTGGGCAATTTATCCAAGTGCAAATTCAAATTCCAACTACATGAAACGAATGCGACTGGCATGCACATCCGACCACAACAGAAGGGTGCTGACGCCCAGAAGTGGTGACATATTAAAATAATAATAGATACTTCGTTCCATTGCACAACAACAGATGTACGCTAATTAACGCTAAGCAGCCCATTCAGTACTCCCTACATTTGCAGGCTAACATAACATAACTAAGGACGTTAATATCTAACCGCATATCAGAGGTTCACAGTTCAGAGCCACCCACAAAGGCAGATCCATGTTAGCCACTCTAAATCCAGAGCCACCCACAGCACCTGACGAGTATATGTTTACCTGCCAGGTGGCCGAGCCTGATTTGTCCGCTGACCACCACCAGGCTGCAGATAGCGTTCGATTGCTTGATCGTAAGCAGAGCCTACCAGGCTCCCCCTCATCTGCCCTGTGGGCTGCCAGTTCGGATCCATCTCGATCTCCGGGACATCAGGGTCCTCGAACAGGGGCGTAGCGGGAGTCGGAGAAGGAGGTGGTAGACCAGGAGACTGCACACGCGGAACAGTAGGTGCTAGGCCAGGAGACTGCACATGCTGAACAGTAGGTGCTAGGCCAGGAGACTGCACACGCGGTTGCACTGGTGGTGCTAGGCCAGGAGAATGTACACGCGGAGCAGCAGGTGCTAGGCCAGGAGACTGCACGCGAGGTTGCACTGGTGGTGCTAGGCCAGGAGAATGTACACGCGGAGCAGCAGGTGCTAGGCCAGGAGACTGCACGCGAGGTTGCACTGGTGGAGTTGACTGTCGGGACACTGCTTGCGTCCTCATTGCCTGGCTCTGCTGGGGAACATAGAGATGGCCTGGTGTGGCCTGGCTAACTGCACCGCTTCGGTTCACCAGTTGGCCTATTAGATTGTCAAATTGTCGCTGGTCATATTGCTGATATTGTTGAGGGTAGGGAGCTCCATAGGCATTAGCACCTCTACCCTGTCCTGGGCCTCCTGTCGGCGGCCTCATATGCATGAAGGGATTTGCAGCAAGACCCATAACCCGACCACGTTGATGGTTTGGCATGTTGCGCATATCCTGCCAGAATTATGCAAGTCCATCAAGAAATGTTGTTTATCAAGATAAATTCAATCCAAGCAAAAATACAGAGAAAATTGGTTCCACTTCTTGTTAATAAGTTGAAACTGGCTGCACTGAGCCCGCAGTCTACAGTAGTGTTACTCAACAATGTCGTTATTGTAGGTGCTTACGCCAACTGACATCCTAGTGCAGCTAACAGCTAATTGCCAAAAACAGGTACTATCATATGCTAAATACTTGATGCGGCTGCAAAACACAAGCGAGATAGTACTCCCTCCGTCCGGAAAAGCTTGTCTCTCAAATGAATGTATCTAGCATCAAGTTAGTGCTAGATACATCCATTTGAGAGACAAGCTTTTTCGGACGGAGGGAGTATACAATTATGTAACAGGCCTGGAGCTTTTCAAATGTTTAGGCATCAAGTACTTTTCAAATAACTCGGAACCAAATGAGACATTTTTCAACATCGAAACACTATCATACTACCAGTTATGGAGCTCCGCTGACTTATCACTTGGTTTTGCATAAAAGTAAAGTCATCAACTAGTTCAAATGTGAGTAAATATTCCCTCTGTAAACAAATAGCAGATGCTTTAGATCACTACTTTGACATTTGTTTACAGAGGGAGTATTTAATATGATATGTACAGTAATTTTATTGCAAGATGAAACAATGCAATGCCACACTATGTTGGTAAATATCATTCCAGAGGGCCTTCAGAAGAGTAAAATTACCTGTTGTGTCGACTGTAGATGGAATGGTGAGGAACCATCAGGAGCCCTTGAGAGTGGCCCAACACCATTAACCATCGATGTGATTACACTGTCTGCATTTGTCACATGATGTGCTTGGTAGTTTGAAGAAGGTGAAATGGACTGTGGGGTGGGAGGTGGACAATTCGAGACACTTGGCTGCACCCTTCTGGATGAATTATGTTGTGGCACTGCCAGAGCCTGCACTGCTACAGGCTCTCTCCTGACATTTCTAGTATGATGTGCTGATCGAAGTAAAGAATCTAGCTGTGATTGCATCTGCATAATACTGGGGTATCCTTGTGAAACTTGTTGCATGACAGATGCTAAATTGGAGGTTTCAGAAGGAGAGATGGCACGTGTGGTAGCAGGTTGCATTTGCAGGATATCTCTAGGGAGAATAGACTCCAAGGTCCCAATTGAACTAGAGCCAGGTCCGCCACTAGATGATGGTAACGAATTTTGGCCAGAAGTTGAAGTTCCACCTCCTACATACATATCTTCTGACTGAGCGGCTGTGCTTAGAGGGAAATCCGGAAGATAATCCATGACAGATATGTCTTGACTATTCAACACAGGCTTCAAATCTTCTGAGGGAGATGCCGAGCTCATAGGCAGATCACCATCATCATCCTTGTTTATTAGGTCTATAACATCCGAAGGAGTTGCATCAGTTTCTACAGTATCCCCATTCTGCTGAATTGCGTCACCATGTTTATCTGATTTCTCATCATGAACTGAAACAGCTTTCCAAGATCCATCAGGGAATACAAGAACATCCATGATATCATTACCAGTCTCTTGTAAAATCTGAAACAAAAAGGAGATCAATCACATAGGAAAACATAATCAGATGAAAACATGTACAGAACTACAGATACATTATACAACTTGCCTTGGCCATCTCTTGATCAATTCGAATGTCACTGAAATTTGAAGGAGTATTACAACATGGGCAGCGCCAGGTTGGTTTCCTCGAGTTAATATCCATGTAACTGTCATAATCAAAACACTACAAAATACAGGCCATATTATTATTTATGTCAAGAAGGAAAAGGCTCAACCCATGAATACAAATAAACAGATAGAATCTGTACCTGATGGTGTTTGCATAGACGCCCTTTAACAGGGGTTTGCACACGCCTAAAACTGCAATGACGAACAAAAAACATTTTCAACTGCAGCTCATTAGCATTTTCCGTTCAAATAAGCAGAGGTTGAATTTACAAAACCGAATAAACAACAGTCTAGACAGGCACATGGAGTATCAGAGTAGTCATTACAATGTGAATAAATCCCTAATTGAGTTTGTGTAATATTGCCACATAGTAACATACACATGCATGATAAACAATTGCAACTTCTACATTGGCAACCAGACACAGAACAGAATTAATTAATGGAGATTGATGGCAAAGAATAGTTTGTGTAAAGGTTCTTTGTCGTATTACATGCAAGAGCTTACTTGGGCCCTTGTAATATATTCCCTCCGTTCCAAAATACAAGGTGCATTAGTTTTTTCAGAAGTCAAACTTGTGCATGTTTGACCAAGTTTTAAGAAAATGTATTAATATCTATAATACCAAATTTGCATCATTAGATCCATCATGAAAATTATTTCCATATTTTATTTATTTAGTATTGTGGACATTGATATTTTGTTCTATAATATTGGTCAAACATACATATGTTTGACTTGCATGGAAATTTATGCACCTTATATTCAAGAAAGGAGGGAGTATGTATATAACATAACAGGATCGAAGGCGGCTAGGCGCCCAAGTTTTATCAATTTAGAGTAAGTAAATTCAAACACAATACAGCAACATACATGTCATGAACATACAGTACCTTATGGGGCACTTTAGGGAAACTCTTGATGGCCCTTCAAGTAGCATATCTGAATCTGAATCTACATAAAAGTTCACAATGAGGAATTCAAACAAAAACATGTTATTCCAGATTTGTGTCAAGAAATTGTCAAAGCATAACATAAAATTATAAGAACTAAACTTAATGACCTACCAGGAAGATCTGTTCTGACTGGTTGGGCATAGTCACTGAGTTTTGGAGCATCAAAAGACGTCAAATTGTTCACAACTGCTACAGCTATGATGTAGTTAGCTGCAATATAAAGCTAAATCAGCACATGCTAGAATTTGATGTGTGCTTCTGGAGAAGAAAGGAAAACACATAAAACATATAATCACCAAATATACCAGTAAAATATCCAACAGCTTGTACAATGTTTGCACCATATTTGAGCATCTTGGTGATATCAGTGGGGAACTGGGGTCCTGTTTCCTGTTAATTATTTGAAATGCGTGAACTAAGCTTGTTTGAGAATTGAAGATTAACCACTGTCAACAGGGTGCACAAGGCTTTGTGATCAAGGCAAAAAAATGGCAGAAAGTGGAAGGCAACGGTTTTTCTTCAAACAAAAAGTATTTTAGTCAAGGAAGTGGGACACTAACCATTGAAACATTAGTCCTCTTGTCCACACCTTTTCCGTTTACTAAAAAGCTGAAACATAAAAAACATCAGGCATGTGTCTCTTGGCATAACATATCAAGCATCAAAGCAAAGAAAGTAATGCACCTCACATGCTGGGGGCTTGCGATACATGATGAGACATCTAAATTTTCCTTTTGGACAACAACTAGACACTGCAGAAGGTGAAACAACCAATAAATCTACTGGATATAAAATCATGAGACAATGACATTGAAAGACAAAATCAATAAGAGAAATATAATACATACTCCATCCGTTCCAAATTATTTTGAGTTATAGTTTCTCTCAAGTCAGGCTTCCTTTATTCGACCAAGTATATAGAAAAACGTGCTAATATTTTAAAACATCAAGTATATAATAATAATACACAAATACATTTTATGATGAATCCAATCAAACTTATTTGGTGTTGTAGATATTGGTATAGTTTTCTATAGGCTTGGTCAAACTTAGGTTTGAGTTGGGCTAGAAATACAAATAATTTGAAACGACGGGAGTAGTCATGAAGTGTTACCGAACTCACACAATAGTGTTATACTATCCGATCACTCAATAAACAACAAGGGCATACAGAACAGATTTTGAAATAATTAGCATACACGCAGAATCTGTGCAACTATTAGTTGTTATTGACAGCTAGAAACTAAACAAGTTGGTCCCAAAATCCTTTGGATACTATTCCAGAAGAGGTGCCATGGTAAAGTAAACAGGACGACAGTGGGCAACATGAAGACACAACAAATTTACAAATATTCAGTTGCCCAGTACTATGAAGCCAAATACAACAACAACAAGCCTTTAGTCTCAAACAAGTTGGGGTAGGCTAGAGGTGAAACCCATAAAGATCTCGCAATCAGTATCAAGCCAAATGCAAGAGACATTAATGCAATACTAACCGATGTGAACAGAACATGATGCTACATAGTGTTATGTTTAACATTTTAAAAATACCTAAGAGGGATGCCACTGTGTCAAGCTTTTGGTCAAGAAACTCAAAAGAAAAACATATAATTAAGTGAATAGTATAATAGCAAAACAAGAAAATCAGTACATGAGCAATTTATAAATAACATTAAACACTTGTTGAGACAAGCCATCCAGAATACTTAAATGGCATCAACACTTGTTTAAATCAGCACATGGGCAGTTTAAATAGCATCAACACTTGTTGACACAGCCAAGTAAAATACTTAAATAGCATGAACGCTTGTTTAAATCAGTACATGAGCAGTTTAAATAGCATCAACACTTGTTTAAATCAGTACACCTGCAGTTTAATAGCATCAACACTGAAATTTAGTAAAATAAATATTTTCCCTGGAATGGTACTTACAATCTTTTCATGTTTAGGTAGATCTCTATGAATAAAGAAGTCAGCCATCAAAATATCATATCCAACCTGTAAGTACAGACAGGTATATCAAAGCCAGGCTACAGTTATGAAACAAAGCTTTGTCACTTATCAATATATGTCCTCCCACATCAGGATGTAAGAATGCAAAAAAGTGGGCGTGAGTGATTATAACAAATTAGAGAACTTTATCAGGAAGAATAGCACATATAAGTTATTTTAATTGAACAGATTGACCACCTTTGCTTCCAGCGAAGTGATTAGACGGTCGAACTTCAACTTAGGATAATACCTACAAGCAGGACCACATTAAAACAAATGAAATGTGTCACGAAGCTAATGAGTGACTTCGTTTGATCATATTATAACCAATGGGTTCAAATATAATCCCTCCTTCCCATAATATAAGAGCATTTTTTACACTGCACTAGTGTCAAAAACGCTCTTATATTAAGGGATGGAGGGAGTATTTATTTAAATTTGTCTTGTGAATACTAACCTAAACAACTGAAAATGGGAAATTGACATTTTAAATTTAATAGCTTAAATTTTTGAAATAGACTGACTCTAAGCTACACAATATTTGAATTTTATATTATATTTCAAGTATTATTTTTACATTTTGAACTCTGAAGCATGATATGAGATATCCGTGTCACCCTGAATTAAAAGTCTGAAGTGTTTAATAAGATAGTAAAACATGTTTCGCAAAAATGGGGTTTCCAATCTCACATTTTTTGTGGTTCTAATTTCATTCTGTATTAAGATTTACATAAAACTAGACAACAGGGAATGTGATGGCAACATGTAAGCATCCAGAGAAAGAGATTTCCTCCTTACCTTGGCATTACTGTTGAAATGATTTCAAGCACGGTGCTGTCATTAGCTGGCTCGCTACTGTTCGTGCAGAAGCTGCCAGATAGCTTCATGCCAAGATAAATTATAACTAGGTAAGATGATATGGCCATGCCACCACCCAAGACTACAGATATGCAATGAACATAAAAGAAGAAACCAAGCATTTCATACACACCTCATCAGCCATTCTGAGAATATCAATGTAATCTGAAGGCTGAAACCATTTGTTTTTACAAGCATTCTGCAAAACAGCACGTGCATTAACAGATTAATAACTTTTTAGTGGGAGAGCCACATATTATGTTTGAAAAACAAGCTCAAGAGACAAATTGTAACCTTGGTATATAACATAATCAACAGATGCATGAAAAATTGTAACCTTGGCATATAACCTAATCAACGTATGCATGTAACACTTTGAATCGCTTGAAACAACTCGAAGGTAAATTATACAGTTGAAGAAATTGAACACACATGAGTAGGATCAATGGATAGATGGTAATTGTTTTATAGCAAAACATTGGGTTTTTTTTTAGACCAGCAGAACATTGGGTTGAAGCAAATAATATGTTGATGATACATATAATCATATATGAAGTCACGGAAGAAAATGTGTTCTACTCTATAAGTCTGTTTACAATTGGACTTTTCAAATAAACCAACATGAGTGAAACAAGACTATATAAACAGATAATTCCTCGTATGTAATTGTGCTCTGGTTTGGGAAAAAGTTTCTAAGTGGTACTAACACATGACTGGCATGAAAGGTGATTTACCTTGCATGATATGATCAGTACCATGACAGAAGATTGTAGAAATGGATCCTTCCTCAGCTCATATACCTGGTAAATAGTGGTAGAGTTAAAATTAATAGCACGGAATTAAGCAAAATATTGACCACGACTTAATTTACCGCATAAACAAATTATCCACCCACAACGAAGGGAGAACATAATTCAAGGTCAAAATTCATAAGTGTACAGCTCATATGCTAGTTACCTCATACAACAAATCTAGAAAATAACAATGTCAGGATGTGTTCCCCAGAAGAAGAACTAAATAAGTTCGAAAATACAAAATATATTCACCCATATCCTGAATAGACAGGCAGTTTCAGGTATTGCACAGAACCAAGTATGCCTGGCAAAGACTATATTACCCCCTTGATTAGGTCACTTATTACCAGAAGAAAAGGCATATGAGCAGCAGAATCACAAATCTAACATAATTTCCTGTGAAATTAGGAACTAGAATCCTCCAAAGAGTGTCCGCTACTATAGTGCTTGAAAGGGAAAGTAAGTCGCTTCACTTTTTAAGTTAAAGTTAGACTCTCATATGAGTTTCCTTAACTTTGGTCAACTAGTTATCTCTATGCTATGAAGTTGGTGTACTTGAATTAACAAAGCACACTACTGAGGGCGTGACCCTCTCAAAGAGATGTTTTGGAGAAAATATACCAATGTACCACTCATTCATTGAAGTCCCACAATTACACAGCTTGCGCTCTCAACCTATATATATTGTGTTACTCCCATTTGCTAAACATTGCAATTTTAGACAAAAAGGAAGCACATTCGTAGAAGGTCCAAGGGTAAAAAATCCTAGCTTACAATGAAAAACTCAACTGCCGTCGCACCAAATGCGCATTCCACTTCTATAATACACTAAGGTAATCATAATTCGTAACTGCTGTGGTGAGTCACACGAACAAAAATCATAAGTAAGGAAGGGCGGTTATGGTCTAATAATTGGACTCGCCAGCAGAAACTGCCATGCCCGTTTCACCACTACTACACGGACCGGCCAAAAACAACAGAAATTGAGAAGACTGCGCAGAAGAAAACAAGGGGGATTTGTCCGGCCGAGGAAGGGGACAGACGCAATTTTACCTTTCTCAGAGTGTCTGGTATCTCACCCGCGATCTTAGGAAGGTCACCGCCCGACAGCGCGTAATCGATCCCCCTGCAAGCACGCACGCACGGTGGAAAAAAAATTAGGCGAAGAGCCACCGCGCCGCGTCGCCGCGGCCAAAAACCCTAGGGAGAATTAGGGGGGACGGGGAGAGCGGGATAATGCGGGTGGGGGAGGGGGGCGGACCTGGCGAGGGCGTAGACGAGGTGGGAGAGGTCGGCGGGCGCGAGCGCGTAGGAGCCGCCGCGGAAGTGGCCCCTGATCCGCTCGCCGATGGCCTGGAGGCGGACCGCGTTCATCTCCACCGCCTTCTTCAGCTGCTCCCTCGCCTGCTGCTGCTGCTGCTGCTGCGGCTGCGACGGGGGCGCGGAGGGCTGGGGCTGGGAGGCTAGGGCGGCGCCGCCGGACATGCCTCGGCCTGGCTGGGATGGCGGCCGCGTGTCTGTCTCTCCTCGGGGAGAGGGGAGGGAAGGGGAGGGGAGGGGAGGCGGCGGGGAGGAATGCCGAGTACCCGTAGCGGAACCGCTGCGGGCAGGTGGGTGGCGCGGTGGGACGGGGGAGTGTGGCGTGTGGATGACGGGGAGGAGATGTTGCTTTGTTTATTTACGGGACGTGGGAGAGAGAAAATGTTGGGAATACGCGCGGGGTTCTCCGTGGTAAGTTGGGAGGCGGAGCGGTGGGGGGCCGTCGGGCCCGCGCGTCAGCGAGCGGTCTGGGGGCGGTTCGTGGGAGGGATTTCGCACGCGTCGGTTGCCAGCTGGTACGTATATTGTTTTTCCTTGTTATTTATTTTTGCGTTTGCAGGTAGTATCGGTCTTCTCTTTTGAGTAGTGCTCACGTTTTATTGTGCTTTACTTATATTTTGAAAGCATCAACATATCCGTATATTAGTCGTACTAGCAAAAATGCCCGTGCGTTGCAACGGGAGAAAAAAATGACACGACCCTAACCCGATAAATATGCCCACTCATCCACACACAATGGTCCATAACCCCTATTTCAACAAATGTGCTTCACTGGGTAGCAAATTCCAGTTATCATTAATCAGGTTGGGCAGGTAGAGAATGAGTTTGATGATGACCCAAATGATTGTTCAATTAACAACATAATTCTTTTGTGGCACTAATTCGACGTGGATCCTAGTCAACTAACCCGATGAACAACCTTATATTTAGATTACAGTATCGATAATTGAAATTTCATACACGCAATGCTTATTTTGAGCTATCATCAGACAATAATAGTGTGTTGTAGTTCATTAGGCGTCCACGCATGCATGCTTCTATCGTGTGTGCTAACCGTGAAGTCCTTGTCATATAGATGTTCTAACTTCTTGTTGTGATCTGATATATGCAGGATTTTGCATCACAACTAAATACTTGCTTAGTTGGTTGCTAAAGTAGGTTATTTTTGTTTACTATATTCTTTTATTTGACTAATACTTTTGTACTATGGCATCCCTAAATATAGTAAGCATGATTGAGTTAATTAATGGTGGTGCATGTGTTGCTAGTGTCATGTTTTTCATGGATACAATTCAGGAAGCAGAAAAATGTTACGGAATTGTAGATCAGATTGGCGATGCCTACTGAAAAAGCAAATCACATTGACAAATTAATCATTGTACTTCCATCACAAAATTAAAATGTTGTGCATGCAACATTTTCAAAGTAATTTTACCTGGATGCAATTCTCGTTGTTCCTCCATAGCATCAATGTTCGGGGCAAAAGTGTGTATAAGGTGGTTGCCAAGTTGCTCCGTACCACATCCAACATGTCCACCATTAGGAACATCAGGCATGGCATCATTTTCCTGATTGAAACAATAACTTTGTTGAGATCAATTAAAGACTCTATTGTCCTTACACGTAAATGTCTGTGTTTTGCGCCGACTATTTATTATGCACTCGTATGAACCGAGATTAATAACACATCAAGACAATTCATTTTATATTTACTTTTATTGGTCGTGCAAGCATATACGTTTTCATTGTGTATGCTCTAACCTGTGTGTGCATATATTAGTCCAACATTGCCTAATTCTTATCCATCCAGGTATGCTCTAACCTTAAAAAAGAGAATGCACTTTAATTAAAAACAGTGGATGTATGCTGTGCCACGCTAGCCAGCTAACACGTTGGCTACCACTTGAAAAGAGTGGTAAGCTATATCAAAAAACATTGAACAGCTAACACGTTGGCTGGCTAGAAGAAACCGGCCGCCTCGGTGTCGCTCGTTCGCAGCCTTTTCTTTTTTCGCTGGCTCGCTCGCAGCCTTATCTTCTCTGTTTTCTTTTCTCTTCTGCGAGGCTCTCGAAGAAACATCCCGACCTCATCCCCATCCAGACACCAAGCTCTCACTGGGATGCACCGCTGTTGCCGCTTGAGCCCACACACCGTCGCCGGGATTTCGCCCCGCCCCCTTCTCCCCCTCCCCCACCAAGCTCGAGAGCACCGGCATGATCACCCCCTCCCTTCCCTCCGCGCCGGAGGTTCTGGCAGAGCATCGGCCGGGGCGGCGGCGGTCTGCTCTTCGGCACACGGGGAGCCGAGCCTGGGCGGCGTCCCCGTGCCGTGTTGGTGGAGCCCCTCCTCCCGATGGGTGGCTGGTGGCTCCGTTGTTCGAAGCAGCCCCCATCGCTCGCTGGATCTGGCGGCCGGCCAGCACGTGCAAGGACTTGGCTGGGCCCGTTGCCGGCGAGCACAAGCTGCTGCCGTCCGCCGCTTCCTCGTCTTCTGTTGTGCCATGCGCCACCTAGCGCGCCCCCTTCGCCCCCCTGGTGCTTGCCATGTAGGCGCCATAGCCAGCGCTCCCTTGCCTCGCGCGTCACCGTCGCCTCGGTCCGACACCTCCGACTCCAAGCCACTGGCCGACGAGGGACGCAATGCCGCCCCACCACACCACCATGAGTGCTACTGGCCCAGCGGGGCCAGTGTTTCTCCCTCCGGCGTCTCCTTTGAGGTCAACCCTGAACCTCCTTTGTCCCGCGGATCCACCTCCGTTCCCGTCCACCATGGCCTCTCCGTCTCGATTCGTCCGCCGCGGGATCCACGATGGTCTCCTCCAGGGACCCGCCATGGAGGTTGCCGCCTTTCCCGTCTCAATCTGTCTGCCTCCGGATCCACCGCGGAGCACCCAAGATCCGCCGCCCGTTCCGCGACGCCCCGGCCCGCCAAGGCCAGCACCGAGGCCGACAAGGCGCGCAAGAAGGCCAAGGCCCTCACCAAGCAGCGGGAGTACTTGCGGGCTAGGCTTGCCTACCGCAAGCGCGCCCGCGAGCTCACCTCCATGCCGGCCAAGGCCACCGCCGCTGCGCGAGTTTTTTTTTTTAAAACGAATAGTTTCCCAGATCCACTTAATAGGGACTGCGGGTTGATTTCGCAGAAACATAGGGACTTTTTTGTAAAGTTGGCGACGACGTACGAGCAGAAACCCTGCGTGCTTTATTATTAGGTAGAGATATATCACCTGTGCAATAATGTCTCTTGACTCATCGGCCTCGTCAAAACCCGCCCCGCATTATCATACGTAGGTTTGCTGTTCGGGGGCGGGTTTGGCTAGAGACCAAAACCCTAGCCGCCGCCAAGAGAGCCAACTTTCCGGCGCCGTTTTTCGGCGGCTCTCCTCCGCTGGCGACCTCTTGGACGTCGGTCGTGAGGGGGTTCGCCGGATCCCGCGCGTGTGTATCGTTTTTGCTTTAGGTTTAGAGCCCTAATAGCTTAGGTTTTTGGATCGTCCGACGTCTTGACTTCGGCGGCGATGCTGAATAAAGAAGTTCCAGATTCTTCTCCGGCGAGGCGATCGTCTTTATGGTCGGTGATGGATTTGGGAACCAGTCTGTTCAAGCGGGGATATCGTGGCGGCGACGGCATCCTTGTGGTGGACTTGTGTCCTCGGGCTCCGCCGTTGCGATGGCGTCTGCTCCAGCGTCGGCGTGGAGCTTGGGAGGTAGTTCTGGAGCGGATGCAGATTGTGGTCTGCATCGACGACATCTGGAAGACGGAACGTATGTTGGGTTCGTGGTTGATGGATGGCAGGTACGATTTCCTACTTCGGCGTCTTAGTCGTGGTGGGGTGTCAGATCTGGAGTTCGATGGTATGTCCGGGGTGTTGCCCCGGTCTGATTCGTTCAACGGTAATAGTTTCATCTTTGGTGAACCACCTTGGAGGTTCGCAAAAGCTGCATATCAGCGATGGAGACGCGTCGAGCTCGGATGAGGAGGTGATCCGTCATTTTTTTGTTTGGTGGCTGTTGTGGTGGTGACGGACGTTGGTGTTAAGCTTAGCAATGTTCTGCTATCTTTTCAGTTCTGTCATGTCAGTTTTTACATGACTTGTAATTTGATCTTTATGATATGAATGAGACACATATTACCATGCAAAAAAAAACCGCCCCGCATCTATGCATGCGGGTCCCCCGAATGAAAACCTCCACCATCAAACATTTATCATCAACAACCCGTTGTTGCTCCATATTTTTTTTCTCCCCTCCCCATCCCCTTCTCTGCTTGCTCAAGCTCTCTTCTGCCCTTTTCTACTTCGCATAAATAGTCCATCCCTCATTTTCCTGTGTTCCTCCGTAGGAATAGCTCGCCTACAATAGAATAGGGAACTGCTTATTATGCTTCTTGTGCTTAGCAGATAGTAAGACATTACTTGGAAAAATGCACTTAGATGAGCGTTGTTTACTTCTTCGTTGGTCTGGTTGGGATCCTAGACAGAACATAACACTGCATGGCGGATAGCTCCATCGATTAAATGGTTCATATGCATGTAGTCAACAAATTAACATTATATCAGTGCATTGAAATGTGTGCGCTCTCGGCTCATTATTATATAATGATAAACATACGACATAAGGAGGGGGCTCTTCTCTAGCGCCAACAACTCTCACTGGATCCTGCCAAGATTTGATAGAACACCCAACTCCTCTTCCTCGTTGTGTGTAGCCTCCCTGTGTCATCCCCTTAGCGGGGTTCCTCCTCTCTGCTCCACTTGCTTCCACACACTTTTGACCCCTTCATCGCGAGAGGATGGGAAAGAGAGAAGGGTGGGGTAGGTGGAGGCAAGAGATGCATATCCTATCGCTGCTGATGTGACATTGGGTTGCATTTATTGTCAATTATGTTTTGTAGCCCACTCCATGTATTTATGTGCGTATTTGCAGCTCTATGACCGTGTATCCGTTCGTATTCAATCAATCACTTCATCAAATATGCAACTCAAAGCTCTAGTGCTCGTTGCGGGACTATTGTGTGTAGGTGGGTGGCATGGTTGCTTTTGGTGGGGTGGGGGTTTGAGGGAGTGGCGTATGATGACAAGGAAGAAAAGTTATTCATGAGACATGGGAGAGAAAATGAAAAGGAAAATATATGCGCAAGGTTCCAGTGTGGTGGCGATGGGCTGTTGAGAGGCGGATGGGTAAGGCATCGTGGGGCTCGTGTGTCAGCGAGCAATTCGAGGACGGTCCATGGAGGAGATCTCCTAGGTGTTGATTGCCAGCTGGTATGTATATTGGTTTTCCATCTTATTTTTCCGGGTATATAGTAGTATCAGTTTTCAATCTGAGTAGTGCTCTATTTTGCGAGGGAAGTGCTCATGTTTATACTACAACAAAATAGTTAGGGAAAAAATTGTGCCCCTCATTCTCACACCCGGTCACTCGCAAGAACGTGCTGAGGGGGCTATGCAGTTGTCAGTACGTGTAAGATCGAGGAGCCCACGCACGTTGTCATTCCTTCTCTTTCAACTCCCTCTGTCTATTACCTAATGTGGGACGCGTACAAGCTCAAAACATATGGGAAGCACACACCCTCAAACACATCTTTTTTTTTCAACTTTCGTCCGTGCGGAGTTTCCACTACCAATTTTCTTTGTGTAAGATCGAGATTATACAAATGAAATACTTGATCATCTTCTTCTAAGTTTAGCTTCATGGTACTCTTCGCTCAAAATTCATTGCACACTAAATTTTGCTATTGCAACTTTTTGACCCATATCTCTACTATTACTAGTAGAGTGCCCGTGCGTTGCCACGGGCTCTTGAATTTTTTTACAAGAGTTACATGTTAAATTTCACATGCACAAACAATATAACACAAACACAATTACTGAATAATTGAAGTCCATTTTGCAATGAAAATTGATACCAAAAAGAAAGACTAACGACATTTCTCACCTGCCTTGTAGATGGTCTCGAGAAAGCATGCAATATATGTAAGCATTTATCACTTGTAGTCAACATTTAGATTATATATATATATATATATATATATATATATATATATATATATATATATATATTATATTTCATTGCGATTATTAATTACAAACTTTATGCAGTTGGTCTTACACCATCGTGTAAGAACATATCATCTTTCAAAAGGCATTCCAAATCGTCCGTTGATAACAAGATGTCCACGGACAAGGTTTTCTTGGGGGCAGACATGATTGATTCGATGACTGAAATATCTCTAGGGGTACAAACATAGTCTGTCGATGTCATAAAAAAGTGAGTCAACCTAGACAATAAAATGAGCCAAATTAGTTGAATACAGAAGACAATTTCACAAAGAAAATATTGATAATAACATCAAAGAAATACCTTGTGCGATAACATTTAAATTGGCATCCTTTTTTGGTTTGTTATGAGATATCACCGCTTCGACATCATTATGTTGTAAAAAACTCGGTGAATTTATTGTCCCTTTCAGTAACTTCGCATCGGAACCCTCAATGGATTCTTTTTGTGCATATCCAAAGTCCATATCCATGTCTCCTATATTCTGAAGAAACAATAATATACAAAAATATACCTTTCGTATTTGCATGTACAATATACATACCGAGGAAGGTTAGCTATATGCACATCTTCTCGTGGTGTTTTAGTGTGGTCTGTCATCGTTACATCAGTGCATATGTCGGAACCCATCACTTTGTATCTACAATGAAATATATATGATCAAATATAAATGATATTTTCTACTGCATAATACTTCCTCCTATTTTTTTGTCTACGCATAACTCACATCACGCATACCAAGGAGACCTACTTGTAATTTTTTTGGACGAAATTGCCCCTGTGCTAGTTGAATTGCAGCGACCAGGAAAGCTGGGAAGCTATGATCACCGGAGCCAGTTATTGGCCCGTCCTCCTCGTTTCCTCTGCATGGCTGTTATTGGCCCATTCTCCTTTGCATGCGCCGCATGCGCGGTCAGTAATTAATGCACAGGAGGAGGTAGCGTTGCATGCAGGGCTGAAGATTAGGATGCCGCGTGCGTTGCTACGAGCAAATGATTGAAAATAAATTAAGAAGGCACCTATACGTTAGATACTTGACAAAACTTTACTTCTCTTTTTGGCAATAAAAACAATAACCAACGATTAGGAACATGCACCTATTCATTTTCTCCCTCCTTCGCATAATGGTTACTCCTCCTCCATCATGCCCTACCCAAGCCTAATTTCCATCTTCCATCCCCGCAACCCTAGGAACATGCTACCACCTATTCATTTTCTCCCTCCTTTCCCAAACAATTACTCCTCCTTCATCGTGCCCTACCCAAGCCTAATTTCCTTCCTCCATCCCCGCAACCCGCGGCTATCACCTCCCCCCTCCCCTCGACCTCCCACCACCACCATGTCGGTTGCCGCCTCGGCCATCCTCAATGAACAACTTTGATGTCACCTCTCCCCCACCTGCACGCCCATGCACCTTCACTGGTTAAGTTTCAGATTCGCTCCTGCTTGTACATGGCTCGGCCTCGCTGTGGTTGGCTCTCCTCATGTCATCCCCGTCTTCGGCCTCGTGCAAAGCAAAAAGTCAGTGACACAGCAACAAAAATTCAGACACATTGAGATTTAGCAAAACCGATAAAATCAAAGAAGTGGGCGATACTTGATTCATACACATACTTCACAACGCAAATTTATCATACATCAATCATATCTCAACAACTCATTCAAACAATCAATGAACAATTATTTGATATCACAATGATATAATTCCCGCTTCACCTGAAGGTCCAAAAGTACAGTCTTCTCTACCGCTTTCTTTACAAAATCAATTATATTCAATGTTCCTAGAAAAAATGGAAGTGATTACACAAACCTATCAGTTACTCATGTTTGCATGCCTTGTCCTCTTTACCGCAAGAGTACTTCACCAAACATCGAGCTTCACAATAACCCCAATTATCATCCTCATTGAGTTTATCATCTTCCTCGACAACAATTTTGTAGATCTTCAAGTGCCAGATTTTAAAAATGACAATGAACCTGAGCATTGATGGAAAGGTAACAATTTTACACGATCACACTCTAGCCTTGGGCCACAACTTCACATTCTTCCCATGCCACCTTCCTTGGTGTCTCCCTCCTTTCTCCCAGCTTTGTCACCTCCCTCCATCCTTCCTGATCCTCCCTTCTTTCACCTCCCTATGTTGCATGTCCACCACTCTTGCAGCTCTGCTGGCACAATCAGCAAAAGACATGTCTTGAACTTGATTCCAACGAAAAAAATCTGTTGGGTTGAATAAAAAATTAAACATTATTTTTACCCTATATTTGAACATGAAGAAAAGGAAGTAGATTCAATTCACACATATGAGTGGGGGTTGCAACTGCACACAGTACCTACGCAAATGCCTAATGTGAACAACTGTCATTGTTCAAACACACTTATCAGTTACTCTTTGTACCTTTGCATTTACTCCTCAATCACCCTGCAACAAGACATGACATCATCTTCATTCACCTCATGTTAATATTTAGGTCAGCAAACATGAAGAACTTGAGACTTGGGAGTCGATGGAATCCATTGTCTTGCTCTACAAACTTTATTATTTCACCATATTTTCTTCTACATGTGCTCTTTCAAGAAGGCACATGAAATAAGAGCCGCAACGGATGACGTAATGCCAGCTCTCGAAATAGTTTACCAAAATAGGTGTAATGCCAGCTCATGAAATTGTTTACCAAAATAATTCAAGTTCACTATCGTAAATAAATACAGTGTATTTCTTCTCATTTTGAATCATCTACTTCACTTCATCAGCAACTTGCTTTGCAGCCCGATCTAAAGAAAAGAAGAACTGAGTTCTCCAGCACATGTGCAACCTCTGGGACCTAAAAGTTTCAGATAATAGATAACAAGGGCTTCTAAGAAAACCCAAATAAAGGGCACAAAAATCATGAGAAATGGATTAGTAGCTAAAGGCCTCATCATCGCAAATTCATCATCCATATACGTACATCAAATTGTACAATACTTGATGGTTGTCAATGGGAAAATAGTTCATCATTTTTGGATAAGTATCGTGTCATTTGATTTGTTCCTATTTCATAGGAGTTGATCATAAATGCCAAACTACCATCTGTTGTCATTTGTTGTGTTACTATTTCAGAGTTGATCATATAAACAGTTGTTGGACGCCTATTTGTTAAAGGATCCACTGTAGTCATACAACAGATTATTGTTAGCTTGTGATTCACCAGATCAAAACCACAAGGTCAAGCTAAGTAAGCTCCTTGAAGACCCAACATGAACAGGGGGTTCAGGATTGTGACACCTACTTTGTCCCTATGTAAGAAGTGAACCTATAAAATAGAGTTCACGAATTAACCTATGAAGATGAACAATCCTGAAATTTGATTATACGAGCATTTATTTCTGAAACTCGATTGATGTCCATTGTGTTGCCTCCCTCTCTTCATATCTGACGCATGCTGATCAACTTCCAATCGGCATACATTACTTGCACGTATCAACCAAAAGAGCAACACACTACAGAGAACATGATGTATCAGGATTTTGTAAAACAACAGCCATTAATGTGTAGCAACAATAGATCTCCCTAGAACTACCCTAACCTTGCGTATGCATGCATCCTGTTGATCTGTAATCACCTAGCTAAAATAAAAATCTAATCATTAGGGTCCAATCTAAAACCCAACAGGAACATAGCAATTGCAAACAAAAGTCATTAGGACTTTAGGAGTCCATAGCTGTGAAATACAGGTTAGCGCAGCTACGTGGAGGAGTCGGGGCCTCTGCGCGGCTCCCAGCTATAGCAGTATATGCGACTTACCTTGCCTGGCTATGTATGTTTGTACTTTCAGTTGCGCGTGACGAAGATCCTCGTGCCAAGTGCATGGCCATATGGCCCATATCTTCTTTTGACTTGACCTCAGCCTCCATCACGCCAGCAAGTGTAATGCTTCCATTTGCAGTTTTGTCGAATCTGAATAGGCACTCTAGCAGGCTCTGCCACTTCTGCAACAGACCCATGATCATCAAGTAAATCAAATGCTTCCTCCTTGAATATCTGATGCGAACAGCAACACTTACAAAATGGTAATAAGAAAAATATATATTCCAATTATTTTAGTAAAGATAACTGCTACCAGCTAGTGTACCTCGATGAAGGATACCCTAATTAAGAACTCTGTATGACGGTTCATCGCATCAGATTTCCTGAATATCGTCTCCATGAGAGGTGCAATTATTCCTCCACGATCAGCTTCACCAGTATAATTGGTACCCGTCGTTTATGTCTTTCCGGATCCAGTCTAAATATTGTACGATAAAAAGCCAAGTTAGAAGTTAAACATCCAAGAACTAATATTACTCTTAACACTATAACTATTCGTGGTTACCTTGCTACTATCTACTCCCTCCATTCCTTTATATAAGGTGTATTTGTTTTTGATAAAATTCCAGAATGTAAGGTGCATTTCTTCTAATTCCTCATAATTCCCTTGTTAGCCCTCCAGAAAAGGAAAGTATCCTCTCCTGATTGTCTGTATCTACCATTGTAGCAAAACAAGGAAACTATCTCTCTGTCGATTGCATGTATCTCATACTTTCCTCGACTAACTGATTTACTTGCCACTAACAAATAAATTTTCCAAGGGTAATTTTGTCCTAACATGTCTATAACTTTGTGCCTTGGTCACCGTGCAAAAATAATACACCTTACATAAAGGAATGGAGGAGTATGTTCTAAGCTGAGATCTGGACATTAGGGATCCCATAACTAAACAAGCCATAATATGTTGTTTGAATTATTGGAAGCAAAGTGGTAAAAGAAATGATGTGAAAAAGCTAACGGTGCAAACTCATATGATTAAGCCATTCCTAAAAAGAAAGTTGACAGATGTCATGATTATTTTCTCGAGAATACAGACACCTTTGGTTTCGTTTCTATGAAAGGGAGCCAGGTAGCTCCCTTTGATTGAAAAAAAGAATACAGAGACCTGATTTCATGGACCACCCTCGGATGGCAACAAACCAGATAAATAGGCGAATGAATGAATCAACTTCCAGAACATATCATGTCGACCCAAATCTATCATGTTCCTACCCATCTGGCAGTTGAATTTGTAATCCTGGGAGCGCATGTTGCCAAGACCACCAGAGGCAACCAAAGAAAATCATACCTGCGGCTCGCCCGGCATGACAGTGACGCAATCCGTGCAGCCGAGGAGGAGCTTCGGCGTGACCCTGTCACTCAACAGCTGCGATGCCATATCCGAGCTCTCCATCGGATCCCTAAACAAGAATTCGCAGAACCTATAAAGAAAAGGTGCAAGACCCAAAGTATAAGCCAAGGAAACAAGAAATATGGGCATTCCAAGCCGGAAATATGAGAAATCCGGACATTTGGGTGAAGTTTTGAATTCGCCTCACCTCAGCTCCAGCGCCAATGACATGCACTCGTATTTTTAAGTCTTCATACTATAGAGTTAACTACCTGCAAGTTATATGCGCATAAATAATCACAACACTTGGATAGCACCTACACATGGGATTAGATATTTAATTCACATAATCAGTTCTTCTGCTTCCATAAATTCAAAATTGCATAAAAAAGTATGTGTCTATCGGGTATAGATAAGGATTTGAATTGTTGACGTAGGGCCAATGGAGCCGTCCACTTGCCAAGTGCTTTTCTAGCATGGACGATGTGCACATGGTGCAAAGCTGGCTGAAGGAGTTGATAGATCAGATCCCGGCAAGACTCGCACATACTTAACTTTGGTTGCCCTTGCCTTGATTGATTCACACACTGGCAAGGTTGCACACACAGAGGAAGACTCGATGGATTCTTGCCGGCTAGAAACAAACACAAGCAAGCACGCAGGTGGGAAAACAATATGTATATAGTGATTTTACCTCATAAATAGTTTGGTGGCTCCACTCCATAAGTATGAAATTCGTGATGTTGGCAACCTGAAACTAAAAGAGAAATAATGATCTCCTTCATAAATATCAACAAAAGGAGAATGGATTATTTGGGCGACCAATCAAAATCGTTGAAAGTTCAATACATCAGTTAGCAGCAAAGATTCGTAACATGGTGTATGTGTGGCAGATAGCACTATCAGATTCGTAATAAGACGCTGAACTATCCGAAAATAGAAAGTCCCTGCAATGGCAGCTAGCACACACGCATCTTCCCATCCCATCCGCAGCATCATCTCTACCTGCACCCTCAAGTCACTCAATGAGTTCCCGACTTGCATCCACATCCAAAAGCGAGTGCAGCAACCACTCTGCCATGTAAACACAGGAAACAAACATCATAGATTGACCGAGTAGCATCAAGATCAGATCAGGACAAGGAGAGCCCGTGTCAGGACCCTGACAGTCAGCCCATACTACGTGCCTGTATAAGCAGTGGCGGATGGTTACTTCTAACCAGGGGAACTTAATTCTTAATATACAAGCAAGAATCAATACTGAAAGGACCATAATCAGAAAAAAAAAATAGGCCCGTAGTAACATCATTATTCACGTCGACCATAATCAGAAATAAATGTCTGTTTTTGTATGTGCAAGGACGGACTATGATGCTGCACCTACTTCAGGCTCTACATGAGGCCCTATCATGGCCAGCGCTGTTGGGGCCTTCTTCTTGGCCTTCGTGGCGCCTCCATTGATGACAAAAGGAGAAGTCGACATTGCCGTGATCTAGATCTGTGGGTACGAGATTTGGATGAGGGAAGGGAGAAGGGAAGGGAATTGGGGACTTACATAGGGGAGTCCGCGTTGATGGGGATCTTCTCAAGGTCGATCGAGCCGCACGTTTTCATCCAAGGCCGCCATTTTCTTGGGGGCACGCGGCGATGGTGGAGACCATTGCGGAGGGGAACCGAGCGGCATCGGTGGTGGCGATTCTGGAGACCGATTTCCCCTGCAGCTCACGAGATCGGGAGGGTAAGGGTGGGCGGCGACCAGATCGGGAGGGTGAGGGTGGGATGCGAGAGAGAAGGAGAGGTGGGCACCCTGGACCTGGAGGCCTCGCTCGTTCCTGCCTGCGTGCGGGTCGTGGAGGGTTTTTTTTCGCTGGTTTTTCTTCGAAGGTTTATTTTCGTTCGATTCTGTCGCTTACGAGAGAACTACGTGAACGTGGTTTTGGTTGGGTTTTTTTTTGGAACTGGGAGGTGGGAGCAGGTATTAAAAAAACCATGGTGGGTGGGAGGTGGGAGGAAGTACCAAAAAAGACCGGGTGAGGTGGGACGAAAATAAAACCCGGAACGCGACCTACCAACTGAGACATTAGGAGTAGAGATACGGGAGTTTGTAGGTTCGCGTCACCTCCCGTCACTCCTCCACGCTTGTTTATTCTCCCTCCCACAGAAAAATCAAGTGATTCCCTCGACCCTCCATGTTGGTTTTCCCTGTCCGCTTACCTTACTTTTTCCTCCTCACGCCTCCCTGTTTGGAATAATCCAAATCAGATCGGTATTTCCTTTCCTTGTCCTACTGAAAACCATGTCCTGCATTAAATCAATCAAATCTTACCAAAACCATGTCTTGCATTAAGTCATCAAATCAAATCTTACCAAAACCTCAACTAAATCAAAAACTTTCTTTCCTTTCCCTACCACACCTAAATCAATTCAAATCTTAACAGAACTTCAGCTAAATCAAAACTTTTATTACCTTCCCCTACACATATTCAAATCAAACAAAATCTTACCAAATTTTGTAATATGGTGTATGTAAGGTATATATCAGACACGATTGGTTTTGGCACTTTATAATATGTATATGCTCACGTTGCAACGCACGGAAAAATATCTCTGCTATTAGATGGGAGTTCATAGGTTCTCCTCACCTCCCTTCACCACTCCAGGCTTGTCTGTTCTCTCTCCCACGGAAAAGCCAACTGTTTCCCTCGTCTCTCCATGTTTGTTTTCCCCGTCCGCCTACGTTAGTTTTTCCTCCCCACACCTCCCTATTTGGAATAATCTAAATCAGATCGATATTTTCTTTCCTTGTCCTACTGGAAACCTTGCCCTGCATTAAATCAATCAAATCTTACCAAAACCATGCCTTGCATTAAGTCATCAAATCAAATATTACCCAAACCTCAACTGAATCAAAAAAACATCTTTTCCTTCCCCTACCATACCTAAATCAATTCAAATCTTGCCATAAATTTAGTTAAATCAACACTTTTATTACCTTACCTTACACATAATCGAATCAAATAAAATCTTACCAATTTTTTAATATGGTGCATGTAAGGTATATATCAGGCACGATTGGTTTTGAAACCTTATAATATGTATATGCCCACATTGCAACGCATGGGCAATTAGCTAGTTAGTATAAAAAATTTGTTAATCAAAAGGAGAAATAAGCAATTTGGAATATAAAAAATAATTATATAAATTATATATCATAGAAAATGCATAGTAATATAGTGACCGTTGGTAAAATTCTTGTTGCATTAGCAAACCTTTGATCGTGAAAAGGTTAATCCCTGGACCCTTTGTTCGACAATTGATCATATAAACTCCATATCATACAAAATATCAAGTTGTAGGGTAATTGTTGGTCAAAGATATGCCATATACACAACCTTTAGTCATGGAAGGGTTAATCTCTTTGTCGTATGTTCACTATAGAATGTAACACACAACCTTTGACCATGAGATGGTTAATCTTTGGACACCATGTTAACCAAATTTAATATGCAAACTACTACGTTCACTATACTTCGTTGGACTTTTTGTCATCCAACTACCCTGTTGTCATGCCGACCACTTGTAGGAGCGTGTTGAGGGGACCATGCGGCCGTTGGTATGCATAGGACGGGCCCACACACACATGATCATTCGTTCTCTCCCAACTCTCTCTCTCTCCCCCTCTCACCTAGCATGTGAGAGCACATGTGGCATCTCTGTTTCTCAACCTTTATTTTCGGTGTGGAGTTTCCAATACCTATTTTCTTTGAGTAAGCTCATGATTAGAAATGAAATACCTAATAATTCTATTTTGAATTTGTCTTCATTGTATTTTTTTGCTTGAAAATTCATTGCATATGAGATTTTGTTAGCACAAATGTTTGACCAATAGTAGTATAAAACAGTTTTTACTCAGACGTTAAATAAATAATTTGGAATATAAAACTAATTGTACAAATTGTATATCTTAAGAAAAATATAGTAAAGAGTCAAATGTTGGTCTTGTCCTATATGCAACCATTGACCGTCAAAGGGTTAATCTTTGGGCATTTGTTTGAATATTCACCATATAAATTCTATGTCATATAAATATATATAACACAATAATTATTAGTCAAAGTTATGTCTTATACACAACTTTTGAACCGAAATAACTCCTTATGATAATAGTCAAGGGTCGACCACGAGCGGGAGCACGCTCGAAACTAGGCGGCACGACGCGTGCGTGTGTAGAAAAGAAATCAAACCAAATTAACTCCCTAGTGTCTAACCACAACCATGGTCAAGGGTCAACTGAGAGCGAGAGGGCTCTAAGGATTGTGTGCCGTGGTTGGACGTGTTACTGTTATCCTTAGAAACAAATGGCTAAGGTTGTTGGATGGTTAGAGAGACAATGTTATCCACAACCACTAGGGTTCAAGTCCTGATGCTTGCATTATTTCTATATTTATTTCAGAATTTTCGACGATGCGCTTTCAGTGGGAGAAGACGTTCCCATCGATGACGAGGGACCTACGATGAGTTCGTAAATCTTAAGATGATATGCCAGCTCAGTCTCTCGAAGGTGCTCATAGGAGTAGGGTGTGTGTTTGTGCGTTCAGGGATGAGTGTATGCGTGTATGTATGAGCGCTTTGCATCTGTACTGTGTCAAAAAAGTATGTTTTACGTCAAATCAAATGAACTCCCTACCTTCTAATTGGATACATGGCCAATGTCAAACCGAATTAACTCTCTACCATCTAATTGTACACACGTGCAAGGGGTGCGGAGTCAAACCGAATTAACTCCATACTGTTTTCTGAAAGGAAGAGTGTTACTACTCCCTCCTTTCCGGTTTATAAGGCTTATCTCAAAATTTTAGTTTTTCCATTTTATAAGGCTCAATTTGGTTGTTCCCCATCTAATGTTCAGATTCCAAGGTGCATTAAATCATTGCATGCAAGCATTAAGAGAAAATTGACCAATGCATGTACTTTATGCATGCATGCATTGCAATTAATGCATTGGTAAACATAATTTTTTGAGGAAAACAAGAGCATTAATTGGGAGCTTTTGCAAACTACAAAAAGTATTCCACCACTCACCATCTATCTTGGTTGGTGAGATTTTTGAATTGAGCCTTATAAACCGGAAAGGAGGGAGTACTTCAGTTCAATGAAAAGTGGACTTGCACTTTTTTCATCCGGTTATGATTTTCTGAAAAGTGGAAGTTGCACTTTTCACTAACTGAAGTTGTTCCTTTTAAAAAGTCGGGTGAAAGTTGCACTTTTCACTTAACTAAAGCTGTGTTTTTTCAGAAATCTAGAGAAAGTTACACTTCTCAGTAAACTGAAGTTGCACTTTTTCATAGATCAGGTGGAAGTTACACTTTTCACTAAACTGAAGTTGTACTTTTTTCCACAAATCTGGTGGAAGTTACACTTTCAACTAAACCGAAATCATACCTTTTCATAAATCTACTGCACTTCTAGAAAATTGCAATCAACTGAGAATCAATAATACATTTTTAGCTATAGTGATTGCCAGCTGGTACATATATTGACTTTCCTTCTTATTCGCTACTCCTCTTACTCACTACGTGTGGCCTCCCTGCATCATCCCATTAGCAGTGTTTCTTCACTCTGCTCCACTTGCCTCCACACCCTTTTCACCCCTTCACCATGAGAGGGCCGGAAAGAAAGAGCGGGGTGGGGTAGGTGGAGATGAAAGACACGTATCCTATCGCCTCTCACGTGACATTGGGCTGCATTTATTGGCAATTATGTTTTCTAGCCCACTCCACAATTTTACGTGTGTATTTGTAGGTCTATGATCGTGTATCCATTCATATGCAATCAGTGACTACACTAAATATGCATCTCATATCTTTAGTACTCGTAGCGGGACTACTGTTTGTAGGTGGGTGGTGTGGTTGCTTTTGGTGGGGTGGGGGTTTGGGAGTGTGTGGCGTATGGATGACAAGAAAGAGAAGTTATTTATGGGACATGGGGGAAAACCAAAAGCAAAATATACGCGCGGGCTTTCGGTGTGGTGGCGATGGGCAGTTGGGAGGCAGATAGGTAAGGGGTCGTTGGACCCGTGCGTCAACAAGTGGTTCAGGGCAGTTCATGAGGGGGGATCTAACAATTTTCAGGTACCGTTAACGAGTGGTGTCGATTGCAGTATGTATATAGGTTTTCCTTCTTATTTTTTCAGTTATATAGTATTTTTTTTGCTTCCTCCTGATTTCCTGACATCACAGTCCCACACCATTCTCAACCTATATAGTCAATAAACAAGAGATTGCACAAGGAGCGGCCGATAGTTGGGACCCAGCAGCTCAAGCAGTATTTGTTTTTTGAGGTGTGAGCAGAGTTTTTCTTGAGCGATGTTTTTGTTGTTGTTCAGAGGAGTAGGGTATCAACTGGGCGGGCTGTGGCCCATCTAGCCCAGGCTATTATTTTATGTCGACCAAGTATCCAGCCTAGATATTATGTTTTTCAAGGTGAAAATGGCTAGCCCAGCTATACTTTTTTTTAAGGAATGCCCAGCCCAGGTCACTTGTTATTCTCCGCCCTCCTGGGTTGCAAATCTTTCCTAGGAGGGATGCATTAGGCTTAACAAGAAAATGGGACTTAAGAAATAATAAATGGAATGTAATTATAAAAACTGAGCTGTAACTATAAAAAACGCAGAGAACAAGTAATTAGTTTTTAAAAAATATTATTATTGGATTTTGAAACTTTTAATTTCATTACTTGTTGCACGCGCAATACTTTGTTGGATTTTTACCTAATACAAATTTATTTTGAAGTTATATTTAATCTGACTCGAAATTTTGGGATAAAAATATTTCTGATCCCATCAAAATGTGGGAAATTTTGTTGAATTCTGTTTTGAGCAGTTGGTTGAAATTATTAATTGTTGTCCTAGCTAGAAAATGGCCTGTAATTTTAACAAACTATAAATGGATGTAGTAAATTTCATTAGAATTCAAAAATGGGTTGTACATTATTACAAATCGCAAATGGGCTATATGTTCTCTGCCACACATGTGATGCTCACTTGTGGGCCTACTAGTAAGTGTGCACGTGCAACGCACGTCTCAAGCCTTAACCATGTTCATAATAAGTATATAATTAAAACATGATTTTTTTCCAAAAATATATGAATTAAAAAACACACGATGTTGCAATGCCACCCGAGTTGTGTTTCCAATAGTTAGAAACCATTGCGAGTTTGTGGTCAATAACGTCTGTTGTTTCACTTATTCAATGTTTTCACGAGTTGTCAAAGAAGAAGATCAAATCTATTAATCCTTCCATCACAAAATGTACCAATCTTGCACACGCATTTTCCTTTCATGGAAACCTAGCATTCCACGACTCAATCATCATCTACATCAAGAATTATATAGACAAGACAATCCGTGGGCTACATAGGATGGCTTCCCTGAGCATCACCCGTACCCAAATTGGATCACCCGTACCCAAATTGGCTAGCACAAATCTTCAAGAAAAAATGGCTAGCACAAGTGAGGTGAAAACTGCAGCTGCTGCACCGTCTTCTACCTCCTTCAAGTGAATAACTGTTTCCAAGCATTGCCTTGCCATCCAGTGTTGGAACTCACCTACTGATGGTGGATTTATTTTATCTCTCTGCCCTCACAAGAGCCAAATGGGGCATACTATTTGTAATAGTAGTTTGTCCGGCAACCTGAAAATTTCAGTAGGTACTTAATGTAGAACTGCACTTTCAACAATTTAGTTGTATAACGTGCTTTTCAAAAGTGGCCAAGACTGCTAATTTATAGACAACCTGAAAGTGTACAGAAGTTCTATCCATCCTCATGCTCTATGCCCAAATGTACATTGATAATTCAACCAGTTTGAGCTATCAAATTGAGTTATTATTACAAGATAAACAACAATAGAAGTCCCACTGTTACATCACATGTCATGAATAGAAACACCTTCTCGGCCTTGAAAATAAGACTTATGAAGAGAGCTCTTACAATAAAACCAAATATATGTATGCGAGCATTGGCTCAATAACTCGTTGATATGCAAGACAACTTATCAACATGTAAAACTTGCAGTGCATGACAAGCCTCCAAAATCCAAACGTTATGGAACCAATTTCTCTATTTTCTAATCTTGGCTGAATAGTCATTCTACTAAAAATGTGAATAAAATGAAAAATGAATAAAATTTCGACGACACTCACCACATCTAGTTTTCATCCATAACAGTGGAGCCAAAGATGTTGGTCTACATCTACATCCAAAATGTTGCATGCACATAAAACAAAAGAATTAGTATTTTGCAGCTTTGTACATCACTAGTAAGCAGAGCAAGGAGTGGACTAAGTATGTCTTCTTCACCAAGCAAGGGTACCCCTTCTCGTCATGAGGTTACCAACTTTGTACATTCCACTCCATGGTTCTGCAAAGCATGAAGGATGGATATTCCATCAGCATGAATAATTGGCACGAAAGACTTTGCACACTCCATTCCATTGTCCCGCTAGTAGTAAATGTATCTTAACTTCTAAGTGATAGGAATTTGTTTATGCTTTTTTATAATGCACGACGTCATGGTGAATCCTCGAATGCACGTCGTCATGGTGAATCCCAGATTTGCTTCACTTCCTTCCATGCAAGTTGTACAAATATAAAATGGCACATGATTATATAAAAAAGAGGGGCATGGAACAAACTGAAGATATACTCATACACATATGCACAGTAAAGTTATAGAAAACAAATAAATGTTGTGTTACCTATATCCGCATAGTTAGACATATAAGAGAATAAGTTGTTCAATCTGTTTTGTTGTATGAGTTGTCTCCTTAGGCTGGACTCATGGACCTATGCGAGGAAGACAAAGTATAAGTACAACCTTTCATTACAAATACATGGTAATAAGAAGGAGCAGTCAATAGCAATGAAAGCATTTCTGACACACTCAAAAACGAAATCATTGATTAAATGACACACCTGCACTCAAGCAAGGTTTGGATCAACATCTATTCTTTCAGAACCGTACCTCTATTCTTTTAGAGCACCTAAATAATTCTCACAAAATAATGCAAACATCAGCTATACACGTGTTCACTTGCAAATTATTAATCCAATAAGAAATCAACTATTCCTTACCTACAAATTAAACCCATGAATGATGATGGCTTGATGACTTTGGAGTAGTTATTTATTCTACTATCAAATACAAATGAAAAGGGTTTTGGATGTTCAGGTTCAGGTTTGACAGCAAATATTGGAGATATCATGGGAGGAAGAAAATCCCTAGCATGTTTTCAAAACTATATATCAGCAAGCGTGTTTTGTACCTCATACTAAAAAATCATATATAAATAGATCAATCTTGATAGTTCAGATTTCCAAACAGTCCTAAAGGGATGATTTTTAAACACCCATACTACATTTATTCTAAGTTCGCACTGAATTTATTCTACCCTTTATTATTTTCTTTCTTTTTCTGCCTCATATCTTCTATGCTTCCTTGCACATGAACCCTTCTTTGTTGGAGAAATATGTTGCACATCCACATAACAAGCAAGACACATATGTAGCACGTATATGTATAGAAGATACAAAGACAAGATAGTAGTTCAGAAGACAATATAGTAAGACAAGAACTCTGAGTGACATCATCTCAGACACGTTGCCAGCGACATTGACTAAGCTGGGGTCGCCGAGGTCCTTCCACACGGCCAACATGTGCTTGACCACCTCGATCAGCCGGTGCATGGGCCGAACCTAAACCGGGAAGAATTCAGAGAGATTTGATGGTCCTGCCCGTGACCCTGCGATACAAATTCAGAGAAAAGCCCATGGCTGCTGCTACTACCGCCTTTGCACCACGCACACAACCAGCAGACAGCCCGTGCGTACCACACGCGAACCCCTGGCCACCGCCCCCTCTCGCCTTTGACCTCCGGCCATTGACCCCACGCCCCTCAGCCCGTCGAGCTGCGCACGCGCCACAACAGTCATCGCCCTGCACTATGCCTCCGCCACTGGGAGAGACACACGACACACCATAGATGGGAGGGGTACAAAGAGAGGGAGATGAGATGCAACAGGGGTGTGGGGAGGAACCCTAGCGCGAGGCAGCTCCCGGTCGGCCCACCAATGCGCCGCCGCTCCCCGCCTCTCCGAACGACCCCACAACCATCATCGGAGGAGTAGTAGAGTCACTAGCGTCCCCTTGAAGAGCACTCAATGGCAAGGACAAAATCAGGTGAGGAGGGGATGGAGGATCACACCAATGGGAGGTCTTGCGATGGCAAGCCAGAGCTGCAGCGCCCGGTTGAGCGTGAGGCGATCCGATTGGGATTTGTTTCTCTTTTTCGTTCATGATTGTAGGTGTCCCGACCGCGGGGCGCATGGGGATGGCAGAGTTTTCGTCCGTCTCTAGAAATTGCTAAATGCACCTTTGACAAGGCCTATTTTTATATTGACGGTTAGATCTAAATACTGAATCTAATCAAGTGGCTCTAATTGCTACGGGCTGTTGTGTGTACATTAGACGGGGTGTGTTTAGAGAAGAATATGTTTGCTTGTTTAGTAGTAGTAGAGACTAAGTTGACGCGTAGGCAGTCAACTTATAGTCAACAGACAATTCTAGCAGCAGTGGTCGTTGGATGTCCATCCAACGGATGTCGTGTTTCTTCAATGTCGGATATTCTTGCTTCAGTTGCCCAAACCACCGCCTGCTACCGCCTCCCGTGGCCGGCTATGCTGCCGCGCAGGACTCACCAGCCCACCCTACTCCCGTCGCCATCTAGGCCGTTCCTCTACCTCATCAACACCTCATGTTATTCTCCGGCGACGGTAGCCTCACATCGCAGCCGAACCAGTGAACCCTCGTACTCCCCTCCGCGTGGGCATCCACCTGCCTCGTCTTCCCTAGCTCTGCGTCGTTCCCTTCCTAGGCCTCACTGTCGTCCACCGCCTGGGTGCTGTCCGCGTGGCATGGTGAACATGGTCAATGAACGACAACCATCGGAAGAGGACTATACGCGGTGAGGCTGACAGATGGACCCACGAGCTACATCTTCGCACGCAAGGAAGTGCGTCCATATTGCGGGTAAAAAAATACATTCTCCCCTCTGACAGCTAGGACACACCAGCTATATCTTCACATGCAAGGAAGTGCATCCTTATCCTCCCTCACAGCTGGGACCCACCCGATCGAAGTGTACGTAGCGTTATCTGTCTGGTCGCGAACGTGTACGTACATCTTGGTCGATTGGTCTCTCTGCAATGATGAACCATGGTCGAGAAACCAGCAACACGTGTACTAGTAGAGCCCCCGACGTAGCAGTTCAGGCAGTCCCTTCTAAACCATGTACACGTACGTACAACCACATGCCAAAAAACATGGCCACGTACTTACATACGGGTGGGGTCTCAAATGCCTACTCGCGCATATGTATGGCAGCAACGACATCCTATTCACCGGAAGCCAACCGGCTGGGCCGGAACAGAGAAACTGCGTCGTGTTCATGGGGAGGCAACTGAATACGGCGTGTTCATCAGGAGCCAACCGGCTTGGATGAAACAGCCGAAATGAGGTCTGCCTTACTGCAGAACGGAGGAAACGGCCTTCTGTTTGACCGCGTACGGTCGAAACGGGGTCCTGTTCATCAGGAAGGGTCTGACGTACCACAAAATGGAGGAAACGGACTTCTGTTCGAGTGCCTACGGTTGAAACAGGGTCCTGTTGATCGGGAAGGGTGTGGCATACCACAAAACAGAGGTAACAGACTTCTATTCGAGCGCCTATGGTCGAAACAGGGTCCTGTCCATCCATCGTCTACTGCCTCGCTCTAGCCTCCACGGGCTACTGTTCATCCATCGTCGACTTCCTCCACCCTCCACCTGTTACTGTTCATCCAACGCATCTTCCTCCTGCCTCCACCAACTACTATTCATCCATGGGCTACTATTCATCTATCCTCCACCAGCTACTATTCAACCAGCCCTCCACAGGGCCCTGTTCATCGGCTCGGGTGTGGCGGCCTCCTCGGGGTCCTGTTCATCTAGCGGCAACGACCTACTACCACAGGGTCCTTTTCAACCGACCCCCATCGGGAACTGTTCATCCAACCCCAACAAACCGGCTAGACTCAGCACGTCTCGACTCGTTCAACGAACCCCAACAATGGTTACTGTTCATCAAGAGGCAGGTTCGATCGGCTTCGATTAGCGCAGAGCGGCGAATCGCTTGGTTCGATCGAGAGCGGCGAATCTCCCGGTTCGATTAACAACCAAGGGATCGATCGCTCGGGTTCAGTAACGTAGCTAGTGTAATCGCTCAGGTTCAGTTAGAGCCGACACCTCGCACACACACGCGCCTACGTACGAGAGAAACGTGCAAACCACAGTGCATCGCTTGGCCCCGACCACCCACCATAACCGGGAACTTCCCGAAATTTTCCTCGCCCTCGCTTCTACCATGATTCTTTCCGTCATGGATGGCCCAAAGAATGTCATGCAGGTGCGTATCCGGCCCGCCCAGGATGAAAAGCCCATTTTCTGTCATGATTTTTAGTCATAGAAGTAGGATCCCACCACATCTATGATGATACATGTTCTTGTCATAATTATCGTCATAGAAGTGTCATAAGGACAGGAAAAAAATCGTTCGGGCCAAAATGTCGTGGGTGAAGCCATAAGCGGAGTTATACTCAAGTTGCACGGACTCCATCTTGCGCTGCGTGGCAACGAGCTCGGTGGCCTTCACAAGCAAGCGCTTGTGGTCCTCCTCTAGCAGAGCCATGATGGCAGCCAGATCGGCACCAGGTGTGATGGGAGTGTGGAGACTCGCAGATGGTAAGACTGGTTGGCGCGAGCCGCAGCCGCAGTAGCCGGGGCAGCCGCACGCTTGTTGTGGCTAGAGGTGTTGCTGGACTCGGTGGTGAGTACCTCCACGCGGATGCAGAGGTCAGCAATGTTGCCGACGGTGTCGTGGCCGCAAGGCGGAAGCGGGTTGGAGAAGGTGAGGACCCTGTCAGGGTTCTCGTTGGAGACGAGCGCGACAAAGACGCACAGCTCGTCGAAGAGGACGATGGAGTCGCCTGCCAGGCAGGCGAGGTCCGCACAGTCACCCCGCCACCGCCGATTGAGTCGGGTGCAGCGGGCAGGCTGATTAGGCCGTGCATGATGCGCTCGCCTGAGGGAGTGAAGGGTCTCATTCGGAACATGACTCTGGCTGACGCCACGACCAGCACCATGGTGGGCGCCAACTGTCGTGGTGTTCTCATGGCCGATGCCATGGGTAGGTTTATCAAGTGTGGTTGGGCCCAAAGGACACTAGTGGGTTCTGGAAGCGAGATTGGGCACGAGCGAGCGGAGACGCAGGACATACCAGGTTCAGGGCCCTCTTAGGGAGGTAATGCTACTTCTTGAGCTTGCGTTGGTTTTTCCCTTGAAGAGGAAAGGGTGATTCAGCAAAGTAGAGATAAGTATTTCCCTCAATTAAGAACCAAGGTATCAATCCAGTAGGAGAAACACGCAAGGCCCCAATATATGCACCTACACAAACAATCAAACACTTGCACCTAACGCTATAAAGGGGCTGTCAATCCCTTCACGGTCACTTGCAAAGGTGAGATGTGATAGAGATAGATATAAAAGATTACTAAAACATAAAACAAAATAAAAGTAAATAGATTGCAGCAAGGTATTTTTGGTATATAGATATGAAAATATAATAAGGAAAATAGACCCGACAGCCATAGGTTTCACTAGAGGCTTCTCTCTTGAAGGCAAATAATACAGTGGGTGAACAAATTACTGTCGAACAATTGATAGAAAATCGCAAAGTTATGACGATATCCAAGGCAATGATTATGAATATAGGCATCACATCCATGTCAAGTAGACCGACTCCTGCCCGTATCTACTACTATTACTCCACACATCGACCGCTATCCAGCATGCATCTAGATTATTAAGTTCATAAAGAATGGAGAGACGCCTTAAGTAAGATGACATGATGTAGAGGGATAAACTCAAGCAATATGATGAAAACCCCATCTTTTCATCCTCGATGGAAACAATGCAATACGTGTCTCGCTACCCCTACTTTGTCACGGGGTGAAATCACGCAAGATTGAACCCAAAACTAAGCACCTCTCCCATTGCAAGAAAAAACCAATCTAGTTGGCCAAACCAAACCAATAATTCGAAGAGAAATACAAAGGTATCAATCATGCATATAAGAATTTAGAGAAGATTCAAATAATATTCATAGATAAGTTGATCATAAATCCACAATTCATCGGAACTCGACAAACACACCGCAAAAAAAGATTACATCAGATAGATCTCCAAGAACATCGAGGAGAACATGGTATTGAGAATCAAAGAGAGAGAAGAAGCCATCTAGCTACTAGCTATGGACCCGTAGGTCGGTGGTAAACTACTCACGCTTCATCGGAAGGGCAATAGAGTTGATGTAGATGCCCTCCATGATTGAATCCCCCTCCGTCAGGATGCTGGAAAAGGCCCCAAGATGGGATTTCATGGGTACAGAAGGTTATGGTGGCAGAAAAGTATTTTGGTGGATGCTTCTGGTCGTTTGGGAATATTTGGGGATTTCTAGAACTCAGAGGGAGGTCGGTGGACTCCTGGGAGCCCACAGGCTAGGGGCGCCCCCTAGGGCTCGCCCTGAGGGCTTGGAATCCCTCGGGACTCTTCTGACTTGGACTCCAAGTCCCGTGGATGTCTTCTGGTCCAAGAAAAATCATCGTAAAGTTTCATTCCGTTTGGACTCCGCTTGATATTCCTTTTATATAAAACTCAAAAACAAGGAAAAACAAAAACTGGCACTGGGCTCTAGATTAATAACTTAGTCCAAAAAATAATATAAAATAGCATATTAATGCATATAAAACATCCAAAACAGATAATATAATAGCATGGAACAATAAAAAATTATAGATACGTTGGAGACGTATCAAGCATCCCCAAGCTTAATTCCTACTTGTCCTCGAGTAGGGAAATGATAAAAATAGAATTTTTGATGTGGAATGCTACCTAACATATTTATCCATGTAATTTTCTTTATTGTGGCATGAATGTTTAGATCCATAAGATTCAAAACAAAAGTTTAATATTGACATAAAAACAATAATACTTCAAGCATACTAATAAAACAATCGTGCCTTCTCAAAATAACATGGCCAAAGAAAGTTATCCCTACAAAATCATATAGTCTGGCTATGCTCCATCTTCATCACACAAAATATTAAATCATGCACAACCCGATGAAAGCCAAGCAATTGTTTCATACTTTTGATGTTCTCAAACCTTTTCAACTTTCACGCAATATATGAGCGTGAGCCATGGATATAACATTATAGGTGGAATAGAATATGGTGGTTGTGGAGAAGACAAAAAGGAGATAGTCTCACATCAACTAGGCATATCAATGGGTTATGGAGATGCCCATCAATAGATATCAATGCGAGTGAGTAGGGATTGCCATGCAATGAATACACTAGAGCTATAAGTTTATGAAAGCTCAAAAAGAAACTAAGTGGGTGTGCATCCAACTCGCTTGCTCATGAAGACCTAGGGAAATTTGAGGAAGCCTATCATTGGAATATACCAAGCCAAGTTATAAAACAAAAAAATCCCACTAGTATATGAAAGTGACAACATAGGAGACTCTCTATCATGAAGATCATGGTGCTACTTTGAAGCACAAGTGTGGAAAAAGGATAGTAACATTGTCCCTTCTCTCTTTTCTCTCATTTTTTTATTTTGGGTTTTTGGCCTGTTTTTTATATATCTCGGAATGGCTATGGAAATGCCATAATAGGTAGGTATTGTGGCTTTTTTGAGGAAGGTATATGGTGGGTGTAATGCACCGACGAAAGTTGTGCGGTACTAGAGAGGCTAGCAATGGTGGAAGGGTGAGAGTGCGTATAATCCAAGGACTCAACATTAGTCATAAAGAACTCACATACCTATTGCAAAAATCTATTATTCATTGAAACAAAGTACTACACGCATGCTCCTAGGGGGATAGATTGGTAGGAAAAGACCGTTGCTCGTCCCCGACCGCACTCATAAGGAAGACAATCAATAAATAAATCATGCTCTGACTTCATAACATAACGATTCACCATACGTGCATGCTATGGGAAGCAAAAACTTTAACACAAGTATTTCTACCAATCCACAATTACTCACTAGCATGACTCTAATATCACCATCTTTATATCTCAAAACAATCATAAGGAATCAAACTTCACATAGTATTCAATGCACGTTATATGAAAGTTTTTTATTATATCCCTCTTGGATGCCCATCATATTAGGAATAAATTTATAACCAAAGCAAATTGCCATGCTGTTTAGAGAGACTCTCAAAATAATATAAGTGAAGCAAGAGATTTAAGCAATTTGTATAAAATAAAGCCACCGCCGTGGTCTAAAAGGATATAAGTGAACCACCAGAGCAAAATTGCCTAGCTCAAAAGATATAAGTGAAGCACATAGAGTATTCTAATAAATTCATGATTCATGCACGTCCCTCTAAAAAGGTGTGTACAGCAAGGATGATTGTGTAAAACTAAAAATCAAAGACTCATATCATACAAGGCGCTCCAAGCAAAACACATATCATGTGGTGAATAAAAATATAGCCTCAAGTAAATTTACCGATAGACGAAGAGGAAAGAGGGGATGCCATCTGGGGCATCCCCAAGCTTAGATGCTTGGTTGTCCTTCAATATTACCTTGGGGTGCCTTGGGCATCCCCAAGCTTAGGCTCTTGCCACTCCTTATTCCATAGTCCATCAAATCTTTACCCAAAACTTGAAAACTTCACAACACAAAACTCAACAAGAAAACTCATGAGATCCGTTAGTATAAGAAAATAAATCACCACCTTTTGGTACGGTTGTGAACTCATTCTTTATTTATATTGGTGTAATATCTATTGTATTCCAACTTCTCCATGGTTCATACCCCTCGATACTACCTATAGATTCATTAAAATAAGCAAACAACACATAGAAAACAAAATCTGTCAAAAATAGAACAGTCTGTAGCAATCTGAAAACTTAGTATACTTCTGTAACTCTAACAACTTCAAAAAATTAGGACAACTTGGGAAATTTGTATATCAATCTTGTGTAAAAAATTCAGATCAAAATCACACTTCTGTGATTATGAAAATTATTTTACTTGGCGCAAAAGTTTCTGTTTTTCAGCAAGATCAAATCAACTATCACCGTAAGCCATCCCAAAGGTCTTACTTGGTTCAAACACTAATTAAAACACCAAAACACATCTAACCAGAGGCTAGATAAATTTATTGAAAAAAACATAAACAAAAAGCTAGAACAGAAATAAAATTGGGTTGCCTCCCAACAAGTGCTATTGTTTAACGCCCTTAACTAGGCATAAAACATAGATCTAGGTATTGTCATAATAGTACGGGAGATCATCCATGCTCATCTCATACTCCCTTCTTCAGCAGAAAGTTTCCTTTGTGGTAAGCAAAAGTAATCAAAAGGGCTAAATTTAATATGATAAGGATCCCTATAATTTATAATCAACTCATTGTTGTAAGCTTTCCGTTGGTGGAGTGTCATAAGCCTATCTCTTAATATGAACCCTAGTCCATTGTTTTGTATAGCGAAATTATCATTAAGTTCAGAAATCTTATCAACCAAAACCTCAGTAGGGACTCTTTTTCTCAAATTTTCGTTGTAGGCAATATAATCAGGAGATTGCAATATCATTATTTCTTCTTGATTAAAAAGGATCTCCTCTATAGGGGGCACCCACCATTTATTTTATAATGAGAAAAAAATTTATCTAGCCTCTCTCATGATAAATCTAAACTCATGGGCTAAAAATATAGTGGCACCACGTTTAAAAGAAGAATGCTGAATATTGGAGAACTCTAGAAAAATCCTTTGTATGCAAGGGTGCATATGAACAAATTGTCTTTCAAGTTCAATTATGAGCAAAGTGATAGCATCGGCAAGACTATTTGTTTTATGAAGAATAGATCCTCCTAACATAGGTAGCATACCAGCACAAGTAAAGAAATCTTGAATAACGCCTTTTCCAATAATATTGCCGCTACCGCGAATTATTTTTATAAGCATGATTGTAGGTTCTTCATGAGGATTGTTATTAGCAAGGTCATCAAAATCTTTCTCAAGATTACCACTATCTTTTTCGGTAAAAAATCTCCTCAGTTTCAGACATGGTGGCAACAAATCGATCTAGAAAATGAGCAAACAAAAAACAAACGAAAAGACGAATAGAAGAAGAGCGAATAAAAAGGCAAATCTTTTTGTATTTTTCTGAAAATGTTTTAGAAGTGGGGGAGAGGAAAATGAGAGGCAAATGGCAAATAATGTAATGCAAGAGATGAGAGTTTATGATGCGTACTTGGTAGGCTTGATGTTGATCTCCCCGGCAACAACACCAGAAATTCTTCCGGCTACTTCTTGAGCTCGCGTTGGTTTCTCCCTTGAAGAGCAAAGGGTGATGCAGCAAAGTAGAGATAAGTATTTCCCTGAGTTAAGAACCAAGGTACCAATCTAGTAGGAGAAACACGCAAGTCCCCAATATTTGCACCTACACAAACAATCAAACACTTGCACCCAACGCGATAAAGGAGTTTTCAATCCCTTCACGGTCACTTGCAAAGGTGAGATCTGATAGAGATAGATATTAAAGAATACTAAAACCTAAAACAAAATAAAAGTAAATTGATTGCAGCAAGGTATTTTTGGTATATAGATCTGAAAATATAATAAGGAAAATAGACCCGGGGGCCATAGGTTTCATTAGAGGCTTCTCTCTTGAAGGCAAATAATACGGTGGGTGAACAAATTACTGTCGAGCAATTGATAAAAAGCGCAAAGTTATGACGATATCCAATGCAATGAATATGAATATATGCATCACGTCCGTGTCAAGTAGACCGACTCCTGCCTGCGTCTACTACTATTACTCCACACATCGACCACTATCCAGCATGCATCTAGAGTATTAAGTTCATAAAGAATGGAGTAACGCCTTAAGTAAGATGACATGATGTAGAGGGATAAACTCAAGCAATATGATGAAAACCCCGTCTTTTTATCCTCGATGGCAACAATGCAATACATGTCTCGCTACCCCTACTTTGTCACTGGGTGAAATCACGCAAGATTGAACCCAAAACTAAGCACCTCTCCCATTGCAAGAAAAAAAAAACCAATCTAGTTGGCCAAACCAAATCGATAATTCGAAGAGAAATACAAAGATATCAAATCATGAATATAAGAATTTAGAGAAGATTCAAATAATATTCATAGATAAGCTAATGATAAATCAACAATTCATCGGATCTCGACAAACACACCGCAAAAGAAGATTACATCGAATAGATCTCCAAGAACATCGAGGAGAACATGGTATTGATAATCAAAGTTAGAGAAGAAGCCATATAGCTACTAGCTATGGACCGGTAGGTCTGTGGTAAACTACTCACGCTTCATCGGAAGGGCAATAGAGTTGATGTAGATGCCCTCCGTGATTGATCCCCCCTCCGACAGGATGCCGGAAAAGGCCCCAAGATGGGATCTCACGGGTACAGAAGGTTACGGCGGTGGAAAAGTATTTTGGTGGACGCTTCTGGTCGTTTGGGAATATTTGGGGATTTATAGAACTTAGAGGGAGGTTGGTGGACTCCTGGGGGGCCCACAAGCCAGGGGGCGCCCCCTATGGCGCGCTCTGAGGGCTTGTGGAGCCCTCGGGACTCTTCTGACTTAGACTCGAAGTCTCGTGGATGTCTTCTGGTCCAAGAAAAATCGTCGTAAAGTTTCATACTGTTTGGACTCCGTTTGATATCTCTTTTCTGTAAAACTCAAAAACAAGGAAAAAATCACAAACTGGCACTAGGCCCTATGCTAATAAGTTAGTCCCAAAAATAATATAAAATAACATATTAATGCATATAAAACATCCAAAACAGATAATATAATAGCATGGAACAATAAAAAATTATAGATACGTTGGAGACGTATCAGGTAACACCCCTAATCTTGTCGGATCAACTATGGGGATCACAAGAGCTGCAATGGTGCTCCTCGAGCTGTATGGGTGAAGGAGGAAGAAGGATCTAGATATCCTCTTCTCCTTGGTGTGTGTGAGTGTGTGTGTGTCTAGAATGAGTCGACTCCCTCTAAGGGGGGGCTCCTAGGAGGTCTTAGAGCCTGACCTCCCAGGTTACAAGTGATAAAATAAGGAGGGCGGTGCCCTGGTGTCATTGCATTTGTCTTCCAGTAGGGCTTGCCAGCTGTGGGGCCCACCGGTTGCCCGTCACTATGGACCATAGTGGGCCATGTCATGGAGTGGGTGGCATTGTGCATCCACAGTGATGGGCCGTGCTGACGTCAGCCACGCTGACCAGCGGTACTGTGGGCACTGTTTCCACACTCCTCCTGGTCATCAGCGACGTGGGCACTGTTGCCACACCCTCCCCATCACGGGGAGTTGCCTTGTTGTACAATTAGGTTGGATGGGCGATGACTGTCGGTGTCAAAACCGGCAGATCTCGGGTAGGGGGTCCCGAACTGTGCGTGTGAGGATCAATGGTAACAAGGGATGATGGGGACACGATGTTTACCCAGGTTCAGGCTGTCGTGGTTCTAAGTCTGACAGTAGAAGTAGGGGTAGGTTAAGGAGAGGCGATGTCCTAGCTATGGAGCAGTTGTGGAGACAAAGGATGTACGAGTTCAGCCCTTCTCGGAGGAAGTAACAGCCCTACGCCTCGGAGCCCCGAGGCGGTCGAGTGGATTATGAGTATGAGTATTACAAGAATCTGAACCCTTCTATCTCGTGGAGCGGGTGGCTTATATAGAGTGCGCCAGACCCCAGCCAGCTCACATAATGGAGGGATTAAAGTACATTAAGCCGGGGGTTCTTGTAACGCCTCATAAGGCGCTTTAACTATCATTAAGTCTATTCAATAGTAAACCGTTGTAATCATGGAGTGCCTTCTGACCTTCTGGTGGTCGAGTGAATCTTCATGGTCGAGTGGGTCTTCCATGGTCGAGTTCTTCCAGTCCGGTCGAGTGGATTCCTCTTTGGTCGACTGGAAGATGATCTCTTCTATGAGTACCCTTGGGTAGGACGTTTAGGTCAGGCCTATGACCCTACCTTAGGTACATGAATCCATCATTAGCCCCCGAATGGATTGAGGCTTGAGTGAAGGAGGAGTTGACGTTGTTTCCGACTGCTTTTGCATTCTGGCTACGTGTTGTCTTGGATCAAGATCTTCTTTGTTGATAACAAGAGACTTTCCTTCAGTCGACTTGATCCATTCTTGTTCTTCAGTCGAGTGACTTTCTTTGCTATCCTTGAGTAACGAATCGCAGGAGATCTCGCGACTTGATGGTGATCCGTCGCCCATGGATCTCGCGGATACGAAATTTGGGGAAGCGCGAACGAACAGATCGCGGCGCTTGGATGGGACGTAATAGGCGCTCGATCTTCGCGCCGCTTTCTCCGCCACGATCGCGCAAAGGCGGCTGCTCGGGATATGATTGGATTGCTTGGTCCACTGTCATCCACTCGAAGGGATGCTATAAATGTAACTCCGGAGGCTCGTGCACGATACCTTGTTCTTCCTCCTCCGTTCTCTCCGTCTCCGCTCTCCACCTCCGCCGCTGCTCCTTGCCATCTCTCCTTGCGCATTCGCCGGGCGCCATGGGCAAAGAGAAGACGACGATTTGGAGCATGCGAAGAAGGCGTCGATGGCGGAGAAGGCGTCGGCGGCGAGAAGGCGAAGGGAGATCCACCGGTCGCGGTGGTTCTTCGTCGAGATCCAAGTCGCGAAAGGCTGGGTCCAGGAGACCGGATCCGGTCGACGATCGTGGAGAAGGATCTCCTTGATATGGCCAACGACGGATTGATTCCTCACAACGCCGCGAGACTTCCTGGCCGAGAGTGGCAGCCTCAACCAGAAGAGGGTGAGTGCGTGCTTTTGGCCACCCATGTCGACCGAGGTTTTTCGTTGCCACCGAGTGTATTCTTCCGAGGTTTTCTGAATTTCTTCGGAGCCCAGCTCCACCATTTCACTCCAAACTCCATCGCATACCTTGCCGCGTTTGTATCCATGTGCGAGAACTTCCTGGGCCGTCGACCGCACTGGGGCTTGTTCAAGTACATCTTCACATGTCGTTCTCAGACTGTGAAGAAAGCAAGCCCTGGTGACGAGAAGACCCAAGTAGTCCAGATGTGTGGTGGTTTAGGAGTCCAGTTGAGGAGCAAAAGCACTTTCCCAGCTATGCATTTTCCTGAGTCGGTTAGGGGTTGGCAGTCGACCTGGTTCTATTGCCGGAACGAGACGACGCCGGGGCAGTCGACCGGCCTCCCAGAATTCACCATGAGTCGAGTGAACAGGCCCTCCTCCCTGAAGGTTGTCCCTGAAGAAAGGGCTGAAGTGAAGATGCTGATGGACCGAGTGGTGCAGCTGGTTAGGGACGGAGGATCGGCATGGACCTCTGGAGGTTTTTTTCAAGGCGAATCCAGCCCCTTGGGCCCGAGTCCAGATGTGGTTGTATTGCGGCACGAAGGCGAAACCCGCGCCCACCCGGAGGCGTCGGACGATGCCGTAGTGGAAAGATGGATGACCTCGATCACGGAAACAAGGACAATCTCGCGGATCCCGGAGGATTTCTCCGCTTGATCGTGACAATGTTCCGCATAAGGTACACTTGTTCTATTTTCTGTTGCATGTATGTCGAGTGTGCTTCAGAATTTGGTCGATGAACTCGCTTTGATACCTCCAGCCCTCACAGAGCTATACTCAATGCCCAACGGCGCCAGATTCCGACCGAGGAGGGGAAGCGGTGGAGGTGAGAGCCAGGAGGAGTGGAATTCAGATGACGCAGAGACAACGGCGAGCGATGATGATGATGACGAGGACGATGAGGACGACGAGGATGAGGAGGAGGAAGTCGCACCACGCGCTTGGAAAGGCGGTCAAAGCTTGTGCACGACCCTTCGATCGAACGTGGTAAGGGTCGCGATCGCCTCGCGATCGACCAAACGCCTCGGACCGCTTCTCCGCGCCCGGTGAGAAGGCGCCAAGCAAGCGAAGGTAGTTCCGCCGAGGACAACCAAGCCTCGCTAAAGATGAAGGTGTCTATCCCCACCATCTCGTGGTAAACATATTGCCTAAGTCTTCTTGCTTTACACAAATTTTGTCTCTGGTTGATATATGAATTGGTCGATCGACTCTTTGGAATTTCAGCTGCGACTTCAAACCTCGGCTAAAGTTGACGACCATGAGATGGAGGACGCCGCCACCTCAAATCCTGGTACTATATCTTTAATTCTTGTTCTCAGTCGACTGACTCAAAATTCCTGATCTTAACTCTTTTCTGAAGCTCCAGCCGATAATATCATCACTCTCCCTGATGACGATGATGAGGATGAGGAGCCACTGAGGGCTAGGAGGAGCAGGAAGGCATCTGCTGGCAGAGAAACCCAAGGTGCGACGGCGCCCGAGACCATCGTGACGGAAGGGGAAGGTGGCACTCGACATACTGTATCTTTTGCAAATCCGTTGATGAGTGCCCAACCCACTTCGTCGAGTGCTGGACAGCCTTCGATCTTCACCACGCACCACGTCCCGGAGGACCAGGCTGATGCTGCTAAAGAGGCGATCCGTCAAGCAGGGATCATGATGGAGCAGGTGAAGATCGCTCGCGAAGCGAGCCAAGCAGCTTCTGACGCCCGCTCCGCCCTTGAGCAATGTTGAGTTAGTCGACCACCACATTGCTGTTAGGATATGCTATCGAAACTTTTCTTTCGAAATTTGTAGCAATAAGGTCACCCACTAGGTGTGCCGATAAAACTCCTTGTTAGCGGGGCACGCTGAGTGCACCCGCGGGTGTAGTCCCCATAGGCTAAGGTCGATTGCTGGCAATCGGTCTTAGGCTTTATAAGTAAATATTGAACATCACCAATGAAACGAATGTGTTTTCGAGACCGTGGGGCACGCTGAGTGCACCCCAGGTGTAGTCCTCGAGGCCGTGATCAACTGCTGGCGCTGATTACACCGAAGAAGCTCGTCGACGGGTCGACTTTTTTTTTTTTTTTGGTCGATCGGGTCGACTGCCTTAGGCTTACTAAGAATGGGCGGTCGATTGGTCGACTCGCGCTTTTTACCGGTCGACTGGTCGACTATGTCTTGAATAAGACCAGTGGGGGCACGCTGAGTGCACCCACTGGGTGTAGTCCCCGAGACTACGGTTGAATGCTTGCATTCGACTGTAGTCTTAGAAACGCACAATTCTTCTTGATTCACTCGAAGTGGATTATCTCGATATTTTTGCAACCGACTCTTCAGAGAAATCTTGTGATCTTGCGGCACGCTATATCGAATCGGAGCGAAGCATATTCAGCTCGAGTTGGACTTGAAACTGGTGCAAGAGAACCGACGAAGGCGAAGGAGGAGACCAAAGGTATGTTTGGTGAGATTTCGACGACTCTGTCCTCCTCCCACTTGCCTCAAGTTTGACTTTGCTGCGATTCTACGTGCAAGGTGAAGGAGGCTCAAAGGAAGAAGGAGCTTGAGCTGAATGAGAAGATCAAGCTTGCGATGAAAAAGCGGCCTCTGTTGCCAAGCTCGAACAGGATAATGCCGATCCGAAGGTTGCTCGCGGCGCTGCCGCAAGGATGCTGAACGGATGAAGGCCGACAAGAAGAACCTGACCGAGAAGATCCTCCAACTGGCTAGGAAGAAGAACGAGATGGAAAGCCTCTTGGGCGGCCTTGCTAAGAAATTGTTTCTTAAGCTCGAAGGTAACCTTTTCCACTCGACCAATCCTCCCGACTGTTATGTTTCCATTCAACTATTTTCCTGACTCGGGTTTTTGACTTTGCAGAGTTCTGCCGCAACTTCGAAGAAGAAACCAGCCAGCTGGAGACAAACCTTGACCCTGTCAATTCCCCGGTGAACGATGAAACTGCCATGAACATCTTCCGATCGAGTCCCGCGTTGTACTGTTGTGGATTATCTCAAGGCGAAGGTTGCTACGCCCCGCATCGACTCGACGCTCTGGCCCAAGGAGACACTCCAAAATGACCTCGAGTCATTGATGGCTCGACTGAACGCCGTCCCTGACCGAGTGCAAGAGTGGAAGAAATCTTCGGCTCGGTGCGGTGCAGACGTAGCCCTGTGTCTGGCGCGTGTCCATTGCAAGGAAGCCCGAGAGGACAAGCTGGCGGCTCTCCGAGTGGCCAATACCAAAAGCACGACTTGGGACCTTCATGGAGACTTTCATTGCTGCTGCCACGCGAATCGCCGACGGGATTGATCTTGACGAGTTCGTTGTTCCATCCACCCTCCACGGGAGGGGTAAAAACTTTCCTTGACCTTAAATTTGCCTCGGTATGCCGAGTGGAGTTGTAACCGATAAAACCTTAACAGGCTTAGCGCCTGAGCACTCTCGGTTCTTTTAGGTATCGACCTAAATTTGGATTGGATGTTTGGATACGATTGCTCTTGGCTTGAATTGCTCTTTGCAGGTTAACAGCGAGATGCGGACTGCAGTCGACTTATTCCTTAGGCGAGCACGGAGCTGCAGCTAAGCCTCCGAGTGGAAGCCTGGCTTACCACTCGGTAGGATTTTAAAAAACTTAGGCGAGCACTGGGCTGCAGCTAAGCCCCCGAGTGGGAGGTTTGCTCTCCACTCGGTAGGATTTCTTATACCTTAGGCGAGCACTGGGCTGCAGCTAAGCCCCCGAGTGAGAGGTTTGCTCTTCACTCGGTAGGATTTCTTATACCTTAGGCGAGCGCTGGGCTGCAGCTAAGCCCCCGAGTGGGAGGTTTGCTCTCCACTCGGTAGGATTTTTTTATCTTAGGCGAGCACTGGCTGCAGCTAAGCCCCGAGTGGGAGGTTTGCTCTCCACTCGGTAGGATTTTTTTGTATTTGTGTCAAGCTCGAGAAGAGGGTCGCAATGACCTGCACTTCATATTCCTTGCAATCGCACATCATACTTATGGTGTAGCTCGGAGGAGAGGGTCGCAGTCGACCTGCGCCTCGTTTTCCTTGCTAGTATACTTTATACTTAGGCGAGTCCTTGGACTGCAGCTAAGCCCCCGAGTGAAAGTCTGGCTTACCACTCGGTAGGATTTTCAATAACTTAGGCGAGCACTGGGCTGCAGCTAAGCCCCCGAGTGGAAGTCTGGCTTACCACTCGGTAGGATTTTTAATAACTTAGGCGAGCACTGAGCTGCAGCTAAGCCTCCGAGTGGAAGTCTGGCTTACCACTCGGTAGGATTTGTAATAACTTAGGCGAGCACTGAGCTGCAGCTAAGCCCCCGAGTGGAAGTCTGGCTTACCACTCGGTAGGATTTTTAATAACTTAGGCGGAACGGATTCGCGACTAAGCCACCCACTGGGGGAAGTGAAAATTTTACTCGACGCAAAATAAAAAGTGACAAAAATTATGAAGGAATTATGACACTATTACTTCAAAGCTCGTGAGCTACAAGAGTACTTTATTACAATTCTTCCGAGTGAAAGACTTTAAGTGTAAAACGGGCGGAGCAGATCCGCATTCCAAGCTCGGGGCTCATCGATATCGTGTTCGACATTGTAGAGACGATATGCCCCATTGTGGAGAACCTTTGTGACGATGAAGGACCTTCCGGGAGGGAGCAAGCTTATGTTGCTTCGCGATCCACCAAGGACCAGATCCCTTCCCTGGAAGGCTCGACCTCTCACATTTAAGGCGACAAAGTGGCGCAAGTCTTGCTGGTAAATGGTCGAGCGGATCAAAGCCATTTCCTTTCCTCTTCCAGAGGTCGATCGATCCCGATCTGCGCTTGCTCACCGCTTCATTATAAAGTTCAATTCGTGGAGCATTGTGAAGGAGATCACTCGGTAAAACTGCTTCTGCCCCATAGACCAGGAAAAAAGGAGTTCTCCCAGTCGACCGATTAGGCGTGGTCCGCAGACCCCAAAGCACTGAAGGAAGTTCGTCGACCCAAGCACCAGCCGCATGCTTGAGATCTCGCATCAAACGGGGCTTCAGACCCTTGAGGATCAACCAATTGGCTCGTTCTGCCTGTCCATTCGACTGTGGATGAGCGACTGAAGCGTAGTCGACTCGTATGCCTTGAGAGTTGCAGAAATCCTTGAATTCTTCCGAGTCAAAATTCGACCCATTGTCCGTGATAATACTATGCGGGACTCCATACCTGAACGTCAACTTTCTGATGAAAGAAACAGCAGTACCAGCATCAAGTTTTTTGATTGGTTTAGCCTCAATCCACTTGGTGAACTTGTCGATCGCTACCAAGACATGCGTGAAGCCGCCCGACCCGCTCGCAAGGGACCGATCATGTCCAACCCCATACCGCAAAAGGCCGACGAGCGGAATGGTCTTCAAGGTCGACGCAGCTTGTGTGACATATTGGAGTAGAACCGCATCCTTCGTGACTTGTCCACTATTTCTTTCGCCATCTCATTTGCTCTTGGCCGGTAAAATCCTGCTCGGTATGCTTTGGCTACAATGGTCCGAGAGGACGATGGTGACCACAGGTCCCCGAGTGGATATCATTGAGAATGACTCGACCTTCTTACGGCGTTATGCATTTTTGTCCGACTCGTTGGGCTTTTCTATATAATCGCCCATTGATAACGAAGAAGGCTTTGGATCGACGGACGATCCGTCGAGCCTCTTCTTCATCCTCCGGGAGTTCCTTTCTCGTAATGTACGCAATGTATGGAATTGTCCAATCGGGAGTGACTACTAAAACCTCCATGACCAAGTCGACCACGCGGGACCTCAACTTCGGTCGAGTCTGTGGCACTCTTGGGTTGTGGAGCTTCCTCCGTAAGGATCTTCTTTGGTGACGGAATGTGTATATGTTCCAAAACACGCCACTCGGAATGGCTTCCTCTTGGACCCTATCTTCGCCAGATCATCTGCTGCTGATTTTTCGATCGGGGATGTGATGGAGCTCCAACCCTCAAACTTCTTTTCTAGCTTCCTCACTGCATTGCAAGATCCGGTCATAGCCGGCTTCTCACGCCCCACTCCTTCATCACTTGATTGACCACTAGATCTGAGTCGCCATAAACCATCACGACGGACGCCGAGTGAGATGGCCATGCGCAATCCATATAAAAGGGCCTCGTACTCTGCCTCATTGTTGGAGGAATCAAAGTGAATCTGGAGCACATACTTAAGCTTATCTCCTCTGGGGGAAACCAGAACAACCCCAGCACCAGAACCATTCAGCATCTTGGAGCCGTCAAAGAACATGGTCCAATGCTCGAGTGAACTTCGATCGGTTGTTGTTGTTCGATCCACTCGGCAAGGAAATCTGCTATAGCTCAGGACTTAATGGCTTTCTTTGCCTCGAATTTGATATCAAGGGAAGAAGTTCAATCGCCCACTTCGCCACTCGACCGGTTCGTCTCGTTATGCAAGATCTCGATAAAGGAGCGTCACGACGATCGTGATGTAATGATCGGAGAAATAGTGGGCAACCTTCTTAGTGGTCATGTATATGCCATACACAAGCTTCGATAATGAGGGTATCTCGCTGGATGGAGTCAAAACTTCGCACAAATAATACACCGGCGTTGAACTTTGAAGGCCTTTCCTTCCTCTTCCCGCCTCGGAAGTAACGAATCGATAACTTGTCCAAATGGCTGCAATGTAAAGCAACAGAGGCTCTTTGCTGATTGGAGCAGCAAGCACCGGCTGGGTGGAGAGCGAGCTTTTAGCTCGGCAACGCTGCATCGACCGGAGTCCACTCGAACTTGTCGGCCTTCTTCATCATCGGTAAAGAGGTAATGCCTTTTCACCGAGTCGTGAGATGAATCGACTTAAAGCGCCAAGCATCCAAAGAAGCTTCGACGCGTCGTGCACTTTCGCAGTATGCGTTTCATTCGGAGAATAGTGCCGATCTTCTCGGTTAGCGCCGATTCCTCGCTCGAAACGAAAACCGAGTAATTTTCCACCAGAACCCGAATGTGCACTTTGACGGATTGAGCTTGATATCGTACTTCGGAGGTTGGCAAATGTTTGGCGAGGTCACGCGAGCAGGTCGGAACCTTTTCGCGACTTAACGACGATATCATCCATATACGCCCACATTCCGACCGATCCGAGTGAGAAGACACTTCAATCATTCGCATAAATGTGGCTCCGGCATTCTTGAGGCCGAATGGCATGGTGATATAGCGAAGCACCGAATGGAGTGATGAAAGCTGTTTTATTTCGTCGGGTCCATACTGAGACGGATCCGATGATACCGGAATAAGCATCTAGAAAGACAATCTCACACCCCGCGGTCGAGTCAACAATTTGATCGATGCGGGGAGAGAAAATGATCCTTCGGCAGGCCCGATTAATGTGCTTAAAATCAATGCACATGCGGAGTGAGTTATCCTTCTTGGGGACCATGACGACATTAGCGAGCCACTCGAGTGGTAAATCTCGGATAAATCCCGCCGTCACAATGAGCCACTTCTTCACCAATAGCCTTTCTCTTACGACGGCGGACCGCCAAGATGCTCTTTGACTGCTTTGTCTTGTCGACTCGAGGCGATGCTCAGCCAGTTCCTCGAACACCCGCATGTCGGTGGCTTCCATGCAAAAATGTCCCAGTTCTCACGGAGGAACTGGATGAGCGCTTCTTCCTATTTCGAGTCGAGTGTTGTGGATATGTGAGTCGGAGCTGCATCGGGGTCAGTCGGATGAATATGGACGGGCTTTGTCTCACCAGATGACTTGAATGCAGATTCTGTGGCTGGCCTCTTAGACTTTAGCAAATCACTCGGATCTGCGTTTTGCATATACTCGTCGAATTCGACCGCTGTCACTTGGGAGTCGGCAATCTTCGAGCCCTTCTGAAAGCACTCTTCTGCCTTTTTCCGATCACCGGTGACAGTGATCACTCCTTTGGGACCTGGCATTTTCAGTTTGAGGTACACGTAGCATGGTCGAGCCATGAATCGTGCGTAGGCGGGCCTCCCCAAAATGGCGTGGTATGCACTCTGAAAATCCACAACCTCAAAGGTCAACTTTTCTTTGCGGAAGTGCTTGGAATCACCAAAAACCACGTCCAGGGCAATTTGGCCGAGTGAATTGGCCTTCTTCCCTGGTATTACTCCGTGGAAACTCATATTGCTGGCGCTTAATCGGGACATCGGAATGCCCATCCCCTTCAATGTATCCGCATACAACAAATTCAGCCCGCTACCACCATCCATCAGCACTTTTGTCAGTCGAGTGCCTTCGACAACTGGATCGACCACTAACGCTGCCGCCCGGGGTGGCAATGTGAGTCGGGTGATCAGATTGGTCGAATGTGATAGGTGTCTGGGACCACTTCACATAACTTGGCTTAGCTGGGGCAACCATATTCACTTCCCGGTTGATGACTTTCAGTCGACTTCTGCTTTCCACATCCGCGAAGATCATCAGAGTGGAGTTGACATGCGGGTATTCCTCCTCACTGTCCTCTTTATCTCCGGCCTTGTCTGGCTCCTTCTCCTTGTCCTTAGACTGCTTGCCCTGAAACTGCTGGATCAGGAGTCGACACTGGCGAGTGGTGTGCTTCGGGTAAATAATGTTGCCCTCCTCATCTTTCTTCGTGTGAATATGGCATGGCATATCCATCACGTCATTTCCTTCTTTATCTTTCACTTTTTTCGGATTCCAGGATCCTTTGGGTTTCCTTGAATTTCCCACGAGTGTGACGGGGCCTCTCCGGAGCTGCTGGCTCGGCTTTGCGTTTCGCTCGACCGAATTGCCTTTCTCTCCGTGGCTCGGCTTGTACTTACCACTTCGAGTCGGTCTTCTTCTTCGCCGTTAGCATATTTGCTAGCAATCTCCATCATTCTACTCGTGGTCATGTCCCGGTTCGACCGAACTTCGGACTCAATTCTCTTTTTGACACCGTCCTTGAAGGCATAAACCGCTGATGGTCGACACATTTTCCACAAGATTGTGCAAGGTAATCCACCTCTGAATATACTCTCGGAGAGTTTCATTGGTTTTCAGACACAAACTTGCAGCTCTGTCAAACCAGCGATTCGCTTGCAAGTCCCTTCAAAAGTCCCGACAAACACTGGGACAAATCTTCCCAAGTATATATCTATCTTTGTGAGGTAATCGACTCAGCCATGCTCGCTGAACCTTCCAACATGAGGGGCAAATGTTTCATGGCCACCTCGTCATTCCCACCGCCAATCTGAACAGCCACTCGGTAATCCTCGAGCCAAGTTTCGTGCTTAGATTCCCAGTGAACTTGCATACTCCTGCCGCTAATCTGAAATTGGGGGATCATCTGCGGCTCGATAGCCTGCTAAAACACTCCGGACCGGAGACATGCACTCGATCGCTGGTGGGTGCATCCTCTCGGTCCTCCTCGATGGGCTCTGTTCGGCCGACCAGGCCTTGCACGATAATGGACCGCGATCAAAGCTCGGTTCCCCGGGTCGACCGAACCCTTCGCCAGATCGAATCGCTGTCTTCATCATCTTGTCGCCGAGGAGCGATGACCCTTCCTCGGGGGAAAGGGGCACTCGACGCCTATCATCTCGGTCGAATCGGTCTCCGTCTGCTCTCGCCGGTTGTCGCGCTTCTTCCCGCCGCTGGAGGCGATCTGGGCTGTGAGCCGATCGACATTGTTCGCAGCGACGGATCGATTGTGAATCTGCTGCGCGATCGCGACACGGCTGAGTTCTCGTCACCGCTGCTCGGAGTAAATCTACGATCTCGCTGCAAGCCTCTTCGACTTCCGACCGACGGCTGAATGGACTCGCAATGCGAGTTGCGGTTGCTAAATTCTGAATTGGCGGCGGTATACCGGGTCGGCTCGGATTCGGGAGTCGTTGCAGCGTCGAAAGTGCTCGCTGAAGATTCTCCAGCGAAAAGCGTTCAGCCACATTGGCCAAACGTGCTTCCTCCAAGGCACGAGCCTCGTGGTCTCTCCGTGATAGGAGTATGTAAGCGCATCCATGTTCTCGCGACGAAGATCTTCTCTCGCAGAGAGTCGAGTGTCTCGGGCTGGTACTCCTCGTGTTCATGCACAGGTCACCTCCTCCGGCGGCTCCACCGCCGTGGGCGAAACCGAGGACTGCGAGGGCCGCCGACCATGAGAATCTCCGCCACGGATCACCGCTATCACACTCGGATGATCTTTCACGAGCCGGTCGGCGAGATCGAGCAGTCAGTAGAGATTCGTCGGGCTCTATAGCCGCGACACTGGCGGTAGCTGTCTGGCGAGCCACCGCGTGCTTCACCCACCGCTGAAGCCTCGACCACCAGAGCGCTTATGCTGGTGGGAGATCAGGGGGCGATCGATAGGGGAGTCGACCGACACTGAGTCGACGGTTGCCGCAGAAAAAAACGCCCGAACGCATGCGCGAAAGTGCGTCGCCCGCGGACGGGAGCGCTCGATGTCAAGAGGGGCCTCGAGCCATCGGAGTCGTCGGCGACAAAAGTGAGAGCACCGAGACGGATCTCGCACCCTGCACCCAAAACTCCGAAGTCATCATGATGAAGGTACTCGAAGACAGCAACTCCTCCACAAATCGCTAAAACACCTGCCCCACGGTGGGCGCCAACTGTCGTGGTTCTAAGTCTAACAGTAGAAGTAGGGGTAGGTTAAGGAGAGGCGATGTCCTAGCTATGGAGCAGTTGTGGAGACAAAGGATGTACGAAGTTCAGGCCCTTCTCTGAGGAAGTAACAGCCCCACGTCTCGGAGCCCTGAGGCGGTCGAGTGGATTATGAGTATGAGTATTACAAGAATCTGAACCCTTCTATCTGTGGAGCGGGGTGGCTTATATAGAGTGCGCCAGGACCCCAGCCAGCTCACATAATGGAGGGATTAAAGTACATTAAGCCAGGGGGGTTACTGGTAACGCCCCTCATAAGGCGCTTTAACTATCATTAAGTCTATTCAATAGTAAACCGTTGCACTGCGGAGTGCCTTCTGACCTTCTGGTGGTCGAGTGAATCTTCATGGTCGAGTGGGTCTTCCATGGTCGAGTTCTTCCAGTCCGGTCGAGTGGATTCCTCTTTGGTCGACTGGAAGATGATCTCTTCTGTGAGTACCCTTGGGTAGGACGTTTAGGTCAGGCCTATGACCCTACCTTAGGTACATGAATCCATCACAGGCCGTCTTAATGGAGGTAAAACCCTACGTCCTGCTTGATTGTATTCAATGAGTATAGGAGTTACAAGAGTTGATCTACCTTGAGATCATAATGGCTAAACCCAAGCTGTCTAGCCTATGAGAATTCTGATAGCGCCTACGGACTAAACCCTCCGGTTTATATATACACCGGAGGGGCCTAGGGTTGTAAAAAGTCAGTTTGTAGAGGAAAAGAATAATACATCTGGACACCAAAACTTGCCGTTCACGCATATAGGAGTCCTACCCGGACAAGGGGGATAATCCTCGATTCTATCTTCACGGCTCATCAGTCCGGCCCATATCGAATAGGCCAGACACCCGAGGACCCCCTTATCCAGAACTCCCTCAGTAGCCCCCGAACTTGCCTTCAATGACAATGTAGTATCCGGCTTATGTTTTCAGCTTTGCAAGGTGGGTTCTTCATCATACCTCGGACGGACAATAGTCCGGCCATGACCTTATTATCATTCTGCCTTTATGATTCCTCCCCGTCGTCGCCTCGATTTCCACGCATCGGGCGAATGCGATCGGCCCATAATATTTTTCTTACAAACAAGCCCCTAACCATATAGGGGTCGCATCTATATAAAGGGGCTAGATCCACAAATGCCATCCACATCACGTAGAGATCATCAGGACCAGCCACGGGAAACTTCAAACATGGCCAGCACTCCTAACTCCTCTTGGCGCCCTCATGGCCCTCAAGAGGGTGATTGGCGAAGCTGCTTAGTGTCTCATCTTTAGTTGAGTTGACTCCAGACACATGAATATCTCCCGCTCACAGATCTAGTCTCTGTACGAGCGGGATTGGCCTCGATCGGCAATGATGTGCTAACAGAAAATTTCCCCAACCCCAACAAGGAGGAGAGGGTGTGATTTGTTTTGTTTCTTCTACGAGGCTTAGGATTTCCGATCCACCCCTTTCTCAGAGGCTTGTTAGAGTTCTACAGGATCCAGCTACACAATCTCACTCCAGGTTCTATTCTGCACATCTCGGGTTTTGTCGCTCTTTGTGAACTGTTTCTGGGCTGCGAGGCTCATTTTGAACTATGAAGAAAGTTCTTTTGCCTCATTCCTCATCATCGAGGTGGTTCCATATTTGAAGTGGGCGGCGCCGAAGTATGGCATATAGCCGGATCAGGTTACCCTATTGGAACTCCCAAGGAGGTATCTCAAGAATGGTATTCAGAATGGTTATACATTGAGGACGTCCCCCTTCCGGACCTAGTTTGGCGCGGTCTCCCCAAATTCTCTGGCGCTCCTTTGAAGAAATGCCTCAATTGGCGCCCCCGGAGTCCCAAGGAGGAAGATAGTGCGGAAGTGAAGAGGTTGGTCAGCAAGGTGAGATTACTTGCTCATTCCAAGCTCTCGATAATCGAAGTCATGGCCATCGCAATAAAATGATGTATTCAACCCCTCCAATCCAGAGTAACTCCTTTATGGTGTTACAACGGAGAAGACGATGCATCTCGTTACAGACGCAAGGGCCCGGATACCCCAGCCGAACTGGTCATAATCCTGGCCGATCTGTATAAGGGGGAGAAAGAAGACTTCCTCCGCTTAAATTGCCGAGAAGGTTTTTCCATGTACAACCCCATTGAATGGGTAAGCTTTTGATTCAGTGCTATTTTACCTATTATCGAGGCATACTAATCAAATCTCTCTTATTGTCTTAAAACAGTCATGGAGGAAGATGGCCGAGGACATTCATTGTCCCTCCCCACAGCCAGAGGATAACACTCGCAACGAAGACCCCGACTTTTGCGAGGATCTGGATATATACATAGAGTTCGAAGATGGAGTATTTTATCAGGTGAGGCTTGATGGCTCAGAAGTGGCTATTACGGCCGACTACCCCCGCCTTTACCCTTTCTCCATCGTTAGTACTCAAAAAGATTCTTTTAAAAAGGAAGCCCCTACTTGCACCTCATCCATTACACTAAGCCATATTTCGTAGGATCGGCGCTCGGCAAGCCGTACTACCTCGAGAGCGGCCTCTACGCAGGGTGATCGCTCCAAACGAAAGGAAACCGGGAGTGCTGTCGAGCCCCATCCTTCTTCAAAGAGGTATGTCCTTTGATATGTGCCTAAGCATGATATCAGGTTGTTAAACTTCTCCTCTGCCATTATTTCAGGAGGAGCACGCGGCAAATCGTAGGAAAACGCCCTGCTAGCCGAATATCAACTAATCCGGTGCCGGACTCGTCAACCAGGACGAGGGCCGATACAGTGCCAGATCCACCCCCTCATGAGTATACAGATGACGTATCTGTCATGAACTCTGAGGTGGAGAGCATGATGAATCATCATCGACTGAAAGAGGCCATGCGCGCTCCAGTCTTCATGACATGAATTTACTGCACTCAGCTCCGTGGATGCATATATTCGAGCCGCCCAAGACGGACTTGCTGGAGTTACTCAACTATTTTCAAGGGATATGCAGGTAATAGTTTGTGCAAATTTAATAGATATATGCCAGTAGCCCCCAAGACTTGAAGCGGTTAGGCCAACTGATTTAAGGATCGTTATGACCTGCAGGTTCTCAGGGAGAAGAACAATGCGCTGTCCCAGGAGCTAAAAACAAACCAGACAAAGCTGAATGCCTTCACCACAGAGATTGTGGAGATTAAAAAGTCAAAAATGACCCCTGATCAGAAGAATAAACTCGAGGAGGAAAAGGATAAACAAGCCGAAGAAATAAAGAGCTTAAAGGCTTAGCTATCAATTGCGCAAAAAGAGAATAAGAAGTTGAAAGGCGGCATACTCGGTATGACATTTTGAACCATCTAAGGGACTCATAGTATCCCATAATTTGGATTGTCACAACTCTATTGTTGCAGGTCTGTTAACCGGTCGGCCTGAAGAGGAAGTGTCCGGACTTTGAGGTGACGTTCTTAAGGAACTGTCCGTAGTGCATGAGCGGGCCAGGAAAGCTATGAGAAGCATGGCTAAAGCCTTATGGCCATCCGATGCCCCTCCAGAAAGTATGGAGGGGTTGGCGAACCTATTCAAAGGTGCCCAGCGCCGTTTCGGGCTATGGAAGACGTCTGCATGCCGGGAAGGTGCACGAGAGGCGTGGGCGATTGTGAAAACATGCTACACCGGACTCGATCCGAATCATATGGCCCGAGTTGGACCTCAGGGAGCAGACGGAAAAGAGATTCCCGTGAACTTGATGTATGACCAAGTGATGATAGCTGCAAAATATTCGCAAGAAGACTATAGTTTAGACAGTCTTATAGATGGCATAGACAAAGAGTAGGCATTCGATTCAATGTATCAGTGTACCTTTATCATCAAACTTATCTCCAACCGAACATGTCAAAATTTGTCATCGCAGGCTTTCGGCTTCAACCTCCGAACCAAGAAGGTGGAGTGTTTCCGGATACCATGTGAGAATGTAAGAAACATTCATTATGTTCGGAAACCAGGCAATCCAGTCATATTGCTCAAACAGACAAAATTTGTTCAGGGAGTCATGTTATATTACTTATTTAATGTAAGAAACATCTTTCATGGAAAGTAGTTCCATTAGGGGTTCCTTTCCTTGGGTTGGCATGCTTAATTATACACGCCTAGGCTTTGATCTGAATTACGGGAAGCCTATCCTAGCTATATTTGTCTTGGAAGAGTTACAAAAACGTAAACAGTCTGTCGTTTGTTTGCCAACCAATTATTCTCTTAAAATGCTAGCTTTCAGCTTCACCCGTCTGAGGTACAGGTCCGGGTCATCCGGTTGTAGCAATCGCAAAGGTGCTCGCTTTACACCCTAGCCGAACAATCGGGAACGTAGGGTATAATTACAGGAGCGAGGTAACCCAGCTTGGCAAAAACTTAAGTCATAGAGGTGCATATAATGGCGAAAGTGTATATAACGAACGACAGAGACGATGTAAGCCACAAGCCTTTAGTAATAAGCTTCGTCAAAGAAGCCCCCAGTCATAGTGGGGTGTATAAATTTAAAGATGTGTACCCCTAACAGTTCGGTAGATCCGAACATACCCTGGGATGTACATATAGAAAAAACTAAAAAAGAAGAGGGGAAAAAGGAAACTAGAAAAAAAGGGGGCGGCCGAACTATCCGTAGAATCGTCGGAGCCGAGCAGCGTTCCATGGATTAGGCTCAAGGCGATTATCAGATGCATTACGTAGGCGGCAAGCTCCTCCAGTGAGAACATGATCTATGATGAAGGGCCCCTCCCATCTTGGTTTGAGCTTATCCTTCTTCTTCTCTGGGAGGCACAAAACAAGTTCGCTGATATTATAAGTCTTGGCCGACACTTCTCTGCTTTGGTATCACCTAGCCTGTTGTTGATAAAATGTGGAACGGGCTCGTGCAACATCACGCTCCTCTTCAAGGCTGTCTAGGTCATCCTGCTGATCAAGCTCGGCTTCTCTCTCTTCGTACATGCGCATTCGAGGTGAGTCATGAATAATGTCGCAGGGCAAGACAGCTTCTGCGCCGTACACCATGAAAAAGTGTGTATCTGGTCGTTCAATTAGGCGTAGTCCGCAGCCCCTAGAGCACAGAATCTAGTTCCTCAACCCACTGCTTATCTGACCCCCGTAGGGATCGCACCAGTCTGGGCTTAATGCCGCTCATTATCAGGCCATTGGCCCATTCAACCTGACCGTTTGTTTGAGGGTGGTAGATGGATGCATAGTCGAGTTTAAAACCCAAGTTAGCACACTAGTTTTTCACCTCATCGGTTGTAAAATTGGAGCCATTATCTGTGATGATGCTGTGCGGGACACCATAATGGTGTACCACGCCGGATATAAAGTCGATCACTGGCCCTGCTTCAGCCATTTTTACTGGTTTAGCCTCTATCCACTTAGTGAATTTATCCACGATAACCAGTAAATATTTCTTCTTGTGGCTTCCCCCTTTAAGAGGTCCGACCATATCTAGTCCCCAGACCGCAAAAGGCCAAGTGATGGGGATTTTTTTAATGCAGTGGGAGGCATATGAATTTGATTGGCGAAAAGCTGACATCCCACGCAGCGTTGCACAAGGGCTTGAGTGTTTGCTCGGGCCATTGGCCAGAAGAATCCTGTCCGGAAAGCCTTGCTTACGAGGGCTCGAGCTGCAACGTGATGGCCGCCTAGACCAGCATGTATTTCAGCCAAGAGTTGCCGCCCCTCCTCTTCGGAGATGCACCTTTGGAGGACTCAAGTAGCACTTTTCTTGTACAATTCACATTTGTGAACTTTGTAGGCTTTAGAATGTCGAACTATGCGACATGCCTCATTTTGATCATCAGGGAGCTCCTATCTATTAAGGTAGGCGAGGAAATGCTCGGTCCATGGAGCAATAATGGCCATGATTTCATGAGCAGAGGGTGTTATTTCGGTATCCGAACCCCCGATGATATCTTAATTGTGTTCGGCTGTTGGGGGCATGATCAGGTCTGGACTGCTTTCATCCTGCCACACCACATATGGCTTAAAGAGCCTTTCCACAAAGGTATTAGGCGGGACGGGGTCACGCTCGGCGCCCATTCGAGCAAGGATGTCCGCTGCCTGGTTACTGTCTCGAGCGGTGATGACCCGCAAGTATACGGAATAGTTGTAGCCTCTTTCTATAAGTAAGAGTGTCGAACCCAACGAGGAGCTAAAGGTAGAACAAATACTCTCTCAAGTCCTATCAACCACTGATACGACTCTACGCACGCTTGACGTTCGCTTTACCTAGAACAAGTATGAAACTAAAGTACTTTGAAGGTGTTGTTGGATAGGTTTGCTAGATAATAAAGAACGCGTAAACTAAAACTAGGGGCTGTTTAGATAAAGATGCAATAAAATAAGTGTTAGTAGAGAGCTTTTTGTTACGAGAAAGTTATTTGTCCAAGGCAATCGATAACTAGACCGGTAATCACTGTTGCAATTCTATTTGAGGGAAAGGCATAAGCTACATACTTTCCCTACATGGATCATATGCACTTATGATTGGAATTCTAGCAAGCGTCCGCAAATACTAAAGATTCATGAAGGTAAAACCCAACCATAGCATTAAAGTATCAAGTCCCCTTTTATCCCATACACAAACAACCTACATACTCAGGTCTGTGCTTCTGTTCACTCACGCCACCCGCCATAAGCAAATCATGAACATATTGCAAACCCTACAGCGGGAATCCCTCACGCTTGCGCGACACGGAGAGCACCATAGGACAGCACCAATAATAAAACATGCAACTCAAACCAATCACGATCATCAATTAACCCATAGGACAAAACGGATCTACTCAAACATCATAAGATAGCCATACATCATTGGGAAATTATATATAGCATTGAGCACCATGTTTAAGTAGAGATTACAGCGAGTAAGAGAGAGGTTACACCGCTGCCTAGAGGGAGGAAGAGTTGGTGATGAAGGCGGTGAAGTTGTTGGTGAAGATCGCGGTGATGATGATGGCCCCCGGCAGCGCTCCGGCGCCACCGGAAGCAAGGGGGAGAGAGCCCCCCTTCTTCTTCTTATTCCTTGACCTCCTCCCTAGATGGGAGAAGGGTTTCCCCTCTGGTCCTTGGCTCCCATGGCGTGGGAGGGGCGAGAGCCCCTTCGAGATTGGATCTATCTCTCTGTTTCTGCGTTCTCAGATTCTACCCCTTCACCGTTTCTTTTATATCTGGAGATCCGTAACTCCGATTGGGGTGAATCTTTCGCCCAGATCTTTCTCATAAAATTAGCTTTCTTGCGGCAAAAGAAGAGCATAAACCGCCTTACGGGTGGGCCACGAGAGTCCAGGGCGCGCCCAGGGGGAGGGCACGCCCCCTGTCTCGTGGCCACCCCGGACACCGTTTCGCGTTGATTTTACTTCCCCAAAATCACAAATATTCCAAAATAATTCTCTGCCCGTTTTTATCCCATTTGGACTCCGTTTGATATTGGGTTTCATGAAACAAAAACATGCAATGACAGAAGGCAGCACGGGCACTTTGGGATCAATATGTTAATCCCAAAAAATAGTATAAAAAGTTGCCAAAAGTATATAAAAGTTGAATAATATTGGCATGGGACAATAAAAAATTATAGATACGACGGAGACGTATTAGCATCCCCAAGCTTAATTCCTGCTCGTCCTCGAGTAGGTAAATGATAAAAAAGATAATTTTTGATGTGGAATGCTACCTAGCATAATCTTGATCATATGTCTAATCATGGCATGAATATTAAGACACGAGTGATTCAAAGCAATAGTCTATCATTTGACATAAAAACAATAATACTTCGAGCGTAGCAATAAAGCAATCATGTCTTTTCATAACAACAAGGCCAAAGCAAGCTTATCCCTACAAAATCATATAGTTTGGCCATGCTTCATTTTCGTCACATAAAAACGCTCCCATCATGCACAACCCAGATGACAAGCCGAGCAATTGGTTCATACTTTTTAACACGCTTCAGCTTTTTCAACCCTCACGCAATACATGAGCGCAAGCCATGGATATAGCACTATAGGTGGAATAGAATACGATGGTGGGAGTTATGTGGAGAAGACAAAAAGGGAGAAAGTCTCACATCGATGCGGCTAATCAACGGGCTATGGAGATGCCCATCAGTTGATGTCAATGCGAGGAGTAGGGATTGCCATGCAACGGATGCACTAAGAGCTATAAGTGTATGAAAGCTCAACAAAAGAAACTAAGTGGGTGTGCATCCAACTTGCTTGCTCACGAAGACCTAGGGCATTTGAGGAAGCCCATCGTAGGAATATACAAGCCAAGTTCTATAATGAAAATTCCCACTAGTATATGAAAGTGACAACATAGGAGACAATTTATATGAAGAACATGGTGCTACTTTGAAGCACAAGTGTGGAAAAAGGATAGTAACATTGCCCCTTTTTTTTCTTTCTTTTTTCTTTTTTTCTTTTTTTGAATGGGCTTCTTTGCCCCCCTTTTTTATTTAGGCTTCTTTGGCCTTTCCTTTTTTTTCTTTTTTTTCATGGGGCAATGCTCTATAATGATGATCATCACACTTCTATTTACTTACAACTCGATATTACAACTCGATACTGGAACAAAGATATGACTCTATGTGAATGCTTCCGGTGGTGTACCGGGATGTGCAATTATCTAGCATAGCAATGACATCAAAAAACGGACAAGCCATGAAAACATCATGCTAGCTATCTTACGATCATGCAAAGCAATATGACAATGAATGCTCAAGTCATGTATATGATGATGATGAAAGTTGCATGGCAATATATCTCGAAATGGCTGGAAATGCCATGATAGGTAGGTATGGTGGCTGTTTTGAGGAAGATATAATGAGGTTTATGTGTGATAGAGCGTATGATATCACGGGGTTTGGATGCACCGGCAAAGTTTGCACCAACTCTCGAGGTGAGAAAGGGCAATGCACGGTACCGAAGAGGCTAGCAATGATGGAAAGGTAAAAGTGCGATAATCCATGGACTCACATTAGTCATAAAGAACTCATATACTTATTGCAAAAGTTTATTAGCCCTCGAAGCAAAGTACTACTACGCATGCCCCTAGGGGGATAGATTGGTAGGAAAAGACCATCGCTCGTCCCCGACTGCCACTCATAAGGAAGACAATCAAAAAAACACCCCATGCTTCAAATTTGTCACACAACGGTTACCATACGTGCATGCTATGGGACTTGCAAACCTCAACACAAGTGTCTCTACAATCCACAACCACCCACTAGCATGACTCTAATATCACCATCTTTATATCGCAAAACTATTGCAAGGAATCAAACATATCATATTCAGCGATCTACAAGTTTATGTAGGATTTTATGACTAACCATGTGATTGACCAATTCTTGTCATCTCTCTAAATAGATCTAAGTGAAGCAAGAGAGTTTAATTCTTTCTACAAAAGATATGCCCACGCTCTAACAAATATAAGTGAAGCAAAAGAGCATTCTACAAATGGCAGTTTTCTATGTGAAGAGAAAAAGGCAATCCAAACTTCAAATGATATAAGTGAAGCACATGAAGCATTCTATAAAGCCATACTCAAAAGATTTAAGTGAAGTGCAATGAGCATTCTATAAATCAACCAAGGACTATCTCATACCAGCATGGTGCATAAAAGAAAAGTGAAAACTAAATGCAAAAGACGCTCCAAGACTTGCACATAATGCATGAACGAAACAAATTCGAAAACATACCGATACTTGTTGAAGAAAGAGGGGATGCCTTCCGGGGCATCCCCAAGCTTAGACGCTTGAGTCTCCTTGAATATTTACTTGGGGTGCCTCGGGCATCCCCAAGCTTGAGCTCTTGCCTCTCTTCCTTTTCCTCATATCGAGACATCCTCGGCTAGACACTACATCCACACAAAACTTCAACAAAAAACTCAGTAAGATCCGTTAGTATAATAAAGAAAATCACCACTCTAAGTACTGTTGCAAACCAATTCATATTTTGTTTCATTGTGTCTACTGTAATATAACTTTTCCATGGCTTAATCCACTAATATAAATTGATAGATTCATCAAAACAAGTAAACTATGCATCAAAAACAGAACAGTCTGTAGAAATTTCAACATCCACCATACTTATGGTACCCCAAAAATTCTACCAAAATTAGGAAAATAAAACAAGTTGTATAGAAAGACAGTGCAAAAGGAATCAGAACCAATTGACGTTCCAGTTAAAAATTTAAAATCGCGCACTACAGCCAAAGTTTCTGTCCTGCACCGTACAAACCAACAAGCATTGTAAACATCCTAAAGGCAAACCTTAGCACATTATTTTTATAATACAATGGAATTGTACAAGGGTATAATTATTTTTAATGAAAAGTTTCTGTAATAAAGATTCACAAAGTTTCCGTGAGCATGAACAAAGTTCAAGGAGCTCTCCCACTTCAACAATGCTTGTCTTTCTCACTTTCACTTTCCTTTTTTGAAAAGTTTTTAGGTTCCCCTCTTTATTTTTATTTTTATTAAACTATATGAAAGCACTCAACAGAAATAAATGACACTCTAAAACTTCCGGGTTGTCTCCCTGGCAGCGCTTTCTTTAAAGCCATTAAGCTAGGCATTTAGTGCTCAAGTAATGAATCCACCCGGATCCCAAGGTATATCAAAGCCAATTTTAATTAACAATGATTTGTAATTTAGTAGTGAGCACAAAGTAACATAAATCATGCAACAACGAAGTCTAACTCTCTTCCTATGCATCGGCATGTCATAAAAGAACAATTCATGCACACATAGTAAAGGCCAATGCATAGTATAAGCAGTTTCCTGCAATTTCATAGTATGGGAAACATAGAGAGGTGGAGAAATAGTTCCTCTCTCATAATAATTGCAAGTAGGAGCAGCAAGCACATGCATATTACATTCATCAAAATCATCATGTGCAATGGTAAAAGGCAACCCATCAATATAATCCTTAATAAGCACAAACTTCTCCGATATAGTGTAGTTTGGAGAATTCAAAAAGATAATAGGACTCTCATGCGTGGGTGCAATAGCAACAATTTCATGTTTAACATAAGGAACTATAGCAAGTTCATCTCCATAAGCATAATTCATATTGGCATCTTGGCCACAAGCATATCAAGTATCATCAAAAAGGGATATTTCAAACAAATTCAAGGGATCATAGCAATCATCATAGCAATCATCCTTCGGTAAGCATGAAGGGGAATTAAATAATGTATGATTTGGAGGGTTACTCTCATTAGAAGGTGGGCACGGGTAGCTAATCCGCTCTTCCTCCTTTTGTTCTTCGCTCTCCTCATCATCTTTTTCATCCAATGAGCTCACAGTTTCATCAATTTCTTCTTCCATAGCTTCCTGCAAAATATTAGTCTCTTCTTGGACAGCGGAGAAGTCCTCAATATATGGTTTAACATAGGCATTAGAAGCATAATTATCATAACAATATTGAAATATGTCAAAATTTTCAGATTTGTAAAGAGTAGCATCATACTTTTCAATCAAAGAGGCAATCTCATAAGCACCTTTAAAAGCAACAAATTCTTCAATTTGTTGAACATCATAGTAATTGTAAACATTCTTAGCATACGAAGATACGATTCCGTTATCACGAAACAAGCATTGATAGGGTAGGTGTTTCTTAGGGTCTTGAGAACAACAAGTAAACTCATATATTTCACATAAATTCCAAGCATAGCATTGCAAACATTGAATTTGATCCCATAATAGTTTCCCTTTTTCAGATATACGATGTCGCACAAAACAAGCATGCTCATCTAAAGATTTGCCATCAACTAAACTAGTGGGGGTTTCAGCACGAGCTCAAAGGAATCGAAGATGATCCAAGTAAAAAGCTTCAGGAGTGTGATAGATTTTGAGTGGTTCTTCAACCACTGGTTCAGTAGGTACAACTATTTTTCGGTATTTTGTGTTTCCTACCCATAGCTAAAGAGAGAAAAAAACTAAGAACAACAAATAAAAATTACTTAGTGATAAAGCAAACAAGCACACACGAGAATATTCACCCCACGCTATGACTCCCCGGCAACGGCGCCAGAAAAAGGTCTTGATGACCCACAAGTATACGGGATAGTTGTAGCCTCTTTTGATAAGTAAGAGTGTCGAACCCAACGAGGAGCTAAAGGTAGAACAAATACTCTCTCAAGTCCTATCGGCCACTGATACGAATCTACGCACGCTTGACGTTCGCTTTACCTAGAACAAGTATGAAACTAAAGTACTTTGAAGGTGTTGTTGGATAGGTTTGCAAGATAATAAAGAACACGTAAACTAAAACTAGGGGCTGTTTAGATAAAGACGCAATAAAATAAGTGTTAGTAGAGAGCTTTTTGTTATGAGAAAGTTATTTGTCCAAGGCAATCGATAACTAGACCGGTAATCACTGTTGCAATTCTATTTGAGGGAGAGGAATAAGCTAACATACTTTCCCTACTTGGATCATATGCACTTATGATTGGAACTCTAGCAAGCGTTCGCAAATACTAAAGATTCATTAAGGTAAAACCTAACCATAGCATTAAAGTATCAAGTCCCCTTTTATCCCATACACAAAAAACCTACATACTCGGGTCTGTGCTTCTGTTCACTCACGCCACCCACCATAAGCAAATCATAAACATATTGCAAACCCTACAGCGGAATCCTCACGCTATGCGACACGGAGAGCACCATAGGACAACACCAATAATAAAACATGCAACTCAAACCAATCACGATCATCAATTAACCCATAGGACAAAACGGATCTACTCAAACATCATAAGATAGCCATACATCATTGGGAAATAATATATAGCATTGAGCACCATGTTTTAGTAGAGATTACAGCGGGTAAGAGAGAGGTTACACCACTGCATAGAGGGAGGAAGAGTTGGTGATGAAGGCGGTGAAGTTGTTGGTGAAGATCGCGGTGATGATGATGGCCCGCAGCGCTCGGCGCCATCGGAAGCAAGGGGAGAGAGCCCCTTCTTCTTCTTCTTCCTTGATCTCCTCCCTAGATGGGAGAAGGGTTTCCCCTCCGGTCCTTGGCTCCTATGGCGTGGAGGGCGAGAGCCCTCCGAGATTGGATATATCTCTCTGTTTACGCGTTCTCGATTCTACCCTTCACCGTTTCTTTTATATCCGAGATCCGTAACTCCGATTGGGGTGAATCTTTCGCCGAGATCTTTCTCATGAAATTAGCTTTCTTGCGGCAAAGGAAGAGCGTAAACCGCCTTACGGGTGGTCCACGAGAGTCCAGGGCGCGCCCAGGGGGAAGGGCACGCCCCCCTGTCTCGTGGCCACCCGAGACACCATTTCGCGTTGATTTTACTTCCCAAAAATCAAAAATATTCCCAAATAATTCTCCGCCCGTTTTTATCCCGTTTGGACTCTGTTTGATATTGGGTTTATACGAAACAAAAAACTTGCAACAGACAGGAACTAGCACTGGGCACTGGATCAATATGTTAGTCCCAGAAAATAGTGTAAAAAGTTGCCAAAAGTATATAAAAGTTGAATAATATTGGCATGGAACAATCAAAAATTATAGATACGACGGAGACGTATCAAGCGACATGATGAAACTCAAGCCCCTTGAACCAAGCTGATATTTTTTAATATGACATTTCGATACGCCGCCATTTTTGGATGCTTTCCATCGAACTCTCCATTTATTTGGGATATTGCAAGGTTTGAATCACCATGCACCTCTAGGTGTTGTATGCCCATGGAGACAGCCATTCGGAGACCATGAGTGCCTCGTATTCGGCTACGTTATTGGAGTCCATATACATGATTGGTAGCACGTAGCGGGCTGTGTCCCCCGTGGGGGTTGTCAAGATGACACCAGCCCTCAGTCCGGCTAACATTTTAGAGCCGTCGAAGTACATAATCCAGTGGGAGTATGAGCTGTACTCTTTAGGGAGCTCGGCTTCCATCCACTCGGCGATGAGATCGGCCAGCACCTGAGATCTAATAGCTCGGCATGGCTTATATGTTATTTCAAGTGGTAAGAGCTCAATGGCCCATTCAGCTATGCGGTCGGTGGCATCCCAGTTGTTTATAATGTCATTGAGTGGTACTTCAGATGCCACCATGATCGAACACTCTTGAAAATAGTGCTGGAGTTTTCGGTATGCCATAAAGACTGCGTAAGCTATCTTTTGGTAGTGAGGGTATCAGGATTTGCATGGTGTAAGCACCTCTAATACGTAATACACTGTTTTCTGGATGAGGAATTTATGTCCCTCTTCCCCTGGCTCGACGACAAGTACGACACCCACTACCTGGTGAGTTGCAGATATATAAAGCAACATAGGCTCGCCAACACTTGGGGCGTCTAGGATTGGGTTGCCTGCTAATAAGGTTTTAATTTCTTCCAATCCGGCTGTAGTCGCATCCGTCCACTTGAAGTTGTCGGTGCGTCTAAGCAGTCTATAAAGTGGCAATGTTTTTTCTCCTAATCTGGAGATGAAGCGGCTCAACGTTGCCATGCACCCTGCGAGTTTTGGACCTGCTTTATGTCTGTTGGTATGGCCAATTATGACAAGGCTCGGATTTTGGCTGGGTTTGCTTCAATTCCTCTGTTGGAGACAATGGCCCCTAGTAGCTTTCCGGCTGGAACACCGAAAACACATTTTTGTGGATTGAGCCATATGTCATATGCTCGGAGGTTGTCAAATGTGAGACGGAGATCATCCACCAATGAGTCGATGTGTTTAGTCTTGATGACCACGTCGTCCACATATGCTTCCACTGTCTTGCCGATTTGCTTTTCCAAACATGTTTGAATCATGCGTTGGTAAGTGGCACCAACGTTTTTAAGCCCAAAATGCATAATGTTGAAACAGAAAGGCCCGTACGGGGTAATAAACGCTGTTGCGGCCTTGTCATATTCCTTCATTTTAATCTGATAGTATCCGGAGTAAGCGTCGAAGAAACACAATGAGTTGTGTCCCGCGGTCGCATCAATAATCTGGTCAATGCGGGGCAGTGGAAAAGTGTCTTTGGGGCAAGCCTTATTGAGGTCTTTGAAATCGACACATAGGCGCCAAGAATTATCCTTCTTCGGCACCATGACCAAGTTGGCTAGCCAGTCTGGGTGTTTGATTTCTCTGATGAATTCGACTTCGAGTAATTTGGCTAGATTCTCCCCATAGCTTGTCGTTTGGGTTCGGAAAATCGCTGCAGAGTTTGTTTGACTGGTTTGAACCCCTTGATTATATTGAGGCTGTGTTCGGCCAGCCTGCATGGGATTCTGGGCAGGTCCGAAGGGTGCCAGGCAAAGATATCCCAATTTTCATGCAGGAATGCTCATAGGGCGACATCTACTATTGGATCCAGTTGTGCTCCAATGGACGCTGTTTTGTTAGGATCCGTCGGGTGTACTTGAAATTTAACTATTTCATATGCTGGTTTGAAAGAAGTGGATTTAGGTCTCTTATCAAGAATCACATCATCCTTGTCCACCTTGGATCGCAGGGTGGTTAGTTCTTCGGCTGCAAGGGCTTCAACTAGTTCCTCAAGGGCCAAGTATGCGGTTTTGTTTTTGGCACGGAGTGCTATATCCAGATCACTTGTAACTGTGATTATTCCATTGGGCCCCGACATTTTAAGCTTCATGTACCCGTAATGAGGTATGGCTTGGAAGCGCGAGAAGGCATTACACCCTAAAAGGGCGTGATAGTTGCTATTGAAAGGAGCCACGTGGAAGAGCAACTCTTCGGACCTGTAATTCTCAGGCGTGCTGAATACTACATCGAGTTTGATTTTCCCCGAACATCGTGCTTCTCGACTGGGGATGATGCCTTGAAAGGTGGTACTGCTTTGCTTGATGCGTGCTCTGCCAGTATGCATCTTGTCAAGCGTGTCCTCATAGATGATGTTAAGTCCACTGCCGCCGTCCATGAGCACTTTGGTAAGTCAGAAGCTGTCCACAATTGGGTTTAAGACCAAGGCAGCGGGTGCTCAGACTGATCGGGCCCTTAGTTCATCGTCAGCGGTGAAGGTTGTCGCCGTGTCGTTCCATGGGCTCATTGTGGTTGCTTGGCTAATTTCGAAGAGGTCGCGGAGTTCCCTTTTGCGCCGATTGTTTGAGGAGAAGGTTCGGAAGAACGTAAAGACGTTAAGATCATCGTCCTCCGAAGAATGCTTCTCTGGAGTAGCGGTGGTGAGGATAACCTCACCGCTTTTGGCCACTTGCCGGAGTACCCAACATGCCCGAAGGCTATGAGTTGGTTCGGTGCTCGGTGTTGCATGTATCTGACAGGGTTTATCGAGAAGTTTGTCAAGAACTGACTTGCGTCCCATAAAGGGTTTGTTTTTCTTGCCAACAGGCTTATGATCGGATGCCTCGTAAGGGTGAATCCGTTTTGCCCGGGCAGTGTCCTGCTTAAAGGCAGCAGGTTCTAATTGGGTGTTTTGGGCCTTCCATATGCTTTCCATCGCGTATTACATCTGTACTACGTGCGATAGTTCCATGAAACTCTGTATGTGGCAGTGGTTGAGGGCATTCCGAATTCCCTCATCGGTGCAATTGTGATGAAAAACCAAGACCGCATCATCGTCACAGCAATCTGTGATCTTGTTTTTGACAAGTAGAAACCTAGCCCAAAAGTGATGGACCATTTCCTGAGGTTGCTACCGTACATACATCAGGTTGTATATGTCTGGAGGGCCTGAATTGCTTGGAGAGTATCGATTGTGGTGGGCGGGTGGGCTAAAACTTAAATCCCGACCCAAAATTGTTTTCGGAACTTGTAAAATCTCCGAGGTCACCGGTTCGGGTCCGGGAAGATCCAAGTGCTCCCCGGACCCTAAATCCAACCCTGAGTCAGGGGGACATGGGGTCTCCTTTGAAGGAAGAGTATCCGGTTCAATGGATTCAGAGATCCGAACATAACTGGTTTTTAACTTAGGGGAAGAAGTGTTCTTGTCTCGTTCCTCGACGACCGCCACCAGGTGAGTGATCGGCAGGAGATTGATTTCCCTCTAGTTGGGTTTAAGCCTGATCTAATCATAATTCGTTGAAAGCCCCAGGGAAGCGATGCAATCTAGCAGCTCATTCAAGGACGCGATGTCTGCCGAATCCATCTTTTCGGAGTGTTCGAGTCCGATGCAGAGGTGATGTTTGGCGATCGCAGGGGGCGTCGTCGGCTTGATGGCCGTGTGGGTGCCCACGATGAAACTGCCGAACTAGAGGACCTGACCTGGAGTTAGGCTCCTTCCAGAAGTGATATCATCATTGATGACGAGGCAAGCCATCGATTCTTCTATCGACAACACAATGGAAGTCTTAGTGAAAGCACCAATGTCGGTATAAAACCGACAGATCTTGGGTAGGCGGTCCTGAACTGTGCGTCTGAGGATCAATGGTAACAAGGTACGATGGGGACATGATGTTTACCCAGGTTCGGGCCCTCTTAATGGAGGTAAAACCCTACGTCCTGCTTGATTGTATTCAATGAGTATAGGAGTTACAAGAGTTGATCTACCTCGAGATCATAATGGCTAAACCCAAGCTGTCTAGACTATGAGAATTTTGATAGCCCCTATGGACTAAACTCTCCGTTTTATATATACACCGGAGGGGCCTAGGGTTTTACAAATTCGGTTTGTAGAGGAAAGGAATAATACATCTGGACACCAAAACTTTCCGTTCATGCATACAGGAGTCCTACCCCTCAGTTCTATTTTCACGGCCCATCAGTCCGGCCCATATCGAATAGGCCGGACACCCGAGGACCCCCTTATCCAAAACTCCCTCAATGACCCATCGCAAGCCGGCTGCAGCCAACCGGCTCGAGTCGTGTTACCACGCCCAGCCGGCCCGGAGCTGGAGGGCCGGTAGGATGGCACGCCGACTCGAGGGTCGCTTTCCGTGCCTATGTTTTGATAATTGCTAAGTGATGTCGTGCGTACCCGAGGGGTGATCCCCTTGACACTGCCCCATCATATTCTACAACCAGAAACATTACGACTCAAGTAAATTAAATGATCTCTACTTTTATACTGTAAACTTTTATGCCAACATCCTTTTGTTGTATGGATGTAATTTATTTTATTGTGATACAACATTTATCGTGCTACCGAAGGCCGTAGAAATTAGCAAGCTATTTTTGTATAGTGTAGGTTTATTCCTAGTAATGTATTCGGCACCATCGTTCTCCTTTAGTTCGAAAGCATCGTAGGAGCCCAACGAGCTAATATTCCTCTGGCCCACAATTCAATTTGGGCAAAAAATGATTATGGGCCGTAATCGACATGTAGCCCACAGAAAATAACTCGGCCTAAATCAGCGCATGCATTTCTTATTTCTGATCGTTCCATTGGTAGGCCCATGGCCATAGTGGGCCGTTAACAGGCCTAAACATAATATGGGCCCATAGTAATAATGGACCATTAACATGTCTAAATATCTCTCAAGCCTTATTTGGCCCATAAATAACAAGGGCGTTAGCAGACCAAAACTCAGGTTGGGCCTTAGTTGGGCCAGAATATACCCAGGGCTTGTAGTAGGATGAAAGATGATTAGACCTAAAATGTGCCAAATAGCCCACTGGTCGTTAGCAGGCTGAAATGTATCTCAGCCCATGGTCACCCATTTACATGGCATGTCGTTAACAGGCCGAAAGTCAGATGGGCCATAATTGCGCCGACCTACTACACGGGCCTTTAACAAGCCGGAAGTGTGGGAGGGCTGGATTTGTGTCATCAAGAATATGGGTTGTTAATAGGCTCGATGTGATGCCGGGCCACATATGGCCCATGAATTTCATCGGCCGTTAACAGGCCAAAAAACACAACGGGCTGGAAGTGGCCCAAATCTATAGTGTGGCGCTAACATGCCGAAAGTCAGACCTAACCGAAAATGGCCAAATTCCATCACGATCTTTTTGTGGGCCGAAAATTTCATCGGACAAAAAATGGGCCCAAATGTAGTTGGACCTTTAAAGGCCGGAAACACACCGAGCCGTAATGGAGCCCAAATATTTAGCATACTACTAACGGGCAAGAAGTGACCATGGGCTGCAATGATGAGAAATCCGAAATGGACCAGTGATGGGCTAATTTGACACTATTCCTACGAGCCTTACCTGCAAATGGGTCGTTTGCAAGACAGTCGTTAATGGGCCAACCTGCTAACTTTGACTGTTAATGTCCTCTTCTTCTTTGTTCTTGTTGAAGCTTTTGGCAAATTTCTTGGTGTGCTTCAGGTACCCTCATCATTGCTATCATGGGGACTTGAGCCTGCACTGAGATCAACATCTTGTTCTGACTAATTCTGACTATCACTGGCACTAGACATCTTGCAAAGCTAACCCTGTGAATAGATAGGTATGGGCAGAGTAGATGAGCATCACAAAAAGCAGATAGTTTTTCAAAAATTTGAATCCAAATTTTAGACTTAGTTTTCCACAGAAGGCATTTTGGAGCTACCAATATGATCATCTCAGTGACACCGAAGCAGTCATATAGCCAAAACACACAATTTTGGTCTGACCGAGTAGTGGTTCGGTGACTCTGAGTTGCTAGGGTTTCACTGAGATTTTACTTTGGTCTCACTGATTAGTACATTTTGGTGGCACCGAGTTGTACTTGTGTAATGGCCAGAGCTAATCGGTGGGACCAAAAATTTCATTCAGGTCGGTTCGAGATGAGTTCAACGGAAACCTAACCCAAAAACTTTTCTTCGAATCTATTCTAATGAATCAATCTAGTGAATGGATCAATCTCAAATGTGTGAAGATACTAGGCATTATCCTTGTGCATAGAATTGGAAGGGGAAAGCAAGAGGAGATCGAATTGTAGCCTAACTTGGTGACGATCTGTTGGATTTAGGGATCCGGCAACCCTTGAGAGGTTCGAACTCTGGGGTGCGTGCGGAGATCTCAACCTGTTCAGCCTACCTACTCGTGATCCTCCCTAGCCTAGCGTGTCGAGCTCAAGGAGACACAAAGACACAAAGATTTATACTGGTTCAGGCCACCGTTGTGGTGTAATGCCCTAATCCAGTGTGGTGTGGTAGATTGCCCGAGGGGCTATGGATGAACTAGAACAAAGGATGAACAAGAATCAGGAGGTGAGGTGTTCTTGAGCTGGTGTGGTGCTCTACTTGTTCTGGTTTCGGTCCCTTTCTGTGGTGGTGGCTAGGTCCTATATATAGTGGCCTTGGTCCTCTTCCCAAATATGAGCGGGAAGGGACTCCACAATGACGGGATTTGAATGTGGACAAGTAGTACAGTCTATCCTGACAAAAGTAGTCTTCGCCTGTGAAAAGCCTCTGGTCGTGACGCTGTGGTGGCTCGATGATGATCTCCGTCCTGCCGTCCTAGCGGTCTTGGTCTTATTGCACTGAAATGGAAACCTTTGGCTGATTCCTTGGGACTCCGCGCCTGTGGCTTGCCTCCCTTGCACCAAAGAGGAAACCTGTGCTCTGCGCCCACCTGGCGCCCGCCTGGCCTTGGTCATCATGGCTCACGTTAGCTGAGCCTCATGAGGTAGCTGCATAGAACTCTCCGCCCCTCAGGAGCCCTCCTGAGGAGGCCACTTCCTTCAGGGGCCTTGGCGTCGTCCGCCTCACGAGGCTTGGCCCCTCGAGAGGGTCTTGTGGTGTTGGTGTTGAAGTTGGGCCGTACCAGGCCGTCGATGGAGTCATGCGGTGGGCTGCAGACAGGCAGGGCTAGATACCCCCAAATCCAGGACGCCGACAGTAGCCCCCTGGCCAAAGGCGCGCTCGTACTTGGCTTCCAGGCGAAGCCAAAGGGCAAGTGCGGAGCGCCGTGGGCCCTAACCGCGTGCGGCCTTGATGACGCGTGGTGATTGATTGGACGTGGGCGACTCCATTTCCCCGTGTTGCCTCGGCAACTACTCGACTTGACAACTGCATGCTGCATGCAGAGAGGATCATCATTACTGGAAATCATGGGAAGCCGACGATTTACCTTCTCCCGGCTATAAGTGTGCAAGAGGGTGGAGCCCCTGCCCATCTCTATTTCGTCTTGCTCCCACCTGCTTCTACTCCTCTCCATATTGCTTCCATGGCGCCGATCAGGAGGTTCTCCACGGCAGAGAAGGGGAAGGCTCTGAGGGAGGGGCCTGACTCTCCCGCCGAAGAAACAAATCTGCCTTCCTGACGACGCCCGTGTGGTGCGTGAGGTGGCCAGACCTTGGCAATCGAGGCCTCCGTTGGCTTCCCCCTCCCCCTATACACCCGCACTCAAGATGGCGGAGTGCGCCGCCGCGCGGGGCGTGATGAGGACGGCAGGGCCGCCATTGCCCTACTGCTCGCACCACGGACCCATGCCGAGGGTAGCTCGCGCGAGTTCGTGTGTGGGCGGTGATGCCTCCCGACACCTGGATCCGACTCCCGCGGTTCTTCGCCCGTGAGTTACCTCCGAGGGGACCAGTGGAGCAGTGGCCACAGCACGCAGGTTGCCGTAGCTTGGCAACCGGAGCCGAAGTCGAGGTGGTGCCGCTCGAGGACGTCTTCATGACCCGAGGATGGGGCAAGGTTGCCCGGGCTTGCCGTGCGGAAGGAGCCCTGGCGATCCACTTCGAGTATGACGGTGTGGCCACCCTGTTCTTCAAGGTCTTCAATGAGCAGGGCGAGTGGCTGGATTGCTGCCTCGGAGGAGATAGCTCGAGGGACGCCATAGTGGGTGCTGGATATGCTGCTGCCCCCTTCAGCGCTTCGTCCAGCAGCAGTGGCAGCTCCTGGGAATCCAGCGACTCTCCTGAGCCCAGTGATTCTCCGGAGTTGAGCAACGACAGCTACGTGCCGCCGAGCTCCCGTCGAGGCTGGAGCGCCGCGGCTGCTGCCGCCCGGCACCGTCGGCGATGCCGCGGGACTTAGTAGTTGTTTCTCCTGCGCGAGATGAAGATCAGCCCTCGTGGGGTTTGTAAGGATCGGGATGCACTTAATAGTATCACTGTTTCTTTTGATTTTGTAATGGATGCGCGTATTCCAGTTCAGCTGAGTCCCTCCCTTTTCTCTTCCCTAGACAGCATGGCGCCCTACGCCGACAAGACCTAGTTCCCAGGTAGGCTTCAGCCGTCGCTAGTATGCCAGGTCGTGATGCCGTGGTCAAGGCTAGGAGGTGAGCGGCCGAAGGTCCAGTAAGATCTCATGAGACGCGATGCTCACGAGGTCCCCTTTGGCGTGCAAGCAGCTGTATAGAAAATCAAAAAAGGGAAGTTGAACCGCCCAAGTGGAACTGCGAGGCGGGGCATGGGGAGCGCAACTAGTGCTGTAGCGAGCCGAGACTTATCTTTTGCCGTCTGAGTCCATAGAGGAGGGGATGTTTGCTGTCGCACCTGTGGTACCGCTAGGTGCGGCCTGTATTGGCCACCCTCCTACCTCGCAAGCCAAAATGCTCTACATCCTCGGGTCCCGGCCCTCAAGCGAGCTCAGCCGCCGCTGGTATGCCAGGTCGCGGTGCCGTGGTCAAGGCCAGGGAGTGAGGGCTGGAGAGCCAGTAGGTGCTCCTAAGATGCGATGCTCGGGAGGCCCCCCTTTAACATGCAAGCGACTCGCGAGGCCAAACGGTGGTTATCCGGGCCAACCTTTGGCCCATTGCTAGGTGAACCTGGAGGTTGGATGACAAAGGAGGTTGAGAGCCCCGGGGCATGAGACAGAGGCACCGAGGACCCTGTGAGGTGGTGTACGCAAGGCAGGCCGTGAACCAGAGCTCGATCCCCGGGTTTATCAGCATTGCAGGGATGGACCCGAGCACAAGCGCCGTGCCGATGTGAGTATCGTGTAGTGATGCGAGAATGGCGTTAGTCAGAGCGCACGAAGGTCATGAGGTGGTGGTCACGAGGTGAGAGTCATAGACAAATTTACAGAAACGATTAGATAGTCCCGGTGAATGCAAAACGATACACGCCGTAGGGACGGACACACATGACCTGGGGATAGTGCAGCCCGAGGGGCGCCCCCAAACTGAACAAATTAGGGAGATGTCACCTGGTACCGTTGCTGAAGAGTTGTTGAAGTAGCCAAAAAATGCGCGCCGCAGAAGCCGTTTCTCATGAGCCGCTCCGGTGCCGAGCCTCGGGAGGCTCGGAGGGACCGAAAGGCTCCTGAAGGTGCTCCTCCATCTCCGCCAGGAGCGCCTGGTGCCTGGCTTCGCAGGCCGTCTGAGCGTCCCTCATGCAGTGCTAGAACGCCTTAGCCGCGCCCGCCAGGCTAAAAGGCATGCGGACGTAGCCGTGAGGCGGACCCTCGCATCGGCCGACATGAGACGGCCACATGAGCTGCCAAGACGCGGCCCTGTTGAGCCTGGGAATGTTGATGCACACGTGGAACTCCTTACCCTCGCCAGGGCAATGAGCTATGCCACGCGGCAGGCAACGATCGCCTTGAAGAACCCTTCCTTCCTGAATCTCCTCGATTGCCTTGCTGATGAACTCCTGAATGCCTGGTGCCCTACGCCCGCTGCCTTCTCCTGGGAAGCGTGCTATGAAGAGCACCTCCACATGTTGCCCGAGTGCCACTCTCATGACATTGGCTAGATCTGAGGCCCTCCAAAGGAGAGCCCCCGAGCCCAGCCTGAGAGGAGCGCCGGGCGCGCCTTCGTATGCGATGGGTGAAGGCACCGCGTCCGGAGATGCGAGACTCAGTGCCGCGTCCTCGAGTGATGCTCCCTCACGAGACCCCTGGCCCAGCTGCAGCTTCTTCGTCTTGGGCGCGACCTCAGGAGGGAGGGCGCCGTCTTCGTCTTCTGGGTTCTCAATTGCTGCAGCCTGGAAGGCGCTCTCAAGGGAGCACACCACATCCTTCTCTTGGCAGGCGACCGTGATGATGCCGCCGCTTCCTGGCATCTTGAGGACGTTGTAGCCGTGGTGTGTGGCCGCCATGAACTTGGCCAGTGCTTGGTACCCTAGGATGGCGTTGTAGGGCAGGCGGATGTCGGCGATGTCCAAGTCAATGAGCTCGGTGTGGTAGTTGTTGCGCTCGCCGAAGGTGACTGGGAGGCGAACCTGCCCGATCGGTTGTGTCGATCCATCGATCACTCCTGAGAATGTATTGGTGGGGTGCAGCTGGTAGTATGGTACCTACAGCATGTCGAACGTCTGGACGAAGAGAACATTGAGCCCTGCTCTGCCATTAATGAGAGTCTTGGTGACGGTCACGTTGCTGATGACAGGGGAGCAGAGCATGGGGAGCGCGCCTGTGGTGGCCGCGCACTTAAGCCGGTCCGAGGAGTCAAAGGTGATGGCGCACTTGGACCACTTGAGAGGGCGAGTTGCTTCAAGCTTGGGGAGCGCTGCATTCACCTCGCGCGCAAACTGCTTGAAGACACGATGGTAAGCCGGGGCCTGTGAACCGCCCAAGATGCATTCAATGGCCCGTGGCTCCTAGAAGCCCCCAGCCCCCTCGTTCTGGTGGTGATCTTTGTTCCTTCTTGGCGGTGGAGGCAGAGGAGGCAAAGCTGCATTGCCCTGCGGGCAGTCCTCACGAGGCTGCTCCCTCCAGTTGCCCTCACGAGGCTGGTCCTGCCAGCGGTCCTCACGAGGCTGGTTGCGCCACTCCCGACGGCGGTCGCGTCCATCCCAGCGTCCTCCACCTCGGCCACCTCCACGACCGTAGCCTCGATCATTGCGCCCAGGGCATCGACCGAGGCGCCCATCACGGAGAGCCCTGAGCTCCTTGCAGTCGCTGGTGTTGTGGCTGTAGACGTTGTGGAAGGCGCAGAACGGCCGCTTGCCGTTGGATGACTCAAGGTGGTCGCAGCCGCGCTTGGTCTCTGGCTCAGCCGCAAGTACGGCTAGGCCCTTGCTCTTCGTGTCCTTGGTCTTGGTCTTCTTGTCTTCTGGATTAGCATCAGGGAGCTCGAGGAGGGAGAGGCATCCCTCCTCAGCCCTTGCACACTTGTTCGCCATGTTGAACATCACCATAGTGGTGCAGAGATCCTCGTGGATGGCTAGCTCCTCCTTCATCTTGACATCATGGACGCCATCGGTGAACGCGAAGATGATGGCCTCGTCAGACACCTTGGGGATCTTGAGGCGAACGTTGTTGAAGCGCTAGATATACTTATGCAGGGTCTCTCCAGGTTGCTGCTTGACGCGGCGCAGGTCGCCCGCGGCCGGCGAACGGTCGCGAGTGCCCTGGAAGTTGGCGATGAAGCGGCTGCGCATCTCCTCCCAGGAAGAAACCGACCCCTCGGTCAGGTTCAGGAGCCAAGAACGCGCGCCATCCTTGAGGGCCATCGAGAACCAGCTTGCCATGATCCTCTCGTCGCTGTTGGCCGCCTCGATGCTCAGGTCGTAGAGCTGTAGGAATTCAGCAGGGTCTACGATGCCGTCGTAGCATGGAGTCAGGTCAGGCTTGAACTTGCTCGGCCAGACGATGTTGTGGAGCTCCGTAGTGAACGCGTGGCAGCCTGCCATGGTGCCCAGGGGTCATCGAGGGGGTGGAACATGGTCCTAGAGCACGCGCTCCGCCACCTCCTGTGGTGGTGCGCGAGCCTAGTGCTGGGGTGCTGGAGCACACGCGTGTCTCCCTGGGGACGTTGCATCACCTGGCAGCTCACGTCACCCTGAGCCGGTGCCGGGCGCTGCGGATCGTGCCGTGGAGCCATACGCCTTGGCTTGATGATGGCGCCCCGGGCCAGAGGTGGAGGAGGAGCCCCGTGCGCGACGTCGCCCGCCGCAGGCGGTTGCTGAGGCAGCGAGCAAGCCGACCCATCGGAGCCCACGCGCGCGACGCTGATGAGCTCGGCGATACGCTCGAGCCACTCCTCGTAGAGATCGCCCACCGGACGGTAGTGAAGAAGCTCCCGCGTCGTGAGCAGAGCGGCCTGCGCTTCCACCTGACCGCGGCGTGCATGGGATGACGAAGCTGCTGGGGTCAGTGACAGAGTAGCGGTGCGGCCATCACGCCGCACCAAAGGGTGCAACGATGAAGTTTGCTGCTCATGGCCGGCAGGGCCCATGGCGGCGTTGGCCACCGGAGAGGGAGCGCAGCGGGCGCAGCCGTCACCCGCCGGAGCCGTCTAAGCAACGTGGGCGGCGACCGCAGCCCGACGCTCGGCGCAAGCCCTGCGCGTCTCGGCCATGGAGATGTCGCAGCGGAGACGGATCAAACGACGGAAGAGAGGATCCGACACACCCCTACCTGGCGCGCCAAATGTCGGATTTAGGGATCCTGCAACCCTTGAGAGGTTCGAACTCTAGGGTGCATGCGGAGATCTCAATCTGCCTAGCCTGCCTACTCACGATCCTCCCTAGCCGAGCTCGTTGAGCTCAAGGAGACACAAAGACACAGAGATTTATACTGGTTCGGGCCACCGTTGTGGTGTAATACCCTAATCCAGTGTAGTCTGGTGGATTGCCTCGAGGGGCTATGGATGAACTAGTAAAAAGGATGAACAAGCCTCAGGAGGTGAGGTGTTCTTGAGCTGGTGTGGTGCTCTACTTGTTCTGGTTTCGGTCCCTTTCTATGGTGGTGGCTAGGCCCTATATATAGTGGCCTTGGTCCTCTTCCCAAATATGAGCGGGAAGGGATTCCACAACGGCAGGATTTGAAAGGGGACAAGTAGTACAGTCTATCCTGACAAAAGTAGTCTTCGCCTGCGAAAAGCCTCTGGTCGTGATGCTGCGGTGGGCTCGGTGATGACCTCCGCCCTGCCGCCCTGGCGGTCTTGGTCTTGTTGCACTGAAATGGAAACCTTAGGCTGATTCCTTGGGACTCCGCGCCTGTGGCTTGCCTCCCTTGCACCGAAGAGGAAACCTGCGCTCTGCGCCTGCCTGGCGCCCGCCTGGCCTTGGTCATCATGGCTCACGTTAGCTGAGCCTCATGAGGTAGCTGCATAGAACTCTCTGCCTCTCAGGAGCCATCCTGAGGAGGCCACTTCCTTTAGGGGGCCTTGGCATCGTCCGCCTTGCGAGGCTTGGCCCCTCGCGAGGGTCTTCTAGTGTTGGTGTTGAAGCTGGGCTGTACCAGGCTGTCGATGGAGTCACGCGATGGGCCGCAGGCAGGCAGGGCTGGATACCCCCAAATCCAGGACGCCGACATGATCCTCTACAACAGCAACAACAGACTGGATTCTGTTAATGGCGGTGGATGCCTGCGGCGATGATGCATGGGAGACGGAGGCAGTGATCCGGAGACCAAAGGGGCAGCAGCAATGGGGTGCGGGCTCGAAACGTTTGAAGAAGTTTTCAACTATATGGGCCGCTGGAATATGTACCCATGTGCTGTCGGTGGCGCCGAGTTGAACGAATCGGTGACACCAAGGTGTGAAACTGCATGCAGTTATAGCAAATAGGTGGGACCGAGTTGGTCTAATCGGTAGCACCGAGATTAATACCTTGATCAATCTAATGTGTTTGGTGGGTCCGAGTTTGAGAGGGTTCATCTGACCGAAAAGCACTAGAAGGTTTTGGAAGGCAGCCCTTGACGGATCGGTGGCCTCGAGTGCTCCTCACCTGGAGGATCCGAAATGAGCTTGTTCAATTTTTGTGATGTAGCATGAATAGAATTTGAGACAAGAATATCATAGTTAGCTAGAGAAAGTTCTTAGGCATTCTTGCACATCCATTTGGCCAACAAAAACCAAAACAACAAATGGATGTCCTTGAATGGGAAAAATGCAAACCAACATGTTCACACAATAAAATGTCAAATGAAATATGTGTTAAACACGCACAAACAATTCTAGCATCTATCAAGCAATCGGCGATGACTAGGTCATCTATATATGAGTATATTGACTTAAGAGCCAAATGAGAACATTTGATCATAGGTCATACTCAATGTTTAAGCACAAGTATGGCTACCACTTTTACATAGGGGACAATTGCATTTTTACCCCTAGTTGGTTCCTACCCACGGGTTTTGCCCTTACTTTTCGAGCTTGCTCAGTTTTGCCCTTACTTTTTCCGTCGTGGTCCCTCGAATGCCCTTTGACTGTTTGACCAAAACTTTGAAAATTCATAACTAATTCATATGAACTCAGAAAAATGCAAATAAGATATCAAAATGTTCAGATAAACATTACCTTTATGTGCATATCATTTGCATTTGGGACAAAAGCACCCTTTTAAACTACCTGAGGTAATTAATGTTATTAACATTATTAAAAATAAAAGGTATAAACAATACATTTTTCATGAATAAAAATTACATGCAAATGTAGGTGATGTTTCCTGAACATCCAGATATCTTATTTTCATTTTTCTGAGTTCATATCATCTTGTTATGAATGTTCTAACGACTTTGACCATTATTTGGAAACTTCATAACAAATTGATACGAACTCAGAAAAATGCAAATAAGATATCAGGATGTTCAAGAAACATCACTTACATTTGCATGTAATTTTTATTCATGAAAAAAATATTGTTTATACCTTTTTATTTTTAATAATGTTAATAACATTACTTACCTCAGGTAGTCTAAAGGGTGCTTTTGTCCTGAATGCAAACGATATGCACATAATGGTAATCTTTATCTGAACATTTTGATATCTTATTTGCAATTTTCTGAGTTCATATGAATTAGTTATGAATTTTCAAAGTTTTGGTCAAATGGTCAAAGGGCATGGGACCTCGACGGAAAAAGGAAGGGCAAAACTGAGCAAGCTCGAAAAGTAAGGGCAAAACCCGTGGGTAGGAACCAACTAGGGGCAAAAATGCAATTGTCCCTTTACATAAAGCATCAATGTATTCACACCATTAGAGTTGCTTTAGCTCAATTTTTCGAGGAAAGCTCCCCTAGATGTGATATCCCCCAAAAGAGGGATCGAATAACCTTGGGTTTGGTCGATGATGACTTCATGTAGATAGTGAATATGTGGATGCTCAATGTTGATGTAGATTATTTGGAGCATTCCTTTGGAGTCTTGCACTTTCAATACCTACATGGGTTAGTCCCACAAGGAACATATAAGGATATACATAGAGTGAATCACACATATGAAAGCATTAGGTTTATGACTCCATGAAAGCATTAGGTTGCCTTGTTCCTTGACTTACCAACAAGAGGGTTTATGACTCCATGAACTAGTGCAAGATATGGAAATTGATTGCACAAGTCCTTGCAAATATGAATATGAGTGAAGTATGTTGGTGGAGTCACCCTCAAGAACACTCTAGTTCTTGTTCTTTGGGCCCCACATCAACTTGATGGGAATCCTTGGAGTTGTAGTTGTATTTGATGAAGTAGAACTTGACGTATTCTTGGTAATCCACTCGACCATGGCCTTTGGAGCTTCTTAAAATGAGTTAATCTCCTCTTAAAGCTTGTCCTTGCCCTTAAGCTTGTGGTCTTGTGGTGGAAGATCATCTTGAGTTTGTGTTCCCTCAAAAGAAGCGGGGTCATACTTCTCTTGTTGGGGAACAAACTTCGTCTTGGGGTATTGATATTCTTCCATTCAACTCCATTGGCATTGAACTTTCATTCAAAACAACACCTTGATTCTTCCGGTGCCTTCCTTGCTTACGTATAATTTCCTCAAATTGCTTACTCCCGGCAAGGCTCTTGTAAACACCTTTCTTTTGCTCAAGTGTAACTTGGCTAAGAGAATCATTAGTGGAATCAAGAGAATATATACTAGAAGCAACAATATTATATTTAGCATGGTTATTGTTACTACTAGAGGAAGATTCTTTCTTGCTCTTGTTGCTAGATTCTACTTGTGGCATATAAGTAGACAAGAGGAGACATTTGGTAATGTAATAAGAACTCTTCTTTCGAAGATCATCATTGATAGCTTTTAGAAACCCATGCTCTTGCTCTTCTTTCGAAGAGGAAAACTTTGTTTTTGCCACTCTAGTTTTTGCCAACTTTGCTTATGCCACTTTAGAATTTGACATTTCACTTTTGCCACTCTTAGCTTTTGACAATATATCACTTTTGCCATTCCGTGGCAAAAGAATTTTTTTGGAGTGGCAATTGTGATACATGTCAAAAGTTAAGAGTGGCAAAAGTGAAATGAAAAATTATCGTTTTTGCCACGAAATGGCATTTGTGATGTATTTTCAAAAGCTAAGAGTGGCAAAAGTGAGATGTCAAATTCTAGAGTGGCATAAGCAAAGTTGGCAAAAACTAGAGTGGCAAAAACAAAGTTTTCCCCTAAATTTAGCTTCTCAAAGCATAAATTCTCATGAGTTCTAAGGAGATCTCTATGATCCTCTAGAGTTGTTTCATGAGCTAACTTAGGAGTGTTTAGTTCTCTAATTAGATGCTCAATCTCCTTCTTATCATTGTCATGTGTTTCTTCTTGATTAGCATGATTACTAGCAAGTTCATCATTGTTTTCACTAGTTTTTTCAACAAGTAAATCATCATCACCTAGCAAATCATCTTCACCACTATCAAAATCAAGATACTCGGTGTGTGATACCTTGGGGCCTTTATCCATGAAGCATCTTCCAATTCCTTCATTTCGTGAGTCAAATATGTCATAAGAGTTGGATTACACAAGTGCAAGACTGGCAACACCTTCATCTTGAGTATATTCAGAGTCGTAGTGATAGCTTCTCTCGAAGTAGTTGTCGGAGTCGGAGTCGGAACTAGAAACCCATTCACCAACATGAGCTTGATGTATTCGTCTTGTGTAGCTCTTTGATGACTTGTCCTTCCTTTCCGAATATTTTATTCTTCGAGGGGTCTTCGTTCATAACGATCATCTCTACTCCTTCTATCTCTTGGAGGTGATTCATCCCTTCCACTTATCCTTTTTGGTGAGTCTTCTCTTCTCTTGTAGGGAGCCGTACACTCATTGGAGTAGTGTCCGGGTCTTCCACAATTGTAGCAATTTCTATCACGACTAAAAGATCTTTTGTCATTGTAGGACTATGACTTGGAGCTTCTCTCTTTGCTTCTATTCTTGTAGAATTTTTTGAAGTTCTTCACCATTAACCTCAATTCTTCATTGGAGACTAGCTTGTCACTTGATGTCATAAGAGCATCACTTGAAGCTTTGTAAGCACCACTTGACTTGTTGTGGAGCTCATCCTTATCCTTGAGTGACATCTCATGAGCAACAATTCTACCAATTACTTCTGTTGTCTTGAGATCTTTGTAGCTGGGCATCATTTGGATCAATGTGCACAAGGTATCATATTTCCATCCAAGGCTCGAAGAATATTCTCGATGATGAATTTGTCGGTCATCTCTTCACTTCCTAAGTCGGCAATCTTATTTGTGATCAGAGCATGCCTAGAGTATATTTCAGCAACTCCTTCACCATCCTTCATCTTGAACTTGTCAAGTTGACTTTGGAGCACATCCAACTTGGATGCCTTGACGGACTCGGTACCTTCGTGCATATCAACCAAAGTATCCCAAATTTCCTTTGCATTCTCAAAGGTGGCTGATCTTGTTGAATTCTTTGAGGCATAATCCATTGAAGAGAATATCACAAGCTTGAGCATTGTATTGCAACATCTTCAATTCTTCCGTGGTCACTTCACGATCCGGTTCTCTACCATCCTCAAAGTATTCACCTTGCAACCCAATACGAACAACAGCCCAAACAGCGGGGTTTTGACCAAGAATATGCATTTTTATCTTATGCTTCCAACTAGCAAAATTTGTACCATCAAAGTAAGGACCTCTACGGTTGTAATTTCCCTTGCTAGACGCCATACTCTCCTAGGTTGTGAAACCAAGGCTATGATCACCAAAGCTATGGAAATCAAGGCTAATGGTGACCAAAGCTCTGGTACCACTTGTAGGATCGAAAGTATGTCTAGAGGGGGGGGTGATTAGACTACTTGACCAAATAAAAATCTATCATTTTTCCAATTTTAGTTGTTGGCAGATTTTAACAATTAGCACAAGTAAAGCAATCAACCTACACATGCAATTCTAAGGGTATGGCAGAAGAAAGTAAAACATTGTATTTGAAGGTAAAGGGGAGGATTTGGAGAAGGCAAACGCAATGGAGACACGAAGATTTTTGCCGTGGGTCCGATAGGTGATGCTATCGTATGTACACGTTGATGGAGACCTCAACCAACGAAGGGTAACAGTTGCGCAAGTCCACGGAGGGCTCCACCCATGAAGGGTCCACGAAGAAGCAACCTTGTCTATCCCACCATGGCCATCTCCCACGAAGGACTTGCCTCACTCGGGTAGATCTATCTTCACGAAGTAGGCGATCTCCTTGCCCTTACAAACTTCTTGGTTCAACTCCACAACATGTCGGAGGCTCCCAAGTGACACCTAACCAATCTTGGAGACACCACTCTCCAAAAGGTAATAGACGGTGTGTTGATGATGAACTCCTTGCTCTTGTGCTTCAAATGATAGTATCCCCAACACTCAACTCTCTCTCATAGATTTGGCTATGGTGGAAGAAAGGTTTGAGTGGAAAGCAACTTGGGGAAGGCTAGAAATCAAGGTTCAAATGGCTGGAATGGAATCTCTTGATGTCAACACATGACTAGGTGGTTCTCTCTCATAAAATATATGGAGGAAGTGTAGGCATGTTCTGATGGCTCTCTCCACGAATGAAGAGGGGGTGGAGGGGTATATATAGCCTCCACACAAAATCTAACCGTTACACACTTTTGACTCATCTAGGTGGCGCCGATATGTAAACTCGATGGCACCAATTAGTTCAAAAATATGAACATTAGGAATCTCAGTGGGATCGACTGGAACAACTCGGTGGGACCGATGTGATAGGGCTTTGGGCAAACTTCATCTCGGTGGCACCAATTGCATCAAATCGATGGGACCGAACTAAAGCAATAAGCAACTAAGAATCTGTTAGGCAAACTCAGTGAGACCGATTGCAACATTTCAGTGAGACCATAATAATTACCACAAGTCACAGGGAATTTGCAAGGCCATCTCGGTGAGACTGAGATCCATATCAGTGTGAGCGAACTGTTAGGGTTTCTGGCAATGGCTATTTCAAACTAACTCGGTGACTCCGGGTAGAAAGGATCAGTGGGACTGAGTTGGTATTTAGCTTTTGGACATATTTGGATGGAGAAAGTGGCTGAGGGTTTTGGAGCAATATCACTAAGCATTTGAGCAAGTATACCATTAAGCAACACCTCATCCCCTTTTAATAGTATTGGCTTTCCTATGGACTCAATGTGATCTTGGATCACTAAAATAGAAAGTCTTGAGCTTATTGCCAATCTTTGTCCTTGTCAATTTGAGGGGTCCACATCTCTAGTACATGTCATACCAATCATTGAACATCCTGAAATATTTATCTTGAATGGATATTAGTTCAATGAGCTATATGTTGTTATGAATTACCAAAATCACCCGGGGAATAGTTGCACTTTCAGGCATTATTGTCATGGAAGTGGACACTTCCGTGATGATAATTTTAGTATGGTCATGGAACACTTCTACGACATCAGAGGTATGGCTATCTTCATTCTGTCATAAAATCGTCACAGATGTGCATGCATGACAGAAAATGTGACCTATTGTGACAAAGATGTATCATCACAAAAGTTTTTTTAGTGTATGTTGGTGGCGATGGTGATGTCACTATTGTCCTGGAGGTGGGTCTTCAACCTCCTGCTCCTCATTATGAACTTGTTTTTGAGGGTGAGGGATTCTTGCCCGGCTTCTCCTTTCTTGGCACGCCTCAAGATGCGCGGCTTCATCTTGTCGCTCTTGCCGAAGTGCTTCTTCTTGTTTGCACATGCATCTATTGCCCTCTTGGATGACACGAGTGGCTTCGCGTAGAGCTCATTGTGCTTCAAGCACTTGTTGCTCATGTTGTTATTGCTCTTGCCGTAGTGTGTCACCATCTTGCTCTTCTTGGCGTTATTGTTGTCCAGCTTGCTCCTTGTCGATTGCAGCTTGTTCTTGGCGATGAAGTCATTCAAACTTTGGGAGGCGGTCTTGCAAATCATGCCATGCATGGAATCAATTTTGTGAAGCTTGATGATCTAGATGGCTGTCTCGATGAGTTAAACAATGTCATGGAAGGATTGCATTGGAAGTGGTATCCGAAGAGTGTCGGACTGAATGGTGTCCTCTTGATGAAGAAGATGTGGAAGAAACACGATTCACCATCATGGTCGGGGCCTCTTCAATTTTTGAGGATAGCTTGGCGTCAAGGTAGTCTCTCATTCTTGCTTCGGATTGTCGCAAGTTGGTGGCGATTTGTTCGATCTCACCCAAAGCTTCATTTTCTTAATGGAAAGCTTGTTGAATGCTGAAGAGTTGAACCTTGGTGACGTAGTCATTTGGTGCGTCTTGCTCATCGAAGAGTGGGTTGGAAGAAGTGCTTGGCATATCCATCATGCTCAATAAAATTTTAGTGGAAGAATTAGAATAACTAGACCAAATTTAGCTTATCCAATGTTAAAGATGGATCAATGATCACCCAATATGGTATTATGGAAGTAGGACAATTGGTACCAGATCTTGTCAATCTCACACCTACACAAGTAAAGCTTTTGGAGTAGCTTAATGAGGATAAGTGGTACAAAATTGATGCAATTGTTACCAAGATATCAATAATGTTGAGAAAGATTCAAAAGTTCACAAGTGAAACAAATAGATCAATAGCAAGGGAGTGGCACACGGAAATACGCACACACACATAGATAAGTGGGGTTGTGCAATCAAGGAATGAGCTCAAAATGTTTTATCCACAAAAAATCCTCTTGCTGCACAAGCAAGAGAGACACTAGCACGATTGCTCTATTGGGCATGATACAAAACTTGTGCGCAACCTATGAGATACAAAACGTATTGGATTTCTATCCCAAGTATGCCATGTATGTATGGTTCCCAGTGAACTCGCACACAATGATCAAAGATGATTAATGATGTAATGTTGCTATGATGCTATTGCTTACAAGCTCTTTGCTTTCCTTTTCTCTTTGCTTAAAAGCTTTTCCTCCTTTTCTTTGAGATGCCACAATGCAAATTTTTTGAACCACACTTATTTATATGCGGGAGCAATTGATGACACAAGAGATGCTTGATACGTCTCCAACGTATCTATAATTTTTGATTGTTCCATGCTATTATATTACCCCTTTTGGATGTTTATGGGCTTTATTTTACACATTTATATCATTTTTGGGACTAACCTACTAACCGGAAGCCCAGCCCGTATTGCTGTTTTTTTTGCATATTTCAGTATTTCGAAGAAAAGGAATATCAAACGGAGTCCAAACGGAATGAGACCTTCGGGAGCGTGATTTTTGGAACGAACGTGATCCAGAGGACTTGGGGTGCAAGTCAAGAAGCAGCAGAGGTGGTCACGAGAGGGTAGGGTGCGCCCCCTGTCTCGTGGGCCCCTCGGGCGGCCACCGACGTACTTCTTCCTCCTATATAAGCCTACGTACCCCGAAAACATCCAGGGAGCCAACGAAACACAATTTCCACCGTCAGAACCTTCTCAGATCCACGAGATCCCATCTTGAGCCTTCGCGCATTACGCCAGAGGGGAATCGACCACGGAGGGCTTCTACATCAACACCATAGCCCCTCCGATGAGTTGTGAGTAGTTTACCACAGACCTTCGGGTCCATAGTTATTAGCTAGATGGCTTCTTCTCTCTTTTTGGATCTCAATACAATGTTCTCCCCCTCTCTTGTGGAGATCTATTCGATGTAAACTCCTTTTGCGGTGTGTTTGTTGAGATCCGATGAATTGTGGGTTTATGATCAAGTTTATCTATGAGAAATATTTGAATCTCCTCTGAATTCTTTTATGTATGATTGAGTTATCTTTGCAAGTCTCTTCGAATTATCAGTTTGGTTTGGCCTACTAGATTGATCTTTCTTGTCATGGGAGAAGTGCTTAGCTTTGGGTTCAATCTTGCGGTGTCCTTACCAAAGGATGTAAAGGGTTGCAAGGCACGTATTGTATTGTTGCCATCGAGGATAAAAATATGGGGTTTATATCATATTACATGAGTTTATCCCTCTACATCATGTCATCTTGCTTAATGCGTTACTCTGTTCTTTGTGAACTTAATACTCTAGATGCAGGAAGGAGTCAGTCGATGTGTGGAGTAATAGTAGTAGATGCAGGCAGGAGTCGGTCTACTTGTTGCGGACGTGATGCCTATATACATGATAATGCCTAGATAATCTCATAATTATTCGCTTTTCTATCAATTGCTCGACAGTAATTTGTTCACCCACCGTAATAGTTATGCTATCTTGAGAGAAGCCACTAGTGAAACATATGGCCCCCGGGTCTATCTCTTATCATATTTGCTTCCAATCTACTTTTATTTGCATCTTTACTTTTTGCATCTATATTATAAAATACCAAAAATATATTTATCTTATCATACTATCTCTATTAGATCTCACTTTCGCAAGTGGCCGTGAAGGGATTGACAACCCCTTTATTGCATTGGTTGCGAGTTCTTTGTTTGTTTGTGTAGGTGCGTGGGACTTTTGAGGAGCCTCCTACTAGATTGATACCTTGGTTCTCAAAAACTGAGGGAAATACTTACGCTACTATTGCTGCATCACCCTTTCCTCTTCAAGGAAAACCAACGCAAGCTCAAGACGTAGCAATGATACGATGATAGATGTACACAATTGAAGCTACGCCGAACGTGTATCACTAAAGTGCACAAGTAACGTGGCCCAACAATACTTGAAGGCTAGTCTCGATAAGAAAGTGATGCAAAAATGGCTCAGGTTGACAATGCAATGGCAAGGAGGATGTACAAGATGTCGTCGAGGTTACCATCCTTGCTTATGGTCGGTGTGTCAAATTATGACATGGTCGTTATCGATGTCGAGCATGTGGCAAAGTTGAACGATAGCGATGTCGATGTGAACCATTCCTAATTAGCCAAAACACCTTAGGAAATGGAAAACTGTGAACTTATATTCTCAAATGGCAAATGTGGCAAAGCATGCGATAGTTGTTGAAGTTATGTGGTGGTATGCAGAAGAAGTGTGGGAAATTTGGTCAAAATTGTGAAAGTTTAGGGAAATTGAGAAGTTGGTTGTGTCGGGCCGAATGTCAGGACTAGCCAGATGTCCGGGGTGTGTGGACGGATGTCCGGGGTGAAAACCAGCGAATTTCTTGGATGGAAATGATGGAGAAGGTGTGCAAAAGCTAGATCCATCTACATCACACTGGTGGAAAAACAGGCTTCCGTCCAGCCCCATAAGTCGCGAAGCTGTAGGAACCGCGACTAATGGGACCTTTAGTCGCGGTTCTGGAGGTGAACCGCGACCAAAGGCTCGGGCCAGGCGCTCGGTGGCCAGTGGTGCACGTGAGGGCTTTAGTCGCGGTTGGCCAGACAACCGCGACTAAAGGTTTTCGGCACCTTTTAGTCACGGTTTGCCGTGCCAACCGCAACTAAAGCCCTCCCTATATATACCCATCCAGCAGCCAACACTTAGCCATTTGGAGCCATTCTCTTCACAAGTGGGTGTAGGTTTGCTTTTGGTTCCTCTTATGCACATAAGGTGTTTGATGAAATGCCCCAAGAGCATGAAACAAACATGACATGAAGTGTTGGAGCCACACTCTTCGATCATGTTAGCAACTTGATGAACCTTTGATGTGTCAATATGCATGTGTGTAGTTCATTGTTTAATTTATATTGTTTGTAGCTAGTTAGTTTAACAAATGCATGATGGTTAATTATATATTTTATATTATAATAATGCAGATGAATCGGCAATGGATGTACGGTAACCGACTCTCCATGAGTTCACTACGGGTTTGAAAGATTTCTCGTAGTGGCTAATGCGAACAAGCGGGGGTTTTGTTATCTGTCCATGTGTTATCTGTAAGAATGAGAAGGGTTACTCTTCCTCAAGAGTTGTTCACATGCATCCGCTTGAAGGGTTTCATGCCAAGCTATAATTGTTGGACCAAGCATGGAGAAAGAGGGTTATAATGGAAGAAGATGAAGAAGGGATGATTTCATCGATGAAAGCTATCTTGCTCATTTCGTGATACTTTCATGGAGGATGTGAAGGTGAAGGGAAGGTGAAGAAGAGGCACGTGATGATCCGCTGATGATCTTGGTCGGACCATTGCCGATGCACGGAGACGCCGGAAACCGAAAAGGAGAGGAGAATTTGGATCGCATGTTAGAGGATCAGTAAAGGCGCTGTACCCGGATGCGATGATGGTCGAAAAAGCTGGGCTGCTAATCGGATTTGCTGAAATGGAAGGCAGATGCAGGTGTAGCTGACTCGGCATTTGAAAACTTGCTGAAAATGTTGAAGAATATGTTTCAAAGGATAACGAGTTGCCCGCCAAGACGCTGAAGCAAAGAAGGTTGTACGCCCTCTAGGTTTAGAGGTTACAAGATACATGCATGCATCAACGATCGCATCCTCTACCGCTGTGAATACGAGAATTTGAATGAATGCCCGGTATGCACCTTGCATTGCGTTATAAGATCGAGGCGATGACCCCGGTGACGATGTTGAGGGCCGAAACCCGTGAAGAGGGTTCCGCCAAGGTGATGTGGTATGCTCCTATAATACCACGGTTGAAACGTCTGCTCAGAACAAAGAGCATGCCAAGTTGTTGCGATGGCACAAAGAGGACCGTAAGTCGGACGGGAGTTGAGACACACCGCAGATGGAACATAATGGAGAAAGATCGACGGATGGTTCAAAGATTTTGCAGGTGACGCAAGGAACATAAGATTTGCTCTAAGCACGGATGGCATGAATCCTTTTGGCGGCGAGCTCCAGCCATAGCACTGCCCGTGACTCTATGCATCTACAACCTTCCTCCTTGGTTGTGCATGAAGCGGAAGTTCATTATGATGCCGGTGCTCATCCAAGGTCCGGCAACCCGCAACGACATCGATGTGTACCTAAGGCCATTAGTTGATGAACTTTTACAGCTGTGGGGTGGTGTCCGTGTGTGGGATGAGCACAAACAAGAGGAATTTGACCTACTGCGTTGCTTTTCGTAACCATCAACGATTGGCCTGCTCTTAGTAACCTTTCGGACTGTCAAATAAGGGATACAATGCATGCACGCACCGCTACATGAGACCGAAAGTGTACATTTGCCAAATTGTAAGAAGAACGTGTACCTTGGGCATCGCCGATTTCTTCCAAAATTCATCCAAGAAGAAAGAAAGGCAAGCATTACAACGGCAAGGCAGATCACCGGCGAAGCTCGTGGAACGACCGGTGCCGAGGTATTTGATATGGTCAAGGATTTGAAAGTCATCTTTGGAAAGGGTCTGGCGGACAATCGGTTCGAAGGGAGCCGACGGGCACGCAGCCATGTGGAAGAAGAAATCTATATTCGGGAGCTAGAATATTGGAAAGTCCTAGATGTCCGCTCGCAATCGGCGTGATGCACGTTCTGAAGAATATTTGCGTGAACCTCCTAAGCTTCTTGGGCGTGTATGGGAAGACAAATGATACAAAGGAAGCACGGCAGACCAAAGAACGTTTGAAAGACCACGATGACCGCATCCGGAATGGTTTCAAGGTCGTGCCGCTACGCCTCGACCAAAGAAGAGAAGGTCATCTTTTTGAATGCCCGAGCAGTATGAAGGTCCCGTCTGGATTCTCGCCCAATATAAAGGGAATAATAAACATGGCGGAGAAAAAGTTCCAAAACTTGAAGTCTCACGACTGCCACGTGATTATGACGCAATTGCTTCCGATTGCTTTGAGGGGGCTCTTGCCGGAAAATGTTCGAGTAGCCATTGTGAAGCTATGTGCATTTCTCAATGCAATCTCTCGAAGGTAATCAATCCAAGTTCTACCACGTTACTGAACGATGTGATCCAATGTCTTGTCGGTTTGAGTTGGTGTTCCGCCATCCTTCTTCAATATTATGACGCACCTCCTGGTTCACCTAGTCGAAGAGATTTTCGTTCTCGGTCTGTATTTCTACACAATATGTTCCCCTCGAGAGGTTCATGGGAGTATTAAAGAAATATGTTCAGAACCGTGCTAGGCGAAGGAAGCATCGCCAAGGGCTATGGAAATGAGGAGGTAATTGAGTTTTGTGTTGACTTTGTTCCCGACCTTAAGCCGATTGGTCTTCCTCGATCGCGCACGAGGGGAGACTAAGTGGAAAAGGCACGATCGGAAGGAAATCAACGATATGTATGGACGGCCATTCTCTCGATCAAGCACACCACATCATCTTGACCAATTCCAGCTTGGTGGCTCCGCACTTTGAGAAACACAAGAATATTTTACGCTCGACAACCCGGGAAGCCTGAATCTGGATTAGGAAGGCCCACATGGAGACTTTCGCGGTTGGTTGAGAAAACATTTAATGAATGACAATGATGTTGTAGATCAATTGTACATGTTGGCCAAGACACCATCTTCGACTATAACGACTTTCCAAGGGTACGAGATAAATGGGAATACATTTTACACGATCGCCCAAGATAAAAGAGCACCAACCAAAACAGTGGTGTCGCTTTGATGCAGCAACCGATAATGGGCAAAAGGTCACATATTATGGTTACATAGAGGAGATATGGGAACTTGACTATGGACCCTCCTTTAAGGTCCCTTTGTTCGGTGCAAATGGTTCAAGCTAACGGGAGGTGGGGTAAAGGTGGACCAGCAATACGGAATGACAATGGTGGATTTCAACAATCTTGGTTACCTTGACGAACCATTCGCCCTAGCGAAAGATGTCGCTCGGGTTTTCTATGTGAAGGACATGAGTAGCAAACCGAGGAAACGGAAAGATAAGAAAACGATCAAGACATCATGCGATGATTCAAAGCGCCACATTGTTCTTTCAGGAAAAGAAACATCGTGGGAGTGGAGGACAAGATGACATGTCGGAAGATTATAATATGTTTGCTGAAATTCCGCCCTTCAAAGTGAACACCGACCCAAGCATTAAGTTAAATGATGAGGATGCTCCATGGATACGGCACAATCGTAAGCAAGCGAGGACACAAGGGAAGAATTGATGTGTAATAATTTATTGTACCAAACTTTGTATTTGGTCGATGAACTGAATGATGTATCAAACCTTTTGTCAAACCTTCAAGGGATTAGTTTTATTTTTCTGATTTTTTGATATATAATTGTATTTTTAAGATTTTAAAATGAATTAGTTTTATTTTTCTGATTTTAAAAGGAAAAAGGAAGAAGAAGAAAGAAGGAAAAGGAAAAAAACAGAAGAAAAACAGAAAGAAAAAGGAAAAACAGAAGAAAAAAACAAAAGAAGAAAAAAGGAAAAAAGAAGAAAAAAACAAAATGTAAGAAAAACATAAGAAAAAAACAAAGCAAAGAAAAGCAGAAGAAAAAAAGAAAAAGGAAGAAAGGAAGAAAAAAAGAAGAAAAACAAGAAAAGGAAGAAACAAGCAGAAGAAAAAAGGAAGAAAAAGCAGAAGAAAAACAAGAATTTAAAATGAATTAGTTTTATTTTCTGATTTTTTTGATATATAATTGTATTTTTAAGATTTTAATAACATAAATAAATAAGTAATTAGAAACTTTAATAGCAAAAATAATTATCATAAAGTAAAATAAATAAGTAATTAGAAACAAAATAAAATAAAATAAATAAGTTTTTTGTTGTAAGTAGAAACAAAACAAAATAAATAAAGCAAAAATGAAAACAAAAAACAGGCAAAAAATAAAAAATATGCCACCTACTGGGCCACCACGGCCTGAATACGACTAGAAACCCATTAATGGGCCAGGATTCAGGCCCGCAGAAGGCCCAATAGGCCCACAGGCTCATAGTAACAGAATAGGCCCGTAAGCCTGCATTTGAGAGGAGCTCGAAGTGGTGAGCGCAGCCGCGCTTATAAACCACTGTCGAAGCCTCTCGGCTAGCGAGGTGGGACTAAACATCCCACCGCACAGCGCCAGTTCCAGCACAGACCCTTTAGTCCCGGTTGGGGAGGCGGACCGCGACTAAAGGGTACCCTTTAGTCGCGGTTGTTGTCCCCAACCGCGACTAAAGGGTCTTTCTGCGCGGGAACGAAAGCGGCGGCAAAACCCTTTAGTCCCGGTTGGGGAGGCGGACCGCGACTAAAGGGTACCTTTAGTCGCGGCCCGCCTCCCCAACCGCGACTAAAGGTGCGTCTATAACATCTGACTTAGCAGTTTGCCACTTCCCATTCTCTCTCTCTCGCCTTGAGCGCTGCCCCGACGCCGATCGACGCCGACGCTGACGCCTGAAGCCCTGCCCGACGCCAAGCCCTCGCCTGACGCTGAAGCCCCACGCGCCGCCGCCCGTCCAAGTGGCGCCGCCTCCGCCGTGCTGCCTGCCCGCCGCCGCCCGTGCCTGCGCCCTTGCCGCCGCCCGCCGCCTGGCCCTGCCGTCCTCTGGCCGTGGCAAGAAGAAGAAGAAGAAATAAGAAGAAAAAGGAAGAAGAAGAAGAAAGAAAAAGGAAAAAGGAAGAAGAAGAAAGAAGGAAGAAGAAAACAAAAGAAAAACAGATGAAAAACAAAAAAAAGGAAGAAAAAAGGCCACCGGAATATTTTCTTTTTTTCTTTTTTTTGTTCTTTTTAATTTTAACTAGTTAATTAGTTTAACAAAAACGGTAAATAACTTAAAACTTGATAATTAACAAAAAAACCGTAAAACTTGATAATTAACCAAAAAAACGTATATAAAACTTGATAATTAAAACAAAAAAAGTAAAACTCCGCGGTGTTTTTTTTTGGGATCGAGAGGGGGCGGCGAGGGTTATACATGTGTGTTGTCCTCGCCTCCCTCTCCGTGACGCCGTCGTCTGCCGCCCCGTCTCGCACTCTACCGCGACACCCTCTCCCACCCCTTCCTCGCCCCCTCCTTTTGCCACCGCCCTTTCGCCACCGCCACCGCCACCGCCCCCCTTCTTCACTTAATTAATTTGTTTTTACTACATGTTTTCGGATGACATAATGGCGACGATAGAGCTGACCGATTATGGACAACTATGATCCGGACGGTGAAGCACATATGTTCGGCATCATAAACGGCGATATTCTATATGTGCCGACCGGAGAAGAAGAAGATGATATCTCTTCTTATCGAACCTTGACGGTGAAGATGAAGGGCGCGTCAACAAGATGATGCGAACAAACGTCGATAAAGCAGCGATCTTCAAATGGAAGTAGCAACCACCTCCCGCCGAGGTATATATATACATTGAGCCTCTGGTGATACAAACTAACCGATTTGAATAAATATGTGTGTACTAACGCGACTCTCTTTCTTATTTTAGCCCTCGGCGGATCGTCGAAACAATCGAGTACGTCGTCAAAGCGTGGCGCAACCAAGACGATGAAACAAGGAGAAACATGCACCATCGAGGTTGTCGACAAAGGTAACCGCAGGTCAGCTGGAGCCCCGCAAGAACGCCACCAAGTTTGTCACCAATGCGGAGCCATTGTTAGAGACAACGTCTCGATCACCGTCTAGGAGTGGAATGAGCCAAAGAAGGCACGAATTGATGGTTTCACTTTTGTCGATAAGAGAACAAAAAGATTGCTTCAAGAAGCTTATGGAACATTTCGTTCTACCTCCGAATACAACAAATTCGATGAGGAGGGTAACAAGATTGAGGAAAACAAGGAGAGGAGGAGGCTAGTCAAACAGTTCGCTCTTCATAAGATGGCCGACGATTAGGAAATTCAAGCAAAATCTAGCCCGTGACTTTGTCAAGCGTAACAAGACTCCGATTTCAAAGGACAATATGAGAAACTGAGACATGATTGGCCAGAATTTGTGAAGCAAAAGAAATCGGAGCAGTTCATTCAAATATCGAAAAAATAAGGAAAATGCGGCTAAGAAGGAGTACAATCATGTTATGGGGCCAGGAGGGTATCGCATTTGGGTGCCTAGGTTGGAGAAGATGGAGAACGAATTGAGGGCGCGAGGAATCCGTCCAGTGCACGGAGGATGGGACCCAAGGGCCAAAAGCTGGTGGTACGGGCATGGGGAACGCTGAACCCGGAGACAGGGGAGTGTGTTTACGGGGCAAATTAATTAAACCCACCCAAGCCCTTATTGACGCAATGAAGGATGCTCAACAGGGAAGATCAAGTTCAACAGAGAGAACGACGCTACGACAAAAGCCCTCGAATCCTGAACACGGAGGACGTGTACGAGGCATGGGGCACATTCCGTGGAAAATAGGGTTCCCCTGAGCGATGACCCGTGACGATTCTGAAGCCGTAAGAGAAAGATGGATCGGGAAGCAGATGTTGTGGCGCGGTTGGCATCGAAATGGATGTGATGAAGAAAACCATGAGTGTACTAGTAGCGAAAGAGATGCAGCTCGGGTGCAAAGATGAAGATCATCCGGCGGATCTCGAAGCCAAGAAGCGGAGAAGCAGCGTGGCTTCCACGGAGGCCCCACCGGCTGGTGCAGATGCACCGACGATCGAAATTACTGCACCGGAGCCTCTGGTGATCGAAATTACTGCACCGGAGCCTCACGGTGGTCGAAATTACTGCACCGGAGCCTCCTCGCTACCCGTGGGCGATATAAAGGAGATGAAAGAATGTCATCTATTATCCTATCGGGAACATGTCCATGAAGGTAGCCATCGGCAGTGCTTTACCATGTTTACTCGAGCACTCCACCACAACAACCCCATTCAAGATGGCTATGCTCGTGTCACGGTGGAGGACATAGTCCAAGGGTTTGAGGACACGGAGATTGACATTGCTACACCAAGGGGAGAAAAGACTTGAGATGTCAAGCGCCATTACATTCTATGGCAAAAGAAGTTTATCAAGTTTCAGCGAGGCGCCAAGGACAACAAGTCCACCCCCTACGGTGGTGGTGGTGGCGGTGGCGGTGGTGTTGGTGGTGGTGGTGGTGGCGGTTCACCTACACCTCCGTCACATCAGCCGACGCCCCCGATCCACAACGTCCGCGGGTGATCATCCGCCGCCCCAGATCCTCGTCCGCGGGTGATCGACGCCGCCCCAATCCACCTAAAAAAGAAGTATAGTCTGGATTATTAACCCGGACCCTTATGTACCTAAGACCACAAAGGTACGGAGCCATCATCAAGCCTCTCCCACAAGGCCTTGGGAACGAGTGCCGAGGAAGTCAACGCGCCATGCTGCTGATTTGGAGAAATGGAAGGCGGACTGCAAGAAGAAAAGAGAGCCCGAGCCCAAGCCAGATTTTTTCGATGAGCAAAAGAAGTGGGCTAAGTCATTTTGAGCACACCGTCCCAAGCCGCGAAGAATCGCCTAACGACTATGCACGTGAACTTGCAGCAGGCACTCATGTTCAAGGAGAACAAAGAGCGGAGAAGGCCGAAGTAAAAAGCGGAAACAAGTTGCCCAGCTCGGGAACAAAGTAAACAATCGATTGCCCGCTTATAGTGGAAGCCTTCGTCCGGATGCCCCGAGATCATACAAGCTGCGGCAACACAGGATTGAGTAGAACGAGTGCGAGAACAAGCGCCAACTTAGGTATTACTCTTCGTGAACTATTAGGCCTTGATGAGGCGCCCGTGAAGGAGGTAGTAATTACATATGTCAAGAATGGGCCTCTCGTCGAGCTCTGCGCAGAAAAGGATCTACCCGACCAAATGAAAGGTCTGCTGAATTGGTACAAGGGTTACATAAAAATAAAACGCCAAAGAATATATTTATGCGGAAGTTAGACATGAGCATCACTTCAAACATTACTATGTACAAATTGCCATTGAGTGAATTGTTCCAGCTTTTCAATCTGCTGTGAGCTCGACAAATCTATCATCGGTTGCTACGTTCGTAAGTGATTTATTAATTTCTACCCCATCTCGTTCATATTGCCTGCACTATATATATATGTCCTAACTATATTGTTGTGTCCGCTATTATACATGCAGAATGAAGATTAAGGAATGCGAGTAAGGAACATCCATGATGTTGGGTTCATTGACCCACACATCGTTAATGGACATGTGTTGGAGCGCCACCCCGACGACGTGGAGGCAGACTGTGGCGATTTCTTACAAAGCAGGAACTCAAAAGTGATATTCTATTTCCTTACCATTTTGGGTGAGTGTTTCGTCTTGAGCACATTCTCTTTGTTTACTCCATGCATGGTATGTGGCGGCTAATCGATGAGTTATGCATGACGATCTTGTGCATGTATCGTGTCCGCAGTTCCTTTGGATTCTACTAGTAATTAAAGTTAACACCTCGTAATGTCTCGCCCACGACTCTCTGAATATGGATCCAAAGCTTTGGGGCGACATGAGAAGAATGCTGCGAAGTAATTATTTTCATTCATTTGCGCTCTATATCGATCGGCCTATTTCGTTCATTTCCTAATATCAAGTAACTAATAACTCTCTTGTTCATTTAATTTTCTTTGCCTCGTAGGGTTTGGAGACGGTTCAGTAGATACAAAGGTCGGTGAATTCAAAAAGAGCTAGAATTCAAAAGGTTAAAGCCTAAGAATGTGGGGATATTCAGCCACCGGAGACCAATCTATGTGGATACTATGTTCGTGAGATGATCCGAGATACACCTCGAGCGGGTTCCGAGTGATACCAATGCTCGGAGGAATAACCTCCGTGGATGCTTAGTCCGTAAGCTCGCTTCCGACCACTTCAAGAGGAACTAGCTGGATGGTTCAGCAGGAAGTCCTCCATCCTAAAGGAGAACACTATTACGAGGACGAGAACTTTATATGGATTAAATCATGTATGGAAACTTGTTCAAAATTGTATATGGTCATCCGATGATATTGAATATATATTGCATATTCCTCTTGAATTTTTTTGGTTCTAATTTCAAATTTATTTGAAATTGTACATTCATATGCATGTATGTAGTACCGTAGAATATATGAAACTCCTTCAAAATTAAAATAAAGCACAAAAGAAATAAAACAATACAAATTAAACAGAAAACAGGTTTAGGGGGGCTAAAACCCTAAACCTGGGCGGCCTTTAGTCGCGGTTGGCGAAGAACCGCGACTAAAGGTCCTCCGCCCGACAACCGCTGGCACCCACGTGGGACGGGCCGTTAGTCATGTTCTTAAGCAGCCGCGACTAAAGGTGGGGGCTTTAGTCGCTTATTTGGTCGCGGTTCTTGAGCGCGACTAATGGCGATTATGAACCGCGACCAAAGGCCTTTTTTCCACCAGTGTCACTTCGAATCCATGGATCAAAATCAACAAAACATCATCAAAACCAACAAATCACAAATTTTTTGATATGGCTTTTTCTGGGGATTTTCAAATTTGGGCAAAAAGAAACATAATTGGCTAGCAAATGGTGGTATTAGGGTCCAAGTTGTGTAGCAACCCTACTCCGATCCAAGATGATGTAGGGTGGAACCCTACACTTAGAGGTGGGGAAAGTAGTAAAACAAGAAGAACACTCAATTGGCAATGATCCAAACACACATGTGATAAATCCACATACACATAAGAGGGATACAAAGGTCTAAATCCAACATGAGATGGCAAAATTGGAACTAGTTCATCCCAATCCTTAGAGGAATTGAGGGCTTGATATCCAAGAGGATCTTCCCTAGAAGGGGTCCTGAATCCACTAGGGGATCTTCTCACATGGAGGTCTTGATCTCCATGGGATAGTGGTGGTGGATGAGCAAAACTCAATATGAAATGAGCTAAATCTATGCTAACCCTAGGTAGATGGAGGGGGAGGGGGTCTATATGTAGTCTTTGACGAGATATGAGAGGAGGAGAGGTGATAGATGGGCTTTTGGCCTGGTTGTGCACACGCAGGTGCCGGATGCCCGAGGCTTCGAGGGGGTGCCGGAAGTACGTGATTTAGGCCGGGTGTCCAGCCCGGAGGTTGGTGGCGGTATTGACGTCCTTGGAGGATGTCCGACTGGGAGGGGCCGGTTGTCTGGGGACTGGCCAGATGTCTAGCCGCTGGAACTTCCTCAAGTGTTGTTCTGCGGCGGCTGTCTCTAACTTGGGGGTGTCAGACGTCTGGGTTGGGGCCAGATGTCTGGCTGCTGTAGCATTTCAGTGTCTCTTTTCACCGTGTTCCTTCCTTAGAATCCATGGTGACTTGGCCTTCATCCTGATGGTCTACAAGGTCGTCTTCTTGATACCTAAGCACACATAGCATTTCTTATTGAGTTAGTAGCCATGTCTCACGTGGTTGCTATGGAAGCTCATTAAGGAGAGATGTCACCTCGGTCTCGATAGCTCTTCCATGTGCTCTTGTCATCAGTCCACTTGGTGCTTGGGAATACAATGGAAGATCCATGGGGATGGCTGTGGGATGCTCCGCATCAGTTACGGAGGCATATGGGTGGAATCGACCAAAAATTAGGGAGTTGTGGGCGGGGATCGGGGGAACAAATAGTTAGGATGATTGTCAAACCATGGAGACTCATTGGCAAAACATTTGATCAGGGACATTGATTTGAGTGGCATACCATTGATGTAATGTGGGCAGCAGCATATGTTTATGTTGATTTGATCATAGGGTTCTGGTGATCCCATGTATAGTTTATTGTTTGGATTTAGGAGAATTTATGTTTGCACTTATAATAGTAGTGGTGATAAAGTTGAGCTTTTTCAAAGATCAAGTGGATGTTACACTTTTCGATAAACCGGGGTTGTACTTTTCCATAAAATCATGTGGAAGTTACACTTTTCATTAATCTGGAATTATGCCTTTTAGAATTTTGTTGATCTTGAAGAAAATCCCAAACGACTGAGAATCAACATTACTATACTCTTTTATGCTACAGTGATATATTCATTAGTTGCCAGCTGAAAGTTTTTTTATCCATGAAGGGTTTCACCTTCCTTTCTAGTAGTGCTTACATTTACAACATAAAATATTTAATACCCTTATAAAATGACTGCACTCACTAGTCTCCCTTCGCGAGTAAAACGCCTTGTGTGCTGCACTACTGTGAACTTGGCTAAAATGTATGTAGGCGTATAAGTTGAAATGTAAGCAAGTCCATTTCATTTCCTATTTACTACATTCCAAACCACACAACCAAACAAATTTGTCAAATATAATATTGAACAAAGCAAATATCAATGCAAACATACCCGATTCTTGTGTTTCTGGATATATTCGGCGATCCATTGCTGAGAAATAAATATGGGAAAGTGGAAATACACCACACATATCTATGCTTGTGCACTAAAAAAATAAGTGTTCAATTTATCAATTCTCGAGAAAAAAACAATGACACATACCCACGATGAAGAGGGACGGAACAAAGAGGGACATGACTTCTAAGTCCCCACCACCTTTTATCTTTGAGCCGAGCACTTTTCGACTGTGGTCATTGCCTGTCGATAAACTCCCATACTTCCTTCTTTTGTTTGAGGGAGGCCCCATATCTTCCTTCTTTGGTTGGATCCTGGTCAGAAAGTCATAGGAAGGTTGTGTGCACGAACAAGTCTGTATTACGAAGGGGAGCGAGCAGTACACCACCCATTTGTGTATTGGAAAATCATGGTCATACTTCTTAGAGTGGGGTGAAGCACCATCACCTTAAGCTGCACCAGAATCTTACTAAGATATACACCGATTAAAAAACCAAGAAATCTAGATTATGGAGACTCTCTAAGTTTTACTCTAATTTCCTGTGTCTATACTACTTCACTTTAGACCTGACATATTGTGTGTATCCTTCGCCCTTATTTTAAGGTGGAAGAATCCGCCTTTGCCCTTTGGAGAAAGCATGGTGGCAAGAGGCAATGTATGGAGATTAATAGATTTGCTCTTACTTTTAGAAAATATCATTGATCAAAACTTGGTTGTCATGGATGATGTGTTTGAGTAGACAAAAATAATAAGAAGCTGCTACACGAAGTGGAAATCGGTGTGAAGAGCAAGATGTTCTTATCTATGAGAGAGAGCTGCTTGGCCTACGATGAGTGAGAACTGGTAGATACAAAACATATGCATACATTAAGATAATCAAGATCATCAATGCCATGAATGAGATCTTTCCTATTAAGAACCTCCCCAATGAAATCAGTTAGCAACACAGCTCGAACGAAAGCAATCGATGACACTTCTCCAATCCCAAATTCATAATACATTAATTGACAAGTAAGAATATTTCCCCATAATTCATCCATCGTGGCATAACATGTTCCGGGTAAGTGGAAACATATGAAAGGAATAAATGTCACATACCTATTCTTAGGGACAATCTACTCTGGGTAGGTGTGATGCTATCATAGAACCTGTTAAATCATTTGATACCCTGGCCTAACTTGATGGGTTCCTTGATGGCATGTTAGAAGAAAGATTGGCCCACTAGGATGAACTTGAGGCGAAATGTGACAAAAAGTCCCCAAAAAATTTAAAAGAATGCAAAATGATCGATAACGACTAGTGACGCAAATGGCAGAGAGCAATTGTTACCCCATGTTGTTTCGTTCATTGAGAATCATGTCGCACAACACAATGTCGAGGATGTGCAGCGCCTGTGTTGGTATGTCCGAGGAGATCCCGACCATGAGCATCTACAACTATTGTAGGCTGACGAAGCTGGCATGCTTGATGGTCACCTTGAACTTCCTCTCCCTCGTGCAAACATACATGTCATGGGGAACCTCATCACCTCATCTTGTCATGTCGTGCGGCACACTAGCTAACTAACTAAGTTTAGCTTTGCCCAGATGGACCTGCTTTTTGTCAGGTAAGGTTACCTCAAACTCCTTGGTGTTGAACGGCAGCTCACCGATGGTGTATAGGCTCTTGCGGCCTCCTTTGTAGTACCTACGGCCACGGCTGCCATAACCGCCTCCTCAGTAGTACCCAAGGCCGCCACCATCTCCTTGGTAGTACCACAGCCGCGGCCGCCACCACTGGCATCATCACCGCTTCCCTGTCCTTGATAATATCTACGCCCATGTCCAGCACTGCCATCGGGATTACCGCCGCCTGGTCCACCACCGAGGCCACCATACCCTGCTAGGATCAGGGTTGGCCCGCCCTCCGTCGCGCTCCCCTCAACTTGCCATCTCCCCCCACCAAGCACAACACTCATGCATGTACAGGAAGTGAAGGGACCTCCACGCATGTGCTAGCAGACTCTGCATTTGGAAGGGGAAGGATAAAGAAAAGGATCAAAGGGTAAGCACACGAGAGGGGAGAAGGGAGGAGCGGCGACACAAGGTTGCTGTGGATATATTCTTCTCGGTCTTGTGCCTAGAGAAAGAACATCAGGTAGGCATGATTTGGGTGGCATCGATCGGAAATTAGGGAGTTGCAGGCAGGGATTGAGGACCCGGAGCATTAGGATGATTGGCAGACCACAAAGTTTTGTTGGCAGAATATTTGATCAAAGACGTTGATCTGAATGGCATACCTTTGACATAATATGGGTAGTAGGATATGTTTAAGTTTATTTAATAGGAGGGTTCTAGTTTTCTCGTGTACTGTTTGTTGTGTGGATTTAGGGGAATTTATGTTTGCTCTTTTAATAGTAGTGGTGATGAAGTTAAGATTTTTCAGATATGAAGTGGAGGTTACACTTTTCAAAAAACTAGTGTTGTACTTTTCCATAAAATCATTTGGAAGTTACACTTTTCACTAAACTGCAATTATGCCCTTTAGAAGTCTATTAAGCCTGAAGAAATTCCAAACAATAGAGAATCAACAATACTATATTCTTTAAAGCTACAGCGACATATTCATTAGTTTCAAGTTGAAAGGTTTTCTTTTACCGTGAAGGGGTTCACCTTCCTTTTGAGTAGTGCTTACATTTACAGTAACTGGCAAGTAAGAATATTGCCCCATCATTCATGCATCCATGCACAAAATTTTGCAGGTAACTGGAAACATAATGCAAGGAATACATGTCATAGACCTATGCTGAGTGTCGGTGTACTAAGGTAGGGGTACCTCAGTACCCCAACTTGTGCACGGGCGGTTGCAGCTTCCCGCGGCAGGGTTTACCACGTGCTCGCCGAAGACCTTCCTGCTCCATGTCAAACCATTCAAAAACGAAGTATACAAGATGAAGATCGAGACCCGGCAAGCGGAGCTTGCCGGAAGGCCGCTCAGACTCAAGGTTACCTCACTCACGCAAGGCCCCGCAAGAAGAGCTTGCCAGGAAGACTAGGAGATTAAGTCATAGAAGACACGCCTCGGCGCTATATGCGTCCCGGCGAGGGCCCGGGGAGCGATAAGCTACAGAGTCCGGCAAGCTCCCGGGCCCGGCAAAGTCAAGACCCCGGCAAGGTGCTTGCCGGGAGAGTTGCGCTGTGTGCCCGCGCTCCAGCTCATCGGCCCACGCGTCGCCCTGGGGCCTTTCCAGGGACGCGTGGCGGATGACTGTGCAGCCTGGGGGACACGGTAGCACTCCACGGTGGTGGACCCATCGCCGTGGCAGACGGAGACATTAGGGCGGGAACTTTTGGGGTCGACGGCGACGGGCATTAAATGCCCTTGTCCCCATCACAAAGTAGGTAGCGACCATCGTTCACGACCGTAGCTCCCTTGTTCCCGACCGCTCCAACTACCATCTTTTTACGTTTTACCCTTTTCTCCACGTTGACACTGCCGGTGACCCTTGCACTATAAAAGGAGGCCCATGAACAACATGGAGGGGGTTCGAAACCTTTGCAACTCTCGCGCTCGGTGTAGCTGCTACTGTAGCTCTTCAAGCTCCCGAGCTCAATACAATCAAGCAGGAGTAGGGTTTTACGCGCTCACCGCGGCCCGAACCTGGGTAAAAACTGCCCGCGTGCTCGCTACGATCTGCTCTTCGTGCTCCCTCCGCCCTCGTACCGCACAGACAAGGGGCTCCGGTCCCATAGGTGTTCGTGGCGGGCAGTTTCCCCCGACATCTTTGGCGCGCCAGGTAGGGGGCGTCGAGGTTGTGCGGACCTGATCCGGCGTTCACGCGGGCGCGTTCTTCATCAACCTCTCCAGTTTCATCAGCAACTTCATCAACAATTGCGCCATGGCCCCGAAGAAGAAGGCTTCGGAGGTTGCAGGCCCGTCTGCGTCTCATCCGCCGCCACCAGAGCCAACGGTGGGCGGAGGAGACGCCGTCGGAAGGGTGGTCGCCGGCGAGGACACTCGCGGGCGCCACGAATCAAGGACAAGACGGATGACCGCGCCTCGGTCTCCGTGGACACGCCGCGTCCATCTCAAAGACGACAACCCAGCAGCGCCATACCACGGGAGGTGGTATCCGCCTGCTGGGGCAAGGACACACCGGAGGCTCGCGGGATGCTCCGGACCACCGTCGAAAGCACAAGCAAAGCGGCGGCGCCGGCAGGACCTGCTCCTTCTAACGCTGTTAGGAGTCAAGCATATCCGCTCCTCGCACCGCTCGCGCCGCTCCCCTCCACTCCGGCGAAGCGCCGCAAGGGCGAATCGCTCCTCGACTTCCCTCGGCGGCGGACAAGGTCAAGGCGGAGGGCTACCATCGAGCTGATCGCCGCCAACAACGACTCTTCACAGCAGCCGGCGACCTCGCGCCGCGCAAGCTGAGAAGACGAAGGCCGACGGCGATAAGACCGCCGGGTGCAACCACCGTGCACTCCCCGCCGCAGAAGCAAAAGACGCCGCCCGCCGAACAACGCCGACAGCGGCTCCACGGCATCGTCGGATCCGCTGGCTCGAAGGATCAACGCCAGTCCTCGACGATCGCGGCGATAAGAAGCTTCGGACCACAATCGGCGCGCCCGAAGCTTCGGCGACAATCAGACCAGAGAGCTGGGAACGCTGCGACGCTGCGCGCGCCGGTGAACAGGCGACTTGCCGTCGCGGCGAGCTGCCCTGCGTTCACCCGCGAGCGCGCGGCGCGTCAAAGGCTCCAGCATGAAGAATTTCAAGCCCGACGTCGGAGAAGTACGACGGCAAGACGCACCTCTCGAATTCCTCAATGTCTACACCATCGCGGTGCAGCTGCGGAGGGCGCGACGAGAAGATTCTCGGCGAACTACTTCCGCTTCGTGCTTAAGCGAGCGTTCGTTCTTGGCTTATGCACTTGCGGAAGGCTCCATTTCTTCTTGGGCAGACCTTTGCCATCAGTTTGTTGGCGCCTTCCTGGCGGCCACAAACCCCACGGCCAGAGAGCGATCTCCACATTTTGGCCCGAAGGAAGGAGAATCCTGCGCAAGTATATCCAACGCTTCAGCCGTGTGCGGCACAACATCCTCGATGTCCACCCGCCGCGCGGTTATCAGCGCGTTCCACCGAAGCGTCGCGTAACCGCCCGATGCGTGAAGAGATGGCGATGACCAAGATTCGGGATGTCACGAGCTCTATGCTCGGCTGATAAGTGCGCCGCGCGGAAGAGGAGGAGACTCCCGGGAGGATCTTGGTGCAGGAGGAAGCGGCAAGCGACAGCGCCGCCCGGCAAGAAGAGCCGGCTGCGGAACAACCGAAAGAAGAACAAGAAAGAGGTGCTTGCCGTCGAGAAGTCCGGCAAGGAGGCTCCCGCCAAGCAAACACAGCTTGCCGCTCCGGCAAGGAGCCCTGCCCCTGTAGCGGCAGCCGACAAGCAGGACGGCTCCGACAAGCAATACTGCAAAATCCACCGCACCAAGGGCCACGATCTCTCCAACTGCAAGCGCGTCGAGTATCTCGTCGAGCAGCAAAAAGCTGAGTACGAGAGGCGCGACAAGGAGAAGGCCCAAGGTGGCGGAGGAGAACCGAGCAAGAAGCGGCCGTTCAATGGCCGGGGAGGACGCCGCGGCAGGGCCAAGCAGCGGCAAGGTGATCGACCTCCCCGGGGCCGCGACAAGGATGAAGAAGACGACGACGAAGACATGGAGGATGAGGATAACAGCGAGCAGGAGTTCCAGAAGGCCACGGAGGTCCTGTGCGTCGATGGTGGCGCCTCTCTGCACACCTCCCACCGCCAGCTAAAGCAGTGGGTGCGTGAGGTGAATGCAGCGGAGCCGCCCGTGGAGTCGCGCAGGCTCCTCAAATGGTCCAGCACGCCCATCATTTTTGATCTTGAGGATCACCCTGACCGCACCTCCGCGGTCGGGTGCTTGCCGATGCTGGTCTCGCCCACCATCCGCAACCTCAAGGTCACCAAAATGTTGGTTGACGGCGGGGCCGGGCTGAACTTGATCTCCTCTGCTGTGATCAAGAAACTCCAAATTCAGATGGCGAGCTCAAGAGACCGGTTCTTTCAAGGAATCAACCGGGACGGAGCAAGCCCAAGGAAAGATCACTCTGCCGGTGACCTTTGGCGGGAGCTCAATTTCAGATCGAGCGCATCACTTTCGACATCGCCGATATTCCGTTGCCATACAATGGAATACTCGGCCGTCCCGCCTCGCCAAGTTCATGGCAGCTTCCCATTATGCTTAGCGTACTCAAGATGCGGGGCCAATAAGCGTCATCACCGCCCACGGCGACAAGAAGGATGCGCTTGTCTGCGCCGACAAGATCTACGGGATGCGGCAGCTACGGCCGATAAGAATACACTTGCCGCTGAAGCTCCCGGGGAAGAAGACGAAGACCAAGTCCGCAAGTGCTCGGGGCCCACTCCGCAACCGCACCTCTTGAGTCTTTGCGCTGCCGTCGAGGACGCCCCGTCGAGCTCCACCGGCAAGAGTAAAAAGGAATGGCCGCCCGCGGCAACCAAGAAGGTGTCAGCCCAGGAGGACGGCACTGGTGGTACCTTCACCATCAGTGCCACACTTGACAGCGAATAGGAAAGCGCGCTCGTTGCCTTCCTGCGGGCGAATGTCGATGTGTTTGCATGGCAACCATCTGACATCCCCGGTGTTCCCAGGAAGGTGATTGAGCACAAGCTTGCTGTTTGCCCTCATGCGCGGCCCATCAAGCAAAAAGTGAGGAAGCAAGCCGTGGAGCGCCAAGAATTCATCAACGAAGAAATCAAGAAGCTAGAGGCAGCAGGCCTAGTTAGAGGTGTGATCCATCCGACGTGGTTAGCAAACCCAGTCGTCGTGCGCAAGGCCAACGGGAAATGGAGGCTGTGTATAGACTTCACCGATGTGAATAAAGCATGTCCCAAGGATCCATTCCCCTTGCCGCGCATTGACCAGATTGTTGACTCCACTGCCGGATGTGAGCTACTCTGCTTTCTTGATGCATACTCAGGCTATCACCAGATCTTTATGGCCAAAGAGGATGAAGAGAAGACCGCATTTATCACTCCATGTGGCACTTATTGCTTCATACGCATGCCATTTGGACTGAAGAATGCAGGATCAACATTTGCAAGGGTAGTGTATACTGCTTTTGAGCCACAGATCCACAGAAATGTAGAGGCTTACATGGATGATATCGTGGTGAAGAGCAAGAGCAAGGATACGCTGATTCAAGATTTGGAAGAGACATTTCAGAACCTGCGCAAGATACAGACTTAAGTTGAACCCGAGAAGTGCGTCTTTGGAGTTCCCTCCGGCAAACTTCTCGGGTTCTTTGTGTCTCAGAGGGGATTGAAGCCAACCCCGACAAGATTAAAGCCATTGAGCAGATCGAAGCCCCGAAGCGAGTCAAGGATGTCAGAAGGCTTGCAGGTTGTGTGGCTGCCCTCGGAGGTTCATTTCAAAGTCTGCGAGCGCGCCTACCTTTCTTCAAAATCTTGAAGAAGGCAGGTCCCATGAAGTGGACTCCGAAGCGGAGGCAGCGCTGCAGATTTGAACGGTACCTATCCTCCACCCCAATACTTGTCGCACCTAGACCACGGGAGAAGTTGTTGCTGTACCTAGCGGCAACCAACCAGGTGGTTAGTGCTGCGTTAGTAGCGGAGAGGAGTCCGACGAGGAGGCTACACCACCGCAAGCGAGTCCGGCGACAAGCGTGGGGCTGCTCCGACAAGCTCCGCCCCGACAAGGACAACTCTGCAGAACAGGATGAGGTGCGGAAGAAGATGGTGCAGCGCCCGGTGTATTTTGTAAGTTCCCTTCTCGGGGCTAGATCAAGATACGGTGTGCAAAATTGCTTTTCGGCCTCCTCATGGCCTCGAGAAAGCTGCGCCATTACTTCGAGCACACGAGATAACAAGTGGTCACTCGCTTTCGCTGAAGAGGATATTGCACAACCCGAAGCAACAGCAGGATCGTTGAGTGGGCCTTTGGAGCTGTCGAGCTTTGGACTCAAGTTTGAAAGTACTTCAACCATACAGAGCCGAGCTTTGGCAGAATTTATAGCAGAGTGGACCCCAACGCCCGATGAAGAAGTCCAAGAAACAAGTACACCCGTACAAGAAGCGACAAGTGAATGGGTAATGTACTTTGATGGTGCCTTCTCGCTGCAAGGCGCCGGTGCCGGCGTGGTACTCATCGCGCCCACCGGAGAGCACCTCAAGTATGTTATCCAGATGCACTTCCCAAGGGAGCAAGCGACAAACAACACTGCTGAATATGAAGGTTTGCTCGCCGGCCTCAGGATTGCGGCCGAACTTGGGATCAGGAAGTTGATTGTGCGGGGAGATTCTCAGTTGGTGGTCCGGCAAGTTAACAAGAGCTATCAGAGCCCTTTGATGGAAGCTTATGTCGATGAAGTGAGGAAGCTTGAGGAGCGCTTTGAAGGTTTGCAGATGGAGCACGTCCCGAGAGCTCAGAATGAAATCGCAGATGGCCTTTCAAAGTGTGCTTCGATGAAGTTACCTGTGGAACCGGGGACCTTCTTGCTCAAGCTGACTCAACCATCCGTCACGCCATCAATTGGGCAGTCCAAGAAGAGAAAGTTGGTCTCCGGCGACTACTTGCCGGCGGGTCTCCCTGAGGCCGCCGCCAAGGTCCCCAAGATCAACGACCAGAACGCTGAGGAACAGTTTGCTCCTGCAGATCCTCGGATCTGTACAGTTGAAGCAAGTGTTCCCGACAAGCCTCGCCCCGGCGAGCTTGCCGGGGGACCTTCAGCTCCGCAGAGCGAGTTTCTTGCCGAAAAGCTGAGGTTCCCGCGGCCCTCATGCCTTTAGTCCTTGCCGTTGAGCCCCAAGCTCCGGCATGGGCGCAGCAGATCGTCCGTTTTTGCAAACCGGAGAACTTCCGGCGACCGGAAGAAATAGAAAATAACCAGACAGTCAAGTATGTACCGGTTCGTGGATAACGAGCTGCATGTAAGAAGGCTCAATGGTGTCGATCAAGTGCATCTCCGGGAAGATGGATGAAGCTGTTGGCAGAAATACACGAAGGCATATGCGGCCACCACATTGGCGCAAGGGCGCTTGCCGAAAGCTTTCGGCAAGGGTTCTTTGGCAAGAAGCCCTCAAGATGCAATCGCACTAGTAACCAAGTGTGAAGCGTGCGATTCCATGCAAAGCAGATTCATCAGCCAGCTCAAGCTCTCCAAACAATCCCTTTGTCCTGGCCCTTCTCGGTCTGGGGGCTCGATATCCTCGGCCCCTTCCCCCGTGCTGTCGGGGGCTTTGAGTACTTGTACGTAGCAATCGACAAGTTCACAAAGTGGCCAGAAGTGGAGCCAGCGAGAAAGGTGACAGCACAATCAGCGGTCAAGTTCTTCAGATCGATTGTGTGCCGTTTCGGGATCCCTAACAGGATTATCACTGACAACGGTACACAATTCACTAGTCGCACCTTCATGCAGTACGTCCAAGACCTTGGCGCCAAGGTCTGTTTCGCTTCTGTTGCTCACCCGAGGAGCAACGGTCAAGCGGAGAGGGCCAATGCTGAAGTGCTGCGCGGACTCAAGACAAGAACTTTCGACAGGCTGCGCAGGTGCGGAAGAAATTGGATAGAGGAGCTACCGGCGGCTCTTTGGTCAATCAGAACGACACCAAATCGAGCCACCGGACAGACACCTTTTGCTCTAGTCTATGGAGCAGAGGCAGTTCTCCCCACGGAACTCGTATACGGATCTCCTCGAGTGCTCGCTATGGATGAGCTCGAGCAAGAGCAACTGCGGCAAGATGATGCATTGCTCCTTGAGGAGGGACGTCTGTGCTGCTCAGACGAGCTGCTCGATACCAGCAAGCCTTGCGCCGCTACCATAGCCGCAAGGTCAAAGCCAGAGTCTCGAGGAAGGCGACCTTGTTCTTGGCGTGTTCAGTCCGCCAAGAATTCCAACAAGTTGACGCTTGAAGTGGGAAGGCCCTTATCGGGTGAGACAAGTCACGAGGCCCGCGCTGTCCGCCTCGAGACCGAAGAAGGCTTACCGTGAGCAACTCTGGAACATAGAGCATCTTCGCAAGTTTCACCCATAAGGCGCGGTTGCCGTGATCCGCCCGGCAACCACCTTTTGTACAAGCTTTGCCGCTGTTGCATGTAACCCTTTGTACAAAGCCGGGCGCAGACCCGTGCATCGATAAAGTTTACGTGTTTTGCGCTAGTTGCCTTTCCCATGCTTTTCTTTGCTATTTGCATGTGTTATTTGGCATCTCTTGTGCGACACACATATCCGTAAGCAATAGCACGCCGAAGGCCATATACTTGTTTCCTCTTCTCTTTCCTTGCCTCTTAAGCGTAAGAAAGCGTTCCTCGCGCACAAGTTTGCCGGGGAAGGAAATGGAGGATGAACCAAGTGCTGTTCAAGAAAGAGAAGCCTGCGGAGAACGCACAGATCACTTAAAGCTAAGTTATTAGAATTTGAGCAGTTCAAAATTTTAAATTTTAAGTTGCCTTCCTTGAACAACCACACTTTGTATGGAAAACCTGTGCGCGGAGGAACCTACCCGTGGATAGCCGCACCCTTATCTTGTTTTCGAGCACGCTCAACGATTTAAGTGAGCTGCGACAAGCGTCGCGCCCTTGTTTCGTTTTCGAGTCCGCTCAGCAAGCTAAGTGCGTTGCAACTAGCCGCGGCAAGGTTGCTTGCCGGTAAGACCTTGGCCAGCGGGCTGCTTCGAGTTCAGCACTCAGCGCTCGCGGCAAGGGCCCCTTGCCGGCAAGTTCCCTAGAAGCGTAGGGTTGAAGCATACAAAGTTGAGGATCAGAACAAGGGAGATAACACTGCATCTATTGATCAAAATAAAGATAATATCTTACAAGGAATAACTTGTCGCGATGACTAATGAGTTCATAACACCCTATGCAGCAACAAAAAGAGTTAAAGATAAAGGAGGCCTAGTCTACGCGGTCGCCCTCCACCCCGAGATCTTGTTCACTTTAGCAATGATGTGGGCGACCTGCTCCTTCAGATCCTCCATGTTCGCGTCGGCCGGCAAGCTGCGAAGAACGTTGGTGAGGTTTATGCGGGATTGCGGTATACAATCTTCGTCAAGACACGCTCCATGGTTCCGTGCACAGCCGGCGAGTCTCCTCGGCGAGTTCTTGCGAGGATCTTCTTCCGCAGATTTGCAAGGGCGGCGCGATCCCCCGAAGAAGAGGCTGAGCTTGGTCTTTGGGAGGAGATTTGGATCCGGGAGTAGATGAGATGCTCCGGCTTCAGCGCCAAAGCAGCTCTGGTCAATGTCGGACGACAAGATACCAAGTCCTCGGTCCATACCTCGACGGTACGGCGGAAGTGCTCGGCTGCTTTGTTGGCGCTGTCCACCAAGGTTCGCTCCTTGCGGAGCTCCTCTTTCAACTTGGTCTCCCGATCCCGGGCGGCGTCAAGCGAGTCCCGCAGCGTGGAGACTTTCAGCTCAAGATCCTCGATGGAGTCCTTGGCGGCCTTCAACTCGTCGCCTTTCTTGGAAAGACGCACCTGGAGTTCTGAGTTGGTGTGGGCGTCCTTCTCGCTCCGTGTTGGCGCTTGGCGACCTTCTCCACGCTGCGCCTTCAAGAACTCCTCCAGCTGCGCGACCTTGGCGGCAAGCTCCTCCTTGGCGGTCTCGCGGCAGCATGGCGGCTTTCGCCTCCTTGAGTTCCCGCCAAGGGCCTGCTCCCTAGCGGTAAGGTCTTCCTCGTGGGAGTCGAGGTTGACCTTCCGCTTGGCGAGTTCTCCTTCTCGCGGGACAGCTCCACCCGGCGAGCAGCTGCTGCTCTTCGCCTCGGCCTTCTCCAGCAACCACTCTTGATACTCCCGGCGAGTCGCTTGCGCTCCTCCGCCACCTCGCGGAGAGCAGCCTGGTTGGCGGCGCTGAGCTCCGCCAAGACGCTTCTCCATCTCCTCGGCGGCCTTGGCGGCGAGGGCCTCCCGAAGCGAGCTACTGCTGGCCCGGTAAAGGCCGAGCTGGTGAAGCAGCTCCTCCTCGGGCCCGTCGCTCCCGCGGGCCCTCGACGATCTTCAAGCCATGGAGGCGAGGACCTCCCCATCAAAGGCCTCGCCCTCCTGGAGCTCTGACGAAGAGCCCCACGGCACTGGATGAAGACGCCGTTGGGGGCTTTCAAGTAGTAGCCGGACTGCTCCTCTCCGCGGAGGGGTCGGCGACAGTGCAGCACTTGATGCTCCCGCCGCCTCCGGGCGGCGGTGCGGTCGCCGTCCTCCTCCCGCCGCAAGGCCCGCAGCCGGAGCGGTCTCTTGCGCAGCTGGCTCGGCAGCTCCCGCCGCATCCTCGGCGACAGGGGCGTCGCCGCCGCCGCCCTGCGCGCCCTCCTCCTCAATGACGATGACTTCTGTCTCCATCTGCTCGGGGGGAGGGGGATCTAGAAGAAGAAGAAAAAGCAAAGAAGTTCAAGCAAATATCCAAAAAGAGACAACGCCAAGAAGACAAGTTGCAGAACCTACCTTGGCGGACGTCGTCAGCGGCGGGCTCCCTCGCCGGGGAGCTCTGCCTTGGCGGAGTGGCCGCCCTCGCCGGGCTGCTCGCCCTCGGCGGAGTACCCGCCCTTGGCGGAATGCTCTCCCTTGCCGGGGAGTTCGGCCTTGGCGGGGACGGCGGGGCCTGCGGCTCCTCGGGGGCGACCTCCGGACGCTCCTGCCGCTGTGGCTCCACCTCTGCACAAGTCAAGACAAAAACATCAAGGCATTAGTACAAGACCAAAATCTTCAAACACGCCCGGCGAGCGAAAGTGCAGAACCCAGACTTACGCTGGGGGCTGCGCTGGGGGCTGCTCCTCGGAACAGCGCTCGGGTCCGGCAAGCTTGGCTCCGGACGTCCCGATCGCCGCAAGTGGCGAAGTCGTCGCGACCGACCACGGGCACCTTGGCCTTCTTCGCGCGCTGGGCCAAGGTCCTGAAATCAACGCAAGAAACAAGATTAGCATCAACAATGATCAAGGCGAAATTTGAGAAGATGAAGATCTCGGATGCCTCCTGTTCCTCCTCGTCGTCTTCGCTCAAGGCGGAGAAGTCATACTCCACCTGGGGCGCGTCGGCGCGAGGAGCGGGAGGCGAAGACTCCCTCGGGCGCTTGGCGGTCCCGGGGCTGGGGGCTGCGAAGACCCAGCCCCTGTGGCAGCCGGGGCCGAGAAGCGGGCGGAGCCGCCGCCTCCGCCCGAGAAGACTCTGTCCGCTTGGCGCCGACCTGGGCGCCTCTGCGTGGCTGGCTGGCTGGGCGCTTCCGCCGTGGCTGGTGCGCCGTCGCCCTCGGCGCAGCTTGGCTTCCCGGGAAGCTTGCGCCGCCCGGGCGAGCTGGTTGTTGCCGGGGCCTGCGCGCCGCCTCCGTCGCCGCCTTGCGGAGGCGCTTGATGGAGAACGCCTAGGGCTTGCCCGGGCGGGGAGGTCTCCGACGACAAGGAGAGGTCGTCGGCGTAGAGCTCCGTGGACCCGCTGGCGTCCTCGGCGGCCTCGGCGTCCTCCTCCTCCTCCTCCCGGCTGGCTCGCTGGGCCCAGCGCCCTGCGCTGCGGCCTCTTTCCTTCTGGCGCCTCCGCTCCCTCCGGCGCGCCGCTTCTCTGGCGCCTCTGTTCCCTCCGCAGCGCCACCTCTTGCCTGCTGGCCTCGGCCGCGATTCCGGGATCCCGGAGTGCCTCGAGAGGGGACCCGGCGGCGTCGGGAGGAAGTTGCAGCGATCTGCGGATCTCCGCCTCCTCCGCTTGGCGGGGCGCATCCGCAGCCTCTCGCTTCATCGTGTATATCCAAAATCCCCGCCGCCGCTGCGGCTGCGGCGCCTCTTCAGCCCGAAGCTATGTATGCAAGCTCTTGGTCGGTGGTGTCCCGCGTATGCTCCTTGATGTCATCCTTGTTCTTCGCCACCTCCACAAGGTTGTCGAAGAAGCTGAGGATGTCGATGGATCGGGCGGAATCCACGGCGTCCACGCCGTGCGAATCACACGCGGGCATCATGGCGCAAAGACGATCCTGAGCTGTGCTGTTGTAGAGGGGCACCACTCCCCGGGGAGGTCTGAACCACTCTGGATGGGCGGGTCATATTTAAAGAGTTCCCGGACCATCCCCTTCAGCTCCAGCGTCGTGAAGTTGAAGTTCAGCCCGGGGCGCAGCCTCATTATATCCGCTGCGGTGCCGTACTCCCAGGCCGGCCTTTTCCTGTCTTGGAGAGGGGCAATGCGGCGGCGGAGGAAGTCTGCGCCTACTTCTGCAACGGACAGCCTTGCAATCCGAAGACGAAGAATCCGGATGAGGGCGACGTTGAGCTTGATATCGTCCGAATCCAGCTCGCTCCAGTCTCTGCCGCGCACGATGGGCGTTGTGCGCGGCGCGGTGAAGGGCTGTGGCGCGTCCTCAACGATCCAGCACCAGTCTGCACGCCACTCCTCCCACTTGCCGCGGAGCTCCCGGCAAATCGACTCCTTCTTGTTCGCATTTAAAACCCAAGAAATTCCTCCGGAGAGGGGGGCGCCGGCCTCTGCTCTAGGAGTGAAGAAGTGCCTAAACAGCGCTACGTTTGGGTGTATTCCTATGAAGTTTTCGCACATGTGTGCGAAAACCGCCATTGTGAGGATGGCGTTGGGGGTGAAGTCAAGAAGGTGGAAGCCGTATGTGTGCATGATGTCGCAGAAGAAATTGGAAAAAGGGGGACAAAGGCCGCAATGGAAGAAAGCTGCGAAGAAGAAGTACCCGCCGGGATAGTTGTCCTTGGCAGCGGCAGGATAAGCTCTGGTCCGAGGATGCGCCTTGGTCTCCTTGGCCCAGAACAGGTAATATTTGTTCCAGAGTTCCCGCGCGCTGAGCCGCGGCGAGAAGACGACGTTCCGCTTCCGCAACAAGGCGAGCTTCGCCGCCTGCTCAGATTTCTCCTTCTTGGTCTTCTCCGCCTTCCCCTTCTCGGTCTTCGGGGCCATGGCGGAGGCGGCGAGGGAAGGAGGACGAAGAGTCCGGCGGCGCCGCAGACGCAAGAGACGGCGGAGGAGATGTGGAGGCGGGCGCAAAGGGATCTCTGGAGGAGGAAGAAGATGCAATGAAAGCGAAAGGAGGGAACCGCTCCTGCTTCTCTGCTTTATGGGGAAGTGGGGGCGTTCGCTCTTTCCATTAAAAACGTGGGCACGCCCCATCCCACGACGCCGCGAATCGACGCTGCGCTGTTACGGGGATCGGCAGATGCGGAAGTGGATTCGCGCGCCGTGGGCGCGTGTGCAGTGCTGCTTTTGGGCTCGCCCAACAGCGCTCGGCCGCAGTGTGGCCCAGCCGGGGCTCTGTCGGTGTACTAAGGTAGGGGTACCTCGGTACCCCAACTTGTGCACGGGCGGTTCTGACTTCCGGCAGGGTTTACCACGTGCTCGCCGAAGACCTTCCTGCTCCATGTCAAACCATTCAAAAACGAAGTATACAAGACAGAAGATCGAGACCCCGGCAAGCGGAGCTTGCCGTTGCCGGGAAGGCCGTTCCAGACTCAAGGTTACCTCACTCACGCAAGGCCCTGGCAAGAAGAGCTTGCCAGGAAGACTAGGAGATTAAGTCATAGAAGACACGCCTCGGCGCTATATGCGTCCCGGCGAGGGCCCGGGGAGCGATAAGCTACAAAGTCCGGCAAGCTCCCGGGCCCGGCAAAGTCAAGACCCCGGCAAGGTGCTTGCCGGGAGAGTTCTTGTGTGTGCCGCGCCCAGCTCATCGGCCACGCGTCGCATACAGGGCCTTTCGAGGACGCGTGGCGGATGACTGGCAGCTGGGGACACGGTAGCACTCCAGTGGTGGAGCCATCGCCGGGCGACGGAGACATTAGGGCGGGAACTTTTGGGGTCGACGGCGACGGGCATTAAATGCCCTTGTCCCCATCAAAGTAGGTAGCGACCATTGTTCACGCACCGTAGCTCCTTTGTTCCCCTTGTTCCAACTACCATCTTTTTACGTTTTACCCTTTTCTCCCACGTTGACACTGTCGGTGACCCTTGCACTATAAAAGGAGGCCCATGAACAACGTGGAGGGGTTGAAACCTTTGCAACTCTCGCTCGGTGTAGCTGCTCTGTAGCTCTTCACGCCCCGAGCTCAATACAATCAAGCAGGAGTAGGGTTTCTGCGTTCACCGCGTCCGAACTCGGGTAAAACTGCCCGCGTGCTCGCTACGATCTGCTCTTCGTGCTCCCTCCGCCCTCGTACCGCACAGACAAGGGGCTCTGGTCCCATAGGTGTTCGTGGCGGGCAGTTTCCCCCGACACTGAGGAACAATCTACTCTCGGTAGGTCTGATGCTCTGGTACAACCTTATACACCCTTTGATACCCTGGCCTAACTTGATGGGTTCCTTGATGGTCCGTTAGAAGAAAGACTGGCCTACCGGGATGAACCTGAGGCACACAGTGGCAACAAGTACCAAACAAACAAGAAAACCATGCAAAAGGATCAATAACGACTAACGACATAAAGGGTAGAGAGCAGTTGTTACCCCATGTTATTCCATTCATTGAGCATGATGCTATGTAACACAATGTCGAGCATGTGCAGCTCCTGCGCCAGTATGTCTGTGGAGCCCCGGCCATAAGCATATGCAACTGATGAAGGCTGACTAGGGTGGCATGCTTGATGGTCACCTCGAAATTCCTCTCCCTCCAGCAACACCTGATCACCTCATCTTGTCATGTCATGCAACACACTGACTGGCCAACTGAGTTTACCTTTATCCAGATGGACCTGGCTTGCTGTCAGGTAAGGTGACCTCAAACTTCTTGGTTTTGAACGACATCTCGCTGATAGCATACAGGCTCTTGCGGCGTCCTTGGTAGTACCTTCGGCCACGACCACCATCACCGCCTCCTTGGTAATACCCACGACCACCGCCATCTTCTTGATAGTAACCACGACCACGACCACCGCCACTGACATCGTCACTGCTTCCTTGTCCATGGTAGTATCCGCATGCATGTCCAACGCCGCCATTGGGATTACCACCGCCTAGTCCACCAACGTGGCCACCATACCCGCCAGCGTAACATCGAGTTTGGTCCAGCCACCACACACATCTACGCCTGCGTGCACTACAAATAGAAAGTGTTCATTTTATTGATAGTAGAGAAAGTAAAAGATTGACACATACTCACCAAGAAGAGGTGTGGAACAAAGAGGGACATGACATTGAAGCCCCCACCATCTTCTTTCTTCGAGTTGAGCACTTTTCGGCTGTGGTCATTGCCTAGCTACCGGTAAACTCCCATACTTCCTTCCTTTGTTTGAGGGTGACTATACATCTTCCTTCTTTGGTTGGATCCAGGTGAGAAAGTTATAGGAAGGTTGTGTGCTCAAACAACTAGAACAAGACCGAGCAGTACACTACCCATTTGGGTATTGGCAAATCACAATCATACTTCTTACAGTGGGGTGGAGCACCAGCACCTAAAGTTGCACCAGTATCTTAGTAAGATAGACACCGATTAAGAAACCGAGAAGTCTAGATTATGGAGACTCTCAAGGTTTTACTCTGATTACTTATGTATGTACCACTTCACTTTAGACCTGGCATATTGTATGTATCCTTCGCCCTTATTTTAGGTTCAGAGAATCTGCCTTCACCCTTCGAAGAAAACATGGTGGTGGAAGACAAGGTGCATAAATTAATAGAGTCGTTGCTCTTACTTTTGGAATATATCATTGATCAAAACTTGGTTCTCATGGATGAAGTGTTTGAGTTGACAAAATAAGAAGAAGCTGCTACACGAAGTGAAAACCAATGCTAAGAGCAGGATATTATTATGTATGAGAGAAAACTGCTTGGCCCACGATGAGAGAGAACTAGTAGATACGAAAAATATGCATATCTTAAGATAATCAAGATCATCAATGTCGTGAATGGGATCTCTCCTATTAAGAACCTCCCTGATGAAATCACTCGATGACATGTGTGCAATCCAAAAATTAGAATACATTAATTGGCAAGTAACAATATATCCCCATCATTCATTCATCCTAACGTAACATGTTGCACGTAAGTGGAAACATAATGCAAGGAGTATATGTCACAGACCTATGTCGAGGGACAATGGGTAGGTCTGATGCTCTGGTAAAACCCATTATATCCTTCAATACGCTGGCCTAACTTGATGGGTTCCTCATGTTCTGTGAGAAGAAAGACCGGCCTACCGGGACGAACCTGAGGTGCACAGTGACAACAAGCCCCCCCCCCAAAAAAACAAGAAAAGAATGCAGAATGATCGATAACAACTAACAATGCAAACGGCAGAGAGCAGTTCTTACCCCATGTTATTCGGTTCATTGAGAACGATGTCGCGCAACACAATATCAAGCACGTGCAGTGCCTGCACCGGTATGCCCATGGAGATCCCATCCATGAGCATCTGCAACAACTGTAGTAGGATGTCAATAGTGGCGTGCTTGATTGTCACCTTCAACTTCCTCTCCCTCCTGTAAACATGCATGGTATGGGGAACCTGATCACCTCATCTTGTCATTTTGTGCGGCACACTATCTGACTAACTAAGTTTACCTTTGCTTAGATGGACCTGGCTTATAGTTAGTTAAGGTGACATCAAACTCCTTGGTGTTGAACGGCAGCTTGCCGACGATGTATAAGAGCTTGCGGCCTCCTTCGTAGTACGTATGGCCACAACTTCCATCACCACCTCCTTGGTAGTACCCACGACCACAGCTTCCATCACCGCCTCCTTGGCAGTACCCACGACTACCGCCATCTCCTTGGAAGTAACCACGACCACGGCCACCGCCACCAGCATCGCACCGCTTCCCTGTCCTTCATAGTCCCACGACTAGCGCTGCCATCGAGATTACCACCGCCTGGTTCACCACCACGGCCTCCATAGTACGGACTGCCACTGCGACCACTATACCCTACCTGAGCAGCATCGGGTTGGCCCAGCCACCGCCGTGCTCCACTTGAGTTGCCATCTCCCCCTCACTAAGCGTAGCACTCACGCATGTACTAGAAATGAAGCGACCCACACACGTGCGCTAGCCAAACCAGCCTTGTGGAAGGGGAAGGAGAAACAAACAAATCGAAGGGGAAGTGGACGGGAGGGGAGAACGGAGGAGCAGCAACGTAAGGTTGATGCGAATCCGTTCTTCTCGGTCTGGTGCCTAGAGAAAGAAGAGCCAGGGAGGCATGATTCGGGTGAAATTAATCAGAAATCAGGGGGTTGCAGGCGGGGATCAAGGACATGGAGCATTAGGATGATTGGGAGACCACGGTGTCTAGTTGCCAGAATAATAGATCAGAGACATGAATTTGAGTGGCATACCATTGATGTAACATGGACAATAGTATATGTTTAAGTTGATTTGATTGGAGGGTTCTGGTTATCCCATGTACAATTTGTCGTGTGAATTTAGGGGAATTTAAGGTGGCTCTTTTAATAGTAGTAGGGATAAAGTTGAACTTTTTCATATATCAAATGGATGTTACACTTTTCAATAAGCTGGGGTTGTTCTTTTCCATAAAATCAGGTGGAAGTTACACTTTTCACTTAACTGAAATTATGCCTTTTAGAAGTCTATTATGCATTAAGAAAACTCCAAATAACTGAGAATCAACGGTACTATATTCTTTTTAAGCTACAGTGATATATTTGTTAGTTGCCACCTGAAAGGTTTTTGGTTCACCTTCATTTTGACTAGTGCTTACATTTACAACATAAACTATTTAGTCCCCTTATAAAATGACTGCGCTCACTAGTGTCCCTTCATGAGTAAAACGCCTAGTGTGCTGTGCTACTATGGACTTGGCTAAAATATATGCAGGCATATAAGTTGACATGTAAGCAAGTGCATTTCATTTCCCAGATACTACCTTTCAAACCATACAACCAAACAAATTTGTCAATTATAAATATTTAACAAAGAAAATATCAATGAAAACATACCAGATTCCTATGTTTCTCGAGATATTCGGTGATCCATCACTGATAAAAATATATATAAAAAATGGAAAGCCACCACACATATCTACGCATGAGTGCACTAAAAACAGAAAGTGTTCAGTTTATCGATAGTAGAGAAACTAAAAGAATGACACATACTCACCAAGAAGAGGTGTGTAACAAAGAGGGACATTACTTCAAAGCCCCCACTACCTTCTTTCTTTGGGCTGAGTGCTTTTAAGGTGTGGTCATTGCCTACCGGTAAACCCCCGTACTTCTTTCTTTATGTTTTTGAGGGAGGTCATACACCTTCCTTCTTTGGTTGGATCCAGGTGAGAAAGATATAGGAAGGTTGTGTGCTCAAACAAGTCTGAATTAAGAAGGGGAGCAAGAAGTATAGTAACCATTTGGGTGTTGGCAAATCACAGTCATACTTCTTAGAGTGTGGGTGGAGCACCAACACCTTAAGCTGCACAAGTATAGTACGATAGACACCGATTAAGAAACCGAGAAGTCTAGATTGTGGAGACTCTCTAAATTTTACTCCAATTTCTTATGTCTGTACTAATTCACTTTAGACCTCACATATTGTATGTATCCTTCGCCCTTATTTTAGGTTCAGACAATTTGCCTTCACCCTTCGAAGAAAACATGGTGGTTGAAGACAAGGTACGTAAATTAATGGGACAATTGCATTTTTACCCCTAGTTGGTTCCTACCCACGGGTTTTGCCCTTACTTTTCGAGCTTGCTCAGTTTTGCCCTTACTTTTTCCATCGAGGTCCCTCGAATGCCCTTTGACCGTTTGACCAAAACTTTGAAAATTCATAACTAATTCATACGAACTCAGAAAAATGCAAATAAGATATCAAAATGTTTAGATAAACATTACCTTTATGGGCATATCATTTGCATTCAGGACAAAAACATCGTTTAAACTACCCGAGGTAATTAATGTTATTAACATTATTAAAAATAAATAGGTATAATTTTTTTTTCAAGAATAAAAATTATATGCAAATGTAGGTGATGTTTTCTGAACATACTGACAACTTATTTGCATTTTTCTGAGTTTGTATCAACTTGTTATGAATGTTCTAACGACTTTGACCATTATTAGGAAACTTCATAACAAGTTGATACGAACTCAGGAAAATGCAAATAAGGTATCAGGATGTTCAGAAAACATGACCTACATTTGCATATAATTTTTATTCACGAAAAATATATTGTTTATACCTATTTATTTTTAATAATGTTAATAACATTAATTACCTCTGGTAGTTTAAATGATGCTTTTGTCCTGAATGCAAATCATATGCCCATAAAGGTAATGTTTATTTGAACATTTTGATATCTTATTTGCATTTTTCTGATTTCATATGAATCAGTTATGAATTTTCAAAGTTTTGGTCAAACGGTCAAAGGGCATTCGAGGGACCTCGATGGAAAAAGTAAGGGCAAAACTGAGCAAGCTCGAAAAGTAAGGGCAAAACCCGTGGGTAGGAACCAACTAGGGGTAAAAATGCAATTGTCCCTAAATTAATAGAGTTCCTCTTACTTTTGGAATATATCATTCATCAAAACTTGGTTCTCATGGATGAAGTATTTGAGTAGACAAAATAAGAAGGTGATACATGAAGTGAAAACCTGTGCTAAGAGCAGGATATTATTTTCTATGAGGGAGAACTTCTTGGCCCATGCTGAGAGAGAACTGGTAGATATGAAAAATATGCAAATCTTAAGATAATCAATATCATTAATGATGTGAATGAGATCTCTCCTATTAAGAACCTCCGTGATGAAATCAGTCGATGGCATGTCTGCAATCCAAAGTTTCGAATACATTAATTGGCAAGTAAGAATATTTCCCCAATATTCATGCATCCTGGCGTAACATATTGTGGGTAAGTGGAAACAGAATGCAAGGAATGCATGTCATAGACCTATGCTGAGAGACAATCTACTCTGGGTAGGTCTGATGCTCTGGTAGAACCCGTCCATCCTTTAATACCCTAGCCTAACTTGATGGGTTCCTTGATGGTCTGTTCGAAGAAAGACCAGCCTACCACGACGAACCTGAGGCGCACAGTGACAAAAAGCCTCCAACAAATAAGAAAAGCATGCAAAATAATCGATAACGACTAACAATGGAAAGAGCAGAGAGATGTTGTTACCCCATGTTATTACATTCGTTGAGCATGATGTTGCGCAACACAATGTCGAGCATGTGCAGTGGCTGCGCCGGTATGTCCGTGGAGATCCCGTCCATGAGCATCTGCAACTGTTGTAGGCTGACTAGGGTGGCGTGCTTGATGGTCACCTTGAACTTCCTCTCCCCCTGGAAACATACATTTCATGGGGAACCTGATCACCTCATCTTGTCATGTCGTGGGGCACATAGACTGACTAACTAGTTTACCTTTGCATAGATGGACCTGGCTTGTAGTCAGGTAAGGTGACCTCAAATACTTTGGTGTTTAATGGCAGCTCGCCGATAGTGTACATGCTCTTGCGGCCTCCTTGGTAGTACGTATGGCCATGGCTGCCATCATCGCCTCCTTGGTAGTACCCATGGCCAACAACATCTCCTTGGTAGTAACCACGGCCACGGCCGCCGCCAACGGCACCTTCACCGCAACCTTCTCCTTGGTAGTATTCATACCCATCGCTAGTTCCATCATCGGGATTACTGCCGCCTGGTCCACCACCACGGCCTCCATAATACGGCCCGTCAGCACGACCACCATGCTCCGCTTGAGCAACTTTAGGGTTTGCCCGGCCATCGCCGTGCTCCCCTTGACTCTCCATCTCCCCCTCACCAAGCGCAACACTCATGCATGTACTATAAGTGAAATGACCCACACGCGTGCGCTAGCCATCTATGCCTTATGGAAGGTGAAGGATAAAAAATTAGATCAAAGGGGAAGCGCACATGATGGGAGAAGGGAGGAACGGCGACGCAAGGTTGTTGCGTATTCATTCTTCAAGATCCGTTACCTAGAGAAAGAAGGTTAGGGTAGGCATGATTCAGATGGAATTGATCAGAAATCAGAGAGTTGCGGGAGGGGATCGAGTATGCATAGCGTTGGGAAACCACGGTGTCTGGTTGGCAGAACATTTGATCGGAGACGTTGATATGAGTGGCATACCATTGATGCAATATGGGCACTAGGATATGTTTAAGTTGATTTGATCGGAGGGTTCTGGTTATCTCATGTATAGTTTGTTGTGTAGATTTAGAGGAATTTATGTTTGCTCTTTTAATACTAGTGGCGATAAAGTTAATCTTTTTAGCTATCAAGTGGATGTTACACTTTTCAATAAACCGGGGTCATACTTTTCCATAAAATCTAGTGCAATTTACACTTTTCACTAAACTAAAAGTATGGTTTTTGACAAGTCTACTGAGCCTGAAAAAAATTCTAAATGAGAATCAAAAGTACTATATTTTTTAAATTACATTGATATATTCGTTAGTTGCCACCTTAAAGGTTTTCTTTAATCGAGAAGGGGTTCACCTTCGTTTCAAGTGGTTCTTACATTTACAACATAAAATATTTAATCCCCTTAAAAATAACTGTGCTCACAGGTCACTAGTGTCCCTTCACGAGTAAAACGCCTAGTGTGATGCTGTTCTATGAACTTGGCTTAAATATATCCAGGCGTATAGGCTGGCATGTAAGCTAGTCCATTTAATTTCCTAGTTACTACCTTCCAAACCATAGAACCAAACAAATTTGTCAAATATAAACATTTAACAAAGAAAATATCTATAAAAATATACCCCATTCCTATGTTTCTCATTAAGAAGGGGAGCGAGCAGTAACTACCCATTTGGGTATTGGAAAATCACAGTCATACTTCTTAGAGTGGGGTGGAGCACCAGTACCTTAAGGTGCACCAATATCATAGTAAGATAGACACTTATTAAGAAACCGAGAAGTCTAGATTATGGAGACTCTAAGTTTTACTCTAATTTCCTATGTCTGTACTACTTCGCTTTAGACTAGGCATATTGTATGTATCCTTCACCCTTATTTTAGGTTCAGAGAATCTGCCTTCACCCTTCGAAGAAAACATGGTGGCCGAAGACAAGGTACGTAAATTAATAGAGTTGCTCTTACTTTTAGAATATATCAGTGATCAAAATTTGGTTCTCACGGATGAAGTGTTTGAGGAGACAAAATAAGAAGAAGCAGCTACACAACATGAAAACCAGTGCTAGGAGCAGGATATTATTATCTATGAGAGAACTGCTTGGCCCACGATGAGAGAGAACTGGTAGATACGAAAATTATGCATATCTTAAGATAATCAAGATCGTCAATGCCGCGAATGAGATCACTCCTATTAAGAACCTATGTGATGAAATTAGTCGATGACATGTCTGCAATCCAAAGTACGGAATACATGCATTAATCGGCAAGTAAGAAAATTTACCCATCATTCATGCATCCTAGCATAACATGTTGTGGGTAAGTGAAAACAAAATGAAAGTAATACATGTCACAGACCTATGGTAAGGGACAATCTACAATGTGTAGGTCTGATGCTCTGGTAGAACCCGTTCCATTCTTCGATACCCTAGCCTAACTTGATGGCTTCCTTGATGGTCTCTGAGAAGAAATCCAGACTACCGGGACTCACCTGAGGCGCACAGTGACAACAAGCCCCCAAAAATTAGAAATGCACACAAAATGATTGATAATGACTATCGAGGCAAAGGGCAGAGAGTGTTGGTACCCCATGTTATTCCTTTCCTTGAGCATGATGTCACGCAACACAATGTCGAGCAAGTGCAGCGGCTATGCTGGTATGTCCTTGGAGATCCCATCCATGAGCATCTGCAACTGCTGTAGGCTGACCAGGGTGACGTCCTTGATGGTCACTTTGAACTTCCTCTCCCTCCTACAAACATACATGTCATGGGAACTTGATTACCTCACCTTGTCATGTCGTGGGGCACACTAATTGACAAACTAAGTTTACCTTTGCCCAGATGGACCTGGCCTGTAGTTAGGTAAGGTGACCCCAAATTCCTTGGTGTTGAAAGATAGCTCGCCGAAAGTGTACATCCTCTTCCAGCCTCTTCGGTACTATGTACGGCCACGGCTGCCATCACCGCCCCCTTTGTAGTACCCACGAGCAATGCCATCTCCTTGGTAGTAACCACGGCCAAAGCCGCTGCCACCAGCACCGTCACCGCTACCCTATCCTTGGTAGTATTCGCGCCAGAGGCCAACACAATCATCAGGATTGCTGCCACCTAGCCCACCACCATGGCCTTTGTAATACGACCTGTCAACGCGGCCACCATGCCCTGCCTAAGTAGCTTCAGGGTTTGCCCGGCCACCTCCGCGCTCCCATCGACTCGCCATCTCCCCCTCACAAAGGGCAACACTCACGCATTTAGTAGAAGTGAAGCAACCCACATGCATGCGCACGCCTTCTGTGCCTTGTGTAAGGGGAAGCAGAAAGAAACAGATCAATGGCGAAGTGCACGGGATAGGAGAATGGAGGATCGGCTACGCAAGGTTGTTGCAGATTCATTCTTCTTGATTTGGTGCCTAGAGAAAGAAGGATCATGGAGGCATGATTCAGGTGGAATCGGAAATCAAGGAGTTGGAGGAGGGGATTGAGGATGCAGAGCGTTAGGATGAATGGCAAACAATGGCGTCAGGTTGGCAGAACATTTGATCGGACACGTTGATCCGAGTGGCATACCATTGATGTAATATGGCAGTAGGATATGTTTAATTTGATTTGATTGGAGGGTTCTGGTTATCTCGTGTATAGTTTGTTGTGTCAATTTAGAGGAATTTATGTTGGCTCTTTTAATAGTAGTGGTGATAAAGTTAATCTTTTTAAATATCAAGTGGATGCTACACTTTTCAATAAACTGTGGTTGTACTTCTCCATAAAATTTGGCGGAAGTTACAGTTTTCACTAAACTTAAATTATGGCTTTTCAGAAGTCTAGCGAGCCTTAAAAAAATTCTAAATGAGAATCAGAAGTACTATTTTTGAAGCTACAGTGATATATTCATTAGTTGCCACCTTAAAGGTTTTCTTTAACCATGAAGAGGTTCACCTTCCTTTCGAGTGGTGTTTACATTAACAATGTAAAATATTTAATCCCCTTATAAAATGACTGCGCTCACAACTCACTTGTGTCCCTTCACGAGTAAAACGCCTTGTGCGATGCGCTTCTATGAACTTGGCTAAAATGTATGCCGATGTATAGGCTGGCATGTAAGCAAGTCATTAAATTTCCCAATTACTACCTTCCAAACCATACAAGCAAACAAATTTGGCAAATATAAATATTTGACAAAGAAAATATCTGTGCAAACATACCCCATTCCTATGTTTCTCACTAAATTCAACGATCCAGTCAGGAAAAATATCGGGAAGTGGAAAGCCACAACACATATCTTTGTCCAAGACTACAAAAAAAGAAAGTGTATAGTTTATCGATAGTCGAGAAACTAAAAGAATGACACATACTTGATATGTCTCCAACGTATCTATAAATTTTGATTGTCCCATGCTATTATTGTATCAATCTTGGATATTTTATATTTATTTAGTAGCAACTTTATATGAATTTTTGGGACTAACCTATTGACATAGTGCCCAGTGTCAGTTGCTGTTTTTTGCTTGTTTTTTACTTTCCAGAATATCAATATCAAATGTAGTCCAAATGCCACGAAACTTTTTGGAGATTTTTTTCTGGTGATAAGAGACCCTGGAAGCTTCTGGAGGCCATGAGACGAGGGCCATGGGGACCACTAGGCACCAGGGCGCGCCAGAGGCACCCGGCGCGCCCTGGTGGCTAGTGGAGCCCATGGGAACCACCTTACCTTGCCCCCGACTCTATAAATACTCTAAAATCCCGGAAACCCTAGGGGAGTCGGCGAAACACTTTTTCCACCGCCGCAAGTTCCAGAACCACGAGATCCAATCTAGAGGCCTTTTCCGGCACTCTGCCGGAAGGGGAAACGACCATAGAGGGGTTCTTCATCATCCTTGTGCCCCTCCGATGATGCATGAGTAGTTTACCACAGACCTATGGGTCTGTAGCTAGTAGCTAGGCGGCTTCTTCTCTTTTTGATCTTCAATACAATGTTCTCCTCGATGTTCTTGGAGATCTATTTGATGTAACTCTTTTTTGCAGTGCGTTTGTTGGGATCTAATGAATTGTGGGTTTATGATCAGTTCTATCTATGAATATTAATTGAGCTTTTTTGAACTCTTTTATGCATGATTTGTATATCCTCATATTTCTTCTCTGACTTATCAGTTTGGTTTGGCCAACTAGATTGATTTATCTTGCCATGGGAAGAGGTGCTTTGTGATGGGTTCGATCTTGGGGTGCTCAATCTCAGTGACAAAAAGAGACATGACACACATTTATCGCTGCTATTAAGGGTAACAAGATGGGTTTTATTCATATGTGAGTTTATCTTGTCTACATCATGTCATCGTTCTTATTGCATTACTCCATTTTCCCATGAACTTAATACACTAGATGCATGCTGGATAGTGGTCGATGTGTGTAGTAATAGTAGTAGATGCAGGAAGGAGTCGGTCCACTAAACTTGGATGTGATGGCTGTATACATGATCATTGCCTTGGATATCGTCATGATTATTCACTTTTATATCAAATGCCCAACAGTAACTTGTTTACCCACCGTATGTTATTTTCTTGAGAGAAGCCTCTAGTGAAAACTACGACACCCAGGTATATTTCTTATCATACTAAAACCAAAAATACATTGCTGCAAATTTTCTTTATTTATTTTATTTTGTGTTTTTGGTATATCTATTTATCAAATTTCATACAATTTAATATATCTCAATACCATTGAGGGATTGACAACCCCTCTTATACGTTGGGTTGCAAGTTTTTGGTGTTTGTGTGTAGGTGTTGTTTACATTGTGTTACTTGGTTCTCCTACTGGATTGATAACCTTGGTTTCATAATTGAGGGAAATACTTACCTTTGCTGTGCTGCATCATCCCTTCCTCTTCGGGGAAATACCAACACAGATACAAGCAACCAGGAAGAATTTCTGGTGCCGTTGCCGGGGAGACACCATCAACATATATCAAGTACCTAATCACAACTCTCATCTCCTTGCAATTACTTTATTTTCAATTTGCCTCTCATTTTCATCTCCCATACTTCTAAAATGTTTTCATAAAAACACAAAAATATTTTCCTTTTATTTGCCTTCTTTCTATTTGCCTTTTTTCTTGTTTGATCTTTTGTTTGTGTGTGATCTTGTTTGAGTAGTCATGATGTCTCAAGAAAATACCAAATTGTGTGATTTTTCCTATACTAATAATATTGATTTTATTAGTACTCTGATTGCTCCTCTCTCCACTAGTGTGGAGTCTTATGATACTAATGCCGCTTTGTTGAATCTTGTTATGAAGGAGCAATTCTCCGGTAGTTCTTATAGAGGTAATTTTAATCCTAGGCCTTTTCCTGGAAGTTCCTCTAATAATTACTGCAATTCCTATGGCAATTCTTATAATAATAATAATAATAATAATAATAATAATAATAATAATAAGTAATAATAATAACAACAACAACAATAATAATAATAGGATTCCCTCTGATCTTGAGAGTAATATTAAAGAATTTATCAATGCTCAAAATGTTTTCAACACTACGATAGAAGAAAAATTGAGTAAGATTGATGATATGTCCAGAATCATTAATAGAATTTCACATGATGTATAAAATCTCAAGATCAAAATTTTTCCACCCAAGGTTGACATTAATGAATCAATAAAAGATTTATATGTTTCTATACATGAAAGTAAGAAAAGAACCGCTATGCTTAGAGCTAAAAGTGAATTTTTAAAAAGAGCATTTTCGCCCGATTGCTTTCATAATAATGATGAAGATGTTAAGATGATTGGTGTTTCTTCTACTGATTCCCTGTTTAGTAATATTAAGCTTGATGATAAGGGGATTGCGGAAGTGTCAACTTTAGCTAGAAGCCGTCCCCATAGTTTGGAGGGTGAAAATCTTGTTGAAAATTTTGATAAAAGTGGGTTTGGAGAGGTAATAACTTTAACTAGTGATGTTCCCACTCACTTGGATTAAAAGGACTTTAATTATGATAGTTGCTCTTTGATTGAATGCATTTCTTTGTTGCAATCCATGCTAAATTCACCCAATGCATATGAACAAAATAAGGCTTTTACTAAACATATCGTAAAAGCTATGATGAAAGCTTTAGAAGAAAAGTAAGAACTAGAATTTAAATTCCTTGAAACTATATGATGAATGGGAACCCACCATTAAAGTCAAGCTAAAAAATTATGAGTGCAATGGTTTATGTGATTTGGGTGCTAGTGTTTCCACAATTCTGAAATCTCTATGTGACGTGCTATGTTTTACCAATTTGGAAGAGTGTTCTCCTAATTTTCACTTGGTGGATGCTACTATTAAAAAACCTTTGGGAAGAATTAATGATGTTCTTATTCTTGCAAATAGGAATTATGTTCCCATAGATTTTATTGTGCTTGGTGTTGGTTGCAACCCGTCTTGCCCCATAATACTTGGTAGATCATTTTTGCGAACTATAGGTGTCGTGATTGATATGAAAGGAGGGAATATTCAATTTCAGTTTCCACTAAGAAAGGGTATGGAACACTTCCCAAGAACTAGAACTAAGCCACCATATGAATCAATCATGAGGGCAACCTATCGAACAAAAACCAAAGATGACAATACTTGAAACTATGCATTATGCCTAGTTAGGGGCATAAAACAATTGCGCTTGTTGGGAGGCAACCTAACGAGTAAAATAAAATTTTCACTTTTTGTTTCTGTTTTTGTGTGTTTTCACAATTATGCTACTGTTATGATTGTGCTTTAGTGTTTAATTAGTGTTTGCGCCAAGTAAAGCCTTTAGGATTATGTTGGATGATAGTTGATTTGATCCTATTGAAAAACAGAAACTTTTGCGCCCAGCTCTAGAATTTTGTAAATTCACAAAAATGTGTTTTTGATCTGATTCGTTTTACACATGATTGATATACAAATTTCCCATGCATCCTAAGTTTTCAGAATCTTTAGAGTTACAGAAGTATGAGAAAATTCGAGTCTTTACAGACTGTCCTGTTTTTGACAAATTCTGTTTTCGTTGCATTGTGTGGTTATTTTGATGAATCTATGGATTGTATCGGGGGGGGGGGGGGTATAAGCCGTGGTAAAGTTAGAATGCATTACCTATAATGCAACAACAAAATATGAATGGGTTTGCAACAACATTTAAAGTAAAGATTGGTTTTCTGATACTAACAGATCTCACATAGGTTTTGTTAAGTTTTGTTTGATTGAGCTTTTCAAGTTTTGGGTGAGATCACGATGGATGAAGGAATGAGGAGTGAAAAGAGCCTAATCTTGGGTATGCCCATGGCACCCCAAGGCAATATTCTAGGAGTACCAAGAACCTATGCTTGGGGATGCCCTGGAAGGCATCCCCTCTTTCTTCTAACGACCATCGGTAATTTTACTTGGGCCTATATCTTTATTCGTCACATATCATGAGTTTTGCTTGGAGCGTCTTGTATTATTTGAGTCTTTGTTTGTTTTCCTTTTTAGTTTTCCACAATCATCCTTGTTTGACACACCTATTTGTGAGAGCCATAATGATGCTATCATTTGTTAGAATTGCTCTAGTACTTCACTTATATATTTTGTAGCACGCCGATGGTTTAACTTTTGAAGAAATACTTTGATGATTCACTTAGATCATTTTGAGAGTTAGTAAAATTTTGAAGAAATACTCTCATGCTTCCCTTAGATAATTTTGATAGTTAGTAAAAATTTGAAGAAACCCTCTCATGCTTCACTTATATTATTTTGAGAGGTGAAAATTTTGAAGAAATATTTATGCCCTTGTTCTTCACTTAAATTTGTTTGAGAAATTATTAGTAGCATTAGTAATATATGAAATTAGTACCAAAGTGATAGATATTCAAGAGGGATATAACAAAAACTTTCATGAAGATCGTTGGATATTAAAACTTGATTCCTTGTAATAGTTTTGTGATATGGAGATAGTAATATGCGAGTCATGTTGGTGAGTAATTATGCTTTAGTAAGAATATTGGTGTTAAGGTTTATGATTCCCTATGCAAGCATAAAGTCAACAGTTATGCAATGAAATTACATCCTACTTGTGGTGCATTATTCGGTGTTAGTTATGTTCAATGCTCATTTATGATTCTTTTCATTTTTTGGTTGGTTGCTTCTGAATCTATTTGCTAGCCTGTCCTTGTACTAAGCAGGAATACTGCTTGTGCATCCAAAATCCTAAACCAAGTTGTGCAAAATGAGTCCACCATACCTACCTATATGCGGTGCTTCCATGCCATTCCAAGTAAATTTGTATGTGCGAACTCTAATTTTCAAAATGAATTTCCTTTTTGTGTGCCCGTACCGCTTATGAAGCGGCAGGGGGTGGCTGAGGGAGTCCTAGACTAGGGGGTGTCCAGATAGCCGAACTATCATCATTGGCCGGACTCCAAGACTATGAAGATACAAGATTGAAGACTTTGTCCCGTGTCCGGATGGGACTTCCCTTGGCGTGGAAGGCAAGCTTGGCAATACGGATATGTAGATCTCCTACCATTGTAACCGACTCTGTGTAACCCTAGCCCTCTCCGGTGTCTATATAAACCGGAGGGTTTTAGTCCATAGGACGAACAACAATCATACCATAGGCTAGCTTCTAGGGTTTAGCCTCCTTGATCTCGTGGTAGATCCACTCTTGTACTACCCATATCATCAATATCAATCAAGCAGGAGTAGGGTTTTACCTCCATCGAGAGGGCCCGCACTGGGTAAAAACATCGTGTCCCTTGTCTCTGTTACCATCCGCCTAGACGCATACGATTCGGGACCCCCTACCCGAGATCCGCCGGTTTTGACACCGACATTGGTGCTTTCATTGAGAGTTCCTCTGTGTCATCACCTATAGGCCCGATGGCTCCTTCGATCATCAACAACAACACGGTCCAGGGTGAGACTTTTCTCCTCGGACAGATCTTCGTATTCGGTGGCTTTGCACTGCGGGCAAATTTGCTTGGCCATCTAGAGCAGATCGAAAGCAACGCCCCTGGCCATCAGGTCAGATTTGGAAGTTTGAACTTCACGGCCCACATCCGCGGAGACTTGATCTTCAACGGATTCGAGCCACAGCCGAGCGCGCCGCACTGTCGCGATGGGCATGACTTAGCTCTGCTGCCGGACAGTGTCCTGGAGGCCGCACAAGAGTCCGCTCCGACCCTTAATTCGGAGCCGACTGCGCAGATCGAGGATGGGTGGCTAGACACCGCCTCGGGGGCTGCTACCTCTACGGCGATGGAGCCGAATACCGACCATGTCCCTTGTAAAGCTCGTGACTCCGAGGTGCCGAACTCCTCGCCGGACTCCGAACGTCTCGCGCCCCTACCAATCGAATCCAATTGGGCGCCGATCATGGAGTTCACCGCTGCGGACATCTTTCAGCACTCACCTTTTGGCAACATCCTGAATTCTCTAAAGTATCTCTCGTTATCAGGAGAGCCCTGGCCGGACCACGGTCAGGACGGTTGGGATGCGGACGACGAAGAAATTCAAAGCCCACCCACCACCCACTTTGTAGCCACTGTCGACGACCTAACCGACATGCTAGACTTCGACTCCGAAGACATCGACGGTATGGACAATGATGCCGGAGACGACCAAGAACCAGCGCCTACGGGGCACTGGAAAGCCACCTCGTCATACGACATATACATGGTGGACATCCCAATGGATGAGAATGGCGAGGGAACAGTGGAGGAAGATCCCTCCAAGAAACAGCCTAAGCGCCGGCGTCAGCAGCGCCGCTCTAAATCCCGCCACACCAAGAATGGAGATTCCGGCACCGGAGACAATAACACCCCGGATAGTGCCGAAGACAACCCCCTCCAGCAAGATTCAGCACAGGAGGACGGAGAAGCCAGCCCTCACGAGAGAGCGGCAGACGAAGAGGTAGAGGATGATAATTACATGCCTCCCTCCGGAGACGAGGCAAGCCTCGACGACGACGAATTCGTCGTGCTTGAGGATCCCGTCGAACAAGAGCGTTTCAAACGCAGGCTTATGGCCACGGCAAGCAGCCTCAAGAAAAAGCAGCAACATCTTAGAGCTGATCAAGATCTGCTAGCCGACAGATGGACCGAAGTCCTCGCGGCAGAAGAGCACGAACTCAAACGCCCCTCCAAAAGCTACCCCAAACGCAAGCAGCTGCCCCAATTGGAGGAGGAAGCACATAAACCTACATCACCAGCGCACAATACGGCCGACCGGTCACCTCGTGGCCGCGACAGAGAGGCCTCTAGGCCCTCCACTAAAGCTGTAGCCCGGCATCGCTCGAAAAGTACAAAGCCACGGGGGAATGCGCCGGACTTGCGAGACATATTGGAGGATAAGGCAAGACAATCAAGATCGATCTACGGATCGCGTGGGCGCCCAATGATACGCGACGACAACCATCGCACCGGATACAGTAATTCCGCTGGGCCGAACACAGCAGACAAAGCTCGCTTGAGCTACGTCGTGATATAGCCCAATATAGAGGCGCCGCACACCCACTATGCTTCACAGATGAAGTAATGGATCATCAAATACCTAAAGGGTTCAAACCCGTGAACATTGAATCCTACGATGGCACAACAGACCCCGCGGTTTGGATCGAAGACTATCTCCTTCATATCCACATGGCCCGTGGTGACGATCTTCACGCCATCAAATATCTCCCACTCAAGCTTAAAGGACCAGCTCGGCATTGGCTTAATAGTTTGCCAGCAGAAGATGTTGGGAGGACCTGGAAGCCGCATTCCTTGATAACTTCCAGGGCACATATGTGCGACCACCAGACGCCGATGACCTAAGCCACATAATTCAGCAGCTAGACGAATCGGCCAGACAATTCTGGACACGGTTCTTAACCAAGAAAAATCAAATCGTCGACTGTCCGGATGCAGAGGCCCTCGCAGCCTTCAAACATAACATCCGCGATGAATGGCTTGCCCGGCACCTAGGACAGGAAAAGCTGAAATCCATGGCAGCCCTCACATCACTCATGACCCGCTTCTGCGCGGGAGAAGACAGCTGGCTAGCCCGCAGTAACAACCTCAACAAAAATTCTGGCAATCCGGATACCAAGGACCGCAATGGCAGGTCGCGTCGCAACAAGCACAAACGCCCCATTAACAACGATAATACCGAGGATACGGCAGTCAACGCCGGATTCAGAGGCTCCAAACCCGGTCAGCGGAAAAAGCCATTCAAAAGAACTACTCCGGGTCCGTCCAATTTGGACCGAATACTCGACCGCTCGTGCCAGATACACGGCACCCCCGAAAAGCCAGCTAATCACACCAACAGGGATTGTTGGGTATTCAAGCAGGCAGGCAAGTTAATTGCCGAAAACAATGACAAGGGGCTGCATAGCGATGACGAGGAAGAGACCCGGCCGCCGAACAATAGAGGACAGAAGGGTTTCCCCCCACAAGTGCGGACGGTGAACATGATATACGCAACCCACATACCCAAAAGGGAGCGGAAGCGTGCACTCAGGGACATATATGCGATGGAGCCAGTCGCCCCAAAGTTCAACCCATGGTCCTCCTGCCCGATCACTTTTGATCGAAGGGACCACCCCACCAGCATCCACCATGGCGAATTCGCCACATTAGTTCTAGACCCAATCGTCGACGGGTTTCACCTCACTAGAGTCCTGATGGACGGCAGCAGTAGCCTGAACCTGCTTTATCAGGATACATTGCGCAAGATGGGCATAGACCCCTCAAGGATTAAACCCACAAAGACGACCTTCAAAGGCGTCATACCAGGTGTAGAGGCCAATTGTACAGGCTCTGTGACACTGGAAGTGGTCTTCGGATCCCTGGATAACTTCCGAAGCGAGGAGTTAACCTTCGACATAGTTCCGTTCATGGCGGCTATCATGCCTTTGCTTTCGGACGAACGCGTTTGCAAAATTCAGCGCGTGCCGCACTATGCATACCTCAAGCTCAAGATGCCAGGCCCTCGAGTCATCACGGTCAATGGAAACATGAGCGCTCTCTCGAGCGGAGGAGCATACAGCGGCTCTCGTGGCAGAAGTGCAGAGCAGCCTCTTAAGGCAATTCTCGAGTCCGGCCGTTAAGAGACCGGACACTGCCAAGCGCGCCCGGAGTAACCTACAACAAGACCACCTGGCATGTTCCGAGCACGCGTAGCAATGCGGCCCCAACCCCAGCCCTTGCAAAATTGCAAAACCAGTACTCCCCGTACAAAACTACGCTCTGGGATACCATGGGCATAGGGGTAGGGGGACGACCATGGCAGGCCCAGAGTGCGGCTCAACCACACCAAGGGCTCCCAAGTGTGTCATCCTTTTTCTTTCCTTTTTTTTCTTTCTTTTTTTTCTTCTTATCCTTAGGACTCCGTTTACCAGAGGCCCTGTCCGGCAGTAGACCTGCCGAACTCACGATGCAACAGCCAGGGAAGAAGAAAGGCCACGCCGAGTATCCAGGTGGTCTCCATTACGAGCATTATACCTGTTTTACACACCATTCCGCAGCCTACCCCTGGAGGGGGACATGCTAAATAGTTTCACCCATTGCTTATCGCACTATTTGTATCGTTTTGCATTCATGGCAGTACTTTTTGAATAAACAATGCATCGCTTTTTGCCTACCACTTCATTCCTTTCTTATACATATGTTCATCTATGACATGTTGCATCCGTACACTTTGGTACGGCTAAATACACCAGGGGCTTAAGTTCCCCACATTATGGTGTGATAAGTCCGAACACTTTCACAAGTGCGGCACCCCGAACTTACAGCATTATATGCATCGGCTCCGAATCATGTCTTGGGTCAATAGTTGGGTTTGCCCGGCTCCCATGTTTTGGTACCTTACGTTCCGTTATATCGGCTAAGGTAGCGCTGGGAGAACCACTGCGATTGTGCCCCAGTTGAGCTGGGCGAGCACCTCAGTGGAGAAAGCTAAAACTAACCGTCATGATGAGGCGAGAGCCGGTCGCTGTTCAAGAGGTTTTTTCGAGTCCCTAAAGACTTATGCCGCTTAGAGCGAGGAACCGGCTTTGTCCGGCCCAGGCGTGGATAGCGCCCCAAATTCGGCCTTCCGAACACTAGGGGCTTCGCCGAAATTTAAAATTATAGAATTCTATGGCTAAGTGAGAGTGTTCAAGCATTATAAGTCCGGTTGCCTTGTTCGTTGTGTTGAGCGCCTCCCTAGATGGACCCAAAAATGGGAACAAGAGCGCTCAAGTTTATCCCAAACACTCCAAGCACTCGTGGCATGGGGGCTGAAGCCGACGACTTGCCATCTCTCAGATTTGAAAAACGGCCACACAGAAGGTAATATTTTAAATTAACAAGCGTTGCTTAGCGCATATGAACAAAGTTTTCAGCGCACAGGATAACAAAATGCGAGTCTACTCAAATATTACATCTTTGGAGCACTCACCCGCAATAATGCGGGCACCCTTCAGGACACCCTTATAATACATCTCGGGCGTGCGATACTCCTTGCCCGGCGGTGGCGCGTTCGTCACAAGCTTCTCAGCGTCCATCCTGCCCCAGTGCACCTTAGCACGGGCAAGGGCCCGACGGGCACCTTCAATGCAGGCGGAGTGCTTGATGACTTCAACCCATGGACAAGCATCCACCAGCCGCCGCACCAGGCCGAAGTAGCTCCCAGGCATGGCCTCTTTGGGCCACAGCCGAACTATGAGGCCCTTCATGGTCTGTTCGGCCACCTTGTGGAGCTCGACCAGCTGCTTCAGATGGTCGCTAAGTGGCACCGGATGTCCGGCCTCAGCATACTGAGACCAGAACACCTTCTCCGTCGAGCTCCCCTCCTCGGCTCTATAGAAAGTGGCAGCATCGGACACGCTACGGGGCAGATCTGCGAACGCTCCTGGAGAGCTCCGAATTCGGGTAAGTAACAGGTAATTCACTTTTACATGCTTGCTTTGCATGAAGAATGCCTTACCCGCCGCTATTTTCTTCAATGCCTCAATTTCCTGGAGGGCCTTGTGGGCCTCCGCCTTAGCGGCTTTGGCACTTTCAAGAGCCGATGCAAGCTCGGACTCTCGAGTCTTCGAGTCACGCTCCAAACTCTCGTGTTTTTCCACGAGAGCCTGGAGCTCTTGCCGTACCTCCGCCACCCGCGCCTCCTGCTTCTCTCGCTCGGCTCGTTCCGCGGCCGCATTGCATTCGGCCATGGACACCACCTCCTTAGGGTTGCCACCTCGTTCATAGCCCCTGGAGTACCCACGTTATCCTTGTTATTCCTCTTGCAACCAAATCCTTTTCTGTAAGGTACAACTTTCATAAGGTGTTACTCATCTTCCTTGTCCTCGAGCTGCTTCTTGGCACGGCCGAGCTCGCTCTCGGACCGCTCGAGGTTCTGCTTCAAGGCATTGACCTCCACAGTCAGTGCGGCAGAGATCAGCAGCACAGCCTGCACTCCCATATTGACATATTTTTGTTAAGACTCCTACGTATATCTTTTTAGATCCTCAGTCCGGCTTTTCTTTCCGAACACCAAACCGAGCATCAGGGTCTACTATCTATGCGGTACTATTTTACATATATTAAAATTCTTTCATCAAAGCCTGTTAGAAGGCTGCTGCACGCTTCGGTCAGCCCGCTTTTGGCGAGCTGAACCTTCTGAATCACCGCACTCATGACAGTGCGGTGCTCCTCTTTGATGGAAGCGCCGTTGAGTGCCTCCAGCAAGTTATCCGGCGCCTCCGGTTGGACGGAGGCCGCCGGCGTCACAGTCTTGCCCTTCTTACGAAGGGGCTGCCCGCCGGACTCCGGAACCACTGCAGGTTCCAGTGCGGAGTCCGGTCCAAAGTCCGGGAGGTTGCCTTGCGGCACCTCCGGGGCCTCCTCCTCCTGGTGGGCCCCTTTCCGGGATTCCACTTCAGCATCGTCGGCGTCACGGGGGGGAGGAGGCAGTCGGAAGTGAAGTGCTATTCACATCTGACGTACCCAAGGACCCGCTCGACGAAGCGGGAAGATCGTCCTTGGGCGGACTGCAGGGTTGTATGCGGCGTTAAAAGATGCTATGCGACAAAAAGATAAATTATGAGTTATTCAGGAGTCCGGATACTTATGATCTCGCTAGGGGCTGGGCCCTTGAGGGCCACTCCTCGTCGCCATCGCCGACGTTGGCAGAACATTCCGGGGGAAGGGTCCTCCCCTTCTTGGACCCTTCGGCCTCCCTTGTTGGGGAGGCCTTCCTCTTCTTCTCTCCCCCTGTTGGGGGAGAGGCCTCTTTCTTCTCCTCCTCATCCTCATGGGAGGAGTCCGCCTCGGAGTCATCAGACGATGAATCCGATAACACCTGACGCCGGGAACTCCTCCGGGTTCCCGTGGCCTTCTTATCCGGCACCACGTAAGGCGCCGAGACTAGCAGCCCTGTCAAACGGGCATCCGCTGGGTCTTCTGGAAGGGGAGCCGGACAGTTAACCTGTCCGGACGTCTCCTGCCAGGCCTGTTAAAGGCATTGGGAGTTTAGATCCCACATAGAGTCAAACTATGAAAAGCAAAGTGTCCCATAAAGGATAACATGGCTTACCTCGCCAGCCGGACGCTGCGAGCTGAATCCGCGATCTTCGGTAGCGGATGCGGGAGCCTCGGCGCCCTTGAACAGCACCTTCCAGGCATCTTCGTACGTAGTGTCAAAGAGCCCGCTCAAGGTCCGGTGCTGTGCCGGATCAAACTCCCACAAGTTGAAGTCCCGCTGTTGGCAGGGGAGAATCCGGCGGATGAGCATGAACTGGATTACGTTGACAAGCTTGAGCTTCTTGTTCACTAGGGTTTGGAGACAAGATTGGAGTCCGGTCAGCTCTTCCGAACTACCCCACAGCAGGCCCTTCTCTTTCCAGGAAGTGAGCCGCATGGGGATGCCAGATCTGAATTCGGGGACCGCTGCCCATTCAGGGTCGCGCGACTCGGTGATGTAGAACCACCCCGATTGCCACCCTTTGATGGTTTCCACAAAGGCGCCCTCGAGCCAAGTGGCGTTGGGCGTCTTGCCCACCATGTCGCCTCCGCACTCCGCTTGGCTGCCCTTCACAACCTTCGGCTTGACATTGAAGGTCTTGAGCCACAAGCCGAAGTGGGGCTGGATGCAGAGGAAGGCCTCGCACACGACGATAAACGCCGAGATGTTGAGGATGAAATTCGGGGCCAGATCATGGAAATCCAGGCCATAGTAGAACATGAGCCCTCGGACAAAGGGGTGGAGTGGGAAGCCCAGTCCGCAGAGGAAATGGGGAAGGAATACCACCCTCTCATGGGGCCCGGGGGTCGGGATGAGCTGGCCCTCGTCGGGGAGCCGATGCGCGATATCGCTGGACAAATATCCGGCGCTGCGTAGCTTCTTGATGTGCCCCTCCGTAACGGAGGAGGCCATCCACTTGCCTCCCGCTCCGGACATGGTTGGAGAAGGTTGAGGTGAGATGTGTGGACTTGGTATTTGGGCTCGAGCTCGAAAGCGGAGATGGATAAGCAAAGGAGGAAGAAGGCGTAGGTAAAAAGGTGGATCCTTATCCCCTTATATATGGGCGGACGAAACTATGCATCCCCACCAGCCTGGTAAAACTCGCTTATCTCCCAAGCGCCGCAATCAATGGCGCGGTTGGGTTACCCACATCCGTATTGATGGGAATCCCGAAATAAGGGGAACACGATCTCTGCTTAGACAAGACGTGCCAAGGAAACCGCTTCGCTAAATGCACTGAGGTGGTATGACAAAAACGATTCGAGTAAAGGCTTGGCCGTGGTGTGACGTCACGCCACGAAGTACGTCAGCAGATCGAACTTGTGTAAATATTATTCTCTCTACGGTGGTATGTGGAATTTATTTTGCAGAGCCGGACACTATCCTGGCGTTCACAATCTTCTATGAATTATTCGGAGGAGGAACCCGCCTTGCAATGCCGAAGACAATATGCATGCCGGACTCATCGTCATTGAAGCCTGGTTTAGGGGCTACTGAGGGAGTCCTGGACTAGGGAGTGTCCGGATAGCCGAACTATCATCATTAGCCGGACTCCAAGACTATGAAGATACAAGATTGAAGACTTCGTCCCATGTCCGGATGGGACTTTCCTTGGCGTGGAAGGCAAGCTTGGCAATACGGATATGTAGATCTCCTACCATTGTAACCGACTCTGTGTAACCCTAGCCCTCTCCGGTGTCTATATAAACCGGAGGGTTTTAGTCCATAGGACGAACAACAATCATACCATAGGCTAGCTTCTAGGGTTTAGCATCCTTGATCTCGTGGTAGATCCACTCTTGTACTACCCATATCATCAATATCAATCAAGCAGGAGTAGGGTTTTACCTCCATCGAGAGGGCCTGAACCTGGGTAAAAACATCGTGTCCCTTGTCTCCTGTTACCATCCGCCTAGACGCACAGTTCGGGACCCCCTACCCGAGATCCACAGGTTTTGACACCGATAGTGGCCAATATTTTCCATATTAGGTAGGTTATTCTCAAGATGATTGTTTATTCACTTGTCGTTGCACGAGAGTGTGGAAGGTAATAGGGATGCCCAGTCCTGAAATGCAAAAAAATACTATGATAATAAATTCCTTTGAAAGTGTTGGTATGGAAGGCACCCATGAATACGACAAGCCATGGATTGTGAAAGAATGGTGGAAAGGAAATAAAGTTTATTTTATGTTTGGGAACCGCCTGTGATTTATCTAGCATGGAAGATATTGGGAATTCTCAATCGTTTTCGTTGAAGGGAAAAGCATGCCTCTCAAAACAATTTTTTCTCTCAATTTAAGCTTTAAGCTCTTGCACCTCTACAAATCTCTGCTTCCCTCTGCGTAGGGCCTATCTATTTACTTTATGCAATTTCTTTTATTTCCGAGTCTCCATCTTCTCTTACAAAGCACCAACTAGGGAACACTATTATCGTACTAGTGCATTGGATATAGCTAATATTTGAGTGTGTTTCATGAATGGATCAATGACTGAGCATGATGGGCTAGGGATAGCTTTCTTTAGCGTTGATATTTTGAAAGACATGGTTGCTTGTTGATATGCTTGAGTATTGACGTCTTCATGTCAATTATGGACTATTGCTTTGAATCACCTAAAGTCCAAATGTCCATGCTACAAAAGAAAAGAATATGTGATTAACATGTTAGGCAACATCCAGATAAAAAATTCTATTTTTATCATTTACCTACTCGAGGATGAGCAGGAATTAATCTTGGGGATGCTGATACGTCTCCAACGTATCTATAATTTTTTATTATTCCGTCCTGTTATAGTATCAATCTTGGATGTTTCATATTCATTTACTAGCAACTTTATATCATTTTTTGGGACTAACCTATTGACATAGTGGCTAGTGCTGTTTTTTGCTTGTTTTTTTACTTTGTAGAATATCAATATCAAATGAAGTCCAAATGCCATGAACCTTTTTGGAGATTTTTTTCTGGTGACAAGAGATGCCGAAAGCTTCTGGAGGCCACGAGATGAGGCCCGTGGGGCCCACTAGGCACCAGGGCGCGCCCTGGTGGTAGTGGAGCCCATGGGACCAGCCTTACCTTGCCCCCGACTCTATAAATACTTTAAAAACCTAGAAACCCTAGGGGAGTCGACGAAACACTTTTTCCACCGCCGCAAGTTCCAGAAACATGACATCCAATCTAGAGGCCTTTTTCGGCACTCTTACCTTGCCCCTGATTATCTATGAATATTATTTGAGTCTTCTCTGAACTCTTTTATGCATGATTTAAATAGCTTTGTATTTCTCTCCGATATATTGATTTGGTTTGGCCAACTAGATTGATCTATCTTGCCATGGGAGAGGTGCTTTGTGATGGGTTCAATCTTGCAGTGTCCTCACCTAGTGACATAGTAGGGGTAGCGAGGCACGTATAGTATTGCTGCCGTTAAGGATAAAAAGATGGGGTTTATATCATATTGCTTGAGTTTATCCCTCTACATCATGTCATCTTGATTAATGCATTGCTCTGTTCTTTTGAACTTAATACTCTAGATGCAGGTAGGAGTCGGTCGATGTGTGGAGTAATAGTAGTAGATGCAGAATCGTTTCGGTCTACTTGTCACGGATGTGATGCCTATATTCATGATCATTGCCTTAGATATCATCATAACCATGCGCTCACTACAAGAAATATGTCAACTAGTGACCTTCTGTTAGTGACCCTGGAAGAATTGGTCATAGATCTATGACCATTTCAGACCAATTGGTCAAAAGCTGTTCGGGGGGCTCCAAACCCTAAACTATAACGACCATTTTGGTCAGGAAGGTCGTAATTTCCTTACACGAAATGGTCATAAAGCAGATAGCACTGGTCCGCTTCCTTATTTCTAGCTAATCATGACCAATATAGATGGTCATAACCTTGTAAATTGTGGTGGGTTTCTATGACTAGGCGCCACCTCATCAGTTTTGCCTATGTGTCATGTCCATGTGGCAGTTTTTGCCCTAGGTTGTGAAGCAACCTATATTTCTGTCTTTCCAAAATTCCCAAAAAAATCTCATAAATTCTTTGGGTCATATCTTCGTCAAATATGTAAAAAACATTCCTTGCCTAGTTCAAAAATAATTCGAAAATATTCATTTTCCTATTTTGTTCAGAAAAACACTTTATGAAGGAAGTACCACTTTGGCATGTCCAAATGGAATCCATTTTCTACAGTGCTTTCCTATGCCCAAATAACCATCCTCCACCAAATGCCAGCTCAATCCATTCATTATTTTGAGCCCAGCTTCAACATTCGTATTTATGTCCAATGTTGTACTTTGCAAAGCAAGTACCACCTAGGCTCCTCCTTTTGAGCTGAAAATTTGTGAAGACGGTCTTCTTAGTAACTAATCATCCTCAGCCAAAACTCACGCCCATTAGCCATGTGCATTTCCCGTACTGCTAATCAAACACTTGGCTGCTCATTCATGTTTGAGCATCGATCGGTCTCCTCGTGAGAATCTTATGTTGTGATTTTCTTCCTAGCACCTACCTGGGGAGTGCCCAACCCACTAGACATGCCTAGGCCGCCTAGAACACATGGCAATGCCACGGTCACGGGGTGACCACGCGGCGAGCATGCGAGTTTACGCGCTCTAAAGTTGGGGCCCTCGGCCACCGTCCAAACCTCGACGTATTGCCACAAAACCATGTATTTATGATGAAATAGGTACTTATGTGACTAGAAATGATTTTTGGAAAAAATAAATAGCAAACTATGAGGCAGTTGCAGTTCAAATTTGACCCGCTTCCTGCTGAATCGGCAGGAATTTGTCTTTTTCACCAGAGGTGGATCAAAACTTTTGACACCCAACCATTTTGTCAATTGTGCATTAAATATGGCCTAGTATTTTAGAAAATTGATTTGGTCCAATTTTGCAACAAATATATGGTAGGTCCTTCACAAAAAAAACTCATTTCAGGCACTCGGAAAATGGAAAATGAATTTTCCGTGCAAAGAAAATGAAAACTCCCTTAGGCAACATTGTTTGGAATTCCAAGATACACCCTTGTGCACAATAGGAGATCATTTGAACAAACTATGCCATGAATGTGGCCATAAGATTGGTCATTTGACTTGAAAGCCATGAATCTTCACGCATGATAGCTCATTTTTTAGAACACTTTTTTAAAATAATTTCTGTATTACAAGTTTATTTTTCCTGGAACATTGGTCACATATAATGACACAATGCGAAGGTTTTCCAATTTTTTGTTTTTGTTTTGAATTTTTTATGCCCGTTTCAAAATGCGGTCAAAACAGCGTGCTTGACCGTTCCTAGCTATCGGTTGAATCTTGGAAAATTTTGATGTTTCTCTAATTAAATAGATACTTATGTACCTAGAAATTGTTTTTGGAAAAAATAAATAGTAAACTATGAGGCAGCTGCAGTTCAAATTTGACCCGCTTCCAACTGAATCGGCGGAGATTTGTCTTTTTCACTAGAGTGGATCAAAACTTTTTACAGGCAACCATTTTGTCAATTGTGCATTGAATATGTCCTAGTATTTTATAAAATTGATTTGATCCAATTTTTCAACAAATATTTGGTAGGTCCTTCACAAAAAAACCTCATTTGGGGCACTCAGAAAATGGAAAATGAACTTTCCATGCACAGAAAATGAAAACTACCTTAGGCAACATTGTTTGGAATTCCATGATGCACCCTTGTGCACAATATAAGATCATTTGAACAAACTGTGCCATGAATGTGGCCATAAGATTGATCATTTTGCTTGAAAGCTATGAATCTTCACGCATGATAGCTCATTTTTGAGAACACTTTTTAAAAATAGTTTCCGTATTACAAGTTTATTATTTTTCTTGGAAACTTGGTCACATATAATGACACAATGCTAAGGTTTTCCAATTTTTTGAATTTTTTATGCCCGTTTCAAAATGTGGTCAAAACAACAGGCTTGACCGTACCTAGCTAGTGGTTGAATCTTGGAAAACTTTTGATGTTTCTCTGATTAAATAGATACTTATGTACCTAGAAATGATTTTTGGAAAAAATAAAGAGCAAACTATGAGGCAACTGCAGTTCAAATTTGAACCGCTTCCAGCTGAATTGGCAGAGATTTGTCTTTTTCACTAGAGGTGGATCACAAGTTTTTTCACCCAACCATTTTATCAATTGTGCATTAAATATGGCCTAGTATTTTATAAAATTGATTTGGTCCAATTTTGCGACAAATATTTGGTAGGTCCTTCACAAAAAACCCTCATTTGGGGCACTCGGAAAATGGAAAATGAATTTTCCGTGCAAAGAAAATGAAAACTCCCTTAAGCAACATTGTTTGGAATTCCAAGATGCACCCTTATGCACAATATGAGATCATTTGAACAGACTATGCCATGAATGTGGCCATAAGATTGAGCATTTGGGTTGAAAGCCATGCATCTTCACACTTGATAGCTCGTTTCTGAGAACACTTTTTTAAAATAATTGCCGTATTACAAGTTTATAATTTTTGATGGTAACTTGGCACATATAACGACACAATGCGATAGTTTTGCAATTTTTTTGATTTTTTTGAGTTTTTTAAGCCCGTTTCAAAATGCGGTCAAAACGGCGGGAATGACCGTTCCTAGCTAGTGGTTGAATCTTAGAAAACTTTTTGTGTTTCTATGATTAAATAGATACTTATGTACCTATAAATGATTTTTGCAAAAAAAATAAAGAGCAAACTACGAGGCAGCTGCAGTTCAAATTTGAACCGCTTCCACCTGAATCGGCGGAGATTTGTCTTTTTCACTAGAGGTGGATCAAAACTTTTTACACTCAACCATTTGGTCAATTATGCATTAAATATGTCCTAGTATTTTAGAAAATTGATTATGGAAAATTTTGAAACAAATATTTGATAGGTCCTTCACAAAAAAAATCATTTTGGACATTCAAAAAATGGAAAATGTTTTTTTTGCCAAAAGCTCATTTCTCATGACATATTTTAAAAGATATTTATCTTATTTCATGTTTGTTACTTTTCCTGAAAACTTATTCACATTTGGTGACACAATGAGAAGGTTTTTCATTTTCTTTTTGATTTTTCTCAGGTCATAAAATAGCTGATATGAGTTTAACATGTTATTTTTAGTCAACTACGACCAATTTAAATGGTCATAACATGGTACTGTATTCTGATTGGTCTGTGGACGTCTCACGCGGATCGTGCACGAAACACCGTCGGATGGTCGCGGATCCAACGACAGTCCTCGACCCACCACACCAACTCCAAGCCCACCTAAGCCGAAACCCTACCTCTACTCGTGGAAGTTTTCCATCTACCCCCCGCCTCCTTTCTTTCTCTGCCCCTCGCTCCCTCACGCACCCACAATCCCTCCCCCGAAACCCTTGCCGCCGCCACCTACGCCTCTTGTTCTGGCGTGTTCCGACGGGCCTCGCCGGCACGCAGCCCAGATCCGAGCTCCCGTGCCTTTGCTCTTCCCTCCCCTCCGGCCAGATCCGCCTCTCGCGTCCCCGATAGCTCATCCCCAACCCCTTCCCACGGTTAGGATTTCGCGGGTGGCGTTTGAGGGAGTCCTAGACTAGGGGGTGTCCGGGTAGCCGAACTATCATCTTTGGCCGGACTCCAAGACTATGAAGATACAAGATTGAAGACTTCGTCCCGTGTCCGGATGGGACTTTCCTTGGCGTGGAAGGCAAGCTTGGCGATATGGATATGTAGATCTCCTACCATTGTAATCGACTCTGTGTAACCCTAGCCCTCTCCAGTGTCTATATAAACCGGAGGGTTTTAGTCCGTAGGACGAACAATAATCATACCATAGGCCAGCTTCTAGGGTTTAGCCTCCTTGATCTCGTGGTAGATCTACTCTTGTACTACCCGTATCATCAATATTAATCAAGCAGGATTAGGGTTTTACCTCCACCGAGAGGGCCCGAACCTGGGTAAAAACATCGTGTACCTTGTCTCCTGTTACCATCTGCCTAGACGCACAGTTCGGGACCCCCTACTCGAGATCCGCCGGTTTTGAGACCGACATTGGTGCTTTCATTGAGAGTTCCTCTGTGTCGTCACCTATAGGCCCGATGGCTCCTTCGATCATCAACAACGACGCGGTCCAGGGTGAGACTTTTCTCCCCGGATAGATCTTTGTATTAAGCGGCTTTGCTGCGGGCAATTAAGCAGCCATCTGGAGCAGATCGAAAGTTACGCCCCTGGCCATCAGGTCAGACTTGGAAGTTTGAACTATACGGCTAACGTCCGCGGACACTCGATCTTCGACGGGTTCGGGCCACAGTCAAGCGCGTCGCACTGTCACGATGGGCATGATCTAGCTCTGACACTGGACAGTGCCTTGGAGGCCGCAGAAGTGTTTGCTCCGACCCTTAGCTCGGAGCCGACTGCACCGATCGAGGACGGGTGGCTGGACACCGCCTCGGGGGCTGTTACCTCTATGGCGATAGAGCGAATACCAATCTGTCGCCTTCGAAGCTTCGTGACTCGAGGTGCCGGACTCCTCTCCGGACTCCGAACCTTCGCGCCCGCTAATCGAATCCGATTGGGCGCCGATCATGGAGTTCATGCGCGGACATCTTTCAGCACTCGCCTTTTGGCGACATCCTGAATTCACTAAAGTCTCTCTCTTTATCAGGAGAGCCCTGACCGGACTATGGTCAGGTAGGTTGGGATGCGGACGACGAAGATATTCAACGCCCACCCACCACCCACTTTGTAGACACTGTCGATGACTTAACCGATATGCTAGACTTTGACTCCGAAGACATCAACGGTATGGACGACGATGCCGGAGACGATGAAGAACCAGCACCTACAGGGCACTGGAAGGCCACCTCAACTCACGATGTATATATGGTGGATACACCTAAAGGAAGCGATAACGAGGAACAACGAGACGCTACGAAGGATAATTCCCTCGAAAAATAGTCAAAACGGCAATGTAAGCGCCGCTCAAAGTCCCGCCTCGACAACAAAAGCACCCATACAGACCCAACTATAGAGCAGGGCAAACCGGTGGACGACGAACATGCCCCCGAGCAACCATCCGAACAGGATAAATTGGATAAACAATCCGTCCCCGGCGAAAACAACAGTCTGGACGATCTCACAGCGGACACACCGTTGGAGCAGAAGAACCTCCACAAAAGGCTCATCGCCACTGCACGAAGTCTGAAGAAGCAGAATAGGAAGCTCAAAACAGCGGAAGACGTACTCAGAATGAGAAGGAGCAAAGTACTCAAGACCGCAGACAAATACGGCGATAGTCGCCAAACAAAGAGCTACCTGAAGCGCAAACTACTGCCCGAATTTGACGAGGAGGCCGTAGAGCCCCCACAATCAAAGAACAAAGAGGCCGCCCAGTCGGATAGACGACCACATGACAAACAAAGAGCGGCAAGAGGCGCCGCACACAAGCCGACACGCGATCCACATAAGGATCCTCACAAAAAGGATGGCCTGGTTAGGTCCATCTATGGGCCAAGAAAGCAAGCTCTAGAAAGCAATACAACACGTCGAGTATTGAACATCACGGCACACCCAAATCTGGGCGCGCACACCCCTATGTTTCACCGATGAGGTCTTTGGATCATGAATTTCAGTGATTCAAGCCCGTAAACATAGAGGCATCTGACGGAACAACAGACCACAGAGTGCGGATTGAGGATTACATCCTGCACATACATATGGCTAGAGGAGATGACCTCCACGCCATAAAATACTTACCCCTCAAGCTCAAAGAGCCAGCCCGGCATTGGCTCAATGGCCTCCCAGAAAATACCATTGGAAGTTGGGAAGAGCTCGAGGATGCGTTTCGGGCAAATTTTCAGGGGACTTATGTCCGCCCTCCGGATCTGAGACGATTTAAGTCACATAACTCAACAACTTGGGAGAGTCAGCCCGCAAATTCAGAACAGGTTCCTCACCAAAAGAACCAAATAGTCATTGTCCGGACGTGAAGCCTTAGCAACCTTCAAACATAACGTCCGAGATGAATGGCTTGCGGACACCTCGGCCAGGAAAAGCCAAGAACAATGGCCGCACTAACAAGCCTCATGACCCGCTTTTGCGCGGGAGAGGATAGCTGGCTGGCAAGATGCAGCACCAGCGACCCAAGTACATCTGAGGTCAGGGATGGAAATGGGAAGCCACGACGCAGCAAGGACCAGCGCCGGACTAAGGGAAATGGTCCAAAGAGCATGGTAGTCAACGCCAGATTCAAAAGCTCCCGGCAGGACAACAAAAAACTGCCTCTCAAGGACAACAGCGACGAGCTATCCAACCTAAACAAAATCTTGGACAAGATATGCCAAATCCACAGTACCTCCGGGAAGCCTCCAAACCACACCCACAGAGATAGTTGTGTCTTCAAACAGTCCGGCCGACTCAATGCCGAACACAAGGGGCTCGACACAACAAGTGAGGACGATGACGAACCCCACAAGCAGAGCACCGGAAAACAAAGGAATTTCCCACAAGAGGTCAAAACAGTAAACTCACTTCAAGTGACAATAGGAAAAAAATAAATGGCGCCCATTAAAATCAGCGCGCCGCACGGTCCACCCCAACGGAGTCCCGACACTGGATGTCAAAACCAATCACTTTCGACCATCAGGATTACTTCGGAAGTATCCGGAACGCAGGATGGACTGCTTTGATATTAGATCCTATAATCGACGGACTACAATTTACACAAGTCCTAATGGACGGCGACAGTGATCTAAACCTGCTATATCAGGACACAATCCACAGAATGGGGATAGACCTAACCAAAATGCACCATAGCAACACTTCCTTTGAAGGAGTGATGCCAGGCCCATATGCCCATTGTACGGGCTCTCTACCACTAGAAGTCGTGTTCGGCTCATCCGACAACTTCCGTCGTGAAAAGTTAGTCTTCCATATCGCCCCATTTAAAAGTAGCTATCAAGCACTATTGGGACACGAAGATTTCGCCCGCTTTAACGCAATACCGCATTATGCATCTCTTACACTCAAAATGCCCGGTCCACGCGGCATCATCTCATTAAAGGGAAACTCCGAGTGTTCCGGAAGAAAGTGAGACTGCCTTGACAACCACACACTAATCCGGCTTTGCTGATCAAAGCACCTAAACAGGTCATTCAGATCCCGGACACGGTTAGGCGAGTCCGGCATAAATAAACAAGGGGCTTACCAGCCGCGTACCCCCTTACAAGGGGCTGCACGCATGTACAATAAGAGACAATAAAGCTCAATTTCATTCATTTTTGAATTATACTCTGTTTATACATTTTTCGCACGATCCTTCTTTACAACTAAGTTCTTCTCTTTTACAAATGAACACCGTGCTACACCCGTCCAGGATACGGCACAATGGATACACAGGAGCAGGCGTGCAGTAGGGACCCATTGCAAGGATTCTTTTCAGATTAAGACCCTGCATAAACCTTTCTTCTTGTGTCTTGTTGATGCACATCCTCGGTTTCTTACTATAACCGAGGAGGAGGCTGGCGTTTTGGCATCGGCGCGTCGAAATTTTTTGCGTGCACGGACATTAGGGGCTTAGGGCATTGTTCTCGCCCGTTTTTATAAAGACCGAATACCTTAGGGAGTGTTCGGCGTCTCGAGTTAGGCCTTATATGCATCAGCTCCGAATCATGTCTTTGGTCAAATGTTGGGTTTGCCCAGCTCCTGTGTTTTGCTGCCTTACGTTCCGCTCTATCGGCTAATGCGGCACCAGGAGAACTACTGCGATTGTGCCCCGGTTCGTCCAGGTGAGCACCTCAGCAGAGAAAGCCGAAAACTGACTGTCATGATATAGCGAGAGACTGGTCAACCACTTGATCGACCACCGGAATGTTTAGAATTCCTCCGCTTTAACAAAGGACCGTTTCCCGGTCAGGCACATACGCGCCCCGAATTCAGAGAACGCGGTGCCCCTAGGGGCTATATAGTAGCCCCACCATCGAACTCCTATGGCTAAGTGAAAGTGATAAAGCATTATAGTACGGTTGCCTAGTTTGCTATGCTATCACCTCCTTCACAGGACCAAGACGTTGGATTAAGTGTGAAAACGCGCTTTTTTTGCAAACACCCCCGCACTATGTGGGCGTAAGCCAAGACTGCCATCTTTCAGGTTATATACACATATACATTAACAGCCGCACATGAGGTATTTCAATACTTGAACGCACAAGTATAAAAAGCCCTTATATTATATTTGAAACATGGTTTCACAAATCATACATGTCATTTGAACATAACATTTTCCGAGCACTGCGTCTCTATTAAACGAGCGCCCTGCAGGACTTCCTCAAAATAGTGCTTGGCAGGTAATCGGCTTCTTTCCGAATCCTGGGATGCAACGTCAGTGGCCTTCATCTCTGTCCAGTATGTATTGACACGGGCAAGAGCCATCCGTGCACCCTCTATGCATGCCGACCGTTTCATCGCATCAATATGCGGCACCGCATCAATGAACTGCTGCACCAAGCCAAAATAACTCTTTGGCTCAGGCCTTTTCGGCCACAAATGAGTCACGACATCCTTCATGGCAAGTCCAGACAACCTATTCAGCTCAACCCATTCGGCTAACCGATCGGTTAATGGAAGTGGACGCTCTGGACTATGAAACTGCGACCAAAAAAGCTCTTCCATTCCGTGATCCTTTTGGCCTCGGAAGTGCGCGACCACGTTTGCGGCACTCGCCGCCAAATCCATATAAGCATCCTACGCACCCCACAGCTGGCCCAACTGAGCATACTTCGGATCCGTGAACTTCCTCCGCAGCAGAAAGGGCTTTCCAGCCGTGATATCCCCGGCTTGACGAAGCTCCTCCTTTATAGCTCTCATCGCCGAGCGGGCATCCTTGGCTTCGGCGGTGGCCTTGTTCAGGTCCTCTTGGTCCGCTCGGCGTTCCTTTTCAAGAAACTCGCAACGGTCGGTAGCATTCTTCAGCTTCACGACCATCTCGGCCATTTCCTCACTGCTTCGGCAGTGAGCAGCCTGTAAGGCTTTTAGCTCTTCGGCCGCCTTCAAGGCAGCCGCATTACTTTTTCTGGCTTGCTCCTTGGCTCGGGCGTGCTCCGCCCGAAGGTCCTCCATAGCAACGGCACCAACTGCATTAAGCATACATGTTGTAAGGCACGGGCGTCAAGCTCCCTTACCGGTGTCCGCGGAGAAGCCACATACCTTGTGACTTGTCAAGTCGCTTATTGACCAGCATGATGTCCGCATCCGCAACGTCAAGTTGCCGCTTCAGTTCGGCAAATCCATCGATCCGGTGGCCACCGAACGCTCCGCCACCTATATAGGAAGGGCAACATCTTATAACTGAGATTATGATCCTCGGCACGCTGTCACCTTTGACAACGTACCGAGTCTCAGGGGCTACTATCTTGTCACGCCCAATATGCGAACCTATCCAAAAGGAACTCGAAGGTCCCACCAAGGATAGACCCGCATATTGAAACGCTTTTGCAAGGTGGATATCATTACATCAACATTACATAATAGATGGGGGTACATACAAGAGGCAAGCAATGCCACATGAATACAACATCATCTTACATAAGAGCACCATCCAACTACGGATGAAACACAAACAGAAACTCAAACGACATCCACCCTGCTAGCCCAGGCTGCCGACCTGGAACCTATCCCCTGATCGAAGAAGAAGCAGAAGAAGAACTCCAAAACAAGCAAACATCACTCTCGCGTCATGATCATCGCATAATCCTGTACCTGCAACTGTTGTTGTAGTAGTCTGTGAGCCACGAGGACTCAGCAATCCCATTACCATGGGTATCAAGACTAGCAAAGCTTAATGGGAAAGGAAGGGGTAAAGTGGTGAGGTTGCAGCAGCGGCTAAGCATGATATGGTGGCTAACATACGCAAATGAGAGCGAGAAGAGAGCAAGCGGAACGGTCGTGAAGCTAGCAATGATCAAGAAGTGATCCTGAACTCCTACTTACGTCAAACATAACCCAGAAACTGTGTTCACTTCTCGTACTCCGCCGAGTAGAGACCATCACGGCTACACACGCGGTTGATGTGTTTTAATTCGGATCTGGTGTCAAGTTATCTACAACCGGACATTAACAAATTCCCATCTGCCACATAACCGCGGGCACGGCTCTCGAAAGTTTATACCCTGCAGGGGTGTCCCAACTTAGCCCATGATAAGCTCTTGCGATCAACGAAGGATATTCCTTCTCCTAGGAAGACCCGATCAGTCTCGGAATCCCGGTTTACAAGACATTTCGACAATGGTAAAACAAGACCAGCAAAGCCGCCCGATGCGCCGACAATCCCGATAGGAGCTGCACATATCTCGTTCTCAGGGCAACACCGGATAAGTCAAGCTACGAGTAAAACCAGGCCTCGAGTTTCCCCGAGGTGGCCCCGCAGGCTACTCGGTTCGGACCAACACTTAGACAAGCACTGGCCCGGGGGGGCTAAAATAAAGATGACCCTTGGGTTGGCCGACCCAAGGGAAGGGTATAGGTGGTGGTGAGGCAAATGGTAAAACCAAGGTTGGGCCTTGTTGGACAAGTTTTATTCAAAGCGAACCGTCGGGGTCCCATAAATCACCCGACCACGTAAGGAGCATAAAATCCGGGAACAAAACACGGTATGATGCGAAACTAGGCGGCAAGAGTGGAACAAAACACCAGGCATAAGGCCGAGCCTTCCACCCTTTACCAAGTATATAGATGCATTAATAATATAAGAGATATTGTGATATCCCAACATAACCGAGCAATCTTCAACTTCACCTGCAACTAACAACGCTATAAGAGGGGCTGAGCAAAGCGGTAACATAACCAAGCAATGGTTTGTTAGGAAGGGTGTCAAAGGTTAGAGGTTCATGGCAATTTGGGAGGCTTGAAGAACAAGTGATAGGAAGCACAGCATAGCGATAGAACGAAACAACTAGCATAGCAATGATAGTAGTGAGATCCAGGGTAGCGGTCATCTTGCCTGAAATCCCGCTTGGAAGAAGAACGAGTCCATGAAGAAGATGAACGGGCGTAGTCGAAAGAATCCTCACAATCGCAACATTACCGGAACTATCAAGAAGAAGCAACACCGGAAAGAAACAAACAACATGGTAAATGCACAAGCATAAACATGGCATAATGCACAATCAAGTATGATGCATGTCCGGTTTAATGAGGCATGGCATGGCAAAGTGCAACAAACAATACTACATGTTAAGTGGAGCTCAATATGCAATGAGTTGCATATTGACAAAACACCACATGCAATTATTTAGTTTGATCTCGTTTAAACTACCAAACAATATTAAATGTTGTTAAACATGGCAAGAGGTGAAGCATATGGAAACTAACTATTTAGGCAAGTTTAAATGAGGCCGGAACAACAAATAACATTTCCGGAAAATCCTCATATGCAATTTATGAATTTGCTACTGTTCTGCCCTAAACCATATTTTATTGTTGTTAAACAGTAAACTAAAGTGGACCATGTTAAACTAGGCATTTTTCCACCCCATTTACATATAAAGTTTATTAGAAATGGAGCTACAGTTATTTAGTTATGAAATAAAACATTTTAACATGGCATTTAAGCAAATTAAATGCAAACATCATTTTAAACATTTTAAACATGGATGAAAATGGCATAATGTGAAACTAGAGGAAAATCTAAGCATTTTACATATATAATTTGTTTTAAACCGATGCATGGTTGTGGAGTTATTATATGCATGAACAACAGGGGTCAATCTGTAAATATGCAGTTTTCTGGAAATTAGACAAATTCTCTGACGCTGAAAAAAAAACAGACGCGAGCCAGAACTGGCTGGGCCAACAGTGAAAAAAAAGGAGGCGCTGGGGGTGACCTCACCCATGGGCCAAGGCCCGGTTGAGGAAGAGGAGGCGGGCGGGGGCGCCGGGTCAAGCGGGAAGGGCGACAGTGGCCGTGCCGCTGGCGGTCTGCAGTCAACGCGAAGTGGGGGAGTCGCTGCTGCTCAGAATGGCCCGAACAGAGGCGACATCAGCGAGTTCAGTGGCGATCGCAGAGAGGCAGAGGCGCGATGCAGAGGCATGGGACCTACGGGCGCGGTGGAATCGGGCAGTCCGAGGGTCGGGGAGGCGGTTCCCGCGACGAGGAACTCCAGCAGTGGCGCTGCTCGATCGAGCGAAGTAGGCCGGGGCCGTCCTGCTTGTGCAGGGGCGAAGCAGAGGAGGCGAGCGGTGCTCGATGCAGAGGAGGCGCAGGGGACTTGGTGGCCGGTAGCGGGGCTTGCGGCGGTGCAAGATCCGGCCTGTGCTTGCCGTATCCGGTGCGGAGGAGGACGGGAATGGATTCACAGTGGACCGAGGCAGGTCGGGGACGGCAACAGTGGAGCTCCGGGGTAACGATGACCTCTTGTGATTGCTGATAGAGGTAGAGACGAAGAATCGGCCGCAGGGTTCAGAGAGGTCGCGAGGTTCAGGCGGGGATGGGCGCCGGTGACGCGGACGAGGTGAAGGCCTCCGACGGAGAAGCTCCAGGCGGTGGCACAGCAAGATCAGGGATGCGAGCATCCATGGTGTCGGGTTCCTGCTAGAGAAGGGAGAGGCGAGAGAGATTAGAGAGGTTGAGAGGGAGAGAAGCAGGGGGTAAATGAAGAGAAGGCAGGGCGTGGCGACCTAGTGGTTGCCGGTGGTGGCGCTGGTCTTCGGACGGCGAGGCGAGGAGGAGGCCAGGGAAGAGGCAGGGCTCGCTGCAGGATTAGGGCGGCTGCGCTGCGGTGGTTGGCTCGCTGGGGAAATCAAGGGAGAGGGTCGAAGGCTGCTAGATGGATGGACTTGATGGGTGGCGGCTGCAGCTGATCCGAGGAGGAAGGAGGCTGGCTGCAAGATGGATTTGGGAAAATCCCGAGGTGGGAGGAGACAAGAGGAGTGGCGGCGGTGGTGGAATGGGAAGGATGGGACATTGCTCCTAAAAATTAGGGTTGGTCTGCTTATATAGCAAAAGAATTTTAGGAAGGGGCTAGAATGACCCTCCGATCGTAATCGGATGGCTGAGAAAATATAGGTTAGGACGTTCAATTAAGAAAATGGAGATGTTTTGTAGATATTTGGGGATGATCCGGACCCAACGGTCACGACCGACCGGTTCGGGTTCGGGGCAGTTTTCGGACGCGCGCAAGAGGGGTTTGGCAAAATGCCATGGAGACAAGGGGTTTTGATGAGCTCAGAAAAGAGAGAGAAGAGAGCGGTCCAATTGGTCTGAGAGAAGGTCAACAAGGACAAGCGGTCTGACAACAGGTCAACGAAGACAAATAGAGAAGCGGTAACTACGAACGGCTACGAGGTTTTATGAAAACATGCGGATGCAATGCACTTGATGCCATGAGATGAAATGCAAGACATGAACACAATGCAAAACAAAAGGCAAAACCCAACCACGGAGGAAATAACATAACACATCTCCGGAAAAGGCAAGAGTTGGAGTTACGTATATGGAAAGTTGTATCCGGGGCGTTACAACACTCCACCACTACGAGAGGATCTAGTCCCGAGATCTAGGATGGCACCGGAGGGAAAGGAAGAGAAAGATAAGAGGTAAACTAAGTTGCTTCTTCGACAAACGAGTGAAACCATGAACCTTGAGAGGTTGAGCAAAAAGAAAGAAAACAGTGAAGATGAACAAGATTTCAAACCATCCGTTAGAAAAGAGGAACGAGGAACATGACGATAACTTGAAGGTTGAAAGACATGGAAATAAGAGCTTCACGAACGAAAAGAATATGACCACCTAGGTATAATGAGATAGCCAAGGAACAAGAATGACAGAATTTGGACAGTACTCCGGTAGAAAAGAGAAGAAAACTTGATGAGATGAAAAGATATTGAAGAGATGATACAACACTCCGGTTAAATGGATAAGCAAGAAAAGAACACGATCCTCACAAAACGAGGTGATGGGTGAAGAGCACAACATCACAATGCCTCCATAACGAAAGAATAGAAGTTAGACCGTTGGGATAAAGGGACAGAGAAGAAAATGACAACTTTTGCCACAAGTGAACTTGGAAAGCATCCTTGCAAAGAAGAATCGAACGGAGTTGTTGGAAAATAAACAACGAGAAGCACAAGCTTGTTATGGGCTTATGGCAAACATCTCAAAATGATGAGGTGACAACCGGCCACAAATGGAAACCATTGATTTGATTGAGAGCACCAAAGAGATGAAAACTTCTTCCACCAAGAGGATAAAGATCAAGCTTGGGTCATGCATAATCACCACAAATAGCAACAACCCTTAAGGAAGAGCTTTAGGTGAAATCTGACACAAGATAACTCCAACGAAGAAGTTGATTGGTCGAAAAGATCTCTTGAACGAAGAGAAAATGATGGATTTAAAATATCTCATTCTTGACAACATATGAATCATGAAACATGAAGGAAATTGTCAAGAGTGACATAACACCACCTCAAAAGATAAGGTAGAAAGAATTGCACTTTGGAATGCAAGATGAAGAATACTTGAGCTCCTCAAAACAAAACATGTGTTGAACACCATGTTTATCTTAGAGTATAGCTTGGAGGATCATAACTTCGAGAGAAAACTTGAAGAACAATTGAAGGAAGAAAGGAATCCTTGACGAACCACCATGTAGAGCCTCAATGAAGAACTCCGGTAATAAAAGGATGATAAAAAAAAGAAAGAGAAGTTGAAAACACAAGGTGAAGCCTTGCAATGATTTAGAAGGAGCTTCGCGATGATGTAACTGAGAAAACTTGGAACTCCGAAAAAGGAAAAGATGAAACACTAGAACCCTGGATTACTTCATCATGAACAATCTCCGGAAGAAAAGAATTGAATCACCTTGAGGAAATAAGAATAAGATTTATTGTATGCTTATCCTTCATCAAATTAAGTTGATGACAAGCAATGGATTTGGCATAACTTATTCTTCTTGAGGGATTAAGAATAGAGATAGCGCAAACTTGAGAAGGTATTGATGGAACCACCGGTGGGATTGAAACAAAAGAATGAATGAATTAATATGATAACGAAGGAAGTGAAATCTTGAACGAACCACCGTAAGAATTGAAAATGAAAATAGCAAAGGCACAATTCATCGGGAAGAATTGGAAAACGAATGAAGATACTTGAGGGGATTTAGATACATGAGAACGAAGAGATCATGAACCGATTAGAGAATATTTAAACGAAGCACCGGTAAGATTTGGAGAACGATAGCTACACGCTGAGAATGAAGAATTATGACATGATGGCCTTCGGAGGAAAGAAATGGAAACAACTCATGAAATGCTCCGGATGGGTGAAAAGAATTCCCACAATCGAAAACAATTATGAGAGGATGGCATGAAGCTAGAACCATGAATATTCAAGAGAATGGACCAAGATTTAAGAGAAACTCTTCTTCGGTCTTCACATGTTGAGAATGATGATGAGAACCACCATGAAAATTGTTGAGTCACTCCGGAATGAAAATTGGGAAGGTTGAACCAACGATGAAAAGAATTTGAAAACGACCTTGGAGAAGGCATGTGACTGATGAAAATTCATTCTTACGTCACACTTGAAAAGAATTCAAGAATAACTCCGGGAAAATTAGAAGAGTCAGGTAAGATCCTGGGAAAAGACCTGTGGGTTAGGGCCCACTCGAAAGAAAACACCGTTGAACAATTTAGAAGAGAGATTACACCGGTAGAATTAAATGGCTCAAAAGAGATAACAACCTTGAGATATCTTGAACAGATTAGGAATGATAACACGAATCTTTCGAGGTATCTTCAGCACACCGGAACAAATGGAAAACGAGAGGTGAATGATTGAGAGGTGCACCGGCATGAGAAAGCATTTGACACGAGGAAAGGAATATGATCAACACTGAAAGCTTGAATTAAATCCACCGGAGAAGAAAAAGAACGAAGGATGATGAACTTGAAGCTCGTGAGCATCTTCACGAGGGATCACCGGATCAGAACATTGACGGGAAGGAATGGAGAAACTTCACATCCATAAGATGGATACTTGATTAAGATATCTGAGTCCTTGAAGAAAAAGGGTGGGAGGGTGGGGAAAAACAAAGACAACTTGGGATGAACGAAACAAACACTGTTGAGAAAACTTACAATTGATCTTGCGGATGGGGAGAATGATCGGATCCACTTGAAGAGAAGCACACCGGTTGGAAAAGAGTTGACATGACAACCTCAGTGATCAAGAAGGATTGGTACTCTCATAGAAATATGAGAACACCATTTAGGAAAGGTATGGATTCAACATTTGACTTCGAAGCAACTCAAATACCACAAATAAAACAAAACAAAGGATTGGCTTGCAGAAATAAGCCGGAACAAATACATATGATAGAGATTTACCCAATCCCATATCATGCATCTGTCGGAAAGATATTCTAGGAGCTACTTGAATTCCCACCTATAAACTCCCGAAACTTTCTGGTTATGCAATCTGGTGTTGGGGATACATGGGAAGCAATATATCTCACCCAAACTAACAATCCCTACATCCAGCTGTATCCATCCGTCAACACATAACCAAGAAAACTCCAGAAATCGTGTACCTCAACCTTCGAAAAGCATCCGTTATCTGAGCTATGGCAATACTCCCGAACTCCCGATCTTGGGTGGCGTCGAGGTTATCTCACCAACAACTGCATAAAAGAGATTTTCGATGTCGGCAAAACTCAGGTATTCCAGAACTGCAACGATAAAATTATGACGACAACACCTCGGATCTCAACTCCCCGGGACACTGCCACAACCCCTAAATGTCAGGAGGCACCAAGAACAATGTTCTTGTCATAAGAATATCGGAACGATCCCAACATACCCGCGTGATCCTAAAAAAAATTAGTGAAATTTGAGTAGAGGAAAGACAAAACATCTACGTCAGGAGTCCTCACCAGAGCGACGAAGGGGGCTGAGGAGTAAAAAGAATCCTACTCTCCGATATATATAATCCTAAGACTCAAAATAGTTTTTTCTAGACTCAACAACGGCCAACAATCAAGGGGGCTCCTATGGTTGGTCGAGGCTCTGATCACCAACTTGTCACGCCCAATATGCGAACCTATCCAAAAGGAACTCGAAGGTCCCACCAAGGATAGACCCGCATATTGAAACGCTTTTGCAAGGTGGATATCATTACATCAACATTACATAATAGATGGGGGTACATACAAGAGGCAAACAATGCCACATGAATACAACATCATCTTACATAAGAGCACCATCCGACTATGGATGAAACACAAGCGAAACTCAAAAGACATCCACCACCGCTAGCCGGGCTGCCGACTGGAACCTATCCCGATCGAAGAAGAAGCGGAAGAAGAACTACAAAACAAGCAAACATCGCTCTCGCGTCATGATCATCGCATAATCCTACACTGAAACTGTTGTTGTAGTAATCAGTGAGCCACGAGGACTCAGCAATCCCATTACCATGGGTATCAAGACTAGCAAAGCTTAATGGGAAAGGAAGGGGTAAAGTGGTGAGGTTGCAACAATGACTAAGCATGATATGGTGGCTAACATACGCAAATGAGAGCGAGAAGAGAGCAAGCGGAGCAGTCGTGAAGCTAGCAATGATCAAGAAGTGATCACGAACTCCTACTTCGTCAAACATAACCCGAAACCGTGTTCACTTCCGGACTCCGCCGAGAAGAGACCATCACGCTACACACACGGTTGATGTGTTTTAATTCGGATCTGGTGTCAAGTTATCTACAACCGGACATTAACAAATTCCCATCGCCACATAACCGCGGCACGGCTCTCGAAAGTTCATACCCGCAGGGTGTCCCAACAGCCCATGATAAGCTCGCGATCAACGAAGGATATTCCTTCTCCGGGAAGACCCAATCAGTCTCGTAATCCGGTTTACAAGACATTTCGACAATGGTAAAACAAGACCAGCAAAGCCGCCCGATGCGCCGACAATCCCGATAGGAGCTGCACATATCTCGTTCTCAGGGCAACACCGGATAAGTCAAGCTACGAGTAAAACCAGGCCTCGAGTTTCCCCGAGGTGGCCCCGCAGGCTGCTCGGTTCGGACCAACACTTAGACAAGCACTGGCCCGGGGGCTAAAATAAAGATGACCCTTGGGTTGGCCGACCCAAGGGAAGGGTATAGGTGGTGGTGAGGCAAATGGTAAAACCAAGGTTGGGCCTTGCTGGACAAGTTTTATTCAAAGCGAACTGTCAGGGGGGTCCCATAAATCACCCGACCGCGTAAGGAACGCAAAATCCGGGAACATAACACGGTATGACGGAAACTAGGGCGGCAGAGTGGAACAAAACACGGGCATAAGGCCGAGCCTTCCACCCTTTACCAAGTATATAGATGCATTAATAATATAAGAGATATTGTGATATCCCAACATAACCCTGTCCACCATGGAGCAATCTTCAGCTTCACCTGCAACTAACAACGCTATAAGAGGGGCTGAGCAAAGCGGTAACATAGCCAAGCAATGGTTTGCTAGGAAGGGTGTCAAAGGTTAGAGGTTCATGGCAATTTGGGAGGCTTGAAGAACAAGTGATAGGAAGCGCGGCATAGCGATAGAACGAAACAACTAGCATAGCAATGATAGTAGTGAGATCCAGGGTAGTGGTCATCTTGCCTGAAATCCCGCTAGGAAGAAGAACGGGTCCATGAAGAAGATGAACGGGCGTAGTCGAAAGAATCCTCACAATCGCAACATTACTGGAACTATCAAGAAGAAGCAACACCGGAAAGAAACAAACATCATGGTAAATGCACAAGCATAAACATGGCATAATGCACAATCAAGTATGATGCATGTCCGGTTTAATGAGGCATGGCATGGCAAAGTGCAACAAACAATACTACAAGTTAAGTGGAGCTCAATATGCAACGAGTTGCATATTGACAAAACACCACATGCAATTATTTAGTTTGATCTCGTTTAAACTACCAAACAATATTAAATGTTGTTAAACATGGCAAGAGGTGAAGCATATGGAAACTAACTATTTAGGCAAGTTTAAATGAGGCCGGAACAACAAATAACATTTCCGGAAAATCCTCATATGCAATTTATGAATTTGCTACTGTTCTGCCCTAAACCATATTTTATTGTTGTTAAACAGTAAAATAAAGTGGACCATGTTAAACTAGGCATTTTTCCACCCCATTTACATATAAAGTTTATTAAAAATGGAGCTACGGTTATTTAGTTATGAAATAAAACATTTTAACATGGCATTTAAGCAAATTAAATGCAAACATCATTTTAAACATTTTAAACATGGATGAAAATGGCATAATGTGAAACTAGAGGAAAATCTAAGCATTTTACATATATAATTTGTTTTAAACTGATGCATGGTTGTGGAGTTATTATATGCATGAACAACAGGGGTCAATCTGTAAATATGCAGTTTTCTGGAAATTAGACAAATTCTCTGACGCTGAAAAAAAAACAGACGCTGCGTGTAATCGGCTGGGCCAACAGTGAAAAAAAAGGAGGCGCTGGGGGTGACCTCACCCATGGGCCAAGGCCCGGTTGAGGAAGAGGAGGCCGGGCAGGGGGCGCTGGGCAAGCGGGAAGGGCGGACAGTGGCCTGTGCACTGTTGGCGGCGCGTCAACGCGAATGGGCAGGCGAGCCGCCGCTGCTCTCTGAATCAAGAAAAGAGGCGACATCAGCAGAGTTCAGCGGCGATCGCAGAGGCAGGCGAGGCGCGATGCAGAGGCATGGGACCTGCGGGCGCGGTGGAATCGGGTAGTCCGAGGGTCGGGGAGGCGGTTCCCACGACGAGGAACTCCGGCAGTGGCGCTGCTCGATCGAGCGAAGCACGGCGGGGCCGTCCTGCTTGTGCAGGGGCGAAGCAGAGGAGGCGAGCGGTGCTCGTCGCAGGAGGCGAGGGACTTGGTGGCCGGCAGCGGGGCTTGCGGCGGCGCAAGATCCGGCCGGTGCTTGCCGTATCCCGCGCGGAGGAGGACGGAATGGATTCACGGTGGACCGAGGCAGGTCGGGGGGCAACAGTGATGGAGCTCCGGGCAACGATGACCTCTTGTGATTCTTGTGAGGTAGACACGAAGAAGCGGCCGCGAGGTTCGAGAGGTCACGAGGTTCAAAGGGGATGGGCGCCGGCGACACGGACGAGGTGAAGGCCTCCGACGGAGAAGCTCCAGGCGGTGGCGCTGCAAGATCAGGGACGCGAGCATCCATGGCGTCGGGTTCCTGCTAGAGAAGGGAGAGGCGAGAGAGATTAGAGAGGTTGAGAGGGAGAGAAGCAGGGGGTAAATGAAGAGAAGGCAGGGCGTGGCGACCTGGTGGTTGCTGGTGGTGGCGCTGGTCTTCGGACGACGAGGCGAGGAGGAGGCCAGGGAAGAGGCAGGGCTCGCTGCAGGATTAGGGCGGCTGCGCTGCGGTGGTTGGCTTGCTGGGGAAATCGAGGGAGAGGGTCGAAGGCTGCTAGATGGATGGACTTGATGGGTGGCGGCTGCAGCTGATCCGAGGAGGAAGGAGGCTGGCTGCAAGATGGATCTGGGAAAATCCCGAGGTGGGAGGAGACAAGAGGAGTGGCGGCGGTGGTGGAATGGGAAGGATGGGACATTGCTCCTAAAAATTAGGGTTGGTCTGCTTATATAGCAAAATAATTTTAGGAAGGGGCTAGAATGACCCTCCGATCGTAATCGGACGACTGAGAAAATATAGGTTAGGACGTTCAATTAAGAAAATGGAGATGTTTTGTAGATATTCGGGGATGATCCGGACCCAACGGTCACGACCGACTGGTTCGGGTTCGGGGCAGTTTTCGGACGCGCGCAAGAGGGGTTTGGCAAAACGCCATGGAGACAAGGGGTTTTGATGAGCTCAGAAAAGAGAGAGAAGAGAGCGGTCCAATTGGTCTGAGAGAAGGTCAACAAGGACAAGCGGTCTGACAACAGGTCAACGAAGACAAAGAGAGAAGCGGTAACTACGAACGGCTACAAGGTTTTATGAAAACATGCGGATGCAATGCACATGATGCCATGAGATGAAATGCAAGACATGAACACAATGCAAAACAAAAGGCAAAACCCAACCACGGAGGAAATAACATAACACATCTCCGGAAAAGGCAAGAGTTGGAGTTACGAATATGGAAAGTTGTATCCGGGGCGTTACATATCTATACAGGGCGCATTCAATATGCAAAACTGTCAGAAGGTATATCATTTTTGCGTACCTCAAACCCCGTCAGTATACTTCTGACAGCTTCGTGCAATCCGCTCTCAGCGGATGAAATCCTTTCAATCACCGTACCCATTAACGTATAGTGATCTTCTGAGATAGACGCTCCCCGAGCAGATCCTTCAGCTCCTCCGACCGTACACCAGTTGGTGCCGAACCTTCCGGCCACGCCGGACTCGGGGAAACCCTCCGCGACGACACCTCAGGGTCGTCCGCCCCGCCTAACGGTGCGGCAGATGGAGGCGTTTCGCTCTCCATCATCTCCGGACGAAGATCCCCCGGAGGTGAGCTCTGCTGAGAAGGGCTGAGATCCGAACTACAAGGTAAAAACTTCGTTTATCTTCAGAAATAAAAACAGGGATGCCCCTTATTACAAAACTCCCCTTTCTACTTACGGCCCGCTAGAGGGCTGATTTCCTTGGGGAAATAGTGCGGCCGGGGCTTCTCCCGGCGCAGGACCCTCTGGTGAAGATTTCTTCTCCTGCTTTGAGGCCTTGGCCTCCGGATCTTCAGAAGCAGTCCTCTTCTCCCCCTGGAGGGAGGGATTCTCGATCCCCCCTTTCTTGAGAGCCTCCTTAGCGGAGGCAGTAGCTTTCCTATTCCCCCCTTCGCACTCTTCCAAAGGCACAGCCTCCAGCATCTTGGTTAACACAGGATCCGGCGTGGTCTCAGGGAGGGGGGCCGGACACCTTATTAGTTTTGCTTTTGCTATCCATTCCTGTTCAAGGGACAGCTCTTTAAAGTGCAAGTTTATGATAAATGTACGGATAGCGTGTCCGGGCACAGGACTACTTACTTGAGTATCCGAGCGATTGCAGCTCAGACCTGTGTCCTCGGTCAAGTCCGCACACATCTCTTGTGTTCCGAAGTTTATACATCTCCACGGGCGTCGCACCCATGAAGTGTTGGAGAGCTCGCGGTCCCTCCGGATTGAATTCCCACAGGCGGAGGGGGCGTTCTTGCAGGCGCGTAGCGCCGAATCAGCATGACCTGCGCCACTACAACCAGATTGATCTCCCTCTCTTGGAGGTCTCGAATACGGCCCTGCAACATAGGTACGTCCTTGGACGGCCCCCAGTCAAGCCCTTTGTTGACCCATGACGCCAGCCGTTGTGGAGGGCACGAACGAAAGGCAGGTGGCGCCACCCATCTGGTGCCCCTGGGAGCGGTGATGTAGAACCACTCCTATTGCCACAAACCAAGCTCCTCTTGAAAAGAGCCCTCGGGCCAGGGAGCGTCAGCACTTTTGCTTATAACAGCCCCTCCACACTCTGCCTGCTGCCCCTCGATCATCTTCAGCTCCACATTGAAGGTCTTGATCCACAATCCAAAGTGAGGGGTAGTGCGGAGGAAGGCTTCGCATACAACGATGAAAGATGAGATGTGGAGGATGGACTCCGAATCCAAGTCGTGGAACTCCAGCCCATAATAAAACATGAGCCTCCTCACGAAGGGGTCCGTCGGGAAGCCTAAACCCCGATGGAAGTGAGACACGAACACCACGCTCTCACCGGGCTCGGGGGTAGGAATAGCTTGCCCTTGGGCAGGCAGCCTATGCGAAATTTCGCCGGTTAGATACCTGGCGTCTCTCAGCTTTAGCACATCTTCTTCTGTGACGGAAGAAGGCATCCACCGGCCTTGCAGGTTGGAGCCGGACATTGTCGAGGGTCCGAAGCGCCTAAATCTGGAGCCTTGGGTGTTGGAACTCGAGGCGAGGGGTGGATTCGATTGAGATTGAAAGAAAGGAGTAGGCCTTGGTCTCGTTATAAGGAGGTTGAATACCAAGAGCCCTCCCCGTGACCGTTTGGGACTCGCCTTCGATAGAGGGGGCGTGCCAACAGGCGCGGTTGGGTCACCCACGCCCGTATTGATGAGAATCCCGGAATAAGGGGACACGATCTTTGCTTTGACGAGACGTGCCAAGAAACCGCCGCTAAAAGCTGAGGTGGAACAATAAAAACAATTCGAATAAAGGCTTGGCCGTGGTGTGATGTCATACGTCAGCAGATTGAACTTGTGTAAATATTATTCTCTCTACGGTGGTATGTGGAACTTATTTTGCAGAGCCGGACACTATCCTGGTGTTCAAAATCTTCTATGAATTATTCGGAGGAGGAACCCGCCTTGCAATGGCGAAGACAATATGCGCGCTGGACTCGTCGTCATTGAAGCCTGGTTCAGGGGCTATTGAGGGAGTCCTGGACTAGGGGGTGTCCGGATAGCCGAACTATCATCTTTGGCTGGACTCCAAGACTATGAAGATACAAGATTGAAGACTCTGTCCCGTGTCCGGATGAGACTTTCCTTGGCATGGAAGGCAAGCTTGGCGATACGGATATGTAGATCTCCTACCATTGTAACCGACTCTGTGTAACCCTAGCCCTCTCCGGTGTCTATATAAACCGAAGGGTTTTAGTCCGTAGGATGAGCAACAATCATACCATAGGCTAGCTTCTAGGGTTTAGCCTCCTTGATCTCGTGGTAGATCTACTCTTGTACTACCCATATCATCAATATTAATCAAGCAGGAGTAGGGTTTAGCTCCACCGAGAGGGCCTGAACCTGGGTAAAAACATCGTGTACCTTGTCTCCTGTTACCATACGCCTAGACACACAGTTCGGGCCCCCTACCCGAGATCCGCCGGTTTTGACACCGACAGAGTTCCCACCAACTCCGCGGCGGCGGCGGCGACTGTGCTCTGCCCTCTTCGACGCCCACCAACCTAGCCGCATGGCACGGCCATGGCCATGGCGGCGGCCAGATCCACCCCCTCCCTCATCTCCTCGCCGCCGCCACCTCCTTCCCGTCCTGCAGCGGCGCGTCCTGCCACCACCTCCTTCCTTGATGCGCCCCGCAGCGACGCCCATCGCATCCCGTAGATGCCGTCCCTCTCCCTCAATCCCCACCGCGTTCCCCAATCCCCAGCGCGACAGCGCTGTGGCTGTGGGCGGCTCTGCTCCTGCACCTCATGGCTGTTAGGAATAAGCCACGCATGAGTATGTGCTCGTGGTATGCGTGGCGTGGTGGTCAGCACGTGAGCTAGCTAGATGGACATGCATGCATGTATTAGTTGCGGTGTTTAGCAGGTTGTTAGCTGCGGCCGGTGGAGATGGCCGCGTCAAGCGCGTAGCGCGTGTAGCGTGCATGGCCGGGCTGATTGTTTGCATGTAGCGGATAGCTAGCTGGAGAAACGTGGGCGTTGCGTTTGCTGTAGGGCTACAAAGCTGCCGTCGTGGGTATGTGTTTGTACCGAGTTGAGCACCATGTAGACATTGCAAAGAGGAAAAAGATTCGGGCGTTCGTGCGCCCGTGGCGGCGTTCGTGCGCCGACCGGAAAATCTCGTGTCTTGTGTCTTCTTCTTCCTCTAGCCGAGAGTGAGAGTGGGCTGCGGTTCCAACAATTGGTATCATGTGCTTGGTGTCTTGGGCGTGCTTGCCGTGCCGGAGGCGTGGCAGCGATGGCGGCGCTCGCCGGCGGCTGCGCGTTGGAGCTCCGGGTCGTGTGTCGGCCTATGGAGGTGCGCGGCGCTGTGGCTGCCATGGCGCGTGGCGGAAGGCGGTGGGCGGTGACGTCGTACGTGCGGCGATCGCGGAGGCCGCCGAGGCGCTGCGTGGTGGCGCGGGCGGCGCAGCATGACATGGCGGCATGGAGGCGCGGCGGTGCAGGGCAATAAGACGCGGCGGCGAGCCGGGCGCGACGGCGCGTGTTATGGGTGCGCCTTTGGACGCGTCGGCGCGTCGGAACTGCGCGAGTGGACCCGTCGAGGCGCTGGACCTGGTTGCGCAGATCGCGTCGCGGCGCCTCGGGGCGCGGGGCGGGGCGCGGGACGTGGGGAGTGCGCGCGAAGGGCACGACGGTCGCGGAGACGAGGAGGTCGCGAAGGACCTGCGTGATGGCGCAGAGGTCGCGATGGCTCGGGGCGACAACCGTGGAAGGTGCGTGACACGTAGGCGCGGCGTGGCGGCTGCCATGGCGGACGCGGAGGCGGCACGCTGTGAGCGTCTGGTGCTGTCGGGCTCGTCGGGCGCGTCGGATGCGCGCGGGACGTGCGGGACGCACTGGTGTGGCCAGGCTCCTCGGGCGCGTGGGGTGCGCGCGGGACGTGCGGGACGCGGAGGGACGCCAAGCGTGTGTCGCCGGCGGAGATGGAGCTCGGCGTATGTCGCCGGGGTCGTGACGGAGCACGGTGCGAACGGCGTCAGTGCGCCAGGTCGGGTCCTTGGCGGTGCGACCGGCGTCGATGCGCCGGGTCGGGTCCGCGGGCTGGGTCACGGCCGTGACGATGGCAATGACAGGAGCTACAACAACTCCGGCGACGGCGAGGTCGTGGCTTAGGGGAGAATGTTAGGAATAAGCCACGCATGAGTATGTGCTCGTGGTATGTGTGGCGTGGTGGTCAGCACGTGAGCTAGCTAGATGGACATGCATGCATGTATTAGTTGCGGTGTTTAGCAGGTTGTTAGCTGCGGCCGGTGGAGATGGCCGCGTCAAGCGCGTAGCGCGTGTAGCGTGCATGGCCGGGCAGATTGTTTGCATGCAGCGGATAGCTAGCTGGAGAAACGTGGGAGTTGCGTTTGCTGTAGGGCTACAAAGCTGCCGTCGTGGGTATGTGTTTGTACCGAGTTGAGCACCATGTAGACATTGCAAAGAGGAAAAAGATTCGGGCGTTCGTGCGCCCTTGGCGGCGTTCGTGCGCCGACCGAAAAATCTCGTGTCTTGTGTCTTCTTCTTCCTCTAGCCGAGAGTGAGAGAAGGCTGCGGTTCCAACAATGGCGCCGGCCGAGAGCAAGCCGGCGGCGGTGGTGGCCGGGCCGGTGTCGCGGGTGGAGGAGGCGAGGCTGTTCCACATATACTACGGGCAGGGCTTCAAGGTCATCAAGAACGCCTGGGACGGCAAGAGCTACCTCCTCATGCAGGTAGGCACACACTCGCTCATACACTTCGGGAAATACAGTAATTTGTTCTTTACTAAATGCACTGCAAGTATGGATGCTGATGCATGCATGCATCTAGGGTGAGTCATACGTATCTAGTCGTATCTAGTATTGTTTTAATGGAATCAGTAGAATTTCTGTGTACATTGGGATTGCTCTGTTTGCTTCATATTATGGTGTAAATGTCTTGCTAGCTTATTGTGCTAGCCGGCTAGATTATCGCTCATAGTGTCACTCGTATCACGCTACACTGGTTAGGCTTCTACCGGCTGTTCAGTGCCGTGCTATGCTGGCTGGGCTTCTCTGGACCGGTAAAAAATATATATTAATAGATCGATCATTGGCATCGAGAGATCGATCCTTCCGTGCGATCCGTTCGGTGAAAAAAAGAGAATGGGATCCATCGGGGTAGTATATTTGTACTGGTATGATGAACAAGAGCTTCCAGTTAATTACATAATATTGGTGATGTAGTTTTACTTGCTTAGTTGTTCATCGGGCCGCTCTCTTGTATTGTTTGAGTGCGCCAACTAGTTCGACCAGCCTCTCTATGATTTATTTTGATAGCTTATGGAGTGCTTCTATCTATATTTGTGAAAAATTCGACCCAACAAAAAAATGTTAATCAGTACGCTCTCTCAAAGTTGAGTTTGGGCTGCTGCATATGAATGATTTTTTTTCGCAGTTTGATTTTGAGGATGCTGTTGCTGCTAAAGTAGCAACAATAACAATCATGCTTTGGTTCCCCAAAATTCAGATGGCACTTGCATCTCTACATACACACACATATGAATATGCACCTCGGTTTGGCTCAGTTTGCATGTTTACATTTGCTTTAACTTTGACTGAAACTATCTTGGTGACACTTGCATCAATGGTGTGTTCTGCCCTTATAGATGTCCTTGGAGAAGATGGCCATTGGAGTGAAGGGGAGAAACAACCTTATCCTGCTCGAGGAGGAGGAGGAGGAGGAGGACCACCCGAGCTCGATGACGACACGTCAACAGGTAGCACTCACCTCCCTCCCAAGGTGAAGGTCTGATCCGCCTGTTTAGATGGCCTGCTCTTGTCTTATGCATGTGAGGGGAGAAGAAAGCAATTGGACTGAATTATATTTGCATGTGAGGGGAGCGATCCTTTTGGTAGATGCAGAGTATAGATTCACAAAATTCACCACATGAGCGTACTACCTATATCCAAATTCTGGATACAACTTGCATGCTTGAAAAGATGATTTGATTGAATGCTTGAAAAGATGAGTCGCTAAAGTGAATGATGTGAGGGATGTTCTCACGTATTACAAGCAGACGGGCGGTCTGAACTGATGCCATGTTGATATGTCTGCATCATCTGTGCTACCCTTGTGGTTGGCATCTGAGAGAAAAATATTGTGCACTTTGTTCTTCTCATAAGTTACATTTTTTAAATTCTTCTGCTTTTTGTCCTGTTTGCACTTAGCTTCTACTATCCCTCTTTGTTGCACTTGGTCTGAGGGGGATGTAGTGGGCACGGATAGAGAAATGGTTTACTTGCCAACCCTTTGCAGCGTTTGCCATTTCTTTGGATTAGTGGCAGTGATTTGAACCTTACCCGTGCTTCTGATTAATTCATGAAGGACAAGGGAAAACATGGTTGAATTTCTTAATATGAGGCAAAAAGAGACACTCTCATTATTTTCATTCTTTTAGATTCATGTGTTCTGTTTGACCATGGCTGTGATGAAAAACACTTTCAACAAACATGCCAGTTCTGCTTCTGAAAATTCATGACTGAAAATCCTGTTATACAAGATCTGTTTAGTACTCATGTATTATGGCCGTGGCTTATTTAGTATGTTCTTAATGTGCCTTGTGTATTGGTGCCTAATTAGCTTCTTTTAGGGGATAATCTACTGGTTATAGCAAGATTTTACTCTTGTGCTGTGGAATAGATGGTTCATGTGTACTGTGATGTACTAGTTGAGCTCTGCTGGCTGTACTAGTCGAACTCTGCTCCTTCTAACTCATATCAATTTTGCTCCTGCTACTGTACAAGTGATGCTTGTGTGATTGTTGATGGATAGGAACTAGCAAACTTTGTTGTTTTGCAACTGAATGAACGCAACTTCAGTTTGTACGTCACCCAGCTTAGTGCTGCGATGGCTGTCGATGCCGGCGAGCCTGCAACATCTTTGATGAGCTGCAGGACCTGGACACCTTAGGTATGCCCCGCTCCTCCTTCCACCCTCATCTCATGTGCGCCAAGTCCATCTATCTCATGTGCATGTAGATCATGATGTACCAGAACCTGCAACAGAACTACTGATGTAATATGCAAAGAACAAAGTGAAACCTTGTTATGTATCCTGACTTGTTATTTTCTTCTCTAGCAAATTGTAGACATGAATCTCTAATTAACCTATTGTTTCATAGACATATATCTGCATTTCTGCTGCTTTATCATACATTCGATACAGAAATCGGCATTTCTGTGAAATTTTGTTAAATATATATATATTTTCCAGATAGTCTATACACTAAACCTGGAGGTTTGAATATCTACTCCAGGAATGAAAATACTACTCTAATGACTTTGTGTTCACCCTTTTACAGGAGCTCCAGGCCTAGAAAATTTCAAGTTTGAAGTGGCGTGTTCTGATAGTCCAGAAAAGTGAAGAAGTCTGGAGTGTATTTCTAGTAGGAGTTATATGTTCTGATAGTATCACATGTAATGGTGAAATGAATTATGTAAAGATTGTGCTATTAGCCAAAATTGGCATGTGGTTTGACAATTCTCATTTGTTTGCTGTTCTAACTGAAATAATTGATTGGAAATTGAAACATTGGTTGTCTTTAATTAGAACCTGACAAGTGGGACCTAATAGTATTTGGCATATAAAAGGCCATTTTCCAAATAATATTCACAGGAAAAAACCTAAAAACTAAGGAAATGGACTGTAAAAAGGCCGAGGCCCAATTGAGAAATTGATGTAGCCCAAAAAAGAAACCAAAAAAGGATCACAACCCTAGAAATAAAAAGGCTGCAACGTTGGGCTTGGCCCATGAAGTCGACCAAAAATTGACAGGAAAAAAATGGCTGAATTAATGGGCTCGGCCCATCTAAAGCACCGAAATGGACCGGGCTGTTTCTAAGTAACGACCCTTTGAAATTGGTCGTAATTTTGCCACATCAGATTGCCACGTCAGATCCGACGTGGCCTGGGCAGACATGCAGTGACCAAAACAAAAGGTCATGGGTTCAACGACCTTCTGTTTTGGTCGTAAACGTCTACGACCTTCTCAGAGAAGGTCGTTAATTTCAGTTTAGGACTGCCAGCTTTTGACCTTTTGTTTTTGGTCACAAAAAGGTCGCAAATGAAAAACAATGACCTTTCAGTGACCAATAGTCAAGTTCACAAGTTGACATATTTCTTGTAGTGGCTTTTCTATCAATTGCTCAACTGTAATTCGTTCACCCTTTGTATGTTTTCTGTCAAGAGAGAAGCCTCTAGTGAAACCTATGGCCGCTAGATCTATTTTTCATCTTATATTTTTAGATCTATAAAACCAAAAACCCAAAAATATCTTGCTGCAATTTATTTATATTTACTTTATTTCACCTTTCAAATTCTCTCCATGCAGAACAAGTGCAATGTAAAAAAGAGAAACAAATCCACATGGACCAGCTGATTACTCGCATCAAAATAAAAAAAAGGACCGTCTCGCATAAAAAAAGGAAAGCCTCTCCATAAAAGTCCAACGTAAAAAAGGAAAAAGCAATCTAAACGACCCCGCTGATTACGTGCACCTTTTAAAGTTCTTATTTGTTCATAAAAGAGGACAGCCTCACGTCATAACAAAAGGAAAGCTTTCGTCTGACCCGCAGTTTCCAAGTTCTCTCCGTGCAGAAGAAGACCACCGTAAAAAGGTGAAAGAAATCCAAGTGTCCCGGCTGAACCAAAAAAGCCCCACGTTTCAAGTTCTCTTATTAATCCAAATCATGGAAATTAATTATGCTATTCGATTGAGCAGTTTATATGTAAAAGGAAAAACTTGCGTAACACATATGATCCCGTCGCACGGAAAAGGCATATGACACGTCCAACATTATTAGTGGTATACAAAACAAATAAATCATCCATCCACTCCCTCAATCAAATAAAAAGTAAAGTACCACGTCGAAAAAAGGGAAAGCCTCCATCCATAATTAGTCTAACGAAACAAGGAAATAAATCAATACGACCCTGCTAATTACCCATATAAGCTTCCATCAATAAAATATTCTGCCTATTCAGAAAAAATATTCTGCCGATCAAAATCACTATGGACTCCTCTACATGGCCACCGCGTGCTGCTAGCTCATATTATGAAGCGATGGAGCTCCTCCAGTACGCTATTATAAAAAAAAAACTCCCCTGTACGCCGCTAGATGCTAAATGAGCTCTAGCATTGATTATTATTAGTATGTATGCACACAATACTATTCTTTTGATAGACATACTACTTTGAATGACATGCTTGCGATTGATGAATTAGACGGATTCACACGCTATTCCTACGTGTATGCATGTCTTTATTCTGTACTTATCAGAAAGAGAATTTATACCTGTTAAAACATCTTTTAAACTCCGTAGTTCTACATTAACCAATTAAATCTTGATGTATCATTCGCCAGGAAGATCTCATATAAACACATGATTATGTATTTGTCCATGTGATATATATATATATATATATATATATATATATATATATATATATATATATGTGTGTGTGTGTGTGTGTGTGTGTGTGTGTGTGTGTGTGTGTGTGTGTGTGTGTGTGTGTGTGTGTGTGTGTGTGTGTGTGTGTGTGTGTGTGTGTTTAGTAGGAATACAAAGTATTAAAAAAAGAACAATCATAAAAGAAATTCTTTCAGATTTTTTGGGTATGCACAACTTAAATCCGAATAATCTATCACATAGTTCCACTACCCTATTAATCATAAAAGAAATTCTGAAAGAATTTATTGGTTAATATAAAAACTTAAAATCTGCAAAATGTATGGCTCATGAACGTATGAGAAAATAGAATCTCTTACATATTTTTTTTGCTACAGTTTCACAAATGCTGATCGAAAGCCGTGTATGTCCATTGTTTCACTATTGTCTATAGAAACAAATTCTTTTATAATGAAACAAAACTAGGTGCAATCCAATGTTCCTGAGGTAGGATTTCTGCTTAAATGTTGTACACGTATAAAATCTAATCCACGAAGTGCTATTAAGATAAATTTGACCCTATTTCTAAGGCAAAACAAAGATGTTTGTTTTTCAGGTAGCAAAAGGAAATGAACATATATGCTACAATAGGAAACTTGATTATACACCTATTAGAAACTTATATGTAACAAATACATGATACATCAAGCAACCTTTGAATCCATAACCATGTTGTCTACCACTATCAATTATCATATTTTCATATCATTGTTCAACATTTGTAATACGTACACACTTTGTCGTTTAATACTAGAAGTGCTAGCCCATGCAGATGCACGGGTTGACGACTAGTGTGTAATAGCCGTGATAGCCTAGTGTAAGTTGCTTGATTATTTATTTCCTTGTTGTCTTGTTTATTTGTTTGCTTGTAGTCAGCGCAGTTGTTTTTCTGCGGTTTGCTAGTGGCTACAATAACCTATTTTTTAAAACTAGGCCACAATAACCATGGGCTAATATTTACTGTAGTGACACTGGGCCTCCTACGGGCCGTAGAAACAATGGGCCTTCTACGGGCCGTAGAAACAGTGGGCCTTTTACGGGCCGTAGAAACAATGGGCCTTCTACGGGCCGTAGAAACAATGGGCCTTCTACGGACCGTATCATCAATGGGCCTTATACGGGCCGTATGATTGATTGGCCAAACATGGGCCAAACAGACCGCATTCTGGCCGTAAACGGGCTAGAGTTGGAATCGTCCGTTCATGGGCTGACCATAACGGGCCATCGTTAATAGGTCGTATTTGATGACACTATGAAAACGGCCCAACGTATTAACGGGCCACAAACGGGCCGACTGTAACCACGGGCTGAATTTGGCTCACAAGCAGAAAATGACAGTAACGGGCCGTAAGTAAACGGATGCTGGAAATGAGCCCAAGAATAAATGGGCTCTGAGAAGGCCGAAAGATAACATGGGCTGGAAACGGCGCAACGGAATAACGGGCCGTTAATGGGTATAAAGTGATACACTGTTCTTTACGGGCCAGTTTCACCATGGGCCGTTAATGGGTGTAAAGTGATACACTGTTCATCACGGGCCAGTTTCACCACGGGCCGTTAATAGGCCAAGAGTTACATAGGGCCTCATATGGGCTGAAAGACGTCATGGGACATACATGGGCCAGAAGTAAAAACGGGCTAGAATCATATTGGATGGCCCAGATGACGCTACTGGGCCTAATTCGAATAGGGCGTAACGGGCTGTAAATGGGCTATATGCGAACAGGCCGTTAACAGGCTTTCCATGGGCCGGCTCGCCACCTTTTGACCAAGTCAAACGGGCCGGCCTTTTCACAGGAATGGTCCTCTGTTTTGCCGTGCCACGTGTCGACGTATCATAGGGCCTTCTGTCCAATGAGTGGATGACATCTGTCCCAACGATGAGCCAACACGTGTTTCCTCCAACCAATGATGATTTTACATGTGGAAAATCCCCATTGGTCGGGGCTGTTAACGGGTTATCAGATCCAAAACCTGCCCTGATAGCTTAACGGCGTTCCGTTACGGTGGATGCCACATGTCGGCCACCCTTCACGAAAGCACTTCTGTGAAGCGCGATTTATCGTCATGGAAGTGGACACTTCCATGATGATAATTTTGGTAATGTCATGGAACACTTCTATGACAGCACATGTATGACTATCTTGATTCTGTCATAAAATCATCATGGATGTACATGCATGACAGAAAACGCGACCTACTGTGACAAACACGTATCATCACGGAAGTGTATTTTTTTTGTAGTGATTACTAGATATTGCTAGTCAAATACTAAAATCCAGATGGACGTGGTAGTACTAAATCCAGACGGTGGTGCTAATAGTACTAGTAGTAGTACTACCAATGTAGTAGGAGTACTAGCACTGTACTACCCATTGGTCAAATTATAACGTGCTGCTCCTCACAGTGAAGTGACAAGACCCTGCGCCGGAGATGACAAATAAGTATAGGTGCCGTGTTCGGCATACCATAGTCAGCCAGACCATCTGCAGTCACTATCATCATGGCTGTAGAGCTAGCCTGCTTACAACTAGCCCTGTTTGACATAATTTCCCATGCGTAGATGCCCGTGCATTGCACGGAACACCAAGATTGGGGGTGGAAGCCGCCGGTAACGACCATCGTGCCAGATTTTTCCACGGCCTTCTAGATGTGGTGGGGAGGAGATAAGGCTGATTGTGCGAGACAAGGAGTTGTTTGTAAATAGGGAACAAGTGCGGGGATCTTTTTGCAAAAATGGAGAAGCTTGCTTTGTATGCGTCAGATCTAGATCCGGCGGCTATTGGTGAAAGATGGGAGGCACAACATCATCACCAACTCAGGACCTGTTTGATTCGCAGGATTTTGAAAACGCAGGAATAGGATACGGCAATATTACAAGTTTCAAACTGATATTACAAATGTTAGGAGTAATGCTGCACCTACGAAGAGGGAATTACTAGGAAGTTTACGTAAGAACTTTCGTTGCTTTAGGTGGATGTAGCATTATCGTACAAACTAAAATCCACCGCCCTGACAAGTAACTAATGGGCAAATAAGTTTTCGAGTCTCTGGCCACTTAATATTTCAAAAACAAATTCAGCTTCTGCGGAGACTTTGTCATTTCACTAGTAGAAAAGGGGGCAATGGTCCAGGCCGGTCCAGCCCATTAGTCCCGGTTCAATCCAGAACCGGGACCAATGGGGGCATCGGACCCGGTTCATGAGCCCGGGCCGGCCAGACCCGTGGGCCATTGGTCCGGTTCGTCTGGACCTTTGGTCCCGGTTGGTGGGATGAACCGGGACCAATGGGCCTCGCCTGGCCCACCACCATTGGTCCCGGTTGGGCGACCAGCGGGACCAAAGGCCAACCTTAGTCCCGGTTCATGCGACCAACCGGGACCAATGGTGGTGTTTATATATACCCCCTCGCGCAAGAGCAGAGCACACCGCCTCTTTTTTTTCTGGCCGAGGGGGAGAGGGCTTGGTGGTGCTCTAGCTCACCTCATATGCACACAAGGTGTTCGATGGAATGCTCGAGTCACACTACTTAAGGTTTCTCCTCTCCAAGCTCGACCACCAAGCTCCATTTTCCTCCATATTTGTCTAGGTTTAGCGGTCCGTCACGCCCCGTCCCCGTCTTCAACGTCGTCGATCACCCGCACCGATCTCATCGCCGGCACCACCGTGGTGAGCCTCTTGTTCTTATCTTCTTTCCGAAAGGAAAAATATTCTTATTTGTATGTTTAGATAGATATATACTTGTATAATTTTCTTACTTTTATTATTGCATCTTATATAGTGCGATGGTTTTGGTATCCGCCCCGTCGGCCCTCGCCCTGTCTATGATTCGGATGTGGTATATATTATCTTTTCATAACTATTGGTTCATTTATTGTTTATGACAATTATGCCGACCAACGTGACATAGATTTTATTCATCTAGGAGGTTGTTGAACCGAAATTCCAACCGACCCTATTGTCGAGAGGTTAAATTTAGTTGAAGAAGAAAACAATTTGTTGAAGGAAAAATTAGAAAAATTGAGGAGGAGAAGATGATATTGGAGTTGCATGTTGCGGATGTCGCCGATGATCACAAGATCAAGATGGATGCAATGCGCTTGAAGATTAGAAAGATTAGAAAATATGCCATTCATACCGAGGCTTGGTATCATTATGCTGTTGGATCGGTTGTTACATTGGTTGCGATTATGATCGCATTTGTTTTCGCATTGAAATGTTTTACATAGTTTCATGTATGGTTTAATTAATTTAGATGCTCTGCAGAGCTTTATGTTGTTAGATGAGAACTATGTATGTACTTTGGTTTTAATGTGATGATGAACTTCTATTAATTTGGTCACTTAATTAATTATCTATTCATGATGTTCTCTAATGATTTTTGACACACTTAATTATATATAATGCACACAGATGAACCGCAATGGATGTACGGTTCAAGACACACCTCCGAGTACATTAAGGCGTGCATAATTTTCTCAAGTGACCGAGGCAAACAAGGAATGGTTTTATGTGTTGTCCATGCCCTATATGTGGGAATACGAAGTCTTACTCGACCGGAAAATCCTCCACACCCACCGCTTTACAAGGGTTTCATGGCACACTATAATGTTTGGACGAGGCACGGAGAAATAGGGGTTATGATGGAAGACGGCGAAGAAGAAGAGTACGATGACAACTATGTGCCCCTGAATACGGTGATGCTCCGGAAGATCAAGAGGAACCGAGACGATGTGCACGAAGATCTTTGCAACGGGAGAAGCTGCTGAAGATCAAGAGGAACCGACGATGTGCCCGATGATGATGATCTCCGCTGGGTCATTGTCGATGCAAGGACGCAATGCGAAAGTCAAAAGGAGAAGCTGAAGTTCGATCACATGCTAGAGGACCACAAAAAAGGGTTGTACCCCAATTGCGAAGATGGCAACACAAAGCTCGGTACCGTCATCGAATTGCTGCAAGTGGAAGGCGAGAATGTCTGTGCTCGATAAAGGATTTGAGAAGCTACTTAAAATATTGAAGAAGAAGCTTCCAAAGGATAACGAATTGCCCGACAAGACATACGCAGCAAAGAAGGTCGATGCCCTCTAGGATTGGAGGTGCGAAGATACATGCATGCCCTAATGATTGCATCCTCTACATGTGCGCATAAGGATCTGAACGCATGCCCGGTATGCGGTGCATTACGGTATAAGATCGACGAGATGACCCGGTGATGTTGATAGCGAGCCCCCGTGAAGAGGGTTCTGCGAAGGTGATGTGGTATGCTCCTATAATACCACGGTTGAAACGTCTGTTCGAAATGGAGAGCATGCCAAGTTGATGCGATGGCACAGTGAGGACCGTAAGAAAGACGGAAGTTGAGAGCACCCACCGACGGGTCGCATGGAGAAAAATCGAGAGAAAGTATTGGGATGAGTTTGCAAGTGAGCCAAGGAACGATGGTTTGCTTTAAGCGCGGATGGCATTAATCCTTTCGGGAGCAGAGCAGCAATCACAGACACGCCCGTGACTCTATGTATGTATAACCTTCCTCCTTGGATGTGCATGAAGCGGAAGTTCATTATGATGCCGTTCTCATCCAAGGCCCTAAGCAACCGGCAATGACATTGATGTGTACCTAAGGCCATTAGTTTAAGAACTTTTACAGCTGTGGAATGGAAATGGTGTACGACGTGGGATGAGCACAAACAGGAGGAATTTAACCTAAAGGCGTTGCTGTTCGTGACCATCAACGATTGGCCCGCTCTCAAGAACCTTCGTGACAGACAAACAAGGGATACCACGATGCACGCACTGCTTACTTGACACCGATAGTATATACCGCAAGCTGCGGGAAGAATGTGTACCAGGCTATCGCCGATTTCTTCCGACCAACCATCAATGTCGAAAGAAAGGCAAGCATTTCAAAGGCGAGGCAGATCACCGGAAGAAGCCCGCCATGCGCATCGGTGATCACGCATTTGCTATGGTCAATGATTTACACGTAATCTTTGGAAAGGGTCCCGGCGGACTAGCTATTCCGAGTGACGCCGAGGGACACGCACCCATGTGGAAGAAGAAATCTATATTTTGGGACCTACCCATCGAAAGACCTAGAGGTCCGCTCTTGATCGACGTGATGCACGTGACGAAGAACCTTTGCGTGAACCTGCTAGGCTTCTTGGGCGTGTATGGGAAGACAAAAGATCTGGTGAGGCACGAGAGGACCGCAACGTTTGCATGAAAAAGACGGCATGCCTCCAAAGCAAGATGAAGGTCCCGCCAGCTATGCTCTTACCAAAGAAGAGAAGGAAATCTTCTTTGAATGCACGCTTAGTATGAAGGTCCCGGTGGCTTCGTCGAATATAAAAGGAATAATAAATATGGCAGAGAAAAGTTTCGAACCTAAAGTCTCATGATCGCCACGTGATTATGACGCAATCGCTTCCGGTTGCATTGAGGGGCTTTCACCGAAAACGTCCGATTAGCCATTGTGAAGCTATGTGCATTCCTCAATGCAATATCTCGAAGGTGATCGATCCGAAACCATACCAAGCCTAAGGAGTGATGTGGTGCAATGTCTTGTCGGTTTGAGCTGGTGTTCCCACCATCCTTCTTCAATATCATGACGCACGCTCTAGTTCATCTAGTTGACGAGATTGTCATTCGGGCCCCAGATTTCTACACAATATGTACCCCTTTGAGAGGTTCATGGGAGTCCTAAAGAAATATGTCCAGAATCGCACTAGGCCGAAGGAAGCATCTCCATGGGCCATCAAGCAGAGGATGTCATCGGGTTTTGTGTTGACTTCATTCCTGGCTTAAGAAGATAGGTCTCCCTAAATCGCGGTATGAGGGGAGACTGACCGAAAAGGCACGCTTGGAAAGGACTCAATAATATGCATGGACGGATATTCTTGGTCTCAAGCCCACTACACAGCTTCTACGTAACTCTACCTTGGTGACCCGTATGTCGATGAACACAAGAACATCTGCGCTTCAAACACCGAGCAAAGGCGACGATTGGATTACATGTGAACACATCAGACTTTTAGCAGCTTGGTTGGAAGCACGATCGAGGTGACAAGACTGTTTGTGATGAGCTGTACTTGTTATCCAGGGACCATTTTGACTGTATTGATTTGGAAAGGATACGAGATAAATGGGAATACATTTTACACGATTGACCAAGATCAAAAGAGCACCAACCAAAACAGCGGTGTCGCTTTGATGCAACAACCGAGAGGGAAAGGACACATATTATGGTTACATAGTGGACATATGGGAACTTGACTACGGACATGATTTTAAGGTCCCTTTGTTTAAGTGCAAATGGGTCAATCTGTCGAGGCGGAGTGCTGTGTAGACCCGAAGACGGAATGACAACAGTGGATCTGAAAAATCTTGGGTACACCGACGAACCGCTCGTCCTAGCCAATGATGTGGCACAGGTTATCTATGTGAAGGACATGTCCAAGAGACCGAGAAAGAGAAAAGATAAGGAAGCAAATACATCATACGATGAGCCAAAGCGCCACATAGTTCTTTCGGGAAAAAGGGACATCGTGAGAGTGGAGGACAAGATGACATGTCTCAAGATTATGAAAAGTTTCATGAAATTCCTCCTTTAAAGTCAAGGCTGACCCCAAAGATCCCGATAAACGATGAAGATTATCCATGGTTACGGCGCAATAAGCAAATGACACAAGCGAAGAAAAAGTGAAGACTTTCTCCGCAACTATTATGATGATATATACCATGCCAACTTTGTAATCGCCAGCGAGTATGATACCATTGTTCGTTTTGTACATGCACATGCTATGTGTGGGTCAATTTATGATACCATGCCAACTTTCAACTTTTTCAGAGTTCATTTGAAATGCTTTAATGTCTTATGGTTCGCCCTCGTAATAATTAAAAATAGCAACAATAAGTATTTTGTTGTAAGTAGAAACAAAATAAAATAAATAAAGCAAGAAAAAAAAAAAAGTGTTTTCAAATTTGAAAAGTAATGGCACTAACAGAAAGTTTATAATTTTCCTAAAACTAAAAGCAAAAAGAATTAAAAATAAAGCAAAAACAAAAGAAAATAAATAATGCAGAAAACAAAACAAAAAACAACAATAAGTATTTTGTTGTAAGTAGAAACAAAATAAAATAAATAAAGCAAGAAAGAAAACAAAAAAGTGTTTTCAAATTTGAAAAGTAATGGCACTAACAGAAAGTTTATAATTTTCCTAAAACTAAAAGCAAAAAGAATTAAAAAATAAAGCAAAAAACAAAAGAAAATAAATAATGGAGAAAACAAAACAAAAAACAACAATAAGTATTTTGTTGTAAGTAGAAACGAAATAAAATAAATAATGCAAGAAATAAAACAAAAAAGTGTTTTCAAATTTGAAAAGTAATGGCACTAAGAAAGTTTATAATTTTCCTAAAACTAGAAGCAAAAAGAATTAAAAAGTAAAGCAAAAACAAAAGAAAATAAATAATGCAGAAAACAAAACAAAAAACAACAATAAGTATTTTGTTGTAAGTAGAAACAAAATAAAATAAATAAAGCAAGAAAAAAGTGCCACCCATCGGGCCCCACGGCTGAATACAACTGGTATCCCTAATTTGGGGCAGGATTCAGGCCCGCAGAAGGCCCAGAAGGCCCAACAGGCAAAGCAGTAGCAAGTAGGCCCATAAGCCTGCAGTAGGAAGGAGTTCAAGAGGGGAGCGGCAGTGGGGCTTATAAACCACTGCGCTCCCCTCTCAACTAGCGAGGTGGGACTAAACTTTGGCCCCGATGCGGCAGCGCTGGGGCCTTTGGTCCGGTTGGTGGCACCAACCGGGACTAAAGGGGGCTTTAGTCCGGTTGGAGCCACCAACGGGACCAAAGGTCATGAGCTTCCCGCCTTTGGGCTGCCAAAAGAGGCCTTTGGTCGGTTGGTGGCGTCCGGTTGGAGCCACCAACCGACCAATCTCTTGTATATAAGTAGCACCGCAGTTTTGCGATTCATCGCCACCAGTTGCCCCCCGACGACGCTGAACACATCGACGCCGCCAGAGCTGCCCCGACGCCGCCGCCGCCCGCCGTCGCCGCGCCCGTCGTCGTCGCCGTCCTCCCGAGCCAGCTTCGCCGTCATCGCCCTTGAGCTCCTTGCGTCGTCGCCCGCCCGCATGCGCCCAGCGCGCGCCCATCGCCGTCGCCCGTCCCCGCGCGCCGCACACAGCTGTGAGCCGCCCGGCAGCTTTTTTTTCTTTCATTTTTATTAGTTTTATTTTTTTGTTCAATGTATATATATATATGTGTGTATGTATATATGTGGCTATATATATATGCGGCTCTGTTTTTTTTCATTTTTATTAGTTTAGTTTTTTTGTTTATATATATATATATAATGTATATGTGTATGTATGTGGCTATGTGTATGTAATGTTTAAAAATTGTTCAGATTATGTTTTTGTTGATATATGTATTTATTGTTCATATGTGTATTAATGTTTTCATATATGCAAAAGATAGATTTTTAGAAAAGTTAGGTTTTTTTTCTGTTCATAGATTTTTTTGTTGATATTAATTATTGTAGAATATGCAAATGTTTGTATATTCATATGAACAATGCATTAGGCAAAACCTTTGTTTTTTAAAATTTTCTATTTGAACATTTTTTTAAAACAAGCAATACTAAAAGAATGAGAGGAAAAGGAAAATAAGAAGAGGAAGAAAGGAGAAAAGAGGAGAGGAAGAAGAGGAGAAATAAATAAGAAGAGGAAAAAAGAAGAAAAAGGAGAGGAGAAGAAGAAAGGAATAGAGGAGAAAGGAGAAATTCTATTTTTTCTTCTTCTCCTCTATTCCTTTCTTCTTCTCCTCTTTTTTTTCTTCTTTTACTTCTTCTTCTTCCTTCTTCCTTCTTCCTCTTTTCTTCCTTTTCCTTAATTATTTTCCTTTCTCGAGGGAGAAGAAGAAAAAGAAGAGGAGAAGAAGAAAGAAAGGAAAGGAGAAAGAAGAAACTTCAACACGAGGGGGTGGTACCGATACCCCCTCCCCGATAACATTATTTTCCCATGTATATGTATGTCGTGTCGTTGTCGATATAACCCCCTCTAGATACAACTGCAGCACCCCCCTCGGCCCTCTCGCTCGACCAAAACTCTCGAGGACACCCAAAACCTAGAGAGAAAATGATGTTGCAGGTCTCCTACGTACCCCCTCCCGCCGCGCTCCTACCCGACAAATTAACTCTCTCGAGGCCACCCAAATTTATCAAGTTAGAAGAGCGTTATCGTCGAGGCCACCCCAAACCCTTGAAGTTTTGTGTCGAGGCGACCCCAAACCCTAGAGAAGTAGCGTCGAGGCCACTAACATGATTCCTTATTGTGATTAGCTAGCTAGTTCTATGTTTGCCACTATGTACCATGTTTGAATAATAATTGACATGTTGTCAATATTTGCAGAAACTATGGAGCACTCCCGAGATGAAGAAACAGAAGCGATGTTGGGGGAAATAATCGCAAATGGAAGTGATGATGTTGCGTCATTTCTCATCGACACCGTTGGTCAGATGGATGAAGAAGAGGGCTATGATTATGATGGCTTCACCCATTAATGCGGTACAAGAGGAGGACTATGTTCATGATGGCTCCGGTGACACAATGGAGGTACAAGACGAAGGAGACCGTGCGAGTCGAGTCACCGAACCGAGTCCGCCAGTTATATATATATTAGTTAAGCCCGTCTTGACAAGTTAATTGATGCATCCATTGTTTTGGTATATGTACACATATTAAGTATCGTCGTCTTTCTTCCTTATAATTTCTAGCCCTCCGGATCGAGCACAACTTCGTAAGGAGACGAGGCCCAAGAAAAGTTGAGCTCGGATGAAAAGTTTGAGATCATAGAAATCGCGCCCGACGGCGAACCGATTGAACCCATCCGGACAAAGAAGGCATTTTACGCTTTCGGTCAGCGGGGTTCTTGTTAGGGACAGATCCCGATCAACATCCAAAGAATGGTATAAGCCTGCTAAGGATGAAGACGCTGAGGTGTCTTATGTCAATGATATGCGAAAGAAGATCTTTGGAATGAGCTGAAGGCAAATTTCACCCTACCGCCAGAGGAGGATCCGGAGAAGCCAGTTATAGAGCAATTAATCAAGTCATGGGCTCTTAAGAAGATGGCTGGCCTAATGACGAGGTGGAGGAAAGAGCTGAACCAGTTTGTCAAGAAAAAAGAGACACCAGAATTCATCGGCAAATATGAGAAGATCAAAGATCACTGGCCCGCATTTGTGGCCCACAAGACATCAGAAAAGAGTAAGAAGATGTCGGAGACAAACAAGAAAAATGCTGCGAAGAAGAAGCTTCACCATCGCACGGGTCGGTGGCTACCTCAAAGCCCGCCTAAGTGGTCCAAGGCTGAGCATGATCTTCTTGAAAAGGGATCGAACCAGAGACAATGCGCTGGCGCACCGCTGCGGACTTGGTTCTTCGGGCTGGCGGAACCTTGGACCTATGTGAGGCAAATGTCGATGGGACGGACGAGCAATCGCAAACACCACCAAGAAACTTCGACACTATATTGATGCAACGCAGCGAGGGACGCCTTCCAAACAGGAGAAGGACGAGCTCACAATGGCCCTTGGGAATCCCGAGCACCCTGGACGGACACGAGGCACGCCAGGCTCCCTTCCGTGGAAGGTTGGTTTTCCGGACGCAGGGGGTTACAAAACCCATGAGAGGAGGAAGAAACTGGAGCAGGACCAAATGCAGGCGCTGCTTGGAAGGGTAATGGGGCTAGAGGATCGAGAAGAGGAACGAGAAGCAGCAGATCGCAACAAACGACATGCCAAAGCTTCCCCCGAAGCTACCCCGCCATCTCAGCGGAGAAGCAGCGTTGCTTCCACCGAGCTGCTTCAGCCGGAGCATGTCTTGACGGCTCCTGCTAGCTATCCCGTGGATGGTATCACGGAGTCTCAAAATTGCCACATTATGGCGCGATGCATGAATTTGAAGGTCAAGGCGGCTGTTGGCCAAGTTTATCCTAATGGACCCGCACAACTTATCACCGCCACCGATTCGGAAGGATTTGCTAAGGTGATGGTTGATGAAATAACGGAGGGATTTGAGGACCTCGCTTGAGCACCCTACCGTGAAGGGAGACTAGGCTGGGTTACGCTCAAGACTCCATGCCTATGGCGGAAGGAGCTCATCGACCTTCGAGGCTGGACGCCTCCGCCTCCTCCTCCTCCCCGTGAGTCAGGCACTCCGCCTCCTCCGCCTCCTCCTCCCGTGAGTGACGATCGGGACGCAGCGTGGCGGCACTCCGCCTCCTTCTCCGGCGCATGGCGGCACTCCGCCTCCTTCTCCGGCGCGTGGCAGCACTCCGCCTCCTCCATCTCCGCCTCGCCAGCAAGGGCGGAAGAGACCCGCCGCCGCCCCGGCTGCTCCGACGCGTCGTAGTCCTTCTCCTCCGCCTCATAAGCAAGCACGAAAGAAGACAGACGCCGCAGCCGCTCCGTCTGCTCCGGCGTCTAGCAGCACAAGAAGAGAGAGGCAATACAGACACGGTCCACCTCTAAAGCCTGTAGAGAAGTTACCGTACGAGAGGACCAAGGAGGAAACCGATACGATCGTGCAGACCCACGTGAAGGAGTTCTTTGAAGGGGTGAAAGCAAAGATACATCCACCTCCGGAGGAGAAGGTAGATCCGGTGAAAGCAAATTGCACTCTCGATGCCCTGAGGAAACCACCAAAGTCTCCGCCGAGAACCAACTATGAGCGCATTACTGAACAGACATATCTCCAAGCCAAGCGGTCGGTAACTACTGTCAGTGATAAAAGGTCAAAAGAACAACGAGCAAAGGGGAAAAAAATTGCCCAGCTCGGCGAACAAGCACAGCAATTGTGCCCCCCGCTCACTGTGTCTAATCCTCTGGGGACGGTGGCCGGTTATGGCAATCTTGGAGATTACCTGCCTGACGATGCACTTCCTGATTTCATGGAGGTGGACTTATTCAGATACGAGTACGGGAAGCCTCTCGTCAAAGATGAAAAGTCTCTGAAAACAATGATGCGAAGATTCCATAGTTGGTACATGAAAACCTGCAGAGAGTCTGAGGGGACGAACACTTTGTATCTGAAAATTAAAGAGGAGCACGACCTTGTTTCAAATGATCTGTTGTCTATTCCATTTGAGGAGTTCTTCGAGTTCTTCAATCAAAAGGCCCTCGATAAATTAATGGTCTTTTGCTACTGCCTGTAAGTACTATTTCTGTCATTAGTCTATATATATAGCTCGGCTCTTTCATTGCATGTATTTTTAATTAATTATCCTCAATATATTATGCAGATTGAAGATCGTCGAGTGCAAAAAAATTGAAATCTATGATATTGGGTTCATTAACACAAATATCATAGATGTTTTTCTGGTTGAAAAGCGCCAAGAGGCCGAGGACAACTTGCTACAATCATTGATCAAAAATCAAAACAAAGATACCATACTCTTTCCTTACCACGGCCCGTGAGTGTTACTTGTCGTGTGCATATTCGGTTTTCCTTATTACTCGAGCGAGGTTAATGTAATTGATGAGTTATGCATGCGTGCAGGTACCACTATATTCTTCGGAGATTAAGCTTGGCGTGGACTAGTAACCGTCTTAGACTCGAGACGGAAAGATCCCAGCACCTATGCGGACATGACTGAAATGCTCAGCAAGTAAGTTCAATCGATCATTATCGCACCATATCGGCAACTTTTGTTCATTTCCGATATCTCAAGTAATAACAAATATTTTCTTGGTCTTGCAGGGTTTGGAAACAGTTCACCGCACAAGCTCCGGACTGCCAAGGAGCTGCGATATACATACCCGAAAGTAAGTACCATTGGCGCGATCTCCGTTGATTCTATAGCTATACTTTCATCAATGCCATTTATATAATGCTTCATTATCAGTTTGATTGACCTCTATTTCTCGTAAAGTGCTTGTGGCAGGAGGAAGGGAATGATGTGGATACTACGTGTGCGAGTTCATCCACAACGCGACTTTGAAAAACAAGCGGGGCTACTCTAGAAGACAATATGAAGTGCGTAAGCAATAATATTCACAATTTCATTTTATTACACCATCATTTCTGTTGAGTTTCATTCATATATATGTATTAATTAACCCCTTCTTCAAATTAATTAGACGTGGCAGATGCGGATGAACTCCTACCACCAGATCGCATGAAAGCAATTCAAGAGGAATTGGCGGGATTCTTTCTTGAACACGCCATCAAGAAAGCGGAGAATACCATGTGGAACTTCAATTCAAATGCTAGTGGTTTGTAATTAAGAGATCTTATATAGATTGTACATGTATGCAGCCAAGTAAAACTTGTTGTTCGACCAATCTCTCGGAGAAGGAGAGGTCGATCGATCACTTCTCTCGGTATGCATGACTTAACTTCATCTTGAATGGTTCTCTCGATCACTTATGTATATATACTACGTGGCGTCGAGCAAGCACGGACATAAGAGAGGACACTTTCTCTATTAATTAGCTAGCTAACACAATATCTAAACACCTAAATTAACCCCCAAAACCCCCAACCCCCTCCTTTTAAAAAAACAAAACCCTAGCCACTGGAATGCAGACACGTGGATGCCTTTTGGTCCCGGTTGGAGCCACCAACCGGGAACATAGGCCCCCTGACTGGGCTCGGCGCATAGGGCCACGTGGAGGCACATTGGTCCCGGTTCATGTTTGAACCGGGACTAATGGGTTGAGGTATTAGTAACGACCCATTAGTCCCGGTTCCCGAACCGGGACTAAAGGCCCTTACGAACCGGGACTAATGGGTGGTTTTATACTAGTGTTTAGGCTTAGACGCTTGCAGTGATCAACACACCATTCATTATTGCGCCAGAGAACGCCAAACCTCATTACCTTGAGCACACTTGCCTCCAGAACAAAGAACCTGGCCAATTTAATCTCAGATGTGCTGCCTCGGTAGTCGATCAAATCAATTTCTGTAAGATGGAGATCAAGGCATTCGATGAGATAGTTCTAGTGCAGCATATTTTTCACTTTCAGGTCTTTTTTTATCTGCAAAAGAAGAGAACATATTAGAGCAGCTGGCTGTATAAGATTTCCATGTCATTAAGAGGTACCAATAGCATTCGCTCATACGATAGGGTTGACTGGCTAGTGATATTTTTCACTCACTCTCTCTCTCTCTCACTCTCTATATCTCTCTCTCTCTGTTTCCTCTCATTTAACTAGGAGAACTTGAAGAGCTTGGGCATTTGTTGCCTTCCACTATGTGGCCGACGCCATATTTCGCACAAGTATGCCACATAATACACATCGATGTCAAATCAAAAGATTTTGGTACCGCTCTCGCGATGTGAGAGAGTTGGCACCGCTGTGCATACAGACCCACATGTATAAACAAATCAATCAAACCAACTACACCAGCCTCTCACTCTCCCAAACAAGTGTCTTTTTATTGCCTCAGTCCTCTCTCTCCCACGCAGTGTTTTTTCATTGCGTGAGTTAATTTGGCACCGGAGCAAAGTAGGTAATCCAGATTGGGGCACCAGATGAGCAATGGAGGGGCATCGATGCCAAATGCATCACAAGTGAATTTGGCATGTGTTTTGGCCTACATAGCCCACTTTTGTACTCCCTCCGTCCCAAAATTCTTGTCTTAAATTTTTCTAAATACGGATGTATCTAGTTACATTTTAGTGTTAGATACATCTGTATCTAAACAAATGTAAGACAGGAATTTTGGGACGGAGGGAATACTACCTCGTATTTAGTATAAAATTTTGACCATAGATTTTCCTAAGGAAATGCCAATGCATGTCACTAAAAATTACACCATTTGAAATTATGTTCAAATACGAATCCAACGATATAGTTCTTAGTGACATGCATTAACATTTTGTCAGTTAAATCTATGGTCAAATTTTGATACTACAAAATTGGAAGAGTAAAACAGGACGTAGGTAGTACTTGCTCTTAGGGTAACCATAGAGTTACTGGAGTAGTCTAAGTTACTTTCCTCTATTACTAGCCTAGGCTACTATAGTAGTACAGCATAAAAACGATGCAGATGATCACGTGAGAAAAAAATACTAAAAACATTTCTTTCGGTGCAGTGCGTAGATGCAGTTTTGAACACTACACTTCTCATCATAATTTGGGAAAATTACGAAAAAATTGAGCTATGTTGTGATTGCCGCTTACTAATAGGAAAGAAGTTTCACCTTGATGAGTAGCTTCTACATGCACGGAAAGCATGTAAGGAATCCAACAAGTTGATCCAGATTGGGGCCGATAGATTTTAGTGCCAAGATCTTCACTGTGCGCATGGACTGGGTCAAGCTTGTGGGAATCATTTTCTAGAAGACGGTCGTAAATACATCAAGAAGAAATTTAAAAATGTAAATTTCAAGAAGACGAAGAAGAAGATGACTGCTGTACCTGAACGATTACGGATCCAATAAAGAGTTCAGAAAATTTGGCGGATGAGTAGACCAACGCGGTCAATTTTGGCGCGTAAATGACCCTGATTTTTGTTGGACCTTCTAGATCCGATACAAGCAATCTCTCAAGGAAAGGCGCATTCTCAATGACCATAACGTGGAACAGTTGGAGTGATCTCTTCCCAACTGATGTCTTGTTGCGGGGCCAGCAAGACACATAAATCCATCGAAGATTCATCGAGGCGATGTGGAGGCTAATGAACCCGTGGATCTTCTCAAGACGAAGGTACTCGAGCACAGTACAGCTGCAGAGCAGGTGCTCCATAGCCTTCTTTGAGATGACAACGTCGAAGAGGTCGAGCTTCTTGAGTTGAGGGAGAAGAAGGGCGGGCGCGGCATTAATCTGGGGAAGATAGCAGGAGCTGAAGCTGGCGCAGCGCAGCGTTGGCGTGAGGCCGAGCGCGGACGGCGACAGAGAGCGACATCGTCCAGCTTCAAAGCTGAGCTCCTCGAGCTGATCTAGGGCGGGGGATAAGAACCACTCGTCGAACTTGGGTTGGACCTTGCAGTTGGTACTGAACATGCGGATGTCAAGGCGTCTGGCTGGCCAGGGTGCGACGAAAGGATCTTGGAGACTGCGGCCATGCGTTTGGAATCCCCGTCACAAAGGCAGCTGTCGATGTGAAGTTGAGGGGGACGCGGCGCCAGAGGGGGCGCCACTGTCGGGAGAGCAGGGCGGTATGCAGTAGATTTGGTGGGGAGGAGGCCGATGATGACGAGTAGCATGTCGTTGGGGAGGCTGCTGATGAAGTCCAGGCTCGCCGGATGCGGTTTTGGCTCGAGCCGCCTCCGCTTGTTGGCTACCTCGTCGTCCATCTCAACTGGCGGAGACGCCGGTGTACACGTGTGCTGGTGTGTGTTGTGTGCCGAGTGTGCGCTAGTGCGTCCTTCTGTGCATGCCGCCGTGCAGTGGTGAATTGTGTGCGAGTGCGTCCTTCACGCGCAAGAAGTGTGTCCTCAATGCGCCCTCAATTTACTAGCGTGCGGGGTGCTACCCCGAGTGGTTTCAACTTTGTTTACTTCACCGCGTGTCTGATGGGACTCTAGTTTACTTAGTTTCACCCACTGCCACATGGGCCAACACATGAAGATACAGAACACGAGCTGACAAGGCAGCATGTGGATTGGTTGACCGGTCAACTAAACAATATACAAAGCTATACGCTGACACAGTGAGCATATAATCCGTCGATATAGAGAGTTCGAGTGAGAGGGGAGGCCCGTGAGAGATAGCAGAGAGAGAGAGAGAGAGAGAGAGAGAGAAAGAGCTACTCCCTCCGTTTGATAATGTAGTTCCAACATTTTTTAAAGTCAAACTTTTTAAACTTTGACCAAGTTGATAAAGAAATTACTTATATCTACAATACCAAAGATAAATGATAGTATGAAGTAAGTACATGTTGTGATGAATCTAACGATTGTTCCAGATGTAAATGTTTTTCTCCACATACACCTGCTCAAACTTTTCTGTGGTTTGACTTTTCAAAACATTCATATGCTTATGGACGTGACAGAGTCCCTAACTAGAGAGAGAGAGAGAAATAGAAAGAGTGAGTGAAAAAAGTGTGTGTGCATGTGTGAAAGAGACATGGACAACACACGATAAAAGTAGAGAAAAAGCATGCGTGTCTTATGCAAACATACCACACATGCATCTTCGATAACGGAGGCAAGGTGAGGAGATAGTGTGTGGTTGTTTGGAACCGAGAGAGCAAGACCCCTAGCACGTGGCCAAGAGGGGTCTGACAAACAAGGGAGAGAGGTCGAGAGAGACATATCGAGAAAATGCATACATGGGGAGGAGAGAGTGTATGTTTGTCATAGAGAGATCCCCTGGAGATCGTGATGGGACTACATGGGTGGGAGATCGAGTGACAAGGTGTGTGCGCGATAGAAGATGCCCGAGAGGTATCGAGATAGACATAGGGATGGAAGGAGACAATTCATGTGTTCCTGATGGCTAGTAAGAGATAATCATACTTAGGAGGGGGGAGTGCTTGCGCTTATGATGGAGTGAGGGATTATGGTACTTAGGGGGGTGCGTGTCACATGGAGAGAGAACAACGGCGGAGAGTGTTGGATGGGTCTATATGTATAGTGTGAGAGAGACATGTGTATGTGTGAACCAGGGAGATATAAGGTCAGTTTGGCTTGCATCCTGAGCATCTTTTGCCTGGCCTGGGGTTGTGGCTGGATTTCACGCATGATTGTTTGGTTGCTACCCTGTGAAAAAGAAAGCCTGCCTGGCCTGGATTCCCTTGCACTTTAATTAGCCTGGCTGGACTCCAGACAGTGCAAGTAGCCTGGCCCAGGCGACCGATTTCTAACGCCTAGCTGTGCCTGGTCATGCGGCCACGAGGCTAACAACAACATGCATGGATATTAGCTTTAAATAATTGCTGCATGGATTGATTGATGGGACGTTGATGCTTTGCCTGGCCTAGGCCTGAACCAAACACTTCAGCACCACACAAGCCTGGCCAGGCAGAAATATTTTACATCTCACGTCCACACCAGGCAGTACTGGCCATCAAGGCATGAGGGTCAGGTCACGAACCAAACTGACCAATAAAGCTTGAGAGAGATTGAGGAACCCCGATAATTATGGCTGAGTGGTGCATCAGATAGTTGAGAGGGGGAAAGAGATATTCCATCTGCTCGATAATGCAGTGCATGTAAATTTTTTAGAAGTCAAACTTTGGAAACTTAGATCAGGTTTACGCAAATGTTATTTATATCTACAATACCAAAGATACATCATACAAAACTACATCTCATGGTGAATCTAATGGTATATGTTTGCCGTACTAGATGTAATTGTTTTTCTCCATGTACATGGTCAAACTTTGTGATGTTTGACTTTTCAATAAATCTATATGCTATGGATCGAGGAGAGTGCCTAAGTTGAGACAGATCAAGTGCGTGTGAAGGAGGATGAGTAAGTGTGCAAAGTGAGTATGTGTGTGAAAGAGAAAGTGACAACAAATGATAAATTAGAGAGAGAGAGAGAGTGTGTTTTTTCGTTTCTTATGCGAACATATCACGCATGCATCTCCGAGATAGAAAAGCGAGGAGAGCAGATACACGAAGATAGCTAGTGTGTGATTGTTTGCAATGGAGAGAGACACCCCTGTAGCACATGTCCAATAGAGGTCTGGCCAACAAGGAACAAAGGTTGAGAGGGACACATGGAGGACATGGATGCATGGGGAGGGAGAGAGGGTGTGTTTGTGATAGAGAGATCCCCTTGAGATCGTGAGGGGACTATATGGTTAGGAGATCGAGGGAGGTGTGTGCGCGATAGAAAGATGCCCCGAGAGAAATCGAGATAGACCATGCACATGTTTGTGATGGAGACTAAGATTAGCTAGTCATATACATATAGGGGGGACTGCGTGTGCCTACAATTGAGTGAGAGACCATCATACTCGATTAGCTAGGCATGAGATTGTGTGTGTGTGCGTGTGAGATGGAGAGAGAACAAGGGAGAGAGATAGAGTTTTAGATGGGCCTGTCGAGTGCGAGTGAGATATGCATGTGTATGTGTGACCCAGGTGGATGGAGAGTTTGAGAGAGGGGAGGAAGAGCTCCGAGACAACAGAGTGGTGCGTGAGAGAGTTAAGGGCAACGAGCCAAGGAATTTGTGTGTGTACGATGAGTGCACCCAAGATATCTAGCTTCGACTAGCTAGAGTATCATACATGTGTGCGAGAGAGACCTATAGATGGTGTATATATGCATGCGAACTAGAAAGAGCCCCCTACACACACACACACACACACACAGAGAGAGAGAGAGAGAGAGATAGAGAGAGAGAGAGAGAGGCAGAGAGAGAGAGAACAGGAGTCCGGGAGAGGGGGAGGTCGCGTTTTATGCATCAAAGACTAATATAAACCATGTTTCGATATAAATTGCATTCAAATATTTAAATTAGAGAACATGTTGTCTGCAATCCACACATGAACGGATATATGCGTATATCAAACAAGTTCATTAATTTGACTTTCAACATGTTCATGGAGTACTGTAATACTGTACAACATGCTACTCGATTGAGGTGTTCAATTTTGGATTTAGTTCACTATTTTGACCTAGTGAACGAGCTATTTCATTGAATCGAGATATTTCATTTTGGGTTTGATTCACGTTTTTGAGTGGGTCAACTATTTGTCATATGGTACATCGCTAGCAACGAGCATGTAAAAAACCATTACTCCCGAGCATCATCTCTCCATCTAAAAAAAGAAGTGGCAAGCTAATATTTCAAAATTTGATTCGAATCGACTTGGTAAGGTATACGTGGATGCTCGTTCTCCCAAAATTTGAACGAACCATTAAACATCCTCTCTACTCGGTGGAATTCGCCCGAGCAAATATATGGGAGACACGAAATTACCGTCCTATGTGGGACACGCATCAATTGGCCCGTTGTACATCGAGGGTAGGTTCGTAACTTCATCCAAGCGCGCCTTCTCCTCGGCCGAAATGACATGTGCTGAATAATTCATAAACCATGGTCGGCAAAACACACTCTCCTCGCCCGAAATAGCTCGCGCCCACTATTTCAAAACACGCTCTCCTCGCCCAAAATCGCTTGCGCCCACTATAGTTCAAAACGCGCCCTCCTCACCCGAAATCGCTCCCACCCACTATTTGGGGAGAAGAAGTTACTCTACTATCCCCGACCCTCAGTACACAGACCCAAGCCAAGAAGCCTAAAGGTAGGGGTAGAACTGTAACTCCCCCTCACATTTCAGACAAATGCGTCCGTAAGACATGGTTCCACTCCCCTCCAATTCCCCCCCGCCCCCCATTCATATCTCGTGGGTGCCAAATCACCTTCCCCCCGGGAAGCTCCCTTCTCCCGAGCCACGAAACCTCAGCCCCACCTCCATGGCGCCCCCGCCGCACCAATTTCACCGCCACCCTCCTCCCTAATGTCGGAGACGCTGTCCATTTGCCATCGTGCACTGGGCCGTGTGCCTCTTACCCCGTGCTGCTAGAGCTGCCTCGACGACGGACGCGTGAACCGTATCGGAGCCGATTCACCCCCGTCGTTGTTCAATGCGCCGGAGCGGCTCCAACTCAGATCCGTCCAGAGTCCCGGCGCTGCTTCCTCGTAGCCGTCGACCATCGCGACATCGTTGTTTCCCTGCCGCCGGTCGCCACCGCAACCGCGCCGGCCTCAACGACTAGGCAGTTGGACCTGCCTACTTCACCATGCCACCAGATAGGTCGCACTCTCATCTCAAATCACTTTATTTAGGCGTCAGTTGTCTGAACTTTTATTCTGGGCCAATCGATTCCCAATGGGAAGCAGCACCCCTTGAGGCGGCGGAGCTCCTAAGCTGCCGGTTGGCTGGTGTCTAACGTAAGGGTGCGGGGCTGCAAGTTCGCCGCGCAAGCAACGCTTAGATGGCTATCTTTTAGAGTTGCATGGGTTGAAGGTACTACCACCGCCGGATATGGATGAAGGGGAGTCTTTGTGGATTGGCCCGGGGGAGGCGCAACCACGGCAGTGCATTGCGGCGGGGAGCGGGGTTTTGGCCGGGGCCACGGACGGCGGAGGCAGGCTACTCTACCGTTGGTCGCTGGCTCGTCGGGGAAGATTCCAAACAGTGTCATCCAGGAGGCACAAGACGGCCGTCAAGCCATCTGGCGTAGATCGGGTAGTACTAAAACTAAATAAAATCGTGTGACCCAAATTTAGTCTTCAGTCAACAGACGTGTGACCACTCTCGTACCTTGCTGTTGATCTCTTAGTGTATTTCTTCAGATCAAAGAGATATGTCGTTCTTAACATTATGTGTTATCTGCATCTTCAGACACACCGTCTTCCGACTCACCGCAGCTGCTCCAACAAGGGAAGCATACACCAGAAGGGAGCTATAGTTCCCACTCAACAGTTCCCTGCATCGAATGCGCGTGCCCAACATGGACAGCCACAACAACTGTAGGGCCATCGACAAGTCAGCACATGATGCTCACTCCTATGGACGGCAGCCAGATAGGTTGTACCCTCATCTGACTTGTGTGCAAAATTTATGGCTTTGTTATTCATCTAAGCATGGAAAATATATCATCACATTTCACTGTATATTCATGCTAATCTCTTACGGGTCTTGTTCAGGAGTTAACGATGTTCCATAGTTCAGCTAAGATACTTGTTCTTTAGAGAATGCTGTTCCATAGTTATCATCTATCAGCCAGTGCTATCCCACAGGCTGGTGATTTTATTATTATACCACTTCTAGTATTACCTATGTTGTTCTTTAATACTTTTGTGTGCCATCTAGTTAATCTCGAGTATAAACTATACGTATTCTGTAGCTTTCATCTATGTTCTCCCTTCAGTTTACGAGACCTGTTGCTGCTAGTTAACCCTAGTCCTACTATTTATGTCGTCTCCTACAGGCACTCATTACATAAATCTAACTACTAGTTGTCTTCCATGCATGTCAGATATAATTGCACACACTGATATATCCACAAGAACCTCACGAAGCAATGTAAAGGCCAATAAACTTGATGTCAATGATACCCAATATGATGGAACATGTAAAGGCAGTTCTTGAAGACTTGCGTAAAGATGATGAATCCTCTTCACCCCACAAGGTCCTTGCTCTAACTTGGCCTGTGATATGGGTACAACATGCATATAATGTCCTGGAGTGTGTCTACTATGTTGCAATGCCATGTGCTTAGCATGCTGATCATGCATATAAATATGTCATGCCTTCCTGTTTTTCAGTACCTATTCCATTCATGATAACATGTTTTCAAATTCAATTACTGTCATTCTACTCTATCGCAATGCCATCTGCTTAATTTGGACATCATGCTTTTGAATATCTTATGCATTGTTATTCATCAGTATGTACTTCATCTGTTACCATACCATTTTTTACATTGAAGTGTTGTTCTAGTGCTTTGTTGCAATGCCATCTTAGTTTCCCAATCATACACGTGTATGTTGCCTTAGTTATTTCTGTATGTATTCCGCTAGCATACAGTTTTACATTCAACTAGTGTTTTTTTTGCTGTGTTGTCCTATCATATCCCTAGCTCTTACACCATACTCCCTCCGTCTGGATTACATGTTGCCGAAATGGATAAAAAAGGATGTATCTAGAACTGAAATACGCCTAGACCCATCCATTTTTTTCTGGATGGAGGGAATACATGTCAATATGTCATGCCTTTCTATTCTTCAGTACCTATTCCGTCTCTTTGCTGTAGCATGTTTTATAATTAAAGTACCATTCTTCTATACAAGGCATGCAAGGGGAAGACGACTATGTTAGAATCTGAAGGGTTACAAACAAGGCCTTTGCAAAAGATCCAAACGCCAGGAGATAATAAACCAGCTCCAATTTTTATAGATACTGCTCCAGCACAGAGAAACCCAACTCCTACTGATAATAAGAAGATTTCAGTGGCCAAAGAACTAGTCCGCTCCAGTCCAGCAAAAATATGTCAACTCCATTCTAAGAAACGTGTGCGTATCCTTGCATCATGAAATTTTATAGCATGCTGATCATATTTTCTACCTGCTTCTTACCCATCTCTCTTTTAGAAAATAAGCTTAACAGATAGAAGAATTTCTGCAATGGTATCGTATATGAGGAAAGATTATTGCAGGGATTCTCTGTGCTCCAATGTAGATGTAAGTACCTGTTGTATATCACTATATTTTTACATCAGCATGTATTTTGTTAATCAACGTGAATCCAACCTTTATCTGATCTAAATTTAGTTGTAGCAAAATGTCTGATTAAAGGAAACAATGGTGATTTTTGTAAGGAAAAGTGCCTGGTAGTTTTGCATCCTGAGCTGCATGAGTGTACTATCTCATATCAGTGGGTTTGAATACTTTGGTTCTGTAGTGGGTTTTCAGTGTTTTTACCTGTGTTGTCCTTTCGTATCCCTAGCTCTTACATCATACTCCATCCGTCCGGATTACATGTCGCAGAAATGGATAAAACTGGATGTATCTAGAACTGAAATACGCCTGGACCCATCCATTTATTTCCGGTTGGAGGGAATACATGTCAATATGTCATGCCTTTCTATTCTTCAGTACCTATTCCATCTCTCCTGTAGCATGTTTTATAACTGAATCACCATTCTTCTATATAAGGCATGCAAGGGGAAGACGACTATGTTAGAATCTGAAGGGTTACAAACTAGGTCTTTGCAAAAGATCCAAACGTTAGGAGATAATAAACCAACTCCATTTTTCATAGATACCGCCCAAAGACAGAGAAACCCAACTCCCATCGATAATAAGCAGATTCCAGTGGCCAAAGAACTAGTCCGCTCCAGTCCATCAAAAGAATGTCAACACCATTCTTAGAAGCGTGTGCGTATCCTCGTATCATGAAATTTTATAGCATTCTGATCATATTTTGTACATGTTTCTTACCCATCTCTCTTTTAGAAAATAAGCTTAAATGATAGAAGACTTCCTCCATTGGGATCGTATTCGAGGAGAATATCTTGCGGGAATTCTCTGTGCTCCAATGCTGATGTAAGTACCTGTTGTATATCACTATATTTTTACATCAACATGTATTTTGTTAATCGGCGTGAATCTAACCTTTATCTGATCTAAAATTAGTTGTAGCAAAATGTTAAAGGCATCAATGTTGATTTTTGTAAGGAAAACTGCCTGGTAGTTTTGCATACTGAGCTGCATGAGTGTACTATCTCATATCACGCACATTATTGAACTATAGTGCTTCTCTGGTTGCCCATTCATTCATTGTGTCAATGTTGCTTTTGTATTACCTTACCTGGCTGATGATGGCTGTGCCATATTGTGTTAATTTGGTGTAGGCTAGTTGCCCAAACGTTTGTTGTGTCAATGTTTCTGTCCTATTATCTGACTTGGCCAATGATAGCAATGCTAGTGTGTTAATTTTGTGCAGGCTGATAAACTCTGAAAACAGCAAGGCAACCACATTGTTTCTTTCCAGTAAATCTAGGCCAGGTAATATGGCAATAACTTATGATTAATCTGTTTGGTTCCCGTCCTAATTTATGTTATGATGCAGTGGTCGATACACTCTCCAATATCAATAATACAAGCCTACCAAAATCGCCATCTGAATCTGTTCAGTATCCTCTGTCTCAAATGCAACGGAATAAATATAATGTATGTTTGTGAACCAATTAATGGTTGAAGCAATGATGGAAATGGTGGATGAATCAGAGGTGCAGAGTCGTGCGACACAACAACTGATCAATGTTTTCAGAGACAGTGTAGCAAAGCAGCAAGAACTTGCCCACATGCTTATGGGTGTCATCTGTGCTGAGGTTGCAGATTGTGATGTTGTAGATGGTTAGGTTCTGCTCATTTATTTGCACCGCATCAATCTTTGATTGCCCGGTGGATGTAATTTCCTGTAATATATGCTGGATGTGCAACGTTATTCCCTGTATGCCGTACCTTTGCTTGATCGGTTTTGGTCCTGTGCATAATTGCTCGTCATAATGGGATCAAATTATCTAATTTGGCATACAGACATGTACGAACTTTAGTGGGCTCATTAAGTTAATTGGCCGTTACTAGGCCGAAAGTTAATGGTCGGCCCTCTTACCTCCCGGGTCGTTAACAGGCCGACATCGAAGCGGGCAATAGGTGGGCCCAATTTATTTCACGGGCCATTAACAGGCCGTTACTAAGTTTGGGCTACATATGGCCCAACTATACTGTAGGCCTTTAGCAGGCTGAAAGAGACAGCGGGCTTGTACTGGACCATGAAGAGCATGGGCCACTAAGAGGCCAAAAGTCAGGTCGTATTGTAAATGGCCCAACTGTGTTGTGGGCCTTTAACAGGCCGAAAGAGAAACCGGGCTGGTATTGGACCATGAAGGGCATGGGCCGTTAAAAGGTCAAAACTAAGGTCCGACTACAAATGGCCCAACTCATTTATGGTCTGTTAATAGGCCGAAAGGCACACAGGGTCGGGAATTGGCCCAACACTTAAATGGGTCGCTAAAAGGCCAAAACTCAGGTCCGACTACAAATGGCCCAACTGATTTATGGGCCGTCAACCGGCTGAAAGTGACACCGGGCCGGAAATTGGCCCAACACTTAAATGGGCCGCTAAAAGGCCGACTCAGGTCCGACTACAAATGGCCCATCAGATTTATGGGTCGTCAACAGGCTGAAAGACACACCGGGCCAGAAATTAACCCAACATTTAAATGGGTCACTAAATGGCCAAAATATGTATATCTTGAAAATTTGCCCATCCATTGAATGGGCCGTTAACAGGCCGAAATCTCATCGGGCCGATATTGAGCCCAAATATATAGCGAGCTGTTTACGGGCTCGAACTGACGATGGGCTGCAATGGTGTCAAATCTTTAACGAGACGTTGACGGGCCAAATTTGCACATCTCGTGTGGACCATGGGCTTAAATGGACATGACACAAGTAGGCCTTATATGGGCTGGCCTGCTAATTTTTACTAGGCCGACCTTTTTCATCGGAATGGGCCACTGTTGGGCCGTGCCACGTGTCGACCTATCATAGGCGTCTCCTGTCCAATGAGTGGATGACATCTGTCCCAACGGTGAGGCAACACGTGTTTCCTGTGGCCAATGATGATTTTACACGTAGAAAATCCCCATTGGTCCGTGCTGTTGACGGGTTATCGGATCCAAAACCGGACCTGATAGCTTAACGGCGTTCCGTTACGGTCGATGCCACGTGTCCGTGACCCTTGACGAAAGCACTTCTGTGATGCGTGATTTATCGTCATGGAAGTGGACACTTCTGTGATGATAATTTTGGTAATGTCATGGAACACTTCTACAACAGCAAAGGTATGACTATATTGATTCTGTCATAAAATCATTATGGATGTACATGCATGACAAAAAATGCGACCTACTGTGACAAACACGTATCATCACGGAAGTGTATTTTTTGTAGTGTTGGGTATTGGCAAATCACAGTCATCCTTCTTAGTGTGGGGTGGAGCACCAACACCTTAGGCTAGACCGGTATCTTAGTAAAATAGAGATCGATTAAGAAACCGAGAAGTCCAGACTATGGATACTCTCTATGTTTTACTCTGATTTCCTATGTATGTACTACTTCACTTTAGCCCGGCATATTGAATGTATCCTTCGCCCTTATTTTACGTTCAGAGAATCCACCTTCACCCTTCAACGAAAAGACAGTGGTCGTAGACAAGGTACATAAATTAATAGAGTTGCTCTTACTTTTAGAATATATCATTGATTAAAACTTGGCTCTCATGGATGAAGTGTTTGAGGAGAAAAAATAAGAAGAAGCTGCTACACAAAGTGAAAATAGGTGCTAATTGCAGGATATTATTATGTATGAGAGAGAGTTGCTTAGCGCACAATGAGAGAGAACTGGTATATACAAAAAATATGCATATCTTATGATAATCAACATCGTCAATGTCATGAATGAGATCTCTCACATTAAGAATCTCCGTGATGAACAATCGATGACATGTCTGCAATCCAATTTTCAAAATACATTAATTGGCAAGTAAGAATATTTCCCCATCATTTATGCATCCTGGCGTAACATGTTGCACGTAAGTGGAAACTAGATTCAAGGAATACATATCATAGACCTATGCTGAGGGAGAATCTACTCTTGGTAGGCCTAACTTGATTGGTTCCTAATTGATGGTCTATGATGACCAAAACCAGACTACTGAGATGAACATGAGGTGCATAGTGATAACAAGCCCCCAAGAAATAAGAAAATCATGCAAAATGTTCGATAATGACTAACGATGCAAAGGGTAGCGAGCTGTTGTTAGCCCATGCTATTTTCTTTTGTTGAGCATGATATCGTGCAACACAATGTCGAGAACGTGCAGTAGCTGCGCCGCTATGTCCGTGGAGATCCTGTCCATGAGCATCTGCAACTACTGTAGGCTGCCCAGGGTGGCATGCTTGATGGTCACCTTGAACTTCCTCTCCCGCCTGCAAACATACATGTCATGGGGAACCTGGTCACCTCGTATTTTCATGTCATGGGGCACACTAACTAAGAAACTGAGTTTACCTTTGCCAGATGGACCTGGCTTGTAGTCAGATAAGGTGACCTCAAACTCCTTGGTGTTGAACGGTAGCTTGCCGATAGTTTACATGCTCTTGCGACCTCCTTGGTAGTACCCACGGTCAACACCATCGCCTTGGTGCTAACCACGGCCACGGCTGACACCACCGTCACCGCTACCATGTCCGTGGTAGTATTCGTGCCCATGGCCAGCACCATCATTGGGATTGCCACCGCCTGGTCTACCACTGCGGCCTCTGTAAGGAGACCTGTCATCACGGCACAATGCTCCGCCTTAGCAACTTCGGTCTTTGCCCAACCACTGTCGCGCTCCCCTCGACTCATCATCTCTCCCTCACAAATCATAGCACTCATGCATATACTAGAAGTGAAGTGACCCATACGCGTGCGCTAGCCATCTCTGCCTTGTGGAAGGGGAAGGAGAAAGGTACAGATCAAAGGGGAAGCGCACGAGAAGGGATTAGGGAGGAGCGGCGGCGCAAGGTCATTGCAGATCCGCTCTTCTTGATATGGTGCATAGAGAAAGAAGGTTCGTGAAGTCATGATTCGGGTGGAATTGAAAATCAGGGAGTTGTGTGAGGGAATCGAGGACGCAGAGCTTTAGGATGATTGGCAAACTACGACGTCTGGTCGGCAGAACATTTGATCGGAGATGTTGATATGAGTGGCAAACCATTGACATAATATGGGCAGTAGGATATGTTTAAGTTGATTTGATCAGAGGGTTATGGTTATCTGGTGTACAGTTTGTTGTGTCTATTTAGAGGAATTTATGTTTGTTCTTTTACCACTAGTGGTGATAAATTTAATCTTTTATATATCAAGTGGATGTTACACTTTTCAATAAACTGGGGTTGTACTTTTCTATAAAATCTGGTGGATGTTACACTTTTCACTAAACTGAAATTTGGGCTTTTCAGAAGGCTAATGAGCCTTAAAAATATCTATTTGAGAATCAACAGTACTATATTTTTTAAGTTACGGTGATATATTCGTTAGTTGCCACCTTAAAGGTTCTCTTTAACTGTGAAGGAGTTCACCTTCCTTTTGAGTGGTGCTTACATTTACAATGTGAAATGTTTAATCCCCTTATAAACGATTACGATCACATCTCAGTAGTGCCCTTTCATGAGTAAAACGCCTTGTGTGTTGCGCTTCTATGGACTTCGCTAAAATGTATCCAAGCCTATAGGCTACCATGTAAGAAAGTCCATTTAATTTCCCAATTACGATCTTCCAAACCATACAACCCAAAAAAGTTGTCAAATATAAATATTTAGCAAATAAAGTATCTATGCAAATATACCCATTCTTATGTTTCTCATTATATTCAGCGATCCACACAGAAAAAATATATCAGAAAGTGGAAAGCCACCACACATATCTACGTCCAAGAGAACTAAAAGGATAGTGTTCAGCTTATCATATATAGTCGATAAACTAAAAGAATGGCACATACTCACCAAAAAGAGGTGTGTAACAAAGAGAGACATGAATTCAAAGCTCACACTAACTTCTTTCTTTGAGCTGAGCACTTTTTATCTGTGGTCATTGCCTATCGATAAACTCCAGTACTTCCTTATTCTGTTTGATGGAAGCCATACATCTTCCTTCTTTGGTTGGATCCAGGTGAGGAAGTTATAGGAAGGTTGTGTGCTCAAACAACTCTGAATTAATAAAGGGGGCGAGCAGTAAGTACCCATTTGGGTATTGGCAAATCGAAGTCATACTTAGTAGTGTAGGTGAAAGGACATGCGGTGCCCACATGTGTGGTTTTGGCAATTGATGACATTATCCATGGACTAATGTTTGCATTGAGTTATATTTGAAGGATCTGTCCATAGCCATTTCTTGAAGTCCATGTGTTTGTTTCACGGAGTTTATGAGTTGACCAAGGTACTATTAAGGAATCATCCAAAGATTGGTCGTGTGAGTGTTGAGCTTATTGCAAGCACGTCTTCAAGAAGAAGATTGTGTGATCATTCATGTTTACCTTCAAGACATCATCCAAATGAAGAGAGTTGGAAAGATTCAAGGTTGATCAAGACTAAGTCAAGAATGAATCAAGTTGATCAACACACAAAGCATACAAGATGTACCGAGAGGAATCAAGTGATCCCATGGTATGAGGAAGATCTCATACAACTCATGGAGGATGACATCAAGTGGTGATCGTCATCAAGATTGGGGTGTGCAAGTTCAAGTGGAGCATTACAAAGAGATCATCCTTGAAGCTTGCCGTCCATTGTAGTGGCAATGGACTTGTGAAGATGTGCCGAAGAGTGGCTCACCCATAGTGGAGTATGGGGGAGAAACCATCTAGTCTACATCGAGCCAATGCAATTAAGAAAGGTGGTCCAACTTTAGGGAATCAAGACCGTCATCATCTAGCTCAAGTGGACTATGTGCAAGGCAAAGGTTTGTCCTTGATAGGTTTTCTATTTTACCAGTCTCATGGTGTTAGTTGGGAGATCGGATTATAGGATCGATAGTCATACTATAAAGGGGGGGGGGCTCTCGAGTGAGTAGCTTGATAGTATTGTTTTGTGAGAGCTCAAACCATTGCATTCTTGGCATCATCATATTTGGTGGTTCTTGTTTGGATTTTCTCTTTGTGAGCTTTTAGAGCTTGTGGTTATCTTCATGACATGCTCTAGTTCACCAAAAACTGATTTCATATGGATGTTTTCTCAATTGTTATTTCTTGCTATTTCTATCAAGATTGTGTTTGCTTTTTTCAATAGCTTTCCAACAAACTTGATTTCTTCGCATTCAGAGCTCGCATGTGAAAGTTATGGCTATTTTGATCTTACCTGTATTACTTAGACCGGTTGTACCGCTTCTTACACCGGTTGTACCGGTTGACCGGTACTACCGGTGTTTGGGGCTGTTGTATCACTCCAGAGTTGGTCCAATGGTTGTACAAGCCACATACCTCTCTACCACTGGACTAGTTTCTGTTTTGGAGCTGTCTTGGGTAGTTTGTTTGCCGGTTTTACCGGTTAGTTCGTGTTTAACCGATACTACCGGTGCCACGGGCGATTGTACCGCTTAGTGCTTTTCCTACATGTAGGTTTTATCTCTGCTTTGACCAGTTGTACTGGTCCTACTATTTTCTACACATAACGGGCAGATTTGTGGGGACCTATAAAAGGGGATCTTCTTCCCCATTGGACCCTATCCTGTGAGATCGTGTTCTTCCCCCATTGTTGACCTTCTTCGAGCTTGCTATCTCTCAATACCTCCATGGATTCTTTCTATTTTTTGGAGAAAAGAGAGAGGAGATCTAGATCCACATTTCCACCAATCACTTTCTCCTCTATGTGAGGGGAACCCCTTGGATCTAGATCTTGGAGTTCTTGGTGTTCTCCTTCTTGTTCTTCCTCTCACTTTCCTCCCTAGCATTAGTTTCTTTGGTAGGATTTGGGAGAGAAGGACTTGGGCACTCCGTGTGCCCTTGACATTGCATTTTTGGTGCATCGGTTTGCGTTCTCCACGGTGATACGTGGAAGTTACAAGTTGAGAAGCTTATGAATTACTCTTGGGTGCTTGGTACCCTTGACTCCTTGAGCTTGTTCATCTTGGGTGCTTGGGCACCCTAGACGGTTGGTGGTGTTCAAAGCTCAATCATTGTGGTGTAACGCTCCGAACAAGCGTCGTGGTCGTCAATTAGGTTGTGGAGATCACCCCGAGCAATTTTATGGGTTCCGGTGACCGCCCCCAAGGGTTGCCAAAGTCTACGGGTTTGGTGACCGCCCCCAAGGGTTGCCATTTGTACTGGTTCGGTGACCGCCCTCAAGGGTCCCTTAGTGGAATCATGACATCTTGAAATGTGCGAGGGCGTGAGGAGATTACGGTGGCCCTAGTAGCTTCTTGGGTAGCATTGTGCCTCCACACCGCTCCAAACGGAGCTTAGCATCCGCAAGGGTGTGAACTTCGGGATACATCGTCGTCTCCGCGTGCCTCGGTTATCTATTACCCGAGACTTTACTTATGCACTTTACTTTGTGATAGCCATATTGTTTCATGTCATGTATCTTGCTATCACGTAGTAGTTTATCTTCCTTAGCATAAGTTGTTGGTGCACATAGGTGAGCCTAGTTGTTGTAGGTTTTGTGCTTGATAAATTAACCGCTAGGTTTATTCCTCATTTGTTCAAGCCTAAACCATAATTATTTTAAAGCGCCTATTCACCCCCCATCTAGGCAACATCCTTGATCTTCATTTGGTATCAGAGCCTCGCATCTTTGTTAGGCTTAACCGCCTAGAGAGTAAAGATGTCGACTAGGGAATTAGGATTCTCTTACACTCTTTGTTTTGATGTTACTAATTTTGATGTTTTGGTAATTCGCATGCTTAATCTCTTCAGGGTCATTGACCCAAATTTAGAGCGAATTGTAGATATGGGTTTTTATCTTCCAAAGGATCCCCAAAGATTATCTTTAGGGGATGAGAAAAACTCTTACCTCAATGCTCAAGCTTCTAATGTGCTTTTCGATGCTTTGAGCAATGTAGTTTTATTTCAACTCATGACGTTCCGGGATGCTTTGAGCACTTTTCTGCTATCGTCATTGCCTATCGGTCACTTGGGTATTGCCAAATCACAGTCATACTTCTTAGAGTGGGGTGGAGCACCAACACCTTAAGCTCCACCAATATCTTAGTAAGATAGACACCAATTAAAAAACCAAGAAGTCTAGATTATGGAGACCCTCTAAGTTTTACTCTGATTTCCTGTGTGTGTACTACTTCACTTTAAACTCGGCATATTATATGTATCCTTCGCCCTTATTTAAGTCCAGAGAATCCTCCTTTACCCTTCGGAGCAAACATGGTGGCCGAATACAAGGTATGTAAATTAATAGAGTTGCTCTTACTTTTAGAATATATCATTGATCAAAACTTGGTTCTCATGGATGAAGTGTTTGAGGAGAAAAATAAAGAAAAAGCTCCTACACAGAGTAAAAACCGGAGTGAAGAGCCGGATATTATTATGCATGAATGAGAGAGAGATGACTAGCCTAGGATGAGAGAGAACTAGTAGATACAAAAAATATGCATGAATAAGATCTCTCCTGTTAAGAATCTCTGTGATGAAATTAGCTGATGACATGTCTGCAATCCAAAGTTAGGAATACCTTAAATGGCAAGTAAGAATATTTACCCATCATTCATGCATCCCAGCGTAACATGTTGCATAAGTGGAAATGGAATGCAAGGAATACATGTCACAGACCTATGCTGAGGGAGAATCTACTCTGGGTAGGTCTGATGCTCTAGTAGAACCCGTTCCATCCTTGAATACCCTGGCCTAACTTGACGGGTTCCTTGATGGTATGTGAGAAGAAAGACCGGACTACCGGGATGGACTTGATGTGCACAGTGACAACAAGCCCCCAACAAATAAGAAAAGCGTGCAAAATGATAGATAACAACTAACAACTCAAAGGGCAGAGAGTTGTTGTTAGCCCATGTTATTCCATTTGTTGAGCACGATGTTGTGCAACACAATATCGAGAACGTTCAGCAGATGCGCCGGTATGTCCATGGAGATCCCATCGACGAGCATCTGAAACTGTTGTAGGCTGACCAGTGTGGCATGCTAGATGATCACCTTGACCTTCCTCTCCCTCCTACAAGCATAAATGTCATGGGGAACCTGATCACCTCATCTTTTCATGTCATCGGGCACGCTGACTAATGTCGGCGTTCTGGGAATGGGGGTACCTAGAGCGCGGCTTCACCAACGGCCAGGCATGGTCCAACTCCAAGATCTCACGGAGAAGACCCTCGCGAGGCCCCCTACCTGGCGAGGCAAATGGCGTTAAGGCCTCCCGAAGGGTTGCCTCCCGAGGCTGCTTCCCGAGGGGTGGATATATCTATACAGGCACCCCGCCTCGCGAGGCTCACGGTGGCGTGAGCCATCACGAACAAGGCCAGGAGGGCGCCAACGGGCGCAGGTCAGGACAGTTTCCTCTTTGGTGCTAAGGAGGCAAGGACAAGCTTGGGTTCCCGAGAAATCCCCCAAAGGTTTCCATTCCTGTGCAACAAGACCAAGAGCACGGGCTCGACAGGACAGAGGTCCTCACTGAACCCACCGCAGCGTCATGACCAAAAGCTTTGCAGGCGAAGACCACCTTTAGTCAGGATAGGGTGTACTCATGTCCCCCTTTGAAATTGGCTGCTATGGTGTCCCTTCCCGCCTAAGTTAAGAGGGAAGAGGGCCAGTCCTAGAATAAGTATAGGTTAGCCTCCACCATGGAGGAGGACAGATTCATTCTTACCTACTGAGCTCTCACGAGGTTGCTCACCCACTGTACCAGATCATCCTCCACCTCCTCGCGAGGCAATCCACCACAAAGCAGGAGTAGGGTTTTAGACCGCAAGGTGGTCCAAACCTGGGTAAACCACTGCGTCTACTTCTTATTCCCGCTCGTGCGTGCACGACGAGATCAGGTCGTGGGTGTGGCAAGAAGCGTGTCATCGTGAAGCGAGATAATCCATACACGCCCAAGAGTTTGAACCTAGTTTGGGTCCACGGAACCCCAGACTCCGACAACTAAAAAACTGAGTTCAAATTTGCTCAGATGGACCTGGCTTGTAGTCAGGTAAGGTGACCTCAAACTCCTTGGTGTTGAACGGCAGCTCGCCGATAGTTGTAACGCCCCAGATTCGATGCGCCAGGTGTCTGCCAGTTATTCGCCGTTGTTGCCATGTCATTTGCTTGCATGTTGCATTTTATCATGTCATCATGTGCATCTCATTTTGCATACGTGTTCATTTCATGCATTCGAGCATTTTCCCCGTTGCCGTTTTGCAATCCGACACTCCTATGTTATCCGGCGTCCCCTTTTTGCCTCTTCTCTTGTGTGGGTGTTAAACTTTCTCGGAATGGACCGAGGTTTGCCAAGCGGCCTTGGTACACCACCGGTAGACCGCCTGTCAAGTTTCGTGCCATTTGGAGGTCGTTTGGTACTCCAACGGTTAACCGGGTAACCGTAAAGGCCTCTTTTGTGTGCAGCCCAACACCCCTTCCAAAGTGTCCCAAAACCCACCAAACTCCCCTCCATTCTCTCGGTCGTTCGATCACGATCGCGTGGCCGAAAACCGTGCTCCATTTGGACTCTCCTAGCTCCTCCTACCTATAAATTAGCCCCCTCCCCCGAAATCTCGGGCAAACCCTAGATCAAATCTCCCTCGCCGCCTCCGGACATGTCCGGCGCCCGCCGGACGTCCCGCGCCGCCGCCCAGCGCCAATGGCAGCCTGCCACGTGGCTTCCCGCTGCCGTCGCGCCGCTGCCGCCGCCGCCTCGCTTGTGGTCGCCGCGCCAGCGCCCAAGACGCTCATCGCCGCGCCGCCGCCGTGGCTGGCCGCCCGGCAGCGTCGCCGTCGTCTGCGCCGCGCCCGACCTGCCCGCCGCCGCCTTTGTGCTCCTCGCGCCGCCGCTCAAGGCCCGGCCTCCTCCGCCGGCGCCGCGCTGCCTCCGCCATCGGCCGCGCGCGCCCGCCGCCCAGCGGCGAGGGAGGCTGCTGCTCCTCCGGCGCCGTTCGCCCTCCGTCGTCCTCCGCTCGTCCGCCGTCGCTTTGCTTTCGGAGCACGGCACGCCGCCGCCACTCGTCCCGATTGGATAGGGAGACGAACGCGCCCCAGTCGCCTGCATGGGCCCGGCCCAGCAGCGCCCGACCGCCGGCCCAGCTTCCCGGCCTGCAAACCCTCTTCCCCGACCCGGGCCTGCAGCCCATGGGTGAGCCCACCTAAAGCCCCGACCAGTGCACGTTTTACCTATATAGCGCCCATATGTTTTTTTTCAGAAAAACGCCTGTCCCCAGTTTTTCATATAGTCATGCCATGTTCGTTGCATCGTATCTCTGCATCCGTAGCTCCGTTTCATGCGTGTAATATGTCCAATTGTGCGCCTCGACGAGTACTTCATTTCATTCCATTGCATCATTTTCATTTGAGCTCATCTTGATGCCCGAAATGCTGTTGGAAGAGTGCATGTTGATGTTAATCTGCTGAAACTATTATAACTTGCTCATTTATCATTTTTGCCATGATTGTTGTGTGCATCCTATGAGGTTGATCTCTACATGTATGTTGATCTATGCCATGCCATCTTTCCAGTGGTGTCAACCATGTATTTTTGTGAGTTGTGTGCTGAGTGTATCAAACTTGTTAAGTAGGGTAGTTGCTGTTGCTGTTTTCCTGACAGATTCTGTTATATTTTGTTGCTATGTAAACATGCTTCTACTAATCATTCTATGCATAATCTTGAGATGTTCTATAAACATGTTTTGATCTACATGTCTTGCTCTATCCATTCATGCCCTTGGTTGTAATTTTATCCTGTTGGAACATGTTGTAATCTTGCTCCAAAGTTGCTTGAAAATGTTGCTGTCAACCTGTTAACATTAAGTTCAATGTTTCCATGATTGTTTCCTAGAGATCCATGCACCATATGACCTTGCTCTTGCCATGCTTAGCTTCATAAACATGACTTCTTACTATTGGTTGCCTTGCCATGCCATGTATTGCTCTGTGGTGAGTGGTACAAGCTCACCAACATGCCTACTTATTGTTGTTTCTGCCATGTTTAAATCTGTAATATAACTTGCCATGTTTACATGGGTGCCATCATATTTTTTGATCCTTTTTGGATTATGGTCAGTAAGGGACTTTTGATCTATGCATTTAGTAGTATCATGACATGCCTTTGTTTGCCATGATAAGTTCCTGTAACATATTGTTTGATAGCTCTAAACATTGCAACCTGATGTTATTTCTGCTAAAGTCTGAAACTGTTATAATTTGCAATCTTCCCATGTCCTTTTGAGCATGTTATAGTGATTTCTGGAGTTAGCTCAGTGTTCATGTTTTGTTATGCTTTACCTGTACGTCATTCCCATGCCTTTTCTTATTATGTTGGGGTGCTGTAGCATGTTGTTTTGATGCTTGCAATATGCGTAGTTGCTGTTTTGGACAGATTGTTGTTATGACTTGTATAGAGTGTATGTGTTGCACCGTTGCTCCGTTTTGAGTGTGATCTATATGAAACTTGCTTATTTTTGCATATAGCTTCATATTACCATGTTGCATCCTTGTTTTGGTGTGTTTGCTTGATGTTTGGGTGCATTTTGCATCAATGCCATGTTTGACTTGTTTTGCTCATATCTTCTAGGCCGTAGCTCCGAATTAAATGAACTTTATATGTAACTTGACTAGAATTTCGTGTAGTTCATCGTGGTGCATCTTAACTTGCTGTTTAACAACTTGAACATAAGGTTTATTCAGGTCTGGACCAATTTCGAAATTTGCATATGAGGACTTACCGGAATTGTTATATGTTGTTTCCGGCCTCATTTAAACTTGCCTTGATGTGTTGTTCTTGTTTGCATCATCTCTTGCCATGAGTAGCTTCATGTAGCCTTGTCATGCATCATGCTTGTTGTGCATCATGCCTTGTTCATGTGTGGTGTGTTTACTATGTTGTGTGCTTCTTCTCGATAGTTCCCATTTCGTTGCGATCATGAGGATTTGTTCGTCTACGCTCGGTTCGTCTTCGTGGCTTCATCTTCTTCATGGACTCGTTCTTCTTCCTAGCGGGATTTCAGGCAAGATGACCGCTACCCTGGATCTCACTACTATCATTGCTATGCTAGTTTGCTTCATTCTATCGCTATGCTGCATTACCTATCTTTTGCTCATCAAGCCTCCCAAATTGCCATGAACCTCTAACCTTTGACACCCTTCCTAGCAAACCGTTGTTTGGCTATGTTACCGCTTTGCTCAGCCCCTCTTATAGCGTTGCTAGTTGCAGGTGAAGTTGAAGATTTCTCCAAGGTGGACAGGGTTTATGTTGGGATATCACAATATCTCTTATATTATTAATGCATCTATATATTTGGTAAAGGGTGGAAGGCTCGGCTTTATGCCTGGTGTTTTGTTCCACTCTTGCCGCCCTAGTTTCCGTCATACCGGTGTTATGTTCCCGGATTTTGCGTTCCTAACACGGTTGGGTGATTTATGGGACCCCCTTGACAGTTCACTTTGAATAAAACTTGTCCAGCAAGGCCCAACATTGGTTTTACCATTTGCCTCACCACCACCTATATTTCCCTTGGGAGTAATTAACCCAAGGGTCATCTTTATCTTAGCCCCCCCCCGGGCCAATGCTTGTCTAAGTGTTGGTACAAACTAGAGCCCTTTGCAGCGCCCGCTCAGGGAAACTTGAGGTCTGGTTTTAGTTGTACGGATTGCTCATCCGGTCGTGGCCTGAGACGAGATACGCGCGGCTACTATCAGGATGTCGGCACGCCGGGAGGTCTTGCTGGTCTTGTTTTACCATTGTCAAAATGTCTTGTAAACCGAAGTTTCGAGATCGATCGGGTCTTCCGGGAGAAGGTCTATTCTTCGTTGATCGCGAGAGCTTGTCATGGGCTTGTTGGGACACCCCGCAGGTTTAAACTTTCGAGAGCCGTGTCCGCGGTTATGTGGCAGATGGGAATTTGTTAATGTCCGGTTGTAGATAACTTGACACCAGATCTGAATTAAAACGCATCAACCGCGTGTGTAGCCGTGATGGTCTCTTCTCGGCGGAGTCCGAGAAGTGAACACGGTTTCTGTGTTATGTTTGATGTAAGTAGGAGTTCAGGATCACCTCTTGATCATTGCTAGCTTCACGACCGTTCCTTTGCTTCTCTTCTCGCTCTCATTTGCGTATGTTAGCCACCATACTATGCTTAGTCGCTGCTACAACCTCACCACTTTACCCCTTCCTTACCCATTAAGCTTTGCTAGTCTTGATACCCATGGTAATGGGATTGCTGAGTCCTCATGGCTCACAGATTACTACAACAACAGTTGCAGGTACAGGTTATGCGATGATCATGACGCGAGAGCGATGTTTGCTTGCTTGAGTTCATCTTCTGCTTCTTCTTCGATTAGGGGATAGGTTCCAGGTCGGCAGCCTGGGCTAGCAGGGTGGATATTGTTTGAGTTTCTGTTTATGTATCATCCGTAGCCAGATGTTGATCTCTTGTATGATGATATTGTATTCGTGCGGCTTTGTATGCCTTTTGTATGTATCCCCTCTATTATGTAATGTTGATGTAATGATATCCACCTTGCAAAAGCGTCTCAATATGCGGGTCTATCCTTGGTGGGACCTTCGAGTTCCTTTTGGATAGGGTCGCATATTGGGCGTGACAATAGTGTATAGGCTCTTGCGGCCTCCTTGGTAGTACGTACAGCCACGGCTAACATCACCGCCTCCTTGGTACTACCCACGGCCAACACCATCTCCTTGGTAGTAACCACATCCACGCTCGACGCCCCCGGCACTGTCAATGCTAACCTGTCCTTAGTAGTATTATGCCGACGGCTAGCACCATCAACGGGATTGCCGCCACCTGGTCCACCACCGCGGCCTCCGTAATAAGGCCCGTCACCGCGGCCACCATGCTCTGCCTGAGCAACTTCGGAGTTTTCCCGGCCACTACCGCACTCCCCTCGACTCGCCATCTCCCCCTCACAAAGGGGAACACTCATGCATGTACTAAAACCCAAACGCGTGCGCTAGCCATCTCTGTCTTGTGGAAGGGGAAGGAGAAAGAAACAGATCAAAGGGGAAGCGCATGAGACGAGAGAAGGGAGCACCATTGGCGCAAGGTAGTTACGGATCCGTCCTTTTTGATTTTGTGCCTAGATAAAGAAGGGTTGGGGAGCATGATTCGGGTGGAACCGAAAATCAGGGAGTTGCGGCAAGGGATCGAGGACGCAACGCGTTAGGATGATTGGCAAACGATGACGTCTGGTTGGTAGAACATTTGATCAGAGACGTTGGTTTGAGTGGCATACCATTAACGTAATATGGGCAGTAGGATATGTTTAAAGTTGATTTAATCGAAGGATTCTGGTTATCTACTGTATAGTTTGTTGTGTCGATTTAGAGGAATTCATGTTTGCTCTTTTAATACTAGTGGCGCTAAATTTAATCTTTTTAAATATCAAGTGGATGTTACACTTTTCAATAAACTGGGGTTGTACTTTTCCATAAAATCTGGTGGAAGTTACACATTTCACTAAAGTTAAATTATGGTTTTTCAGAAGTCTACTGAGCCTTAACAAAATTCTAAATGAGAATCAATAGTACTATATTTTTTCAAGCGTGAGTGATATATCCGTTAGTTGCCACCTTAACGGTATTCTTTAACCGTGAAGGGGTTCACTTTCCTTTCGAGTGGTTTTTACATTTACAACGTAAATTATTTAATCCCCATATAAAATGACTGCACACACAGCTCACTAGTGTCCCTTCATGAGTAAAATGCCTTCTGTGTTGTGCTTCTATGAACTTGGCTAAAATGTATGTAGGCGTATGGGCTAGCATGTAAGAAAGTCAATTTAATTTCCAAGTTACTACCTTCCAAACCATACAACCAATCAAAATTTTCAAATATAAATATTTAACAAAGAAAATATCTATGCAAATATACCCCATTCCTATGTTTCTCAATATACTCAATGATCAACTGAGAAAAAATATATCGGAAAGTGGAAAGCCACCACACATATCTATGTCCAAGAGCAGTAAAAAAGAAAGTGTGCAGCATATCGATAGTCAACAAACTAAAAGAATGACACATACTCAGCAAGAAGAGGTGTGTAACAAAGAGGGACATGGCCTCGAAGCTCCCACTGCCTTCTTTGTTTGAGATGAGGACTTTTCAACTATGGTTATTCCCTACCGGTAAACTCCCGTACTTCCTTATTTTGTTCGAGGGAGGCCATATATCTTCCTTCTTTGGTTGGATCCAGGTGAGAAAGTTATAGGAAGGTTGTGTGCTCAAACAAGTCTGAATTAAGAAGGGGAGCAAGCAGTAACAACCCATTTCGGTACTGCCAAATAACATTCATACTTCTTAGAGTGGGGTGGAGCACCAACCACATAAGTTGCACCAGTATCTTACTAAGATAGACACCGATTAAGAAACTGAGAAATCTAGATTATGGAGACTCTCTAAGTTCTACTCTGATTTCCTGTGTCTGTACTACTTCACTTTAGACTCAGCATATTGTATGTATCCTTCGCCCATTTTTTAAGTTTAGAGAATCCGCCTTCACCCTTTGGAGAAAACATGGTGGCTGAAGACAAGGTATGTAAATTAATCAAGATCGTCAATACCGTGAATGAGATCTCTCCTATTAAGAACCTCCGTGATGAAAGCAATCAATGACATGTATGCAATCCAAAGTTTGGAATACATTAATTGGCAAGTAAGAATACAACCCCATCGTTCATGCATCCTGGCGTAACTCGTTGAAGGTAAGTGGAAACGGAATGCAAGGAATAATTGTCATATACCTATGATGAGGGAGAATCTACTTTGGGTAGGTCTGATGCTCTGGTAGAACCCATTCCATCCTTCGATACCGTAGCCTAACTTGATGGGTTCCTTGATGGTTTGTGAGAAGAAATACCGGAGTACCAAGACGAACCTGAGGTGCACAGTGACAACAAGCACCCAGCAAATAAGAAAAGCATGTAAAATGATTGATAACGACTAACGACGCAAAGGCACATAGTTGTTTTTAGCCCATGTTATTCCATTCGTTGAGCAAGATGTCGCGCAACATAATGTCGAGCACGTGCAGCGCCTGCGCAGGTATGTCTGTGGGGATCCCATCCATGAGCATCTACAATTGTTCTAGGCTGACCAGGGTGGCGTGCTTGATGGCCACCTTGAACTTCCTCTCCCTCCTACAAAGATACATGTCATGGGGAACCTGATCACCTCATCTTGTCATGTCGTGGGGCACATCGACTAACAAACTGAGTTTACATTTGCCCAGATGGACCTGGCTTGTAGTCCAGTAAGGTGACCTCAAACTCCTTGGTGTTGAACGACAGCTCACAGATAGCGTACATGATCTTGCGGCCTGCTTGGTAGTATGTACAGCCACAACTGCCATCACCGCCTCCTTGGTAGTACCCGCGGCCAACGCCATCTCCTTGGTAGTAACCACGGCCACGCCCGCCGGCCCCGACACCGTCAATGCTACCCTGTCCTTGGTAGTATTCGTGCCGACGGCCAGCACTATCATCGGGATTGCCGCCACCTGGTCAAGCACCACGGCCTCCGAAATATGGCCCGTCATGGCGGCCACCATGCTCTTCCTGAGCAGCTTCAAGGTTTGCGTGGCCACTACCGCACTCCCCTCGGCTCGCCATCTCCCCCTCACAAAGGACAACACTCATGTGTGTACTAGAAGTGAAGCGACCCAAACACATGCAATAGCTGTCTCTGTCTTGTGGAAGGGGAAGGAGAAAGAAACAGATCAAAGGGGAAGCGCACGAGACGGGAGAAGGGAGGAGCGTTGCCACAAGGTTGTTGTGGACCCGTTCTTCTTGATTTTGTGCCTAGATAAAGAAGGGTTGGAGAGGCATGATTCAGGTGGAATCAAAAATCAGGAAATTGCAGGAGGGGATCAAGGATGCAACGTGTTAGGATGATTGGCAAATGACGACGTCTGGTTGGCAGAACATTTGATCAGAGACAGAGATGTTGGTTAGAGTGGCATACCATTGACGTAATATGGGCAGTAAGATATGTTTAAAGTTGATTTGATCAAAGGGTTCTGGTTATGTCGTGTATGGTTTGTTGTGTCGATTTAGAGGAATTTATGTTTGCTATTTTAATACTAGTGGAGCTAAATTTAACCTTTTTAGATATCAAGTGGATGTTACTTTTTTCAATAAAATGGGGTTGTACTTTTCCATAAACTCTTGTGGAAGTTACACTTTTCACTGAACTTAAATTATAGTTTTTTAGAAGTCTACTAAGCCTTAACAAAATTCTAAATGAGAATCAATAGTACAATATTTTTTAAAGCTAGAGTGATATATTCGTTAGTTGCCACCTTAAATGTTTTCTTTAACTATGAAGGGGTTCACCTTCCTTTTGAGTGGTGTTTACATTTACAACGTCAATTAGTTAATCCCCTTATAAAATTACTACGCACACACCTCACAAGTGTCCCTTCATCAGTAAAATACCTTGAACTTGGCTAAAATGTATGCAGGCATATAGGCTAGCATGTAAGAAAGTCCTTTTAATTTCCTAGTTACTACCTTCCAAACCATACAACCATTTTTTTTGAAATATAAATATTTATCAAAAAACTATCTATGCAAATATACCCCATTCCTATGTTTCTCAATATACTCAACGTCAACTAAGAAAAAATATATCGGAAAGTGGAAAGCTACAACACATATCTATGTCCAAGAGCAGTAAAAAACAAAGTGTTCAGCATGTTGATAGTCAACAAACTAAAAGAATGACACATACTCATCAAGAAGGGGTGTGTAACAAAGAGGGACATGACTTCGAAGCTCCTACTACCTTCTTTCTTTGAGATGAGAACTTTTCAACTATGGTCATTTCCTACCGGTAAACTCCCGTACTTCCTTATTTTGTTTGATGGAGGCCATACATTTTTCCTCTTTTGGTTGGATCTAGGTGAGAAAGTTATAGGAAGGTTGTGTGCTCAAACAAGTATGAATTAAGAAAGGGAGCAAGCAGTAACTACCCATTTAGGTACTACCAAATAGCAGTCATACTTCTTGGAGTGGGGTGGGCACCAACACCATAGGTTGCACTAGTATCTTACTAAGATAGACATCGATTAAGAAACCGAAGAGTCTATATTATGGAGACTCTCTAAGTTCTAATCTGATTTCCTATGTCTGTACTACTTCACTTTAGACTCGACATATTGTATGTATCCTTTGCCCATTTTTGAAGTTCAGAGAATCCGCCTTCACCCTTCGGAGAAAACATGGTGGCCGAAGACAAGGTATGTAAATTAATCGAGTTGCTCTTACTTTTAGAACATATCATAGATCAAAACTTGGTTCTCATGGATGAAGTGTTTGAGTAGACAAAATAAGAAGATGCTGCTACACCAAGTGAAAACCGGTGCTAAGAGCAGGATATTATTATCTATGAGAAAGAGCTTCTTAGACCACGAAGAGAGAGAACTGGTAGATACGAAAAATATACATATCTTAAGATAATCAAGATTGTCAATGTCATGAATGAGATCTCTCCTATTAAGAACCTCTGTGATGAAATCAATCGATGAGATGTATGCAACCAAAGTTCGGAATACATTAATTGGCAAGTAAGAATATTTCCCCATCATTCATACCTCCTGGCATAACTTTTTGCAGGTAAGTGGAAACGGAATGCAAGGAATAATTCTCGTAGACCTATCCTGAGGGAGAATCTACTCTGGGTAGGTCTGATGCTCTGGTAGAACCCATTCCATCCTTCTATACCCTGGCCTAACTTGATGGGTTCCTTGATGGTCTCTGAGAAGAAAGACCGGAGTACCGGGATGAACCTAAGGTGCATAGTGACAACAAGCCCCCAACAAATAAGAAAATCATGTAAAATGATCAATAACGACTAATGACGCAAAGGGCAGAGAATTGTTGTTAGCCCATGTTATTCCACTCGTTGAGCATGATGTCGCGCAACATAATGTCGAGCACGTGCAGCACCTGCGCCGGTATGTCCGTGGAGATCTCGTCCATGAGCATCTACAATTGTTGTAGGCTGACCAGAGTGGCGTGCTTGACTGCCACCTTGAACTTCCTCTCCCTCCTACAAATATACTTGTCATGGGGAACCTGATCACCTCATCTTGTCATGTCGTGGGGCAGATCGACTAACAAACTGAGTTTACCTTTGCCCAGATGGACCTGGCTTGTAGTCCGGTAAGGTGACCTCAAACTCCTTGGGGTTGAACGATAGCTCGCGATAGTGTACACGCTCATGCAGAATCCTTGGTAGTACGTACGGCCACAGCTGCCATCACCGCCTCCTTGGTAGTTCCCACGGCCAACGCCATCTCCTTGGTAGTAACCACATCCACGACCGCTGCCACTAGCACCATCACCGCTACCCTGTCCTTGCTAGTATTCGCGCCGGCGGCCAGCACCATCATCGAGATTGCCTACACCTTGTCCACCACCGCGGCCTCCGTAATGCGGCCCATCACCATGGCTATCATGCTCTTCCTAAGCAGCTTCGGGGTTTGCCCGGCCACTGCTGCATTCCCCTCGACTCGCCATCTCCCCCTGATAAAGCGCAACACTCATGCATGTACTAGAAGTGAAGCGAGGCACACGCGTGCGCTAGCCTTCTCTCTCTTGTGGAGGGGGAAGGGGAAAGAAACATATCGAACGTGAGAAGGGAGGAGCGTCGATGCAACGTTGTTGTTGATCCATTCTTCTAGATTTGGTGCCTAGGTAAAGAAGGGTTGGGGAGGCATGATTCAGGTGGAATCAAAAATCAGGGAGTTGCAGGAGGGGATCAAGGATGCATTGTGTTAGGATGATTGGCAAACAATGACATCTGGTTGGAAGAACATTTGATCAGAGACGTTGGTCTGAGTGGCATACCATTGACGTAATATGGGCAGTAGGATATGTTTAAAGTTGATTTGATTGGACGGTTCTGGTTATCTCAGATATAGTATGTTGTATCAATTTAGAGGAATTTGTGTTTGTTCTTTTAATACTAGTGGTGCTAAATTTTATCTTTTTAGATATCAAGTGGATGCTACACTTTTCAATAAACTGGGGTTGTACTTTTCCATAAAATCTAGTGGAAGTTACACTTTTCCCTAAACTGAAATTATGGCTTTTCAGAAGTCTACTAAACCTTAACAATATTCTAGATGAGAATCAATAGTACTATATTTTTAAAGCTACAGTGATATATTCGTTAGTTGCCACCTTAAGGATTTTGTTTAACTGTGAAAGGGATCACCTTCCTTTCGAGTGGTGCTTACATTTACAACGTAAAATATTTAATCCCCTTATAAAACGACTGCGCTCACAGCTCACTAGTGTCCCTTCACGTGTAAATTGCGTTGTGTGCTGCTGTCGGTGTCAAAACCGGCGGGTCTCGGGTAGGGGGTCCCGAACTGTGCGTCTAAGCGGATGGTAACAGGAGACAAGGGACACGATGTTTTTACCCATGTTCAGGCCCTCTCGATGGAGGTAAAACCCTACTCCTGCTTGATTGATATTGATGATATGGGTAGTACAAGAGTGGATCTACCATGAGATCAAGGAGGCTAAACCCTAGAAGCTAGCCTATGGTATGATTGTTGTAATGGTTGTCTGTCCTACGGACTAAACCCTCCAGTTTATATAGACACCGGAGAGGGCTAGGGTTACACAGTGTCGGTTACAATGGTAGGAGATCTACATATCTGTATCGCCAAGCTTGCCTTCCATGCCAAGGAAAGTCCCATCCGGACACGGGACGAAGTCTTCAATGTTGTATCTTCATAGTCTTGGAGTCCGGCCGATGATGATAGTCCGGCTATCCGGACACCCCCTAGTCCAGGACTCCCTCAGCTACGCTTTTATACACTTGGCTAAAATGTATCCAGGCGTATAGGCTGGCATGTAAGCAAGTCCAGCTACTACCTTCCAAACCATACAACCAAACAAATTTGTCAAATATGAGTACTTAAGAAATAAAATATCTATGAAAATATACCCCATTCCTATGTTTCTCATTATACTCAACGATCCACTAAGAAAAAATATATATTGGAAAGTGGAAAGCCACCACACATATCTATGTCCAAGAGCAGTAAAAAAGAAAGTGTCCAGCTTATCAATAGTCAAGAAACTAAAAGAATGACACATACTCACCAAGAAGAGGTGTGTAACAAAGAGGGATATGACTTCAAAGCTCCCACTACCTTCTTTCTTTGAGCTGAGCACTTTTTAGCTGTGGTCATTTCCTACCTGTAAACTCCCGTACTTCCTTCTTTTGTTTGAGGGGGGCTATACATCTTCCTTCTTTGGTTGGATCCAGGAAGAAAGTTATAGGAAGGTTGTATGCTCAAACTACTCTCAATTAAGAAGGGGAGCAGGCAGTAACTACCCATTTCGGTAATGCAACATCACAGTCATACTTCTTAGAGTAGGGTGAAGCACCAGGACCATAAGTTGCACCAGTATCTTAGTAAGAAACCGGGAAGTCTAGATTATGGAGACTATCTAAGTTCTACTCTGCTTTCCTGTGTCTGCACAACTTCACTTTAGACTCGCAATATTGTATGTATCCTTCCCCCTTATTTTAAGTTCAGAGAATCCGCCTTCACACTTTCGAGAAATCATCGTGGCCGAAGACAAGGTACCCAAATTAATAGAGTTGCTCTTACTTTTAGAATATATCATTGATCAAAACATGGTTCTCATGGATAAAGTGTTTGAGGAGACAAAATAAGAAGCTCCTACACCAAGTGAAAACCGGTGCTAAGACTAGGACATTATTATCTATGAGAGAGAGATGCTTGGCCCATGATGAGATAGAACCGGTAGATACAAAAAATATGCATATCTTAAGATAATCAAGATCGTTAATGCAATGAATGGGATTTCTCCTATAAAGAACCTCCTGGATAAAACTACTTTATGACATGTCTGCAATCCAAAATTTGAAATACATTAATTGGCAAGTAAGAATATTTCCCCATCGTTCATGCATCCTGGTGTAACATGTTGCAGGTAAGTGGAAACGGAATGCAAGGAATACATGTCACAGACCTATGCCGAGGGAGAATCTACTCTGGTAGGTCTCATGCTCCGGTAGACCCCATTCCATCCTTCGATACCCTGGCCTAACTTTATGGGTTCCTTGATGGTCTGTGAGAAGAAAGAACAGTGTACCGAGATGAACCTTAATTAGGTGCACAGTGACAACAAGCCCTCAACAAATAAGAAAAGCATGTAAAATGATTGATAATGACTAACGACGCAAAGAGCAGAGAGCTGTTGCTTCCCCATTTTATTCCATTCGTTGAGCACGATGTCACACAACACAATATCGAGCACGTGCAGCGGCTGCGCTGGTATGTTCGTGGAGAACCCATCCATGAGCAAATGCAACTACTGTATAGGCTGACCAGGGTGGCATGCTTGATGGTCACCCTGGATTTCCTCTCCCTCTTGCAAACATACATGTCATGGGGACCTGATCACCTCATCTTGTCATGTTGTGGGGCACACTTACTGACAAACTGAGTTTACCTTTGCCTAGATGGACCTGGCTTGTAGTCCAGTAAGGTGACCTCAAACTCCTTGGGGTTGAACGATAGCTCGCCGATAGTGTACACGCTCATGCGGCATCCTTGGTAGTACGTACGGCCATGACTGCCATCACCACCTCCTTGGTAGTACCCATGGCCAACGCCATCTCCTTGGTAGTAACCACGTCCACGGCCACCGCCACTGGCACCATCACCGCTACCCAGTCCTAGGTAGTATTCGTGCCCACTGCCAGCACAATTATCGGGATTGCCGCCGCCTGGTCCATCACCACGGCCTCCATAAGACGGCCCGTTGCCGCGACACGATGCTTCGCTTGAGCAACTTCGGGTTTTACCCAGCCACCGCCGCGCTCCCTTCAAATCGCCATCTCCCACTCACAAAGTAGCACTCACGCATGTATAGAAGTGAAGCGACCCACACGCGTGCGCTAGCCTTCTCTGCCTTGTGGAACGGGGAGGAGAAAGATACAGATCGAAGGGGAAGCGCACGAGACAGGAGAATGGAGGAGTGGCAGCGCAAGGTCATTGCGGATCCGTTCCTCTTGATCTGGTTCCTAGAGAAAGAGTGGTCGGGGAGGCATGATTCGAGCGGAATTGAAAATCAGGGATTTGCGGGAGCGGATCAAGGATGCAGAGTGTTAGGATGATTGGCAAACTACAATGTTTGGTCGACAGAACATTTGATCAGAGCGTTGATCTTAGTGGCATACCATTCATGTAATATGGTAGTAGGATATGTTTATGTTGATTTGATCAGAGGGTTCTGGTTATCTCATGTACAATTTGTTGTGTCGATTTAGAGGAATTTATTTTTGCTCTTTTAATACTAGTAGCGATAAATTTATTCTTTTTCGATATCAAGTGGATGTTACACTTTTTCATCAAATCTGGCTGAAGTTACACTTTTCACTAAACTAAAATTATTGCTTTCCGGAAGTCTACTGAGCCTTAAAAAAATTCTAATTGAGAATCGACAATACTATATTTTTTTAACCTACGTTGGTATATTTCTTAGTGGCCACCTTAAAGGTTTTCTTTAACCATGACGGGGTTCAACTTCCTTTCGAGTGGTGCTTACATTTACAAAGTAAAATGTTTAATCCCCTTATAAAATGACTGCGCTCACAGCTCACTAGTGTCCTTTCTCGAGTAAAACGCCTTGTGTGATGCGCTTCTATGAACATGGCCTAATTATATGCAAGCGTATAGGCTGGCATCACTACTAGGAAAAGGCATGCTAGTGGCGCACTGGTTTTGCCTTCTAATGGCGCACTGCCAGTGCGCCACTGGCATCACGCCATTAGAATTAAATTCTAATGGCGCACTGTCGGTGCGCCATTAGTATCTGGTGTTCTAATGGCGCACCGCCAACTGCGCCATTAGTATAGCCTGCAGTGCGCCATTAGAATGCCTCCCAGGGGCCATATGTACAAATGTGCTATGGCATTCTAATGGCGCATTACAAGTAAATGCGCCATTAGTGTGATGATCACAGTGCGCCATTAGTGTCTTTTGTGGTGCGCCATTAGTATGAATATTAGGTTTTATTTTTTTTTGCTTTTCTGATTTTTGCACAGATTACAAAATATATTATTGCATAGAATATAGACAGCAGCACACAGCAACATCAAATTCATCAAATACAATAGAAGATTAGTCTCCGAATACAATTCATCATATTAGTCTCCGGATTCAAAAGACCGGACAAAGATAAAACATTACAAGTCTCAAGACCGCGAGTATCGAGTTTGCCTTCACATTACAAGTCGATATCGATCATCTAAACTACCATCACATAGAAGAGAGTTGTGGTCATCACGATGAGCATCATCGCGATCAAACTGGTCTTCATCCGTTCCTCCAACGCCCTCCTCTCTCCTCGCTAGATAGCGGGCGATCTAGATTCGCCTCCGCCCTAGTGGTGTACCTTTGTAACTATTACCGCTGAACGGTGAACCTGTCTCCGACACTCCTCCCGTCATCGAGACTCGGGAACCTTACCCTTGTACACGACATACGACGGCATCTCTATGCACAAGCCAAACAATGCACAATACATAAGCAATGTGTAAGTATGCAACAAAAGGATCGAAGAGAAAAGCAAGACATTAATAGCACGATTCATGGTCCTACTAATAAAATAGCATCGACACATCTAAGTTGAACAACCGTCCAAACCAAAGAGACATACGAATTCATTAAAAGTTTAATTACAACATGAGCCAATCAATGTTTCAGAACTACACATCACTACTTTCGACTCGACTCATCGGACAGAGCGTGGATGAAGCCGCCGCCTTCGCGATGGTCATGAAATCGCGATCGTTGTCACCCTGCATTTGTAGCATTCCATCTATCTCACCGTTGGACGGTTGATTTCGAGGAAGAACTGCCTCGACGTATGAAGGACATCTTGATGGATGATGTCCGCAAACTCCGATCGATGCGAAAGAATTCTTGTCTCGAGGTCCGTGTCCTGGACTGTCGACAAGCTCGGCCCAATCTTTGAGATTATCTGGCAGCGAAGGTGATGATGGTCCTTACGATCGCCTCGCATGTGATGGAGGGCGAGTAGGCATCCTTCGACCGCCCAGCGGCTGCTTGACGCAGCAGAACTTCAGATTGTGAGAAGATGTGCTTGCCGATTTACTTAACTGTCCCGTGAAGGTGCCTCCAGATTTGGCGAGCCGGGAGAACATCATCTAGAACTTTCTTCACATTTGTGTAGTCTATCATGGAGTTACGGTTCGGGTCGAAATACGTGGCCATGGAATATTTCGGCTTAAGAGGATGAGTGTGCAATGTGTCACCGCACGTAACACGGAATGTTAGAAAAAAGAACGATCGAAATCTAAGAAATCATATGTTACGGGCGGTTAAGGGATGACTTACTCGGAAAGTAAGGCACAAGGAAGTTATCCTTATCTGCGTTTGCGAATGACGCGCCGAGGAGTGAACTCGCAACTTGGCGGTCCCAGCGCTGCTCAATTGGTTGGCACGCATGTAGAAGGGTCGACTATCACGATGTCCGGTATTGTCTCTAATGATCCGTGATCTGCATGCTCAGCGAAAACAGCCGAACGAAGGTGTAGTGCAACGGATGAAGGTTAAACATAGCAAAGATGTCATCAAACCGCAGGACGATCATACCCCGATGTCGCCATCCACAAAGCCCTTGCTCGCACCTTGGCCACGAAAACCGGTATGCCACATCCTTCTCTCGAGATGCCGCTTCTCCAAAATCAGAACACTGTCATGCAGACTCCGATAGCACCGGTTGCAGCATTCAGCATATTTGGCGGTAGCATCGCCCTACCCGCCACATGCACCTCCTCGAGATATCCTTAGGTGAAGGTGGCCCGCCCCGAGCACGGATCGAACTCGGTGCCGGCTGGCTCGCACCGCACCCTTGTTAGTCTTTCGCTTCCGCCCTTCTTCTTGATCTCTGTAATGGGACCGAAGTTCGCTCACGCACCGCCTTCTTCAGCGTGTTGGGGCTGATAATATTTCGCGCCTCAGCTATCTCGAGGCTCGGTGAAGACGGGAGCCTGAGGCGGTCTCGAGAACTGAACGCCGACGACGCTTGTTGCAATTGATTTCTCCGCCGCACCAGCTAGATCGCGGTGGTCTTGGCTGGGTTCTTGAGAAAGAGGCCCGCAGAAATCGTCGGCGCACCCATGTTCGCAAAGTACTTGTCAACTTTGGTAAATGTACCGTCGTCGTTGTCATCGCCGTCCGGATCTGTGCCATAGGGCTGTCCGGATCTGTGCCATAGGGATGTCCGCAGGTCCGTAGCGTTCTGCGTTCTTGCCATGGCTTGGCGCCGCACGACCGGGCGGTCTTGTCGTGGGGTGGTGTCCTCGCCTCAAACGAATCGGCTCTTCGCCATAGCAGGGCCGGTTATGCAGTGCCGAGGGTCATCTCATCTTCTTCGCCGCCCCAGCCTGGTCGAATCGAGGTAACAACTCGTCGCAGCTCGGCAGCACCGGACCACTTCAACCCTATACATTGTGGGTGGCATCGGATTACCGTGGAACATGGGGTTGCCCGTTGAACGATTTTGCCCTTGGCGACATCGACCAACTCGGCGCCCACGGCGCGTAAGAGTGCAAGGAACGTCGGCGGTGCCTCGCGAAAACATGTGTAGGGCGTCGAGGATGCCCACCAAAGGCAAGGAGATGAAGTCATCGGCCGAGAGGCTTAGTTACCGTGATGCCGTCAAGCTCGGCTAATGTCGAGGCACCGCCAACGGCGGGCGTGCAACTAACGGAGGGGGCGCTTGCTAGCGAGGTGCCGGTCGGCGTACACCCGGGTGCATTAAGCTCTAATACCCGTGCCGGTGCCGGAGACACGAATACCGCCTCCGCCGGAGACACCAATGGCGCCGCCGCCGGAGACACCAATGGCGCCGCCGCCGGAGACACCAATGGCGCCGCCGCCGCGCTGTGCGAGTTGCTGGCCATGAAGCTGGGAACCGGGGGAGGACCCTTTTGGCCGCCCGCAATCCACGTCGTCAGCCCATGAATCAACGTAGGCACCATGGCTTCGAGCTTCATTTCCAGCTGTTGTTCCACTTGCTCTTGGACAAGCTCCGGAATCCGCGCCACTTGTGCCTTGAGTGCTTCAACCTCGCGCGTCTGGCTTTCCGAGCTGGCCTTTTTCTCCTTCCGCACACTAGCGGTATAGTATGACCCCATTTTGTGGACAAGCCTTTGCCGCCACACGACCACCGACGCCGGCTTATCGAGCTTATCCTTCTTTTTCATTACGCTCAACGCCCTATTTAAAGGGGTGTCGAAAGGGAGCTCTTAGACGACCCCCCGCCATCGCTTTCATTGTCCGCGAAAGGAACATGAGCCATTTAGAAATATTGGTGATTAATTAGAGTGCAACCATATGGAGCTAATTACGCTGGGTGTATTCCTTACTGTAACAAGCTCAAGCGCCTGGTCTTCGGATCCGTGGTAAGCTCCTTTGTTATCGGGTCCTCCTTGTACCGGCCCCGACATAGTTCCTGGTCCGCTTGTCACCGCTGTATTTCTCAAAGCGGGCGGTAGGCCTTGCTCGGCACGCCCGCGCCCTCCTTGTCCCATATAGGCTCCGCCACTCTATAACCGCCGGACCGAGTTTGTGTTCCCTAAGTTCAACTCCGTGATTTCTTTCCCCATCGACTTGATTCGAGCTTATGGGCTCGCACTTGATCTTGAACTCCTTGTACTCATCTTCGCCATCAAATGATATTTCGCCTTGATCTTGTCATAACTATCACCTTTATCAATCATTCTCTTCACGCGCTTCTCCAAGTAGACAGGCCGTGCTCATCTTCGTGAGGGCGGCATTGTTCACTCTATTCCCCGAGAGGCGTGTGTTTTCAAATCGCGGGAAACTTGTATCGCTCGTGCAGCTTCGCGGAAGAGGAGGCTGCGCAAATTCCCTCGGTCCTTATGCCTAAGGTTCTCGGTGTTGATCGAGACGGTGTTCAGAGAATGCACCCGAGCTGAACCGCATACCCTTGACTATATGTTTGGGCTCGTTGGATTCCGCCGGAGTCCACTTGAGTGAATTCCTCCTTGACGGTGCGCAGCGCATTCGGGCGCCGGTCCTTCCTTTGCTTCTTCGGTTGGCTGCCATCGTGTGTGCGCCACCATCATCGATGGTGGCATCCTCGGCGGCACCATCGGTGGTGTCATCCCCGACGCCACTAGGGGTTGTGTAATCAGGATCGGTGTCTTCCGCAAGCGCCATCATAGCGGTGAGGTTGTTGTTCCTCCAACTCTTGGGACATCTCCTGAATTGCTTGCCGCCCAACCACCGGCCTCATCGTTGTGGGCCATGTTTCTCTCTAAATAGGAAAAAGTTTGGTCAAAAGATGGTTATTGTCAAGGAACAAGATCATGGTCTCATGATTTAGGGTTGGGCCTAATCACTTGGCTCTATTGCCACCTATGTTGGGTTTATCATCTAGGGTTTATCGATGCTAAGGATAATTCTAAGTTGGGCCTAATCACTTGGCTCTATTGCCACCTATGATTTAATGCAGCAAGAATGGCAGGCAGTTGATCCTACTTAACTAAGTACTAAGATAGCCCGGCCCATGCATTAGTCGCAGTACCCCATATGTCCTATTTTTAGCAAAGTCATGCTAAAATTCACGGAAAATTTCAGCATGACCTTTGCTGAAAATAGGACATATGGAGTACCCCAATTTGCCGGAACGGAAGTTAATCGACATTCCGCAAACTCAAGGGCCTCTCGGGTACTGCAAATTCATCACGACACAATGGTCGGAGACAAAACCCAAGAACTTTACAAGTCTTTCACAGATTTGTTTGCAAGTTCGATATGTAATAAAGATAAGCCTCAAAGATGAGCCTCCAATGCTAATTTATTTGCTTCAAGACAAGATGAACCTCCAATGCAATGTAGTAAAGAAATCTATGCATCCTGTAAATTTCTTCCAATGGCATAGACAAGGTTCGTACATCTTTTACACGTAAGGTGATGCCTATTATTTTTTACTGAATTAGATGTATACACTATAATGAAGAACAAAAAATTCATCCTAATTAAGCAAGTTACAGATTGTCACAGCCAGTGTTGTGTATTTGACATTTTTAATTACATACAAAAACAATGTGGACACAGAAATGTGACTGGTAACATCTTTAACAGCAGTGCAAGAAATATTCAACCTACATAACAGAGTCTTCAAACAGCCCAGTCAACACCCACTGCACAATAGAATACAGTACAAGCTGATCGACCAATAGCGGAGCGACACGTGCGTGCGCACACTGTGATAATGATCACTGTGTCCGGATGAGAATCAGTATTGAGATATGCACAAAGAAAGTAATGAAGACGGAGGGGCAGGAAACCGACATCTTCCTCCACGGCCACATTTCGGAGGCTGCAGACGACAAGAAGAAGAAGAAGAACTCGCTACGAAAGTGCATACACCGGCGGGTTGGCAACTAGCAAACCTAGTTAGCTATCGCCACGCATAGATTTGGTCTTATATGTGATTTATCTGACTGATGTTGAATGTGTAATCTATGTATGCAAAGTTCGGATTCTTAATACTTCATGTTGAGCTAACAAAATCAACCATTATCGGACGAAGCAAAGCCGCCATCGCACCGCACCGCTGCTTTATGGTGAATGGGACTTTCCCTACGCAGATGATAGATGGATACATGTGTAGAAAGAAAATCATGGTAACAGGGGACCCTTCCTATAATTACAGTATACAACTATATTCAGAGTTGAAGGCACTAACGGTTGGAAGCAAAAAAAAACCTGAAAGAAAGCAAGGAAAACAGATATTATCTCATCTTGCTCTTGCCAATCATCATCAGATAGATATTCAGAGTTGCATATATTCTTGCTGCCTGCATTCACCTAAAATGCCCAATGTTATGTTAGGGTACAACTCACCTCTATGCCTGTACACTAACTATTACAGAGTCTCCCTGTCATATCTGTGGTACAAACACAAACTCTGAATAACACAGAGTCTTCCTGTCATATCTGTGACCTCTATGCATGTACACTAGTATTACACACATTCTTTGCTGCTCTGTTTTCTACTCTACTTGTTGTTGCTCATGCCAACTAATGCTGCTGATACAGGCAGTCCTCTCTGGCGACACTGGAGAACTACACACCAGCACCACAAGTGCAGAGGAAACAACCCAAGAAAACGCCCGTCCGCACAACAGTGAAGAAAGAACCATCTTCAACCCCCAAATTTCTCCAACCCCCAACCCTAGAACACATCAGAAGGAAAGAAAGAGGGGGAAGAGGGGGAAGCGGCTCGGGTGCTCACTTGGGAGGTCGAGGACGACTGTGGCAGCCGAGGCAGCTGGACCAAGGCCGAGCGGTGGCGGTCCTCTGGGCAGGCAAGCTGGTCGAGGGCGCCGAGCGGTGGCGGTCCTCCCGGGCGTCTGAGCACGCCGAGGGTGCAAAGGGGCTGGGGGGGGGGCGCTGCCTGGGACGGCGTGGGAGGCGGCGCTGCCTGGGATGGCGAAGGAGGCGGGGGGAGGGGAGGGGACGGGCGCTGGGGCAAAGTTAGGTCGAGGGGCGGGGGATCTGGCGAGGGAGGGAGAGAGGCCGAGGGGAAGAGGTGGAGGAAGATTCTAATGGCGCACTGCAGCAGGTGCGCCATATAGTACGATTATTCTAATGGCGCACCACCCTCGGTGCGCCATTAGAATTTTGTTTCATAGCCATATCTACAGCCCAACCCTATGTACAACACAACCCACCCACTAGCCCGATGGTTAGCACGCAGCACACACACTGTGAGGTCCCGGGTTCGATTCCTGTGATCCCCAATATTTTTTATGCATTTTAAATGCTGTTTTTATATTTATTTGTGTTTAAATATGTACAAACATGTTTAAATCATAATAGTAATATTTTTATGCATTTTAAATGCTGTTTTTATATTTACTTGTGTTTAAGTATGTTCAAACTTGTTTAAATTATAACAATGTAATATTTTTTTATAAAAATAGTGGGTGGAGCTAGCGGGGAGGGTGCGGTGCGATCGAGATGGAGGGGGATCGAGATCGAGATGGAGGGGAATCGAGATCAAGTGTCCTCATGAATTAAAAAGTGCCCATGAAATTTAAAAATATTCATGATATCAAAAGTGCCCATGCATGAAATACAATCGAGAAATGAAGACTACGATTTAAATACAATCGGTCTTAGCTAGCTATCTCTGTTCACAATCTTCTTGCCCTTCTTTTTCGCAAACGGAGTTCTTCGTGGAACGGACGCCCTTAGGTAGGGTGGTCCTGCTTCTTCTTGTGGTGTGTGCTGCTACTTCATCGTCAATCGCCATGTTCGATCTTCGGTCGCCAGATTTGTCAAGTCTTGCTCATTGGCTACTCCATCCATTCCGATGATCTTCCTTTTGCCTCTCCTCACGACAACACGACCGGGCTTTGGCGGGTCGGTAATGAAGAAGCATTGGTCCACTTGGGAAGCCAGCACCCATGGCTCATTTTTCGCGGTGACGCTTTACCATGGTCTTGGATTTGGCTTCGGGTATAACCATGGTGGTGAAATACCGGTCTTCTTTTATGACGTTTTGGCCCATCCGACACGGAACATCGGGACCTTCTCTCCAACAGTAGCTCAGCTCCCAGATCTCCTCGATCCTTCCGTAGTATCTGTCCTTGTCGCTACCGTGTAGGATTCCATCGTTACCCGGAGTTCGATAACCATCGCTCTTCATGTCCTTGTCCTCGTGTAGAATGTGTAGTCGTTGATATCGTGACGCCTCATAGGTCATCGTTGTGCTCGGCGCCCGTGACAAGGCGAATAGTAGTTGTTCTTCCGCGGAAGAATCCTCATGTAAAGGGTACGGCGAAGCTTCGCTTGAACCAACGCGTGAAACATGAGTTGTGCTCTCTGAGTATATCTCCGTCCGCCCTCTGTTGGCCTCGGTCATTGTACGCCTTCTTAATAAAGGTTTTGTGCTCTACCACCCAAGGATCGACCACGCCTATGTGTTGTAGCGCGACTAGGTTTGCTCTTTCAAAGTCGGCGAAGTCGACCCTCTAAGTCGACATGCATTTTGGCGACCCTCATGGTGACCCCATCCAGCGAGCCCGCCGTGGTGCTGCTGACGGGCGACCAACGGGTTCTCGATGCCTAGATAATTCGTGCAAGAGGAGATGCACTCTTGGTCGAAAGCCCCCGCTATGCTTCCTCTCGACGTGACATGTTGCGAACGTATCCTTTGATGACACCATTCATCCTTTCGAACGGCATCATCTTTGTGCAGAACGCCGCCCGAGTTGGATGATATCCTCCACTATATGGACCAGCAGATGCACCATAACGTCAAGAATGCGGGCGGAAGTACATCTCAAGCTCGCATAGTATCACCACGATCTCTTCCTCGTAGCCTTTTGAGTTGCCTCACGCCAATCGACTTCGAGAGATGACGTCGAAAAAGTTGCACAGGCCAAATAGCGCTTTCACGGACGCGCGCGCCCATGATCCAATGGATTGCAACCGAAGTATTCTGCGTCATCAAGACGTGGCGGTCGTGAGACTTCATCCCGCTGAACTTCGCTTCACTGGATCTAGGTATCTCGCTTATCTTCCCGTGTAACCGAAGGAAGTTTTACTCCTAGGAGGCAGGTGAAAACTGCTCGATCTCTTCCCGACTTAGAGTGAAGCACGCGGAGGGTAGTCATTTCCGTCTTCTTGGCCTTTTTGCCTTTGCGGCGACTTTCCGTGTCCTCCCGCCTCATCATCATCATCATCATCATCATCATCATTAGCGTGAAGCCCTGCCCGATGCCCATTGATTTCAAGTCCGCCCTTGCTTTCGCCCATCTTTGGTCCTCTCGCATGTTGAGCAGGGTACCAAGCAGACTCTCGCACACGCTCTTCGTGATATGCATGACATCAAGGCTGTGAGGCACACGGTGGATCTTCCAGTACGGCAAGTCCCAGAAAACAGACCTCGTTTTCCATACCTTCAGCAGCGGCTCTGGCGCCTTTCGCATCTTTCCCGGCAGTGGGCAGTCTTTCCAATTTTTCAACAGCTTGTCTATTTCTCGCCGCTCCTCGTGACACGGCGCGCTGGGTTCGGTTTCACCATCGAACAGATCCTTGCGTTTTCTCCACGGGTCATCGTCGCAAGCCACCTTCGATGTCCCATGAACACGGTTTTCAAAGACCCGGATCTCTATCTAGTCTGGCGATACATTGTGTCATCCATGCACCTTACGCATCCGTAAAATCCGTGGACTACCTGCCCCGCGAGATATCCGTAACCTAGATAGTCGTGCACCGTCGTGAGCAAAGCGGCTCTCATAGGGAAATATTCTTTCTCTGCGGCGCCCCACGATTGGCTGGCGTTTTCCACAGCGTGTCTAGCTCCTCCTTCAAAGAGCCCCGGATATGATTGATGTCGTTCCTGGTTGTTTCGCCCTTCAATTAGCATACTCATGTGAATGTACTTCCTCTTCATGCACAACTAGGGGGGAAGGTTGTACATCCACACAAACACAGGCCAGGTGCTATGTGTGCTTCTCTGGCTGCCAAACGGATTGACTCCATCGGTGCTCGCACCTAGCACGATGTTCCTTGGATCCTTCCCAAATTTCGGGTCTTGAAGTTCAACGCTGCCACCGCTCGCATCCTTAGGGTGACTCAGCATCTTGTCTTTTTTATCTATCTCCGGATCATTTGCGTCATCTTCTCGCTTCTTCTCCTCCCTATCCGCGTGCCAACGCAGGAGCTTTGCTACCTTAGGGTCCGCGAAATACCGCTGCAGACGAGGAGTGATCGGAAAGTACCACACCGATTTTCGAGGAGCTTTCTTCCTCTTCTTGTATCGAGTGACGCCAAGACACGGACATATGGTAGACTCGCGTGCTCGTCCCGATAAATGATGCAATTGTTCATGCACACATGGTATTTCACGGCGGTAAATCCAGAGGACATACGATTTTCTTCGCCTCGAACTGGTCGGGCACTTGTTCCCCTTGGGAAGACGTTCGTGCTGAATGACATGTTCTCGCCGAAGCACGCGCCGGTCATTTTGTGTTTTACCTTCATCTCCGAGCCATGAGCGTTACTTTCAAAGGGTATCCTCGGCCTGCATCCTTCATACAATGGAGTAACGCGTCTATCTCCTCGTTGATCCAGCTTGGCTTTCTCTCGGCGGCAGCTCTTGCGTTATCCGTCCGCTTGAGAAGCAGCTCTTGAATATGAGGGTCCTGCACCCAGCCTCCATCGTCGTCCGCTCCGCATCTTCATCTTCATGATCATGCCCTTCGCCTTGATCTTCCTCATCATCATGTACGACATCTTCTACATGATGATCGTGTACAAGATCACCGCCGTGATCATGTCACGAGATTCTTTGTCTTCTCGCCCGCCCCGCCACGGTGGTACTTGTCTTGTCGCCCTTCCTCATTTCTTGCCGGCCCCGCCATGGACGACTTGATAGTCATCTTCATCACCTTGCCACCGATAGCCATCCATGAAACCACGCAAGAGCAGGTGGTCCCGCACCTGCCCGAATCCGGGTCCGCAATAAGGCTCTTCAACTTGCATCTTCGACATGGACATCTTATCTCCGCCTCGTTCTTTTGAAGCATCTCGCCTTCGGAGCTCAAAACCTATTCACGATGCCTTGGTCATCATGCGGACCATGGTCGTCTGGGTAGAGCAAAACGATATGTTAGAACCAAGAAAAATTTGGCATGACCTTCCCTAAAAATAGGACCAAAAAGAATGCATAGTGCCAAAATTCTCTTTAAACGGAAATGAATCAAAACATTCCGAAAAATATTGGCAACTATCGATATTTCAAATACCGTACCTTCAAACACAAACATATATGCAACACCACAAACACTTGCAACACCACAAACATACATAGATCTAGCTAGGCCACAAAAAGTGCATGTGCATGTTGTTGGAGCGAGCTAGGGAGAAAAAAAGTAGATCTATATCATGAAGATAGCTTTCCTTACTTACCTATCAAAATAGGTAATTTCACCACTTAATTTTGTTGAATCTATGGTGGAAATGAGGTGAGGAGGAGGAGATGGTCAAATCTTGGAGAAGGAGGTGGATGGAATGAAGTGGGGAAAGTGAGTGGGTAGGTGTGGGCTGTCCAAAATATCTTGTTGGTCCCAGTTACTAATGGCACACCTCTCCTCATGCGCCAATAGTAACCCTGGTTACTAATGGCGCATCAGAAGAGCGTGCGCCATTAGTAGTTTTGCAAAAAAGAATAAAACAAAATTTAGAGTAATGGCGCCTTTGCGCCTAGTGCGCCATTAGAAGTTATATATAGTAATGGCGCATTGTAGATGTCATGCGCCATTAGTATGTATGGGAAAATGAAAAAAATACACTAGAGGCGCACCTGTCCACGGTGCGCCATTAGAAGTTATATATAGTAATGGCGCATTGTAGGCCTCATGCGCCATTAGTATGTATGGGAAAATGGAAAAAAAATTCATACTAATGGCGCACCCTCTCCACGGTGCGCCATTAGTGTCTTTCACTCTAATGGCGTATCTGGAACACGTGCGCCATTAGTATATAGTAGTGGCGCACTGCCTCCACGGTGCGCCATTAGAGTCAATCCTATCTATAGGCCTTTTCCTAGTAGTGCATGTAAGCAAGTCCATTTAATTTCCCAGTTACTGCCTTCCAAACCATACAACCAAACAAAGTTGTCAAATATAAATATTTAACAAATAAAGTATCTATGCAAATATACCTCATTCCTATGTTTCTCATTATATTCAACAATCCACTGAGAAAAAGATATCGGAATGTGTAAAGCCACCACAAATATCTACATCCAAGAGCACTAAAAAGGAAAGTGTTCAGCCTGTCGATAGTCTAGAAGCATAAATAATGACAGATACTCACCAAGAAGAGATGTGTAACAAAGAGGGACATGGATTCGAAACTCACAGTACCTTCTTTCTTTGAGTTGTTCACGTTTCAGTTGTGGTGATTGCCGATCGGTAAACTCTCGTACTTCCTTCTTTTGTTTGAAAGAGGCCATACATCTTCCTTCTTTGGTTGGATCCAGGAGAGAACTTTATATGAAATTTGTGTGCTAAAACAAGTCTGAATTAAGAAGGAGGGCGAGCAGTAACTACCCATTTGGGTATTGGCAAATCACACTCATCCTTCTTAGTGTGGGGTGGAGCACCAGCACCTTAGGCTAGACCAGTATCTTAGTAAAATAGACATCAATTAAGAAACCGAGAAGTCTAGATTATGGATACTCTCTAAGTTTTACTCTGATTTCCTATGTATGTACTACTTCACTTTAGCCTGGCATATTGTATGTATCCTTCGCCCTTATTTTACGTTCAGAAAATCCACCTTCACCCTTCGACGAAAACATGGTGGTCGTAGACAAGGTATGTAAATTAATAGAGTTGCTCTTACTTTTAGAATATATCATTGATCAAAACTTGGCTCTCATGGATGAAGTGTTTGAGGAGACAAAATAAGAAGAAGCTTCTACACCAACTGAAAACAGGTGCTAATTGCAGGATATTGTTATCTATGAGAGAGAGTTGCTTGGCCCATGATGAGAGAGAACTAGTACATAAAAAAATATGCATATCTTATGATAATCAAGATCGTCAATGTCGTGAATGAGATCTCTCCTATTAAGAATCTCTGTGATGAACAGTCGATGACATGTCTGCAATCCAAAGTTCAAATACATTAATTGGCAAGTAAGAATATTTCCCCAACATTTATGCATCCTGGCGTAACATGTTGCACGTAAGTGGAAAATGGATTCAAGGAATACATGTCACAGACCTATCTGAGAGAGAATCTACTCTTGGTAGGTCTGATGCTCTGGTAGAGCCCGTTCCATCCTTCGATACCCTAGCCTAACTTGATTGGTTCCTAATTGATGGTCTGTGATAACCAAAACCGGACTACCGGGATGAACATGAGGTGCACAGTGATAACAAGCCCCCAGCAAATAAGAAAATCATGCAAAATGTTCGATAATGACTAACGAAGCAAAGGGTAGAGAGCTGTTGTTAGCTCATGTTATTCCTTTTGCTGAGCATGATATCACGCAACACAATGTCGAGCACATGCAGTAGCTGCGCCGCTATGTCCGTGGAGATCCTGTCCATGAGCATCTGCAACTACTGTAGGCTGACCAGGGTGGCATGCTTGATGATCACCTTGAACTTCCTCTCCCGCCTGCAAACATACATGTCATGGGGAACCTGGTAACCTCATATTTTCAAGTCATGGGGCACTCTAACTGAGAAACTGAGTTTACCTTTGCCACATGGACCTGGCTTGTAGTCAGGTAAGGTGACCTCAAACTCATTGGTGTCGAACGGTAGCTTGCCGATAGTGTACACGCACTTGCGACTGCCTTGGTAGTACCCACGGTCAACACCATCTCCTTGGTGGTAACCGCGGCCACGGCTGACACCACCAGCACCGTCACCGCTACCATGTCCGTGGTTGTATTCATTCCCACGGCCAGCACCATCATCGGGATTGCCACCACCTGGTCCACCACCGTGGCCTCCGTAAGGCGACCTGTCGCCGCGGCACAATGCTCTGCCTTAGCAACTTCGGTGTTTGCCCAGCCACTGTCATGCTCCCCTCGACTCATCATCTCTCGCTCACAAAGCGTAGCACTCATGCATATACTAGAAGTGAAGTGACCCACACGCGTGCGCTAGCCCTCTCTGCCTTGTGGAAGGGGAAGGAGAAAGGTACGAGACAGGAGAAGGGAGGACCGGCGGCGCAAGGTCATCGTGGATCCACTCTTCTTGATATGGTGCTTAGAGAAAGAAGGGTCGGGGAGTCATGATTCAGGTGGAATCGAAAATCAGGGAGTTGCGGGAGGGAATCGAGGACGCGGAGCTTTAGGATGATTGGCAAACCACGGCGTCTGGTCGACAGAACATTTGATCAGAGATGTTGATCTGACTGGCATACCATTGACGTAATATGGGAAGTAGGATATGCTTAAGTAGATTTGATCGGAGGGTTATGGTTATCTTGTGTACAATTTGTTGTGTGTATTTAGAGGAATTTATGTTTGTTCTTTTAACACTAGTGGCGATAAATTTAATATTTTTATATATCAAGTGGATGTTACAATTTTCAATATACTGTGGTTGTACTTTTCCATAAAATCTGGTGGATTACACTTTTCACTAAACTAAAATTAGGGCTTTTCAGAAGGCTAATGAGCCTTAAAAATCTTTAATTGAGAATCCACAGTACTATATTTTTTAAGTTACGGTGATATATTCGTTAGTTTCCACCTTAAATGTTCTCTTTAACCGTGAAGGGGTTCACCTTCCTTTCAAATGGTGCTTACATTTACAACATAAATGTTTAATCCCCTTATAAACGATTGCAATCACAACTCACTAGTACCCTTTCATGAGTAAAACGCCTTGCGTGTTGTGCTTCTATGGACTTGGCTAAAATGTATCCAGGCCTATAGGCTGCCATTTAAGAAAGTCCATTTAATTTCCCAATTACGACCTTCCAAGCCATACAACCCAACAAAGTTGTCAAATATAAATATTTAGCAAATAAAGTATCTATGCGAATATACCCCATTCCTATGTTTCTCATTATATTCAGCGATCCACACAGAAATAAAATATCAGAAAGTGGAAAGCCACTACACATATCTACGTCCAAGAGCACTAAAAGGACAGTGTTCAGCTTATCAATATATAGTTGATAAACTAAAAGAATGGCACATACTCACCAAAAAGAGGTGTGTAACAAAGAGGGACATGAATTCAAAGCCCACACTACCTTCTTTCTTGGAGCTGAGCACTTTTTATCTATGGTCATTGCCTATCGGTAAACTCCAGAACTTCCTTATTTTGTTTGAGGGAAGCCATGCATCTTCCTTCTTTGGTTGGATCCAGGTGAGAAAGTTATTGGAAGTTTGTGTACTCAAACAACTCTGAATTAAGAAAGGCGGCGAGCAGTAACTACCCATTTGGGTATTGGCAAATCGAAGTCATACTTTGTAGTGTGGGTGAAAGGACATGCGGTGCCCCCATGTGTGGTTTTGGCAATTGATGACATTCTCTATGGACTAATGTTTGCATTGAGTTATATTTGAAGGATTTGTCCATAGGCATTTCTTGAAGTCCATGTGTTGGTTTCAAGGAGTTTATGAGTTGACCAAGGTGCTATTAAGGAATCATCCAAAGATTGGTCGTGTGGGTGTTGATCTTATTGCAAGCACGTCTTGAAGAAGAAGATTGTGTGATCATTCATGTTTACCTTCAAGACATCATCCAAATGAAGAGAGTTGGAAAGATTCAAGGTTGATCAAGACTAAGTCAAGAGCGAATCAAGTTGATCAACACGCAAAGCGTACAAGATGTACCGAGAGGGATCAAGTGATCCCGTGGTATGAGGAAGATCTCATACAACTCATGGAGGATGACATCAAGTGGTGATCGTATCAAGATTGGGGTGTGCAAGTTCAAGTGGATCATTACAAAGAGCTCATCCTTGAAGCTTGTCGTGCATTGTAGTGGCAATGGACTTGTGAAGATGTGCCGAAGAGTGGCTCACCCATAGTGGAGTATGGGGGAGCAACCATCTAGTCTTCATCGAGCCAATGCAATTAAGAAAGGTGGTCCAACTGGAGGGAATCAAGACCGTCATCATCTAGCTCAAGTGGACTATGTGCAGGGAAAAGGTTTGTCCTTGATAGGTTTTCTATTTTACCGGCCTCATGGTGTTAGTTGGGAGATCGGATTATAGGATTGATAGTCGTACTAACAAGGGGGGGGGGGGGCTCTCGAGTGAGTAGCATGGTCGTATTGTCCTGTGAGAGCTCAAACCATTGCATTCTTGGCATCATCATATTCCGTGGTTCTTGTTTGGATTTCTCTTTGTGAGCTTTTAGAGCTTGTGGTCATCTTCATGACATGCTCTAGTTCAACGAAAACCGATTTCATATGGATGTTTTCTCAATTGCCATTTCTTGCTATTTCTATCAAGATTATGTTTGCTTTTGTCAATGGCTTTCCAACAAACTTGATTTCGTCGCATTCGGAGCTCGGATGTGAAAGTTATGGTTGTTTTGATCTTACATGTATTACTTAGACCGGTTGTACCGCTTCTTACACCGGTTGTACCGGTTGACCGGTACTACCAGTGTTTGGGGCTATTGTACCACTCCAGAGTTGGTCCAATGGTTGTACCGGCCATGTACCTCTCTACCACCGGACTAGTTTCTATTTTGGAGCGGTATTGGGCGATTTGTTGGCCGGTTTTACCAGTTAGTTAGTCTTTAACCGATACTACTGGTGCCAGAGGCGGTTGTACCGCTTAGTGCTTTTCCTACATGTAGGTTTTATCTCTTCTTTGACCGGTTTTACCGGTCCTACTGTTTTCTACAAATAACGGGTAGAATCGTGGGGACCTATTAAAGGGGATCTTCTTCCCCATTGGACCCTATCCTTTGAGCTCGTTTTCTTCCCCCATTGTTGACCTTCTTCGAGCTTTTTATCTCTCAGTACCTCCATGCACTACTAGGAAAAGGGCTATAGATAGGATTGATTCTAATGGCGCACCGTGGGTGCAGTGCGCCACTACTATATACTAATGGCGCACCTGTTCCTCATACGCCATTAGAGTGGAAGACTCTAATGGCGCATGGCGGACAGAGTGCGCCATTAGTATGAATTTCTTTTTTTTCCATTTTCCCATACAAACTAACGGCGCATGTTTCACCCAATGCGCCACATTATATATAACTTCTAATGGCGCACCGGCCTGTATGTGCGCCACATCAGATCCCTCCATCTCGACCTCGATCCCCTCCATCTCGATCGCACCAAGCACCTCCCGCTAGCTCTACCCATCGCAACCTCCCCGCTCCACCGCCGAGCACTGCCCCGCCCCGCACAAGACCACATTTTGAACATATTTTTATTTTTTACTATTTTTATAAAAATATTACATGTTATAATTTAAACAAGTTTGATAAACACAAATAAATATAAAACACCATTCCCACTCCACCGCCGACCCCCGCCCGCACCCTTCCCCACTCCACCGCCGACGCCCCACCGCACCTCCCGCTCCACCGCCGCTGCCGACCCCCCGCCCGCACTGTCCCCCACTCCACCGCCGTCGACGACCACTGCACCTCCGCACCTCCCCGCCCGCTCCACCGTCACAAATGGATGCAACTAAAATTGCAAAAAACAAATTTGATTATATTTCCAAATAAGAAATTTGATGATATTTTCAAATAATAAATTTGATAATATTTTTCATATTCATAAATATTTTAAAATAACAAATTTGATGATATTTTTAAAAATTATTTCTATTTTGATAAAAATATTACTATTATGATTTAAACAAGTTTGAACATATTTAAACACAAATAAATATCAAACATCATTTTAAATGCATAAATACAAAAATGGGGAGCCAGGAATCGAACCCAGACCTCCTCGTGTGTGTGTCTTTGCGTCTTGACAGTCGGGCTATAGTGGGCTTGTTCTGATGGAGTGGGGGTTATGTGGTATATAACCTGACAAATCGGGCTAGTAAATTCTAATGGCGCACCTGGGCCGGGTGCGCCATTAGAATGGTTGTACTTATGGCGCACTGGGCTTGCGTGCGCCATTAGATCCCTCTCCCCAGTTCACCTGTACCCCTCTCACTGTTGCCTCCCTCCCTCCCTCGCCAGATCTCACTGTTCCCCTCTCACCGTACGCCGCCGCTCCCTTGCTCCGCCCCCTCCGTCCGTCGCGCCTGCACGCCGTCGGTGCCGCCGCCGCTGTGGTCTTCGCTGCCCCGACGCCGCCGCCCGACCCCCGCAGGAGTCCACCCCCGCCGCCCCCGCGCCCCCCGAACGGGATCGGCCGAGCCCCCGCCGCCCGCTCCTCTCCTCTCCTCCGCCCGCGCCGCCCGCTCCTCTCCTCTCCTCCTCCCTCCCGCAGGAGTCCTCCTCCTCCCGCCCGCCCACCGGCCCCTGCTCTCCTTCGACCGCGGTGAGCGAGGACCCGGACGAGCTCGGACCCCGACCCCGACCCCGACTCCGGCGACCGGCCGCGCCTGCCCAGGTACCTCTCCTCCTTCCTCCTTCCTCCCTCTCCATCCTTCCTCCCTCCCCAACCTATACATGGTGAAGATGAGTTCAGGGAGCTCGCCAAGCACGCCGTCTCCGAGGGCACCAAGGCCGTCACAAAGTTCACCTCATCCTAGGCTGCCCTCGTCGTCGTTTCATGAGCTGATGGCGGCAGGCTTCGTGTGTGTAGTTGGCAGTAGTATGATGTTACAATCTCTGTAAGAATTGTGCTGCTTGTGGCCTTGAAGAAATAGTGATGTTGCTGTTTGAATCTTCATGCGTGCTGCCATTTGTTTCAGACTCTTCTTGATGCCATTTGTTTATGTCAGCAAGTATCTACTGTGATAGTTTATCTAATTTTAATTTGCTGCCATTTTATCTACTGTGATAATTTAATTATGTTCCAGATTGATGATAGAAACCTCTAATTTTAAATCTAGTATATACTATTTGTAGTTTGAAATTGTATGCAAATTCATGAATTTTGCAGTTGTTTATGTGTTGTTTATTTTTTCCTCTTTTGGCAGCATGTAATTTTTTTAACCTATACCATTGCTGCCATTTGAGTAAAAGTGAAGTTGGTGAGCCTTGTTAATTTTCGACGGTTTTTTCCTGGGTGGACTTGTCAACCATATGTCAAGAAGCCAAGAACAGCTTGCCAACTAGTGTTCGAAATTCAGAATGCATTAGGTTCAGATTAGCAAAGGATTGATGGAACATTTGCAAAGGATTGCTAGGTGAATTCAAACCTTGCCGTTTTCTTGATCTTTATATTCTCTCTTTTCCTTGCAGGTTTGGGCAACTTGATCGGTTGATCTTGAATCCATTGAGCCTTCACTTAGAGCTGGTACTCATCCATGTAACTCTTCACATTTCCATGTAGGATGGTTGCCTATCACTTACTAGTGTGTTAGTGCCCTTAGTCCAAAGACTAATAGCTATGACAAAGTATAATTCCTTGTAGTGTTTAAGTATAACAAAATTCAGAGAAATGCATGCGAAGCTAGATCAAGATACCAGCTAGCTAGCTAGTAGTAGTACTATCGCTATCGTTCTTTCCTTTCTTTTTCTCTCTGCTCATAATTTTTTTAAGATTTATCTGCTCATACGATGATATACTAATAATTATAAAGAAAATCTTGGACACCCATGGATTCAAGAGTTAGCTAGCTAGATGATAAGAGGGATGCATGAGAAGCTAGCTACACCGCCATGAACTTTGTTTTTCCTTTTGACAAACACTCTTGTTAACATCAGAACTAAAATGCAACATAGAACTAAAAAATTTATAAAGTTGTTCTTATATGGGTGAAACTTCACTTGTTTTTAGGCTAGTGCAGGTGTTGCTTTATTGTGATGCCTCTGAATTACTTGTGATCACATTGAGAAAGACTTGCTAGTTTGTTGGGTTTTGTCTCCGACCATTGTATCGTGATGAACTTGCAGGTACCCGAGAGGCCCTTGAGTTTGCGGAATGTCGATTAACTTCCGCTCCGCAAATTCGGCATTTCCATATGTCCTATTTTCAGCAAAGGTCATGCTGAAATTTTCCGTGAATTTTAGCATGACTTTGTTAAAATAGGACATATGGGGTACTGCGACTAATGCATGTTTTATGATCTGTTGTAAGGGTACTAATTGGTCTCTTCGCTGCTTATCGAGATGGCGGAAGCAGCCACCGCCGATCTGCGACACCGCAGCATTTGAGTTGGATGATTCCAGTTCTTCACTATCATACTTGAGGCTTCAGCTTGGATCCATGACGCTGGTATATAAAATGAGAGAGATCCCTTCACCCATCTCATTATGATATCATTGTTTGCTACATCACTCATTTTCCCAAACTGCAGAGGCTGCCCGACAGGTTTATGAACATCTTGATGGGTGAAGATCCGCCAATAATGTGAAGCTGCGACAGTCGGCAGCTGGTTTCGCAGCGATGGGATGTGCAGTTGGCATCAAGAAGGGCCATATGTACTTGTCTCGTGGGTGGGAGAACTTCTACCGTGCTTCACGACCTGCAGCTGGGGTACTTCCTTGTCTTGTGTACGACGACGACGCCAACATGCTCATCGTGAAGGTGTACAACAAGACTATGTGTCGCATGCGACACGCTGCCGATGATGATGCCGAGACGTTCGCCTCTTCTTATTCCTCTACATTTGGCTTTGTCTCACATCGATTGTTAACGGTCATTGTTGCATTTTGGACAGGTAGGAGCAGCAAGAATGACATCGCTACAGCCAAAGCAAAGCGGCGACTATGGCTGTAGCGAAGCTGCAGCGATTCTCGGTCAGAAGCGACAAAGAGCAGCGATTCGCACCAAAGATAGACAACAAGAAGGATGATCCGGACTGGAGTGCGGAGAAGAGGAGCAAAGTGAGGATGGGCATCAGCCGAGGATGACCTAGCGCTGGTGGTGGCTGACCAAGGGCAAGAGATGGTGGTGGTGACCATGGGCAAGAGATGGAGGTGGCTGAGGATGACCTAGCGATGGTCGTGCTCAAGGTGGCCTCGCGATGGTGGTGGTGCTCGACAATGACCACGCACCGGTGGTGGCGCCGGCGATCCCACGGTGGGCAACATGACCACGCCAATTGTGGTAGAAGACTACATCCCACTACCTCCACTGCCTCCACAGCCTCGCCGCTCTAGGCGATCAGGAGATGAAGGAGAAGAAGGAGAAGAACTGCCTACTTTGTCGTGTATGTCGATCTCTTATAGGTTAGCTATCCAAAATGATATATATATACTTAGTTACCTATGTTATCTCTAATATGCTTAGTTTCCTATAGGTTAGCTTCATTTTACCTAAGTTGGCTCTAATATACTAACTTAGACCTTATATGCTTAGTTTCCTATAGGTTAGCTCCAAAATAACTTATGTTAGCACAAAATGATCAAGTTTACATAATAAGCTTATAGTCTTTTTCTTAATCTTCTTCTTTTCCAAAATGACATAGGTTAGCTTCATTTTACCTAAGTTGGCTCTAATATACTAACTTAGACCTTATATGCTTAGTTTCCTATAGGTTAGCTCCAAAATAACTTATGTTAGCACAAAATGATCAAGTTTACATAATAAGCTTATAGTCTTTTCTTAATCTTCTTCTTTTCCAAAATGACATAGGTTAGCTTCATTTTACCTAAGTTGGCTCTAATATACTAACTTAGACCTTATATGCTTAGTTTCCTATAGGTTAGCTCCAAAATAACTTATGTTAGCACAAAATGATCAAGTTTACATAATAAGCTTATAGTCTTTTTCTTAATCTTCTTCTTTTCCAAAACTCTTCTTATTCTTCTTCTAGTCTTCTTCTTTTCTTCTTCTAACTTCTTGTTTATCATTTTGCAGATTTGATTTAATTGACGGAAGCTTGCGTGGATGGGGTGCTTCTTTTCCATTTCTGTTTTTATTTTGTATGAATGTGAAACTTTTGTGAATTGATGGATAACGGTGTTGGATGAACAATGTGAAACTTTTGTAACGACGGAACTATGTGTTGGCTATGTACGTATGTATATATGATGAAACTTGTGTGTTGGATATGATTGCTATATGGATGCTTGTTGTTCATATATGATTGCTATATGGATGCTTGTTGTACATATATATGTGTTGAATATCTCATATGTGAAATAGTGACATGAGATTAAGAAGAAAAGAATTAAAAAGTTGTTACTAATGGCGACTACAATATGTCATACTGTAAGTATAGCAGATAATAGTGGCGCCTTGTGAGCAGTACTAATGGTGCATCAAAAGCGCCATTAGAATACCAGATTCTAATGGCGACATGTGGTGCGCCATTAGAAAGAAATTCTAATGGCGTGATGCCAGTGGCGCACCAGCCATGCGCCATTAGAAGGCAAAACTGGTGCGCCACTAGCATGCCTTTTCCTAGTAGTGATGGATTCTTTCTAGTTTTGGGGGAAAAGAGAGAGGATATCTAGATTCACATTTTCACTAATCACTTTCTCCTCTATGTGAGGGGAACCCCTTGGATCTAGATCTTGGAGTTCTTGGTGTTCTCCTTCTTGTTCTTCCTCTCACTTTCCTCCCTGGCATTAGTTGCTTTGGTGGGATTTGGGAGAGAAGGACATGGGCACTCCGTGTGCCCTTGCTATTGCATTTGGTGCATCGGTTTGAGCTCTCCATGGTGATACTTGGAAGTTACAAGTTGAGTAGCTTATTAATTACTCTTGGGTGCTTGGTACCCATGACTCCTTGAGCTTTTTCCTCTTGGGTGCTTGGGAGCCCTAGACGGTTGGTGCTATTCAGAGCTCAATCATTATGGTGTAAAGCTCCGAACAAGCATCATGGTCTCCAATTAGGTTGTGGACATCACCCCAAGCAATTTGATGGGTTCCGGTGACCGCCCCCAAGGGTTGCCAAAATGTACAGGTTTGGTTACCGCCCCCAAGGGTTGCCATTTCTACGGGTTTGGTGACCGCCCTTAAGGGTCCCTCAGTGGAATCACGGAATCTTGCATTGTGCGAGGGCGTGAGGACATTACGGTGGCCCTAGTGGCTTCTTGGGGAGCATTGTGCCTCCACACCGCTCCAAACGGAGATTAGTATCCGCAAGGGTGTGAACTTCGGGATACATCATCGTCTCCAGGTGCCTCGGTTATCTGTTACCCGAGCCCTTTACTGCACTTTACTTTGTGATAGCCATATTGTTTCATGTCATAACACTACTAGAGAAAAGCTTACCAGTAGCGCTAGTTTTTTGCTACCTGTAGCGCGGGCACCAGCGCTACTGCTACGGCACTACAGCTATTTTGTAGCAGTAGCGCGTTTCTATACCAACGCTACTGGTAAGTTCAAGTACTAGTAGCACGTTTTTAGGCCAGCGCTACTGCTAACATTTATGTTTTTTTTAATATTTTGGCGCTGTACATGTTTAAACAGATATATCTTTTATACAATAATAACTCATCATGAACTAGTCTGTTTAAATAGCATATTCATTACCACTAGTCATCACCACCAAACAATGTTCGTCAATGAGACATCATATATATAACAAGTTGGTCACTAGTCATAATCACAACTCCTCATCCTCCTCATCAACTCTAACACATTGTAGCACATAACAACACATTCTACCTAGGACCTACTCCTCTCATAGGACCTACTCTACCCTCTCTTAGGTAAAATATCATAAAACAAGATAGGCATTGACTCTTCATTAAGGAAACTGGACTCTCCATAATGAAGAACGCACAATGTTGCTTCCAAGTAGCTCTCTACGATGGTTGAAACATTTTTTCCAATCATTTATTATCATGGCTTCCTCGCTTTTAGAAATCTGGTATGGACAGGAGTGATGTGGATACTGCGGCTGACCTGGCCATGGTGGCCATAAGCTCATAACATCAACGCGACCTCTTGGCAACATCAGATGAGGCACACAATCCATCGGGATTTTCTGTTCAAAAACATAGTAATAAGTTTGTAGTTAGCAATGTAGTTTAGTTTTAGAAAAATTTATGCAAAAGATGCATGGATGTCGTAATAGTAGAAAATCTTACCATGCTATCTCCATTGATGTTACCGTAGCACACCGCATGCACTAGTGGCACACATTGACCATAATTTTGAGGAATTTGATAATAGCTCTTGTAATTCTCAAGATCAGTAAAAAATGCGATAAGACCATCTTTCTCCTTATAAGTTAATTGTGCTTCATCATTGTAGTAGTAGGTTCTGTCTACCATCTTCCGTACATTTTTTGAAGAATGAAAATAAGCTGTCAATGGAAATAAGCTGTCAAATATTTTGAAATAAACAATATAAATTACTTAGTAAATATGTTTAAGAAACTCACACAACGGTAGAACTGGAACCGTGTCAACATGGACCCAAATGGTCATATCATTTTCGTCGATGTCAGGATCACCAAGATCGAAGGTGAGAAGCATACCCTTATGAAAATCATACGCCTTGCAAAGGGCTTCCCAATTCGGGCAACCAAAATTGGATGAGTTCACAGAATTGTATAGTTTTACAGCAAAATCATAACCATGATGGGTCCTTAGTTGAATTATCTTTGTCTCCATGCTTTCATGATCTTCAAAACCCATATTCTCCAAGACATAGCGTCTTGCATGGCATGGGATAAGCTAGTCGAATTGTAAAAGACGGAAATTACACGTTGAAGAAGCAGAGAAGTCGTGCAAAAATAACAAAAAACACTTGTCATCGTTGCGTACCGTATCAACATCGAAGGTCTCTTGGAGCTTGATGCTGAAGCGCCAACCTTCTACCAGGTGAGGCCTGTCGCACTGACCGCGCTCATCTTCTTAGTAATCGCACATAGCGAATTCCCTTTCATCGTCAGACATTTCCTAATAGGTAATTAATAATCCATCATCGAATACATATATAGTAGTTTGTAGCAAAGATCATCATATAACAACTAAAACACCTAAAATTTGTAGTTTGCAGTAGTTTGTAGCAAAGATCATCATATAATCCATCATGAATACATATATAGTAGTTTGTAGCACAAACCGCGCTCATCTTTTTCATTCAAAAAGCAAATAACTAATAGGTAATTAATAATACATCATCGAATACATATATAGTAGTTTGTAGCAAAGATCATCATATAATATCACTAATACATCTCGAATAATAGCTCCTCTAGGTTCAGTGTGCCGCGGTTGACACCCAAAGAGAAGGAACCATCACCGGATCATAGATCCGGTGAAATCCCCAAAGAAGCTGCCAGGTATTGGAGAACCGGCCGTTCGCCAACGCAACCAAGTAGCGTTGGACGCGCGCGTTCTCCTCCGTGACACGGTGTTGTACCACCTGCGCGGGGGACTCAAGCCTCTCTACTGATGCAGGCCCACGTGACCGCCACCAAAGAAGCTCCGGGTCGACGACGGGCTGGCTCCTCACTAAGCTGCGCTCACTAGAAGGTAGCACAACCCAGTACAGCCCGGCGGAGCCTAGTCCCGGACATGCCCCCTCGGCTCAACCAGGAATCCTCCGCCAATTCGACGACAAGAATGCGGGATAGGCATCATCGACGTCAAGAACATAATGCTTAATTATGAAAGCAAAATTAATAAACAATCAGCAAAATTTGGCATGACCTTTGCTAAAAACAGGACCAATCGAGCGCCTGAAATTTGCCAGAACGTAAACGAAACGACATTTCTGGCAAAACATAGGCCACTCGGAAAAATATGACATGTCCAAAATGTGATATGTTCAAAATATGACATGTCCACTGCAAAGTTGCATATAACAGGAAAAATTGCTTTAACTAAAAAATAACAACAATTGCTTTAACTAAAAAAATACCTAGAATTCTGTTAACTACACCTAAAACAACTAAAACACCTAAAATTTTGTTAACCACACCTAAAACAACTAAACCATCTAAAATTCTGTTAACTACACCTAAAACAACTAAAACATCGAAAACTCTTTTAAATACACTTAAAACAAATTCAACATTATTCTAAGAACACCTACATTATTCTAAGAACCTACATTTTTAACTAAAACACCTACAAATTTAACTAAAACACCTAAAAATTCAACTAAAACACCTACATTATTCTAAGAACCTACATTTTTTCAACTAGGATTCAAAATAATTAACTACTCTCTAATAACTATAACTAGGAAGGGAGGGAGGAGGAGGAAGGAGGGAGGAGTACCTCTCGGTGGAGGAGGGCCGGCACGGGGGATCAAGGGGAGGATGGCCTATGCGGAGGGGTGTCCAGCAGGGGAGGAGGGTCTTGTGGGGGCCTGCGCGGAGGAGGCTTGGCAGGGGGGGCCGGGGGAGGAGGGTGGCAGGCGGGGAGGGCGGCCAGAGTAGGACGCGGGGGCGATGGCCGGATCGGGGGACGACTGAGGGATTCGATCTGATGGTGTGAGCATGTGAGGGTGAGTGAGGGGAGAGGGGTGGTGCGCGGGCCGGCGCGGGAGGAAGAGGTGGGCTTAGCGGCAGCGCGGGGGAGGAGGCCCAATGCTATAGCTAAAGCTGCAACGGGGGGGCGAGAGCGTGTCCCATTAGGTAGCGCTGGCTGTGAAATCCAGCACTACTGCTAGCATGCGCTTGTAGCGCTGGTGCTGGCCGGCGCTGCCGCTAAATAGCAGTAGCGAGGGGTATCTAACCAACGCTACTGCTAAATGTCTACCTATAAGCATTTTCCTAGTAGTGTATATCTTGCTATCACGTAGTTGTTTATCTTGCTTAGCATAATTTGTTGGTGCACATAGGTGAGCCTAGTTGTTGTAGGTTTTGTTTTTGATAAATTAACCGTTAGGTTTATTCCACATTTGTTCAAGCCTAAACCATAATTATTTTAAAGTGTCTATTCAAACCCCATCTAGGCGACATCCATGATCTTTCATTTGGTATCAGAGCCTCGTATCCTTTGCTACGCTTAACCGCCTAGAGAGTAAAGATGTCGACTAGGGAATTAGGATTGTTTGACACTCTTTGTTTCGATGGTACTAATTTTGATGTTTGGGTAATTCGCATACTTAATCTCTTCAGGGTCATTGACCCAAATTTAGAGTGAATTGTAGATATGGGTTTTTCTCCTCCAAAGGATCCCCAAAGATTATCTTTAGAGGATGAGAAAAACTCTTATCTCAATTCTCAAGCTTCTAATGTGCTTTTAGATGCTTTGAGCAATGTAGTTTTATTTCAACTCATGCCTCTCCGGGATGCTCGTGAGTTGTGGACAAAGCTTCAAGATAAATATTGTGTGTCCAAGATTTGTGGGAATGATTGTTCTCCCTCCACCTCCGGCCGTGTTGCCTTCTCAACTTCCTCTACTTCACCTACATGTGGATTTCCACAAGGTAATGATGTGGTGAGTAGTGTTGTTCATTGCAATATGATGATAGTGGGATTATTGTTGATGATTCTTCATCACTATCTTATAGAAATGATTCATCTTTGGACTTTGACACTTTGAGCACCCTACATGTTTCACATGCTTGTGTTGATAGCCCTTGCATATCATGTAGAAAGGGCTTGAATAAATCTCATGATGATATGCTTGCTATATCTTGTTGGCATGATAAAAAAATGCATGTGTTTCTTCTAGTTGTTGTGCTAACAATGTAGAGGAAACCCAACACTCCATGGAACAAGATGTGGTCTTGAATGGTGCTTCAAGGGATCTTACATCATCATCTATTTCTTCTCACTTTGTCCTTGTGGCTAAGGCTTTGAAGGTATCTCCTACTTCGAATCCCAATATATCTTGTGATGATGATGTTAATGATGATAACAATGATGATGATGTTGTTAATGATGAAGGGGATGATAATGTTGCCTCCTTAAAAATTAAGGGGGATATGATTTTTAAAACTCTTCATAAAAATAAAATTGCTCGTACCAACTTCATGGAAATCATGTCCATTCCATTGAGGGCAAGAAATATATTGAGGAGTTGGAATCTCATCTCAAGGAGCATGAGGTCACCACTGAAAAAATGGAAGATCATGAGCGTGATTACGCTAATGAGATTGCAGACCTCTCTCAAGCTCCTGAACTTGAACAAACCACCAAGGAATCCCTTGAGGATACTTTTGCTCTAGAATTATCTAGAGTGAAGGAATATCATGATAGAGCTCTTAAGGTGGCCAATGATTTTGAAACTAAAAATGAGAAGCTTGAAGTTGCACATTCTAAACTCCTTGAGGACTTTGGGAACCTCAAAAATGGCTCAAGGGTCATTAAGAGCGAGCTCATCAAACTCACTAAGTCTCATGCACAACTTAAAGCTTCATGTTCAAAAGAGCTTGCCAAGTTGCCTTGTCCTCTTGCTATTATTGATGATGCTTGTGCTACTAACTCTATTACTTGTGGAGCATCCATTTTTAAGGAGAATGTTGACCTACGGGCTCAACTTGAGTTGCCATCTAGAAATTATGGGAAAGTGAAAGAAAGTCATGAAAACCTCTCAAGCTCACATGATGATATTCTAGTATCCCATAATGTGCTAAAGTTAGCTCATGAGTCCATGATTGCTAAGGTAACATCTAGTGAGCCTCATGTGGATACTAGCACTACTTCAAGTCAAAATGCTATATTGCCATGTGCTAGTCCTTGTAATTCATCTACTCACAATGTTGGTACATCTCATGATGAAATCCTTTCCTTGCCTTATTGCTCTAATGATGAGGCGTATACTTCCTATAGTACCTTTCTTGAGAATAACCATGCAGAGGAAATCAAAGAGCTCAAGGCCCAAGTCACTTCTTTCAAGAAAGACTTAGAAAAGAGTCATGAAGGGAAATCCACACTCAACAATATCTTGAGTGTTCAAAAATACCCCAATGACAAAGGTGGACTTAGATTCAACTCCAATAAGAAGAAGTCCAAGATGAACAAGAAGGGCCAAGAACAAGTCAAGAATTCGGCCAAGATTGTTTGCTTCAAGTGCAAAGTTGAAGGGCATCATGTTAGATCTCGCCCACTGAAGAAGAAGGCCATTAGTGCTCAACCTCAAGTTGAAGAAAGGCCTCTTCCCAAGAAGACTCGAGCTAATGCTTCTCAAGTTGAGAAATCAAGTGAGAAGAAAGTGAAGAGTAGACGTTGCTACCTATGTCATGAGAAAGGTCACGTCGCTTCTTCATGCACGAATGGTACCTTATCCAACCCTATTCTAATTGATGATATCTGTTCTCTTGGAAAGGATAAGGTTGGCAATGTATTTGCCAAATTTGTTGGTACTCAAAGTGGTGTCAAGAAAAGAACCATTTGGGTAGCCAAGCCTATTGTGACTAACCTCTTAGGACCCAACTTGGTTGGGGACCAACTAGCTCAAACTTGATCAATAGGTGTTGTTGGAGGGCATTGGAGACTTGGCTACATTATGAAGAGTTAAGGGGACTTCATCATTCTTATTGTCTCAAGCCAAGTCAATTGGATTATCAAGTTTCTATCGTATATCCAATGTGCCTCCTTGCGGTAACTTGTACTTAAATTGTTTACATTGAAAGTTACTTGCCCATTTGCATGTTTTGGTTTTGTTCCTTGCATGTGTTTGTATATGTTGTGCCTCCAATTTTCTTATCTTGAGAAATCAAGTATGTGTACGTTGGTTTGCACATCATGTACGTGTGTGTCCTACGTTGAGCCTTTGTGCATCTTGTTTGTACCTTTGTTGGATCTTGAGAGAGATTAATGGAGCATCCCATTTTGGGGAGTGACATGCTTTGTGCACCTCACAATCCTATAAATTTGTGTACATGAGGAACATCATCTAGTATTGATATTACAAGATTATCTAGTCTCTATGTGGTATGCCTTCTCATGAGAAATTCAAATTATAAATTAATTATCTCTTATTGGATCCTCTTTTTGCATCTTGTAAGTTTTCATTGGTATCACATTATGGGGGAGGAATATGCTTTGTGTATATTGCAAGCCTACAAAATGTGCCCATTTGAGATATTGTCACCTAGAGTTGATATTGTAGATTATCTTGTTCCTTGGTGGCATGTTAGCTCTACGAGTTGCAAGTTGCCTATGTGTTTGGTGTGAAGATGATGTCAGATATCCTTGCTATCTACCACCGGGAATTATTTCCAAATACTTCTTGTCTTTTGACAATTGGTACTCACTTATGTGTGATAGAAATTATTGATCATCTTCGCGGTGGAGTTTGCTTCTTATTGCCTATAGCGGCCAGACCTCAAACAGTCTGATCTCTGTGCATCAGTGTCATCCCTGGATCGGTAATGCTGACATGCATAGTACTTGAAGGATTTATAACAGAGTAGCAATCACACACTTATTACATCGAATGTCTCAAAAGAGAACTTATTAAATAAATATGGCATAAGGCCATCTAATGACGATAACAGCGGAAGGCTTGGAAGATAAGCGAGTCCATCAACTCCAAAGACATCATTGAGTATAAGATCACGACCTAAAGCACCTTACTTGTCGTCTGAAAAGTCTGCAACATGAATGTTGCAGCCCGAAAACGGGTCAGCACATGGAATATGCTGGCAATGTAACACATAGAGAGTAATGAACAGAATAGTGCTATCACTACATGCATATGTGGCTCGTGGAAAGCTCTATGGTTACAGTTTTGCATAAAGCCAATTTTTTTCCTACAACAAAGGAATAAATTTTATTCAACTATCATGGTGGTTGTTAAACATTGAGAAGTTTCCTCCAACTCAATCCCAATTAAGCATCATCATTAACCCAATAGAATTAAATTAAGTAACATGATGAGATTCACATGATAATCCATGTACTAGATACTCAAAACGTCCATAACTAGGGACACGGCTAACCATGATTAGTTTATACACTCTGTAGAGGTTTGCGCACTTTTCCCCGCAAGACTCGATCTCCTCTGCTTGATTTCTCACACTACATGGTGTTTGACAAACGGATGACCGAGACACAGTCTTTCAGAAGCATTAACTCTTTACTCTGGGTAGACAGTACCAACCTACATCCCCTACATCTGCTAGTCTACCACTGAAAGAGGTCACACAACATACTCAACTATGCTAGACCCCATAGTAGCTTGCGGCTGCACACGGAAGTTTCTAGCATGAATAAACTCATGATCCCTTTGAGCCTGGTTGGCGGTCCATAGGAGAATCACACGGTACCTCGGGATTTCCAAAAATACAGGCAACACTGGGTTCCCCAGGTGCCTCAGTCCACCCAGATGTGAATTTAAGTTGCCACCTTAAGTAAACCTTTAAAATTAACAATCTCACATTTGTCATGGATACACTCACCCAATCCACGTCTACTAGCATAGCATGGCAATATAAGCAAACCTAGAAGTAACTCCAAATGTTTCATAATAAAATAGGTAATAGGTACTATCTCATCTACTTCCCAAAACCCACATGTTAAACATATCCTAATCATGCAATTGTTTGAGGCTTGATCAATGCAATAAAACTGGGTAGTAAACAGGTATGATCAAAGTGTTACTTGCCTTGCTAATGATCCGTGAAACCTAGAGATTCGAAGTAGCAAGCGGCGCACTCCGGGTACTCTATCGCAAACAAACAAGCATACAATAAGCACTCATCTAATGCGCAGGTAGAACTCAAACAAAAGATCTAACCAGAAAGTTCAACTTAAGAACTCCGGTTTGCAAAAAGAATCAAATCAAACGAAACAACAAAACTCAAACGACGAAAGAAACAAGATTCATTTACTAATCTGGACCTAAGTCAAATTTTACAGTAGCAAAAGCTTGTTTGAGTTGGTTAAACGGAAAGAGGGTTTCGAAACGAAACTCCAGGCGCTTGAATTGCCTGATTCCGATAAACGAGTGAAAAGTTATACTAAAACGAAAATCGGATCAGAAACAATCGTGGAAAATCTGAAAAAAAGAAAAATGGACATACAGGCTAACGAACAAACGTTCGCTGTCCGCTACTAAGCAACGAAAACCGTTCGTTAAAACGAATGTACGGACAAACGTCCGCTAAATAACTAAACCGGGATAAAAATAAAAATAAAAATCAATCTATTGAAAAAAATCAACAGCGGTTTTATAAAAAAGGGCGGTTTTTCCTAAGAAAACCGCCGGCGGCAGCGGCAAGTCCGGCGGCTACCTCGGCGGGGGCCGGCGAGGCGGGCGGCGGCTCGGCGTGGCGAGGGCGGGCATGGCGGCGGCGGGAACCGGCGGCGGCTGGATCGAGGGCAGCGGGGGCGCTAGGGTTTGGTGGGGCTGGGGCGGCTCGGGCTGGGTCTGGCTCGGGCGCCTCGAGCTTTAAAGGCCCGGCCGGGTCGGAGTCCAGGACGGACACGGCCCGGTTATGTCGGTTGACTTTTTTTAAATAATTTCGCACAGACAAGCAAATAAAAGAAATACTAAAGGAACTCCAAAAATCCTGAAATAAATTTTCCCCGTCCTCTAAAATCGAGTCGGACAAGGTGAACATTTATTTGGGGCCTAAATGCAATCTTGAAAAACGTTCATTTTTCTAATTCAAATAAAATAGCGATAAAACTCCGAAATAAAATCTTATTTGATTTTAATATTAAACCCAATATTTCTTTATTTTGGGAAAGTCATTTTATTCCCTCTCTCATGTTTTTATAATAGAAATAATTGAAGATAAAATATCTAAAATCAACTGATCCTATTTTCAAAATTTGAGAAAACTCAAACATGAAAATAACGAAATCCCCAACTCTCTCCGTCGGTCCTTGAGTTGTGTAGAATTTCTAGAATCAACCCAAAATGCAATAAAATATGATATGCAATGATGATCTAATGTATAACATTCCAAATTAAAAATTTGGGATGTTACAAACCTACCCCCCTTAAGATGAATCTCGTCCTCGAGATTCAGGTTGGCTAGAAAATAGGCGAGGGTGGTCCTTCAGTAGATCTTCCTCTTGCTCCCAGGTGGCTTCATCTTCGGTATGGTGGCTCCACTGAACTATGCAAAACTTGATAACCTTGCTGTGGGTGACTCGGCTGGCATATTCGAGAATCTTGACTGGTTTCTCCTCATAGGTCAAATCACTATCCAACTGAATCGCTTCTAGTGGCACTGTATCTCTAGCGGTATATCAGCCATCTCTACATGGCACTTTTTCAATTGGGAAACGTGGAACATGTCGTGAACTCCTGACAATCCTTCAGGCAATTCCAATTTGTAAGCAACCTCTCCCATACGATCCAAAACTGTATGGTCCGACAAAACGTGGCGCTAACTTTCCCTTAACTCCAAAGCGCTTAACTCCTCGAAGTGGAGATACACGAAGATAAATTCTGTCTCTGACTTCATAAATTGTCTCCTTGCGTTTAGAATCTTCGTAGCTCTTCTGCCTGGACTGGGCTACCTTGAGCCTATCACGAATCAACTTCACCTTCTGCTCGGACTCTTTAATCAAATCTGGTCCAAACAACTTGCGGTCTCCAAGTTCATCCCACAACAATGGGGTCCTGCACCTCCTTCCGTACAGAGCTTCGGAAGGGGCCATTTTCAAACTAGATTGATAACTGTTGTTGTAAGAGAACTCCGCATATGGCAAATTGTCATCCCAACTAGATCCATAATCTAGCGCACAAGCTCTCAGCATGTCCTCCAGAATCTGATTGACTCTCTCGGTCTGTCCGTCTGTCTGCGGATGAAAGGTTGTACTGAATTCTAGCCTGGTACCCAAAGTTTCATGCAACTGATTCCAGAACTTTGAGGTAAATTGGGTTCCTCTATCAGATACAATTCTCCTCGGAACTCCATGTAGACATACGATCCTGGTCATGTATATCTTTGCCAACTTAGCACTGGTGTAAGTGGTCATCACTGGAATGAAATGAGCTACCTTCATCAAACGATCGACTACAACCCATATCGAGTCATAGCCTGAACGAGTCCTAGGCAATCCCGTGATAAAATCCATGCCTAGCTTATCCCACTTCCATTCAGGTATCGGCAATGGCTGTAGCAATCCTGCTGGCTTCTGATGCTCTGCCTTCACTCTCTGACATACATCACATACTGCTACATACTCCGCAATATCCTTCTTCATTCCGATCCACCAGAAAGTGTCCTTAAAATCCAAATACATCTTGGTATTTCCTGGATGAACAGAATATAGCGAATCATGGGCCTCTTGTAGAATCAACTTCCTGATCTCTGGGTCATTAGGCACATAAACACGATCCTCAAACCATAAGGTATCATGCTCATCCTCACGAAAACCTTTAGCTTTTCTTTTGCTCATCTTCTCCTTTATCTCGGCAATCTCCTTGTCAGTTTTATGAGTTTCTCTGATCTTATCCATCAAAGTAGACTGAATCTCCAATGCTGCTACACAGCCTCTTAGAACTATCTCCAAACATAGCTCGCGAAGATCCTCGGCTAACTCCTTTGGTAACTCTCCGGTCATGAGAGTGTTGACATGGCTCTTGCGGCTCAACGCATTGGCTACTATGTTAGCCTTTCCGGGGTGATAATGCAATCTCATATCATAATCCTTGATGAGCTCCAACCATCTCCTTTGCCTGAGGTTTAACTCCTTCTGCGTGAAAATGTACTTCAAACTCTTGTGATCCGTGTACACCTCACAATGGTTTTTGATGAGGAAATGTCTCCATGTCTTCAAAGCATGCACTATGGCTGCTAACTCCAAATCATGTGTGGCATAATTCAATTCAAAGGGCTTAAGCTGTCGTGAGGCGTAAGAAACAACTCTTCCTTCCTGCATAAGCACTGCTCCAAGTCCTTGACGAGAAGCATCACAATATACTTCATAATCCTCGCGCTGATCTGGCAGAATCAACACTGGTGATGTAACCAAACATTTCTTCAACTCCTAGAAAGTGGCCTCACATTCCTCGGTCCATTTAAATTTGGTGTCCTTCTTCAACAACTCCGCCATGGGCTTTGCTATCTTTGAGAAATTCTCAATGAACCTCCGGTAGTATCCTGCGAGTCCAAGAAAACTCCGGATCTCTCCAACCGTTGTTGGGGCTTCCCAATTTGTCATAGTGAAAACTTTGGTGGGGTCTACTGCTATTCCTTCTCCGGATATAACATGTCCGAGGAATACAACTTCCTTCAACCAAAATTCGCATTTGCTGAACTTGGCATATAGCTGATGTTCTCTGAGCTTCCCAAGTACCAAACGCAAATGCTCCTTATGCTCTTCTTCATTCTTTGAGTAGACCAAAATGTCATCAATGAACACCACGACGAACTTATCCAGAAACTCCATAAACACCTTGTTCATCATGTTCATGAAATAGGCAGGTGCGTTAGTTAGACCAAATGACATAACGGTAATACTCATACAGCCCGTACCTGGTGGTAAAAGCCGTCTTAGGTATATCCTGCTCTCGAATCTTCAAGTAGTGGTATCCTGATCGCAGATCGATCTTGGAAAATACCTTAGCTCCTTTCAATTGGTCAAACAAGTCATTGATCGTCGGCAGTGGGTACTTGTTCTTGATTGTCACTTCATTCAATCCTCGATAATCAACAACCATCCTCAATGATCCATCCTTTTTCTCCACTAGAAGCACTGGCGATCCCCAAGGTGAAGAACTTGGGCGAATATAGCCTTTATCCTGTAGCTCATTTATCTGCTTCTTAATTTCCTCCAAATCTTTTGCGGGCATGCTGTACAGTCTCTTTGATATTGGTCCTATGCCTGGCAAAAGCTCAATCAAGAACTCAATGTCTCTATCCGGTGGCACGCCTAGCAACTCCTCTGGAAATACGTCAGGGAAATCCTTCACCACTGGTACTTCCTCCTGTACAACTCCTGATAAGGAATTTACTTGAGTCCTCTTCGGCACATGCCGGGATACATACTTGATCCTTCTTCCTTCTGGCGTGGTAAGCAAAATCGACTTACTCGTGCATTAAATGTTCCCTTGATACTTCGATAACCAATCCGTGCCTAATATCAAATCCAGTCCTTGCGATTCCAATACTATTAGGTCTGAGGGAAACACATAGTTACCAATCCTTAATGGTAACCGATCACACCATAGACTAGCCATATACTCTACTCCTAGCAAGGTTACTAACATGGGTGACCTAAGGGCTTGGGTTGGCATGAATGCGATGCACCAGTATCAAAAAGAACGATTGCAGTAAATGACTTAACCAAAAACTTACCTATTACTGCATCTGGCTGGGCTTCAACCTCCTCGACGCTAACGTGGTTCACCTGTCCTTTGCTGAAAGGGTTAGGCTTCTTCCCAGAGCTTCCATTGCCATTTACATTCTTCGCTTCAGGACATTCAGTGGCATAATGTCCAGTCTTCTAGCACTTGAAATAGGTAATGTGGCTCAGATCCCTCTTGGATGGTGTTGATGGGTTGGTACGGTTCTATCCGTTGCTTCCTCCATTCCGATTACCATTCTTGGGGACACTATGGTTGTGCAAACTCCCTCCTCCATGAGTATGCTGAAAATGTCCTCCCAAGTTTGGGGTAAAATGAGGCTTTTACTGAGTTCGAGAATTGTACTTCCCTTGTCCATACTTCCTCTTGCGGCTGTCAATTTGCTGCTGCTTCCCTTCAATCATGAGAGCTCTATCTACCAACTCCTAGTAGTTGTTGAAGGTTTCCACCATCAACTGCATGCTCAGCTCATCATTCAGTCCTTCCAGAAACTTCTCCTGCTTAGTCAGATCCGTAGTAACGCTATCCGGGGCATAACATGCTAGCTTACTAAAGTCATCCACATACTGGCCAACAGTACGTCCTCCTTGGTGCAAGTTGCTAAACTCACGCTTCTTCATGGCCATAGCTCCTACGGAAATATGGGCAGTACGGAAAGCCTGCTGAAACTGATCCCATGTGATAGTGTCAATAGGATAAGTGGCTGTGACCCACCATGATGCTGATGTGCGGCAAAACGCACCTTCTCTGCATCTGTGCATCCTGCAGTGGTAAACTCCCTTCCCATCTTGCGGAACCAATCATCTGCAACTATCGACTCGGTGCTACTGGAGAACACCGGCGGGTTCAGCCTCAAGAAACGGGCTAAGTGATCAATAGGTGGTGGTGGTGGTGGGTTGTTGTTGTTGTTGTTGTTGTTGTTCCCCTGATTCTGATTCTGTACTAGCATCTGCATCAATGCATTCTGCTGCTGGATCAACTGAGTGAGTTTCGATGGGAAATTAAATCCATTGTCACGTCTCGGAGGCATCTGAGGGTTTAGAAAAGATGAGAATATAGAATAGGATGAGGTCTAGAGAGAAAACACTACCCATATGCACATGAGACAAATGCAAACAATATCACTTCAATCAATTCAAACAAGGGCATACAACGGTCTAACAATCGTTACAAAAGTGCTCGGACTATACTATATACATGGGGGGATACTACTACTGTTATGGTGGTCGACTAGAAAAATTGATCGGTCGAAGACTCCATGATATCTGCTCCAGCTTCATCAACAAAGTCATCATCGCTATCGTCTGGGTCCGAGTCGGTGTCGTCGATGATGATATAGTTCTCCGGGCAAGTGCAATCAACGTTTTTTCCTCCAGTCGTGGGGAATTCCATAAACACTTTTAGCTTCTTCTTCAGATCATCATTCTTCTCCATGAGTGTTGCTTTTTCCTCCTCATAACCATCGCATGTAGACTTAAGTTCTTCCTCCAGTTCTGTGATCTTGGTCATAGCCTTCTTCAGATCTATCATGCCTGCGCACATCTGGTTCTCCTGGCGTCGTATGTGCTGGTTTAACTCCTGGATGAAAGCTGCAATTGATCTATCCTTCCTGGTGCTGATCATCTCCCATTACTCATCTCGGTGCCCACAAATCTATAGATAGTATCCTTGAGATCCTTGTGGTAAACTTCTCCAATGCGTCCCATGGTGATGTGGGCTGCCATGCTCTTTCCTAGACTCCAGGTTGGTGCATCAAAGGAAAACTCTATGGGCTCAGTGACGGTCATGAACGTCCTTCCTAGAACTTGAACTTGAATCATCCAACGCTCCTCTTCTAGTAAAGTGGCAATGTAGGTCCCGGTGAAGCTTGGTACTCCGATGTTCATGTATCTGGTAACTTCCTTCAAGTGGCGTCCAAATGGTGTATCTTCATTCGGTTGCGTGAACTTGTTCCTTGCATCCGCCATCCTAAAAGAGTAGAAAAGATGAGGAGTCAGAAATGAGAAGAGAGAGTAGTGATCTAGGGCTTTTAGCTTAGTGGTCATGTCCTAGAGTCAGCGTGTGCTCTGATACCATCTTGTAGCGACCAGACCTCAAACAGTCTGATCTCTGTGCATCAGTGTCATCCCTGGATTAGTAATGCTGACACGCACAGTACTTGAAGGATTTATAACAGAGTAGCAATCAAACACTTATTAAATCAAATGTCTCAAAAGAGAACTTATTACAATAAATATGGCATAAGGCCATCTAATAACGATAACAGCGGAAGGTTTGGAAGATAAGCGAGTCCATCAACTCCAACGGCATCACTGAGTATAAGATCACGACCTAAGGCACCTTACTCGTCGTCTGAAAAGTCTGCAACATGAACGTTGCAGCTCGAAAACGGGTCAGCACATGGAATATGCTGGCAATGTAACACATAGAGAGTAATGAACATAATAATGCTATCACTACATGCATATATGGCTGGTGGAAAGCTCTATGGTTATAGTTTTGCATAAAGCCAATTTTCCCCTACAACAAAGGAATAAATTTTATTCAACTATCATGGTGGTTGTTAAACATTGACAAGGTTCCTCCAACTCAATCCCAATCAAGCATCATCACAAACCCAACAGAATTAAATTAAGTAACATGAGGAGATTCACATGAGAATCCAAGTACTAGATACTCAAAACATCCATAACTGGGGACACGGCTAACCATGATTAGTTTATACACTCCGCAGAGGTTCGCGCACTTTTCCCCACAAGACTCGATCTCCTCCGCTTGATTTCTCGCACTACATGGTGTTTGAGAAACGGATGACCGAGACACAGTCTTTCAGAAGCATTAACTCTTTACTCTGGGTATACAGTACCAACCTACATCCCCTACATCTGCTAGTCTAGCACTGAAAGAGGTCACACAACATACTCAACTATGCTAGATTCCATAGTAGCTTGCGGCTGCACACGGAAGTTTCTAGCAGGAATAATCTCATAATCCCTTTGAGCCTGGGTGGTGGTCCATAGGAGAATCACACGGTACCCCGGGATTTCCAAAAATACAGGCAACACTGGGTTCCCCAGGTGCCTCAATCCACCAAGATGTGAATTTAAGTTGCCACCTTAAGTAAACCTTTAAAATTAACAATCTCACATTTGTCATGGATACAATCACCCAATCCACGTCTACTAGCATAGCATGGCAATATAAGCAAACGTAGAAGTAACTCCCAAAGGTTTGATAATAAAACAGGTAATAGGTACTACCTCATCTACTTCCCAAAACCCACATGTTAAACATATTCTAATCATTCAATGGTTTGAGGATTGATCTAATGCAATAAAACTGGGTAGTAAAGAGGTATGATCAAAGTGTTACTTGCGTTGCTGATGATCCGTGAAACCTAGAGATTTGAAGTTGCAAGCGGCGCACTCCGGGTACTCTATCGCAAACAAACAAGCATAAATAAGCACTCATATAATGCACAGGTAAAACTCAAATAAAAGATCTAACCAAAAAATTCAACTGAAGAACTCCGGTTTGCAAAAAGAATCAAATCAAACGAAACAACGAAACTCAAACGACGAAAGAAACAAGATTCGTTTACTAATCTGGACCTAAGTCAAATTTTACAGTAGCAAAAACTTGTTTGAGTTGGTTAAACGGAAAGAGGGTTTCGAGACGAAACTCCGGGCGCTTGAATCGCCTGATTCCGATAAACGAGCGAAAAGTTATACTAAAATGAAAATCGGATTAGAAATCGCGATCAGAAACAATCGCGGAAAATCCGAGAAAAAGAAAAACGGACGAACAGGCTAACGAACGAATGTTCGCTGTCTGCGGCTAAACGACGAAAACCAATCGTTAAAACGAATGTACGGACGAACGTCCGCTAAATAACTAAACAGGAAAAAAACCGATCTATTGAAAAAAAATCAACCGCAGTTTTTCCAAAGAAACCGCCGGCGGCGGCGGCAAGTCCAGCGGCTTCCTCGGCGGGTCGGGCGGCGGCGGCGGGAGCGATGGCGGCGCAGACGAGGGCGGCGGCGGCGCTTGGGTATGGCGGGGCTGGGGCGGCTCGGGCTGGGGCTGGCTCGGACGCCTCGGGCTTCAAAGGCCCAGCCGGGTCGGAGTCCAGGACGGACACGGCCCGGTTAGGTCAGTAGACTTTTTTAAAAAAAATTGCGCAAACAAACAAATAAAAGAAATACTAAACGGACTCGAAAAATCCTATAATAAATTTTCCCCGTCCTCTAAAATCAAGCCGGACAAGGTGAACATTTATTTGGGGCCTAAATGTAATTTTGTAAAACACACATTTTCCCTAATTCAAATAAAATAGCGATAAAACTGTGAAATAGAATATTATTTGATTTTAATATTAAACCCTCAATATTTCTTTATTTTTGGGAAAGTCATTTTATTCCCTCTCTCATATCTATTTATATATAAAAAGTAAATGATGGGTTAATTAGAAGCTAGATAATTAGGCTAGAAAATCTCATGTTAATCAGAAAATACTAACCCTTGATCTAAAAATTATAACTACAATAACCGTTCGATATGCGTAAAATATATGGCATGGTAGCCTGACCCGTGAGTCCCTAACGTGCCCTACATAATCTCTCATGAAAACAAATAATAAACTGCTGATTACATCTCCAAGATAAAATCAGAAAATACTAATCCTTGATCTAAAAAAACTGTCTATTACACCTCCCAGTTAGAAAAAACCAAGAGAATTTGCATCACGATCTCTTGGTCCAGCAAGGGCGGCGCATCATCCTCCAGACCCAACAAACGTGGTGATACCCTCGCTGACTTGACTTCTCCGGGACTTCGCCGGGACGGCAAAGACGTCCTCCTCCCACAAGGGGTAAAACAATCGGACGCGGAGGGACGAGAAGCTCAGCGACGCACAGCCTGCGGGGCTGCCGCCACAGGGCGGCCTAACCGTCTACCCTCAGCCGTCGTGTGGTGGTGTTCAAGGGACGAGTTGGAAAAGAGGAATCATGTCTTCATATGATCTCTTAGGCGGCGGTCAGAGACGAGGCCACGACGTCGCAGATCTTCCCAAGCTACAGTAACATGAGCGACGTGGCAAGCAATGATCTCTTAGGCGGTGGCCATAGACGAAGCCATAGCATCGCAGATCTTACCAAGCTACAGTTACATGAGCAACGTGGCAAGCATTGATTGCCAAGCTGCAAGAAGCAGATCATGCACATGGCGTACAAGACGCATGCATGCCTTGCAAGCTGTAAGACTGGAGTGTCACTTTGCCCCTGGTGTCTAGCAAAGACGAACTGGCACATACCTCTGATAAGTCCTCATTGCATGCTTGAATTTTCCATTACCAGTAGCTGGCTTGAACACATGTACGTCGGAAAGGCGAGGAGGCAATTACTGTTCACCTTGCTAATAATTGCTAAAAGGATTGTAAAAGGTCTATCCAAGGTAGCAAAAGCTCTATCAACTATTTCATATGTATCATAGGATTATGAATGATGTATACATCTGGGAAGCATGAGCATCCCATCTGCATCATCCACATATCGGTAGGAAATTTATTATCTGCATGCAAGTCTGATCTCTGCACAATGTATAGTAATATAGGGACATATATTTCCTTTTACAAACAACTTACCTAGACAATGGAAAATAGCACAACCTTACCCTTCCTAGGTATATATTTGCAAATTCTGGGTCACCTGAGAGTCGCTTATTTCTCGGTCGGTGAGAGTTCTCAATCCAACATTTACATTCATGTCAGATTCCACACTTTTGTAACTGAGGAATTTGTCTATAAATTGTTTTTGCACTAGATGACTAAATTAATGCATGGATGCGCATGAACGTATTTTTAGATATGTATGAACTAATTTGTAAAGTCAACTAAGAAATAATGTTTTCACAGCCAACCAATTGCAATAGTCAGATCGTTCTACTTTATTTGCAATATATATGAGTACATTATTATACCAAGATAAATACCTTTTTGATCGGGATGAACAAAAGTTAAAGTCAACTGAGATATAATGATTTTCTTCATCAACCAAGCTGTAGACGGACCCTTATTATAACTATTAAATTTTACTAGGATATGTGTAGAGTATATAATTACATATATATGAATGACTTTCACCAAGACATATTTATTTTCCAAATGATATATGATCGTATCAAGTTTTATTTATATAACATCTAACTTTATTAAGAAAATCTATTATATATAAAGTAATTGGCGGGTTAACTAGAAAAAGAGAATTAGGCTAGAGTTACCAAAAAAATTAGTAACATCCAGCCATCAATTTTGTTAATTAATCAATCATAGCCGATGGATTTCCCCTTCGATGCCCACCGGTGGAGATATTAAATCCAGATTAGTTTATTTTTTATATAATACTCCGTGAAGACATCAAACACATCATATGCCCTAGATTCGTTTTTCCTAGATTTGTTTTTCTTTGCATGATCATTTTCTACGTACAAGTCTAGGTCTATCTTCTTTCCTCCATCAAGCGAACAACTAAAAGAAATCGAATTCCTCTTTCTGCGCTGCGCACGACTCCATTTTTCGTTCCCATCAATTGCCATATACCCTTCTCATTCTCATAGCTCCGTCAATTACTTGCGAATCTCCTCGGACGTACTCTGTAGAAGGACAGCTGCCTACGTACATGCTCTGAGCGGAGAGAATTCCCACGAGAGAAACCAAGTTTTGCTTTCGCATGTGTGTGTTTCCGGCCGGCCGCAAATCAATCAGCTTGCTAACTGTACCGTATACGTGCGTACATACGTGCTATAGCTGAAAGAGTTAATTCACGTGTGAGACCAAGTTTACGTGCATGTGTGTTTTCCATCGGCGGCTAATCAATCATCTAGCTAGACCAAGTTACGGATGCATGTGTATTTCCAGCCGGCCACAAATTAATCAGCTTGCTAATGCCTACATACACACATGCTATAGTAGGCAGAGTTAATATATGAGCGAGACCTAAGTTTTACGTATATGTGTGTTTCCGGCTGGCGGCCAATCAATCATCAAGGTATCGTGGTTAGCTTTGCATAGGAAGAACTAATCAGGTTTGTTGCTTTCTATCTACGGGCATGTTGAGGCCAGTTCAATCCTTCCATCCATGGAGCGCCTTAGACGTGTGTCTTTGGACATGCGGTTACTTTTACAAGGCCAGCACAATTTTTCCTGTTGGTGCCATGATTACCCTAGAGCCTTCATCACCTAGCTAAGCTGCACTTTTAACTTTTGTCTGATTAGGGATATCAGTAGTATTTCAGTTATAGCAATACATTTCTGACTCATGTTATTGATTGTTGGAGCCTGATAAAAATATGATGATCCCATCTGAATCTCTGTTCTTTAGTACAATATAAAGCAAAATTCCTTATATACATCGACCAATATTTGAATGTGTTTACAAGCCAGGGGTATATGATGGTCTTTTCCCCTTTTCAGTTGATACATAATTTATTTTTGTTTTTTCCTTTCACCTCACAATTTCATCAAAGGTCACACTTGCCTACCCAGCTCAAATAATATTTAAATTTCATTTATGCTAACGATGGCAATTGTATATTTCACATTATATGACAATAGTGACATAATTAAACCTTGGTACCCCTCTCTTCATTACATTACACCAGTCAAGTTAGCAAGCCATCCATGGTAGTCCAAGAGCTATTGTTTTGTTTCTAAAATCACCAAGAAAGGTCTAACCAGTTAAACGACATGTACATATGTATGCAGATCTCAAAGCTTTGTTAGTTGGTTAACACAAAAATTATAAAGCTATGTGATTTATACATAATAGTTTAGTCTGCATCCTAGAAAACTATGCACTCTCTTCTCTCTTTTATAGTTATTGACATGTACTTCTCGCTTTTGTGAACAAGCAAAAGTTCTGTTTATAATGAAAAAACCGCGAGTTTTCCTTTTGGATTACTTCACATCTCTGCAACTATTTTACGAGATTGATCAAATAATACATATATAATAGTGGTTATAACCCTGTTCACAAAGTAGTGTTAACACATAATCTTCATAGAGTAAATAACAGTACGCAGAGCGCCTCATAAGTGTTAATTTTATGCAACTTATGCTATTGTCACAACTAGAACATGTGAAATTTCATCACCATGGAGGAGCCAATATTTAACTGTAATTATTTTTTATCTATATGATATTAGATTTACAAACCTACATCCTTCATTTGAGTTATCTTGTACCAATTATCACTGAATTATTGAATTAAATCATCCAATACAAACCTCATCAGCTAGGAATTTGATTACTGGGTGGATTTTAAAGATATCACTGCAAAATCATGTATACATTTTGTCAAATAGTTTGCAGGAGATTGGTTACTCCTTTTTAATTATAAGCTTTGAAGGACAATTACTTTATGTATTTTTCAAAAAGAAAAATAAATCAGTAGTCTGCTAAAAAGTGGTAGTTTTTCAGATGCGGGGTCTGTTTCATGCATTACATAACTCTTTACATTACATCGTACCAAAGCATGGATCTCTAAGGATCAGTACATCTTTACACGATGGATTTACGTATCATTTGTTTGATTTCCCATTTGATGGGTTAAACCTGAATATCACTAAAAGTGATACTTCTGTTTGGAAAGCACTGTAAATACTACTCGCTCATTATAGGTATTGCCTGATCAAACACCCTTCACAAATTCTTTAATGCGCCAATATGAAAAGCTCATGAGTTATCAATACAACATGAATCCATATTTCGGTTGCTAGAAGGCTAATCTAAATGGTATGTCTCCAGTAAATAACCAAGATGATCATTGAAACATTGATAAGAAAAATAACAATCTGATGGAGCCATACGAACTTACAACTTTAATGCCCCTGATTGTATTTCTACTAGAACAATTGTTTTACCTTAAGATCTCCTTGCATATGGGTTAAGGCCAAGCAGATTACTGAAATGCATGTAAATAACCATAATTTCATTAATTTCCATATATACATAACTAGCAAATATTAATTGTACACATGTCGACAACTATAAGTAAATATGTAATTTCTGCATAGCTCCTAAGAAATTTGTGTATGCCTACAAAAACCGTAACACATACTTATTATATAACATGTAGGTACATGATTAATGAAACATATATATTCAAAATAAATAAAAATTAATTGCGCAATGGATTCAATAATTAAAAAATATATTTACTGCAATGTGCATAACATGTAGGTACATGATTATATATATATATATATATATATATATATATTCAAATGTCAACAAGAAAAGGAAATATATCTAAGATGAACTTATGCTTATGGAAAACCATCATTTTGTAACTGTAACCAAATTTGATCCAAATTTTCTATAGGCAAACAAAACATATATTCTCAACACATGGGGCTAATATAGACTACATAAATTGCATTTGTAAAATCCTAGCCCGCGCATCGAGCGGGCCACTTTGCTAGTTTTTATAATAGAAATAATTGAAGATAAAATAACTAAAATCAAATGATCCTGTTTTCAAAATTTGAGAAAACTCAAACATGAAAATAACGAAATCCCCAACTCTCTCCGTGGGTCCTTGAGTTGCGTAGAATTTCTAGGATCAAGCCAAAATGCAATAAAATATGATATGCAATGATGATCTAATGTATAACATTTTAAATTGAATATTTGGGATGTTACATTGCCTTATCTCTTGCCAAGGAATGTATCAACTCCCTTTTTCTTCCATACCACTTGTGGATCTTGTTAATTTCTTCATCTTGTCTAGAGTTTTCTAGATATAGTGAAAGTGGTGATCCCACCTTGTGCATTTTGTATTCAAATGCAAACTTCCAATAATGCACTACTCTTGGGGCAGCTATCCTATTTTCTATAAAGCACTCATCTTGTGATCCTTATCAAGTGTGTGTTGGTGGAAGGCAAGCTGTTTTCTTTTTGGTACTTGGTGCCATCATGAAGCTTTATAGAGAGCTTGGTTTGTTTGCAACCATCCTCTCTTTTGGGAGTTTGATATTTTTTTATTTAGTTTGTATCAATGGATATCTTATTCCTCCATGTATCTTTTATTGATATCCTCCAAGTGATGATTTGTACATTAATATTTGGTATCTTTTCTTCACTTGGTAGTTCTTTGTCAATTGGTATTGGTTCTTGAAAGTCTTGAGCACGCATATTAACTTCATGTAGTTTCTTGGGCATGCTTTCTTTCTTTGACCCAATATATAAGGGAAACTCCACCAACTCTCAAATTGGATGAGATGTGCATGAAATTCAGTTTCATATATATATGCACATATTTGTGTGGAGTTTGTCCTTTGTATTGGTGGTCATGTAAATCTTTGGTCCCAACGAGCTTGGGTACCATTTTGTTTGTGTTGTTGTTCTAGGGACAATTGGATATGCATTGGATGCTCGACTCAATCACAAGGAAGGTGGTGCCACCATGTGCTTATTGGAGTCAAGCTAGGATGCTGAATGAACTACTACCTACTACCTTCAATTGGTTCTTCTACATCCTTCCAATGATATCTCGGTAACAAGTATCTATTCATGCATTCTTTTCTTGCATTCAATGTTGTGTAGGTTGCATGTTGGCATGATATTCATTCCATCTTGTGATACTTGTTTCCTTTTTGAAAGCATCTCAACAATGATCTCTTGTTGCTAGTTGTGATGCCTTTGTTGTTCGTGTCGTTAGAATTCATTTATATACAATAAGAACATATGTAGCCATGTGCTATGCTTTCAACCAAATATCTTACTAGTATATTTATGAATTCCTTGTGGATATCTTGTTCTTTCCTTTTTTATAACTATTTCATGTGTACATCCTTCTTTGTGGATTGATATCATCATGATCTTCATCTACCTAGAATCTTATACACTTGAGAGAAGTTTCATATCTAGTTGATATCCCTTTCTTTCACGTCCACTGTTCCTTTCTCATATTTATTTTCCTTGGTGGCTTCGTGAAAGCTTTTTCCTTGAGTGCTTGTCTTATCTCGTTGCTTCTTGATGCACTCTTGTGTGGTGAAGATCATTTTCCTCATGCTTGTATTAACGAGGCTTTTGCCATATTTTTGGTATCCCTCGTCTTGATGAGGATTTCCTTTTTTATCTTCACCATGGGTTGTCACAAGCTTGGTTGTTATCTTGCTTTTTAGTAAGCTTGTGTATCCTTTTGCTTGTTGTATGTGTGCGGGAAGGACATGTCTTGCACCTTGTATCTCATTTATCCAAGATTATGTTGATGCTTAATGCTCATCCTTATATTAGTCTTTTCAAGTGCTTTGCCATGACTCACACACATCATCTAGGTTGAGCCTATTCTTAAGTTGCCTCTTTTACATGTTGCTCAACCATGTGTTTGTTGCAAGTGCTAGATTTTGTTTCCTATATGCTCACTTGCACTAGTTGTCAATTCCTATTGATTTTGGGGGAGTGATGATCCTATTTTGTGCCCATTGTATTCAAATACAAATATTCTTATTTGTGCACAAATCATTGGGAGCTTCTCTAGTTTCGTAAGAACACTCCAATGCTCATGTCATAATATCTTTTATTCATGTGGCTCATAGGATCTTTGGTCTAGTTGGTTAAATTGGTATATTTTGTTTGCTAGCTTCAATTGGTATCTTTTGATTGCCTGATTGCTTGTGTCTCTCTTTGATTTGTCTTTGTAGCATATCTTTCTAGAGTTTATCTTCCTCCAAGTATTTACCTTTCGATATGTGTATGGCATTCCACTCTCTTGTTTATAAATACACAATTTATGGAGGAACAAAATTTATATTGGCCTTCTAAGCTTTCACCCATTTTGGCAATCGATGCCAATGAGGGAGAAGTTTCAGAGAGTTTTGTGGATAAGTTTACAGAGTTATCTCTTCTTGCTTTGGTTTTGTTCCTAAGCATTTGCATCTCTTACACATGCATCATTGGTTGTTGCATTGCATGTTGGTGCATAATTCCTTATATAAACTCTCTTGAAAGCGATTGTCATCAATTACCAAAATGGGGGAGATTGAAAGGACAAGTGGTGCCCCCATGTGTGGTTTTGGCAATTGATGACATTCTCTATGGACTAATGGTTGCATTGAGTTATATTTGAAGGATTTGTCCGTAGTCATTTCTTGAAGTTCAAGTGTTGGTTCCAAGGAGTTTGAGTTGACCAATGTGCTATTAAGGAATTATTCAAAGATTGGTCATGTGAGTGTTGAGCTTATTGGAAGCACGTCTTGAAGAAGATTGTGTGATCATAGATGTTTACCTTCAAGACATCATCCAAATGAAGAGAGTTGGAACGATTCAAGCTTGATCAAGACTAAGTCGAGAGTGAATCAAGTTGATCAACACACAAAGCATACAAGATGTACCGAGAGGGATCAAGTGATCCCATGGTATGAGGAAGATCTCATACAACCCATGGAGGATGACATCAAGTGGTGATCGTCATCAAGATTGGGGTGTGCAAGTTCAAGTGGAGCATCACTAAGAGATCATCCTTGAAGCTTTTCATCCATTGTAGTGGCAATGAACTTGTGAAGATGTGCCGAAGAGTCGCTCACCCATAGTGGAGTATGGGGGAGCAATCATCTAGTCTTCATCGAGCCATTGCAATTAAGAAAGGTGGTCCAACTTGAGGGGTCAAGACCGTCATCATCTAGCTCAAATGGACTATGTGCAAGGCAAAGGTTTGACCTTGATAGGTTTTCTATTTTACCGGTCTCATGGTGTTAGTTGGGAGACCGGATTATAGGATCGATAGTCGTACTATCAAGGGGGCCTCTCGAGTGAGTAGCTTGATTGTATTGTTCGGTGAGAGCTCAAACCATTGCATTCTTGGCATCATCATATTCCGTGGTTATTGTTTGTATTTTCTCTTTGTGAGGTTTTAGAGCTTGTGGTTATCTTCATGACATGATCTAATTCACTGACAACTGATTTCATATGCATCTTCTTTTGTGTTTTCGGTGTTGGAATTTTTACCTATCTTATTTGAGAAACGGTTCTCACCATTTTACTTTGGATGTTTTCTCAATTGCTATTCTTGCTATTTCTAACGAGATTGTCTTTGCTTTTTCAATAGCTTTCCGACAAACTTGATTTCGTTGCATTCAGAGCTCGTATGTGAAAGTTATGGCTGTTTTGATCTTTCCTGTTTTACTTAGACAGGTTGTACCGCTTCTTACACAGGTTGTACCGATTGACCGGTACTACCGGTGTTTGGGGCTGTTGTATCGCTCCATAGTTGGTCCAATGGTTGTACCGGCCATGTACCGCTCTACCACCAGACTAGTTTATGTTTTGGAGCGGTATTGGGCGGTTGTTGGCCAGTTTTACCGGTTAGTTCGTGTTTAACCGGTACTACCGGTGCCACGGGCGGTTGTACCGCTTACTGCTTTTCCTACATGTAGGTTTTATCTCCGATTTGACCGGTTGTATCGGTCCTACTGTTTTCTGCACATGACGGGCAGATTCGTGGGGACCTATAAAAGGGGATCTTCTTCCCCATTCGACCCTATCCTTTGAACTCGTGTTCTTCCCCCACTGTTGACCTTCTGCGAGCTTGCTATCTCTTAATCCCTCCATAGATTCTTTCTAGTTTTTGGTGAAAAGAGAGAGGAGATCTAGATCCACATTTCCACCAATCACGTTCTCCTCTATGTGAGGGGAACCCCTTTGATCTAGATCTTGGAGTTCTTGGTGTTCTCCTTGTTCTTCCTCTCACTTTCCTCCCTAGCATTAGTTGCTTTGGTGGGATTTGTGATAGAAGGACATGGGCACTCCGTGTGCCCTTGCAAATGCATTTGGGGCATCGGTTTGAGTTCTCTACGGTGATACGTGGAAGTTAAAAGTTGAGAAGCTTTTTAATTACTCTTGGGTGCTTGGTACCCTTGAGCTTGTTCCTCTTGGGTGCTTCGGCGCCCTAGACGGTTGGTGGTGTTTGGAGCTCAATCATTGTGGTGTCAAGCTTCGAGCAAGCGTCGGGTCTCCAATTAGGTTGTGGAGATCACCCCGAGCAATTTGACGGGTTCCGGTGACCGCCCCCAAGGGTTGCCAAAGTGTATGGGTTCGGTGACTGCCCCCAAGGGTTGCCATTTGTGCGGGTTCGATGACCGCCCTCAAGGGTCCCTTAGTGGAATCACGACATCTTGCATTGTGCGAGGGCGTGAGGAGATTATGGTGGCCCTAGTGGCTTCTTGGGGAGCATTGTGCCTCCACAGCACTCCAAACGGAGATTAGCATCTGCAAGGATGTGAACTTCGGGATACATCGCCGTCTCCGCGTGCCTAGGTTATCTGTTACCCGAGCCCTTTACTTATGCACTTTACTTTGTGATAGCCATATTATTTCATTTCATATATCTTGCTATCACTTAGTTGTTTATCTTCCTTAGCATAAATTTTTGGTGCACATAGGGGAGCCTAGTTGTTGTAGGTTTTGTGCTTGATAAATTAACCGCTAGGTTTATTCCGCACTTGTTCAGGCCTAAACCATAATTATTTTAAAGCGCCTATTCACCCCCGCCCCCTCAAGGCAACATCCATGATCTTTTAATGGGGTCGAGCACTACCACCTTAAGCTGCACCAGTATCTTAGTAAGATAGATGTAGGATTTAGGGTTCCAGCAAAACCCTTGAGGTTCGAACATTGGGGTGCGCACGAAGATTCCCCCCTATCGAATCTCACTCTCAGCCTCGCCGCGATCTCTAAGCTTAGCTCGATTAACTCACAACACAAGGGACACAAGATTTATACTGGTTCGGACCACCGTTGTGGTGTAATACCCTACTCTAGTGTGGTGGTGGTGGATTGCCTCTTGGGCTGATGATGAACAGTACAAGGGAAGAACAACCTCCTAAGGAGAGGTGTTCTTGTACCTGGTGGATGCGAGGATGAACTGAGTTCGTTCCCCTCTCTGTTCTTGATCCATGCCCTCTTACCGTGGTGGCTAGTCCTATTTATAGAGGCCCTGGTCCTCTCCCCAAATATTGAGCGGGAAGGGATCCAACAACGGTCAATTTGAAAGGGGAAAACTAGTACAAGCTATCCTGACTGAAGGTGGTCTTCGCCTGCCAAAGGCGCTAGTGGTGACGCCGTCTTGGGCTCCACGATGACCTCCGTCCTGATGGTGTTGGTCTTGTTGCACCGATATGGAAACCTTTGCCTGATGCCTTGGTACTCCGCGTCTACGCTTGCCCCCTTAGCACCAAAGGGGAAACGAGTACACTGCACGCACTGGCGCCCGCCTGGCCTTGGTCGTCATGGCTTGCATCACAGGAACCTCACGAGGTACCCCTTGCCTTGATCTCTCCACCTCCTCGCGAGCCTTCCTGGTGAGGCCACTCCTGGGGAGGCCTTGTGTCATCCGCCTCATGAGGCTTGGCCCCTCGCGAGGGTCTTGAGTGTCGGCTGACGAAGACGGGCCATACTGGGCCACTGGTGGAGCCAGGTTGTGGGCCGCGGGCAGGCAAGTCTGGGGACCCCCGTTCCCAAAACACCAATAGTAGCCCCCGGGCCCAAGGCGCGCTCGGACTTGGTTTAGCAGCGAAGCCAAAGGGACGTGGGCATCTCCGCTTCCCCATGCTGCCTCGGCAAGTGCCCGATTGACAAAAGGCTGGCGCGGGCAACGCTTGCCTTCATTGCTTTCCTTCGTCTTGCTCCAGATCTCCTTCCTTGCTCCTCGCTTATGAAATCCCAAGATCTGCTCCAATCCTTTCCCTTCCAGCGACCAATGGTGCCCCGCAAGGTCAAGGTTGATGAGCCGCCAGCTTGGTACGAGCCGGCCCTGGACGCGCCCACCGTCCCGGAGAAGAATCTCGCCGCCACGCGCCTGCTGACGGCGGGGGAGAGCAATGAAAAGGGGAGGACCGAACTCCGGGCTGGCTTCGCATGCCGGAGGCTCAGGGGAGAACTTTCTACCCCTTATTCATGAGCTTCCTCATAGCAGGCCTAGTTCCCCCTTCTGCGACTTCTTCTACGCCGTCGTCTGCCATTACAGGCTGCAGGCCCTTCACCTCCGTCCCAACTCCATTCTTTTCTTGTCGATTTTTGCCTACTACTACGAGGCGTATGTCGGGGTGATGCCATTCGTGGCTCTGTTGCGCCACTTCATCTTACTCCGAACCAACAGCAACCACACCTCGGGGTGCGCCAATTTCGTCACGTACGGCAAGGCCAACGTGATTTCGAAGGTCGGGAAGAGGGTCAACGGCTTCCGGAGCAAGTGGGTCATGATAGACGCCAAGTGTGTCCACCCCCGGTTGGCGCTGCCAATGAAGATGCCCCAGTCTAAGGAAGGGTGGTCTCGCACGAAGCTTACTGACGATCGGGCAACGTTGGTGCTGGAGAGGATGAACGCTGACCTAAAGCTGGGAAATGCGAAGGCGGCAAAGCTGACGGGGGCCGCGCTCTTGAGGGAGTTCTTGATGCAGCGGGTGGCTCCGCTTCAGGCGCGCTCATGCCCCTTATGGATGATTGGGGGTGCAGACGAAAAGCTTCGCTTGAATCTAGTGGCTTTGACTGATGAGGAGCTGGCCGCAGCTCTCCGACTCTTGGTCGGGGACGACCAGGAGTATCCGCCGAGTGCCATTGTCCCCTTGTTCCTCCGCAAGGACAGGGCGTAGGTGGTGGCTGCTATGCCCGCCTTTGATGGGGGCGGCCTGGTGCCACCGGCACCCCTTGTGGTCCGGGGGGCGACGGCGCCAGTGGACGTGTCTTCGGGTGACTCCCGCAGAGGACGAGGAGAGGAGGAAGACAAGGAGCTCGAATCAGAGGCGACCCCTGAGGGGACGGGGGAGACCTCCCCCTTGCGCAAGGCTGACATCCTCCGCACCTTGCCAGACGACGACGAGGCTGACGCCACCCAAGAGAAGGAGGATCCGCCCGTGATCCCGACGAGGGGCAGGTCAGCGCTGATCTCCTGAGAGGCTGCTTCCGCCCGGACGGCGCCTAGAGCCGCTTCCATCCCTTCTGCTGCACCTTCTTATGCTCCTGGAGCCCTTGCGGCTGCGCCCCAGGTCGTGAGGCTCTTGGGCTTCAAGCTCAGCAAGAGGAGGGTGGACTACACCGCGGTAGACCAGTAAGTGTCTGTGCTCCATCTTGTTCTTGATTATGTTGTTGGTCCTTGACATTCACCATCGATTGGCTAGGCCGCCGCCTGCGGTGAAGACGAGGAAGGAGGACGCGCCATCTGTCGCGGACACACCTTCTTCCATGGGGAGGGGAGGCAACGACGTTCACACCTCCCCTGCCCGATCACCCTCGCGAGGCCTGGGAGGGCATCCTCGTGAAGAGTCAGCCCTCGTGGTCCTGCTGGCTCCGGAGGTGACGTTACCTGATGTTGCTGCTGAGGTACCCAAGGCTCAGGAGCCCCCAGTCTCCCAAGCCATGGCTACGCTGCCGCCTCCACCTTCTGCTGCACCGCTGGTTCCAGGTCCTTCTGCCTCCCCCAATGTCTTGGAAGGTGCCCTTTCCGAGATGGCCCAGCTGCAAGAAGACCTCCAGGGCACCGACTCCCATCTGGTAGCCGGGCGTCTGGAGCTAATTTCCGGCTGTCTTCACTCTGACGCCTCTGTCCGAGCAGCGCTGAGGCGGGTCGCAGCGGCCTTTGAGAAGGAGAAGCAGGCCGCCACCCACGCCGCAGCTGCTCGCGAGGTGGCGCTGAAGGACGCCGTGGCCGCCCAGGACCGCTGCAGGGTACTGGAGGCCGAGCTGAAGGATTTATGCGACAAGCGCGCCGAAGAGCTCGTGGCCGCCAGGCGGAGGACGAGAGGATGAAGGCTCAGGAGGACGCCGTCAGGGGTCGCGACGCTTTGCTAGCACAGTCAGCGGAGGCGCAGGCCGCTTAGCGTGACCGGTTGGAAGAGCTGGAGCAGAAGGTGAGGGCAGAGGAGGCCGAACTCGACGTCAAGGCGAAGGTCCTAACCGAGGAGTGCGCGGCCTTCGCACTCCTCAAGGAGAGGTCTTGTTTGGCGTTGGAGACACTCTATGAGAAGGGCCTGGAGAAGCCGCTTACTACAGACGAGGATGGCCCCGCCCAGCTGCTTCCTTACTTGGTCGAGGCGCTTGATGAAGTCGTGAACGTCATCGGCCCCATGGCAGAGGAAGAAGCTTGCGTACTTTCTTCCGCTGCATTGACGCGCGTCTTCAGCCACCTCCACCTCCGTGACCGTGACGCCAATCTTGACGAGCTGCTAGAGCCTGTGGGCGGCGAGTGCTACACGGCTGCTGCTGAAGCCGTGAAGGGCCAGGTTGAGGCCTTGTTGGAGAAGTTCTGCGCCTTGGATCCTGCGCCCATGACAGGCAGTGCTGCTGATCCTGTGGACTCATGTGGTGGTACAGGCGAGGGAGACGCCACCACGGGAGTTGAGTCCCTGGCGGGCGACGGCGGTGTCCAAGGATGACTTACTTATGGCTTCTTTCCTGCTTAATTCCTGCAATGTGCACCATGCCTCGTGGAGGCGTTTAAACTTCCATCTGGTATTGTAAAGACAATTATGGTTTGTAATATTTGCTTCAAGATTTTGCAGTTTTCTTCCCATTTGCTTTACATTCAACGTTGGCAGGGCCCGGCCCCGTGCATACGCCAGCCGCCGTTGGCCCCGACCGGATCACCAGGACGGGACCAAGGAGTGAGGGGCTACGTGACCCGTTAGGCTCCTGAGTCGCGATGCTCAGGAGTCCGCCTTGAGGCGCAAACAACTTATAGGAAGGGAACGTAGGGGTAGACTAGCATTCTACGTCGGCAGAGCCCGGCCATGCGCATACCTCAACCACTGTTGGCCCCGACCGGATCACTAGGACGGGACCAAGGAGTGAGGGGCTACGTGACCAGTTAGGCTCCTGAGTCGCGATGCTCAGGAGTCCCCCTTGACGTTCAAACGACCTTCATACCTTGGCTCTGCTCGGAGGGGGGCACGCGACGACCAGGTCCGGAGGACCTGGCTGGGTGGCGTATGCTCGGGCGTAACCCGGGTGCAGCCCCCGTGCCCAACCCCCTCGCGCGACGCTCCTGAGGGGAGGTGTTGCGATGAGGCCAGACACTGAGCTCTGGGGCTTCTTGAGGTTGATACAGCCGTGGGGCCGCCCTCGGTTGTTTATCACTAGTGCGGTGCATAGTGCTTCCGTATGTGTACGGGCATAGCCGCTCCTCGGCAGTGTCGTCGGCCAGCGCGGAGCATGGTGCTTGCACTGGTGCGTGGGAGGGGGACTCCCTGCTGTGGAGAGCCCACGGGGCGTGTACTGCCCCGCCCTGACACGTGGCTTGAACAGCAGGGCTAGACGAGGTGTATCTAGGCACTCGTGAGCCAGCACGGGACTCACGAGGCCCTACCTCAAGGCGGGTTGCGCCTGGTCTTGGGTCTTTGACAGTTGTGTGTTCCTACGAGACGGTTCAGTATAAATGCTCTACGTCCTCAGGTCCCGGCCCTCGAGCGAGCTTAGGTGCCACTGGTATGCTAGGTCGCGATGCCGTGGTCAAGGTCAGGGGGTGAGGTCTAGAGAGCCAGTAAGAGCTCCTGAGCCGCGATGCTCAGGAGCCCCCCTCTTAACACGCAAGCGAACTGCATGAGAGAGGGAGGGACCCGTGGTAGGTGGCAATCGAGCAGGTGATAATCACAGGTAGATTACGCATGGAAGGCAATCAGCTTAGGTAAATGCAGAATGGATACATGCCACTGGGTCAGACCCAAGCGGCATGGGGATGATGCAACCTGAGGGGCGCCCCATCAAGGTAAGCTAAAGACACAAAAAGAGATACTTGCCGCGGGGACGGACCTACGCGGCTTGGGAATGATGCAGCCCTGAGGGCGCTCCCAGCTGAAATGAACTTGGTAGATGTCACCTGGTTCTGTTGTAGAGGGGGTGTTGGGGTAGCTAAAGAAGCACGGTGAAGGGGCCGACCTTCACGAGCCACCAGGGCCCTGAGCCTTAGGAGGCTCTGGGGGGCCAGGTGGTTCTTTGAGGACAGTCTCCATCTCTGCTAGGATCACGTGGTGCCTGGCCTCCTGAGCCATCAGGATGCTTCGCAGGTGATGTTGGTAGGTGGCAGCCGCGTTCGGTAGGCCGAAAGGCATGCGAACGTAGCTATGCGGCGGACCCTCGCAGCATCCCACATGCGAAGGCCAGAAGTGCTCCTGAGATGCAGCTTGGTTGAGCCCTGGGACATTGATGCAGACGCGCAACCCACCATCCTCGCCTGGATGGGGAGCAGCACCAGGCGAGCGGCTGTCACGGCCGGTTTTTCCGGTTATAAATTTCCAGAAAAAGACCGTCGTGCTCATCAGCCCCAGGATTACTGTTAGCTGATGAGGCTCCAACTTGATACAGAAATTCCAAGCAAGATACAAAATATGCAGTACAAGACCATTCTGGCCTGCGAGTACAACAAATGGTTTCTAGTGGTTGAGGGCGGAAGCGGTTTGAGGATCATCAGGGTCTATGGGACTCCATTTCCCAACAGGAACAGCTGACCAGGTTAACTCCTATCTTCACGAGGCTGCTATCACCGTTGCTTAGGTTCCAGGGCTGTCATCGCGTCGCTCTTCTCCGTGCAAGAAAATCTGGCCAAGACAATAGCCCGGGACAAGCCAGTGAGTACTTTGAATGTACTCGCAAACATTATGAACACAGGTATAATATAACAATGATGTGCTGAAAATATTTTATGCTCATGACGTCAGTCATAAAAGATAAATAAACCCTGATGCGTGCAAGCATGTTATTTATGAAAATGCAGTAACATAATAATAATAAAAGGAACCGATCGGGCGTATGGAGCAACGCCTCATAAAGGGCTTATAAAAGAAATGCCACAGTCGGGCGTCTTAGCGACACCACATAAAGGGCTTTAAAAGAAATGCCACGATCGCAAGCGCCTTAGCGACACCACATAAAGGGCTTTAAAAGAAATGTTACATCGAGGCGCCTTAGCGACACCACATAAAGGGCTTTAAAAGAAATGCCACAGTCGGGCGCCTTAGCGACACCACATAAAGGGCTTTAAAAGAAATGTTACAATCGAAGCGCCTTAGCGACACCACATAAAGGGCTTTAAAAGAAATGCCACAATCAAGCGCCTTGGCGACACCACATAAAGGGCTTTAAAAGAAATGCCACGGTCGAGCGCCTTAGCGACACCACATAAAGGGCTTTAAAAGAAATGTTACAGCCAGGCGCCTTAGCGACACCACATAAAGGGCTTTAAAAGAAATGCCACAGTCGGGCGTCTTAGCGACACCACATAAAGGGCTTTAAAAGAAATGATAGTGAATATCCAGGAGGTAGAACCATCCCAAGGATACTCAGTATTTCAAACAATATATAAAGGGTTAGTCCATAATTAAAAATAATCATAATCATCATAAGTCACAAGTCACAATCCATGCTCTAGTTTAACAGTTTTTCCTTCGAAGATCGACACTAAGACCGACACTTGACCCATCCCAGACTGTAATCCTTAACCATGGACACGGCTATTCGAATAGGTTTAATCTCTGCAGAGGGTGTACTCTTTACCCCCGAGTAACGGATTTATTTAGTCCATCGGGACTAATTCCGTCTACGGTCTTTTTGTTGAAAACACACCTAACTTGCACACCAGCTTAACTCACACGTGTCCGAATCACCCACACACCGCCAAGCAAACTCTAAGTGGGAGGCTACAACCTCGCGTAGCATGGGATCAAATTTATATCGCGCTCTAAGGGGTGGCCTTCCTCTCGGTCCCAACCGAAACACCCATGCCCCCGACGGTGGCTCGCCTACCAGCTACAACCGGTATCTTCCACCATCGCCTCTCTGTACGATGTGTGCTAGAAAGAGGTTGACAACTTACTGAACCGTACTCTACTTGTTGTAGAGACGAGTGGTAGTACAAAGCAAGTATGGGGGTTACTGGAACAAGACTCGATCTACGGTCGAATCAGGAGGTTTATAGTTTCCTGCATGACATGTATAACAAAAATATTTCAACCAGTACAATCAACACTCATTATATCTTACCATGCCATACTGGACATACCCGTCCCGACGGAGACCGACGACAAGCTCACGCCTACCCAAGGCAGAGGCTTTCCTGGATTCCTTTAGGGCATGCATGCAAGATACATGAGGATGCTTGCCATCACAAGTATACTCATTTCCAACAGCATGGAAATCACTAATATGCATCCATGCAAATGATCATATCACATGAAATAACAAGTCCTTCGAAATAAGGTGGTGTTATAAACGTGTCAACGAACACACCAAAATATTATGCCGGGGTTTAGAATGCTTGCCTTCAAGTTGTGGGGTGGTGAGGTGCATCCTAAAACTTTTGAAAGCCTTTCTCCTCTCTCCAAAATCCTATTAAAAGTATTTTTGAATCAATATATAGTTTCAAAAACAGTACCAAAAAGTTGTCTGAAAATTTTCGAAATAAATCTTAAAATAAACTAGAGAAAATTTTAAAGAGAACAGAAATAGAATCAATCAAAAATCCTTCTCTGTTTAAAAGTTATAAGAGTTTTGGTCCAAGGACCCATCTGTAATGAAAGAGAAAACTCCCAGGGGCTTAAACAGAAAATCGCAGAAAACGGTTCAGAGTAGAAAGCGTATTTGCCAAAGTACGCTTTCAGGAAACGATTCAAAAAAATAGCAGAGAGGCTGACGGGCGGGTCCCACCCGTCAGGTTTGAATTTTCAAACGTGCGAGACGGGGCTCGTCGGCGCCCAAGAGTTGCGGAGGTCGCCGGCGGCGATCCACGGCGAGGCAGGAGGATCAGAGGGTACCTCCGTGTTCAGGGCGTCATTCCGCGTCGGTTGGTAGTGTTGGTGGTCGCCGGTGAGCGCCGCATCGACGGCGGCTCCTGCTCCGGCGGACGGCGGTTCGGGTGGTTGTGGGTCTCGTTGGAGAGTGCTGCGGAGATGCAATTGAGGAGGGGGTTAGGCTTGCGATAGCACGAGAGGGTAGCTGACGTGATTAGGGCGCCAGAGATGGCCTCACCGGAGTGAATCGTGGTGGAGGTCGAGGCAGAACGGGGCGGCCGGAGCTGGGGGAGAAGACCTCCTCGGGGTCCCCCTGGTGGCCTGGCAGGGTGCTGGTGAGGTGCAGAGGGGGTGTGTGCTCGAGGGCGAGCTCGGGAGCCCTTTATATAGGCGGTCCGAGCCGGTGGCCGAGAACGAGGTTCTCCGACGAAGTTTACGGCGGCGCAGGGCATTGGTCGGGGTGGTTTAGGGGTTGAGCGCCGTCGTGGGGGTCCACTGACTCCATTTAGGTGCTAAGCGAGCTCGGTTAGGCACTTTGGGGGGGAGCTCGACGGAACGGGGCGGCGCGGGCACATCGGCGGCAGGGAGCACGTTCTGTGCTTGCCGGGCCACGTCGACGGTGCCGCGGGCGTGCGCTAGCAAGGAGATGGCCACGCAGAGCTACCAGGAGGGTTGGGCGGCGCCGAACGGCGTTATGCCGCAGTGTTGCCCCATGTCGGCCGTTATGGTGGTTCTTCCGCCGCAGGACACGCCGGCGCAGGCGGGCCAGGGCGCCACCGACGCCAGGAAAGCGCCAAGCGCGCGTGTGGGGTGCTGGCCAGGGGAAAGGGGCCATGCGCAACATGCTAGGGCGCACTGTGAGCGCGTGACTGAACTCTGACGAGAGAAAAACGACACCGAGACTCTAAAGTTTCTGAATCTCTCTGAAAGTGTAAGTGAACTGTGCAGGCCAGGTGTTCGACAGAATGGTTTTGGTATGTGGGAGGCTCTGCTTGGGCTGATTTTTGGTGGAGTGGCTTATCAATGCAACAGGGGGTTGCCTGAATTTTTGTGGAATTTTTGGAGAAGTGGAGATATGAATTTCACCAAATTTGGCAAATCTGGTCCAAACTTGCAGAGACTCTAATTTGAAATATTTGAAAAGGAGAGGAGTGAAACATGATGGTTCTAGGTTGTGGGTACCAACGACTATCCAGGAGAGTTGGTTTGAGGTCAAAACTCAAATGCATCTTGGTATTTGCTTTGGAAATCCCTCTGGTTCAAAACAATAGACAGAAAAGATTTTGGGCAGGAAATAAATGAAATAAAATCCAAAAATGAGTTGGATTTGTTGGGACAGAATATATGGGTTGCCCCAAAGTGGGAGGAGGGTTTTAGGGAGGTTTTACCATATGAGGCATGGTACAATCATGGGTGGTTTCAATATAAGATAAGTCCCAAAACTCCTAGGGTTTTTCTCTTAAAGAAAATAAATCCCAAAAATTTAATTTGAGAAGGGGGCAAACAGAAGAAAGGTTTTTAATAACCATACACCAGTTTTGATGAAGATACCAAAATACAATCCTTGCCAAGGGGAAAAAAGTTTTGAGAGGGAAAAGAGTCCAATAAATTTGGGAAGTATTTCACTTGAGGTGAAAACTCCATGATAATAAGAAGGAAATGTTTCAAAAATCAAAAGTGAGTCCAGAAAATAAAAGTTTTAATTTCCTGGTAAAATTTTAGTTAACAAAAGAAGGTTAAAGATTTTGGGGTGTCACAGCGGCGGTCGCCGCGCACAGGCCTCGCTTCCTGAAGCTCCCGAGTGGTCTTGGCAATGAACTCCTGAACGTTGGGCTTTCCACGCCCTGTGTCTTCCTGAGGGAAACGTGCCGCGAAGCATGCCTCCAAGTGGTGCCCGAGTGCCTCCCTCCTGATGTTGGTGAGGTCTGAGGCCCTCCAAAAGAGAGCCCCCGAGCCCTGCCCGAGGAGGGCACCAGGCGCGCCTTCCTATGCGATGGAAGGAGGCGCCCCAAGCACGAGCGTTGATCCTAATGCGGCACCACCCATGGTGCCGACCTCCTGAGGCCCTATGTGGAGCGGTTACTTCTTCTTCTTGGGGATGGCCTCAAAAGGGTTCTCGCCCTTCACTACAAAAAAAGACACATCCGTGACATTTTGGGCCGAACGAAATCTTTTTCTGTCAAACTTATGACACTTCTATGATGATAATTGTGACAAAACCCGGTATCATCATAGATGTGGTGGGCTCCTACTTCTATGACAAAAAATCATGAAAGAAAATGGGCTTTTTGTACTGGGCTGGCCGGAGACGCAGCTGCATGACATTCTTTGGGCCGTCCATGACAGAAAAAACCATGGTAGAAGCAAGGGCGAGGAAACTTTCGGGGAGTTCCCGGTTACAGTGGGTGGTAGGGGGGCGAGCGATGCGCGTTTCTCTCGTACACTTACACGCGTGTGTGCGAGGCGTTGGCTCTAATTGAACCCGAGCGAGGCGTTGGGCTCTAACTGAACCCGAGCGACAGACCGCAGTTACGCGTTCATCGAACCCGAGTGATCGATCGATGGCTGTTAACTGAACCCGATCGAGCGATTCCTTTGCTACTACTGCTAACTAAAGCCGATCGATGCTGCCTCTCTGGATGAACAGTGAGTGTTGCGGGGGGGGGGGGGTGTTGGATGAACATTGAGCGGTGGGGGTGGATGAACAGGACCCCGTGGCATTGCCTCGATCGAGCTGGTTGGGGCTGGATGAACAGGACCCTGTGGAGGGCTGGATGAATAGGACAACCCCGTGGAGGGCTGGATGAACAGTAGACGGTGGAGGGGTGCCCGTGGAGGGGTGGTTGAACAGTAGCCGGTGGAGTAGCGCGTGGTGGATGCTGGATGAATAGGAGCCCGTGGAGGCTGGAGGAGGTCGACGGTAGCCCGTGGAGGCTGGAGGAGGTCGACGGTGGAGATGAACAGTATCCCGTCGAGTCCCGTTTTGCGGTACGCCACACCCCTCCCGATGAACAGGACCCCCGTTTCGACCGTAGCGCTCCAACACAAGTCTATTTTGTTCGTTTTGCGGTACACCACACCCCTCCCGATCAACATGACCCCTGTTTCGACCATAGGAGGTCTGTTTCCTCTGTTTTGCGGTACGCCAGACCCCTCCCGCTGAACAGGATCACTTTTCGAAAGTGGCCGGTCGAACACAAGGACGTTTCCTCCGTTTTGCGGTACGCCATCGCCTGTTCCGTCAAGCCCTCCCAATGAACACGATGAAGCATTTCGTTCCGACCCAGCCGGTTGGCTCCCCATTAACACGATGACGACGCTATTTCTCTGTTCCGACCCAGCCACGTACACGAGCCCTGGCCGTACGTTTGCGCGAGTAGGCATTCGAGACCCTGCTCGTATGTACACGTACATGGCCGTACTTTCTTTCTTGCACACTGGCCATTGTACGTACGTGTACATGCTACATGTGCGCCTCTACTACGACACGTGCGCGCCTCTACTATGACACGTGCGCGCCTCTACATCCACCAGTATGTACGTACACGTTCACGACCAGAATGACAACGCTACGTACACTTCGACCAGGTGGGTCCCGACTGTCAGGCACTTCCTTGCGTGCAAAGATGTAGCTGGTGGGTTCCAGCAGTCAGAGGGTCGAATCGTTTTTTTCCAGACGCACTTCCTTGCGTGCGAAGATATAGATTGTGGGTCCCAGCACTCAGGGGGTGAATCATTTTTTTCACGAAATACGGTGGCCCGTCCAGTGGGTCCCCGCTGTGAGGTGGATGAATAATTATTTTGCGCGTAATAAGGAGGCACTTCCTTGCGGTTGCCGTGGACCCAGCTGTCAGCCTCTCCACGTATAGTACTCTTCAGATGGAAGTCCGTCGTTGACCACATTGACCACTCCGTGCCGAGAGCACCACGGCGGTGGACGACAGCGAGGCCTGGGAAGGGGACGACGCAGAGCCGGGGAAGACGCAGCAGTGGATGGCCACGCGAAGAGAAGTACGAGGGTTCACTGGTTCGGTGGCGGTGTGAGGCTGTCATCGCCGTAGAATAATAGGGGTGTGGGTGAGTAGAGGGATGGCCTGGCCAGCGGTAGGAGTAGTAGGGAGCGGTGAGGCCTCCGTGGCATCACAGCCGGCCACGGGAGGCAGGAGCATGCGGCACGACCGGCGCTGCTTTGGGCAGCTGGAGCATGAAGACCAGAGGTTGAAGAAGCACTACGGTCGTTGGATGGACATCATACGGTCATTGGAGCTAGAATCATTCATATAGACTAAGTTGACAAAGCCCTCCGTCCCCGTCAACTTATTAGGCCCACAAGTCAGCCTCCCACCAAGGTGAGTCCTAGCTAGTAGGGGGAGTATTCATTTTTTTGTGTAATAAGGAGGCATTTCCGGTGGGTCCAAGCTGACAGCGGGGGGAGCGTTTTTTCGGGAAATACAGAGGCCCTTCCGGTGGGTCCCAGCTATCAGGTGGAGGAATCATTATTTTGCGAGTAATAAGGAGGCATTTCCCTATGTAGGCCCCTACTGTCAGCCTCTTCCGATGGCTGTTGTTTGTTGACCATGTTGACCTCGCCGCGCCGAGAGCACAAACGCGGTGGACGAGGGCGAGGCCCAGGAAAAGAACTACCCGGAGCCGGCGAAGCCACGGCAGCGGATGCCCACACTGAGGGGAGTATGCGTGCTGACTGGTCGACTGTGGGGTGAGGCTGACGTCGCTGGAAAATAACAGGATGTGTGGGTGGTTAGAGGGATGGCCTGGGGATAGCACAACCAGCCACGGGAGGAGGGAGCAGGCAGTCCCGCCGGTGCTGGTTTGGGCGGCTGGAGCAGGAAGATCAGAGATTGAAGAAGCATGGCGGCCGTTGGATGGACATCCAACAGTCACTGCTATGCGTTGACTAAGTTGACAAAGCCTTGCGTACGCGTCAAAAAAAAATTTAGGACAGCGTCACCGTCAACCTAGTAGGCCCAGAAATCAGCCTCCAAATATGTGGAAAATAGCATACAGCCCATTAGCCATTATTTTCAATAGTTTATAGCCCATTTGCTAATTCTTAAGGATATTTGAAGCCCGTATTCTTTTTACTAGCATTACAGACCATATATTCTGGGCACTGCTAAAAAATTCAACAAAATTTTGCATATTTCGGTGGGGTCCGAACTCTTTTAATCACGAAATTTTGAGTCATGTTAAAAATAATTTTCAAAAAATTATATCAAAATAAAATTCAAAAAACAATTCTCCACAAAAAAATGAATGAAATTTAGAATCTTAACTAGCAAGATGCCCGTTCGTTGCACGGAACATGAAGATGCATTTGTATGAGTAGTTTATCTTGTGGGAGAAAAGATGATATTTTAATGTAACTGCCAGTTGGCTTTGGTTTTTGTAAGAGTAGAGAGTAGAGAAATCTTGAAAAAAATGATATTTTAATGCAATTGCCGGTTGGCTTTGGTTTAAAAATTTACAGCCCATTTCTTACAACTTATAGCCCGTTTTCTAGGGAAGCCCATTTCTTACTAGTTACATCCCTCCTTGTCTTGAAAGATTTGCAGCCCAGCAGGGCTGAGAAAAGCAAGTAGGCCTCGGTTTTGGTATTCTCCAAAAAAAGAACTGGGCTAGCCAATTTTAGAAAGAAAAAATATATCAACTGGGCTCGTCATGTGCTTAATAAAAGCGTAAGCGTGGGCTAGACGTGCCACATCACCCGCACAGCGTGCAGTTGAGCTCCGTCTCTCAAACTGAAAAACAACTGGGCGAGCTGCTGGGTCCCTGGTGTTATCCGCTCATTGTGTAATTTTCTCGTTTATTGATTACATTGACAATGGCGTGGGACCTAGTTGTCAAACAATTAGGAGGAAGTATTTTTTTGCCTTGTAATAACGAGGCACCTGCTTGCGAAATGCAATGACCCTGGTGGGTCCCTACTGTTAGCCTCTCCACGTACAGTCACCTCCTGATTCCTCTTTGTTGTGGACCATGTTGACAACGCTAGACGGCGGCAGGCACAGCAAGCGAACCAAGGCGGAGAACGACGGCAAGGCCTCGGACTGGAACGAACAGCAGCCATGGAAGATGCGGCGGTGTAGTGGCAGGTGGAGGGGAGTATGAGGGCAACAACATGCAAGTCAAGCATACAAATGGTAAAAAAAGCCCAAGGATTAATTGTTCATCAAATTTTTAGACAAAACCCAAATTGAACATGACAGTAACATCTAACCCAACCACTCTTTTTTGCAGTCACAAACAAAAGGATCGGTCTGATCCATAAAATCAACATCCTGTGCGAAAAAAAATATTTCAGGATGTCTACAACTTGTTGTAAATAGAAGCCGAGCACGTTTAGAAGCCCATTTGTCCACCTAAAACTTCTTTTTTGCTGTTGAACATGTTCGTCCGTGAGAAATCTCTTGCTGTAAAAATTAAGCCTCACGGACAATAGTAACCTCGCATTCAACAGGAAGAATGTGACAAAGCTTCTGTTTGCCTGGTTGGATGCATATCGTCCCATCGTTATTGTCCTCAAACGAGTGTCATGAGAACTGAGAAAATCCTTGTGCTTATTACGCCACCGATTGGTTATATGTTTTTCTCCATGTGGTTCTGCCTAAGTAGACATGAAGATTGAAACCAGTTAAGGTCTGAAAAAAGAGTATGTCAAAAGAACGACAGCTAAACAGTTAATTCTAGTACAATATATACGGGCTTTCATTGTGCATGAAATCATCACCCCTATGTATAAATTCTCCAGAGATCGAAAGCATCGCAGCAAGCCAATAATTATGTCCAGATCAAAACTATACATTCTGATATATATGATCTTGACAGAATCCAGCAGCATTGATAGGCTATCAATGGACGAACTCTTCATTTAGCATATAACATAATATTAGTACCCAAAGTGTACTCCAAGATGATATAAAAATTATGCGCACAAATGAAAAATGCAGCATATGATTACAAATGTGTAGGTGATAATATATGATACCTGAAAAAAGTTAGGAGCCAAACACCAACTCCTTGTGATTATTAAACGGGTCATGAATTACACCCAAGGTCTCCAGTTTGGGCGCAGAGATGACAGTTATTTCTGAACGTGTATAACAATTACTAAGGAGAAACCTTTCATGTGAAGGGGCATCTTCGATGATGAGCTGCTGGCCTTTAAAACAAATTCCAATGCTTTTAAGGTGAGGCGACTTTATTTGGAAACAACTGATACCGATTTCTATTCCCAAAACAATCAGCAAGCACTCCAGGGCAGGGCAACTGGAGTGGAGGATGCTGTGCAGTGAGGCCTCCGACAGATAAACCACCACAAGCGAAAGTTTTTTTAGTAGTGGGAGTCGAAGCATTTGTACCAGATCGTCTGGTAGATGGCACTAGACGAAGGTGGCGGTGTGGAGAGAGGAGGAAAACCGTGAGATGGACAACGGTGGTGTGGGCACGAATTCTTGGTGTGTTTGTGGTATGAAACTTTTGTGGTAATGGTACAACTCAAACTGCTAGAGTTTTCTGAATTTAGGGGATGTCAGCCAAGCATCCACCTTGCCGAGTATGGACAGTAGGTAGCCTGTCGGGTGGCAGAGGCATTGAACGGGGCCCTGCTGGTGAGAAGAGACGATGGCTCTGAGGAGATCAAATTCAGGAAGGACAGATATCTGACGACAGTCGAGATTGAGGGGCGCGGTGCGCCATAGAGGGCGCCACCGAGTTGAGAGGACTTGTGTGCAGCGGCAATCCTTGGTGGGGAGAAGCGAGCTGATCTCCTCAAGGATGACACCCGAGAGATCACTGATGCTGTCCACCAGAGATTCTACCGGTTCCTCAGATCCAGGTGGGGGGGGGGGGCTCGCCGCTTCTCCCTACGCTAGCGGGTGCGGGATCTACAACCGGCGTCGCCGCTGGCGGGAGCCTCATCTTCTTGCCACTGGGGCTTGCCGACTCCATTTTCCTTGTGGGCGTCACGTCGAACTCATGGGTTTGAGCAGAGTAGCTAGAGACGAGCCTAGAGGCAGTGCGAGTGGGGAAGAAGGAGGACTGGGGTTTTCTGTAGGAGTGGAAGAAGAGGAGCAGGTGTTTTCTGTATGAGTGGGGAAGAAGGTGAGCGGTGTTTTCTAGACGAGTGAGGAAGATTGGGGAGCGGGGGGAATTGGGGGAGACGGAAGTGGGAGAGCGAGTTGTTCGTGTTTATAAGGCCCGATGCACTAACTACTCGCTTTTTCCCAAGAATAGCTCTCTTCTTTTGCGTTGCTGCATTGGAGCTGGCGCATGGACTTGGCTGACTGGCCATGCATGCAAGATGCATGTGCCCGCCGGCCACTGCATGCGCCTGGTTTGTTACTAGGCCTATTTAATATGGTGGTTATGGAGTAAATTAAGGAGATTTATTTTCTCTGTGTGCATCCACCAAATTAGAGGATGTGGTACTGGATGCAGACACTCACATTAAACTAACATTCAGAAGAACAAAAGTTCAGCATGTCTATGCATCTCAATGATTCACCATACTATAACCAATACAAAGCTATGAGAAGGTGTGAAAATAAAGAAAATCGGTCGATGCTTCTCTGAGCAAAGGGCCTCCCTGCGCATGCATTAATTTCCTGGGCATGCTTGTTTCTTCTCAATGTTGTGAGCACTTTGAGCATGTTGGCAACTCCACAGCTAGCTAGCTGCCTTGTCTTGCAATTGATGCTGACACATTGCAGCAAACACATGAGGCAATAGAGATGACTCAACATGGGTCCATATTGTGCAGTTCCCCTGAAATCATATTCATTGTCCTGAATCTGAAAAGATAGGAAAACAGTAGCTATACTTCAACGGTGTTGCAAAACAGTAGCACATATCAATAGCTCGGCATGACAAAACACTATCATCTGGACGAAGGAGATACTGACCTGCCTGAGGAAGATTATATGTAATTTCATAAGTCCTTGGTTGATTTCCTTCTTCGGCTGCACTGCTTGTTTGCTCCTCCACACATGACATGATCATTCCACATTGTATTCAGCAAGTCATCTTGCGGTGGTCATTGTACCTAGTTACGAATGTAGGAATACCTGGAGCACCATGAGGTTAGCTCACAGCAGGTAGATGCATCCATATAAATTTTGTGCGGTGCTACCAAAATTGAGGTTTGTATCCCTTCCTGTTATGAGAATTCTTCTTGAAGTTGGTAGAATGTGACGGCTTGTTCTTTGCATCAAACTTGCCTTTCCCCTGATATTTGTTCTTGTTGTTTTGGGGCTGGTTAGGCTGGAAGTTCTTCTCGTGTACCATGTGGGCACTAGAAGCTCCCTCAGCGACCCGAGCACGTGTGTCTTTTGCTCTCGCCTTCTCCTCAAAATCAAGAATGCTAATGAGATCCAAAACAGAAAACTCATGTCTATTGTTTTTTAGAGAAGTAGCAAAATCGTTCCACGAAGGTGGAAGCTTGGCAATGATGGTCCTAGCAACAAATTTGTCCAGCAACACACACTTAAAGTACTCAAGTTCCTTAGAGAGTGATCAGATCTCATGAGTCTCTTTGAACAACAGAGCGCTCATCAGTCATCTTGTAGTCACAGAATTGCTCCATGACGTACAACTCGTTGCCAGCGCCCGAGGGCCCAAACGTAGCCTCGAGCACAGCCCACATGCCTTTGCCGCTGTCAAACGACATATATGAATCCACAATGGAATCGTCAAGAACACTTAGCAGGGCGGCTTTGAAGAGGGTATCCATGTTCTGAAAAGCTTCCTGCTGTGTAGGATTAAGATCGTCCTCAGGCTTACCACTACTAGGGAAAAGCCTAGCAGCAGCGCGGGTTTTGGGCCTATCGATGAGCGGGCACAAGCGCCTCGATAAGGTGCTACAGACTAATGCTTAGCAATAGCGGCCCTGACCCACGCCACTGCTAAATTGACTTAGTAGCAGCGGTTCTTTAGAACATCGCTACTGTTAATTAGTAGTAGCGCTTCTCCTAGCCCGCGCTACTACTACTATATAGTATTTTATTTCTTTTCTATTTCATGTTGTATTCATACACCTTTACACAAGTTTTCATACAATAGGAATTTAGAGATTGTTTTACATCATAATGAGTTATTACATCATGGGGTGAAAGAATCGTGGACTAGTTTCAAGTGGATGTCCATCCACTTGAAACTAATCATGATTCTTTCACCCAATGATATAATAATATCATCATCATCATCATATCATTAACAACTTAGCATCATAATACATCATTGTCATATAACACCTCCTCAATATCATCGTTTTCATCATTGACATCACATAACACCTCCTCAAGATCATCATTATCAACTCTAACACATTACCACATAATAAACATATTGTACCTCATAGGACCTATTACATTCGATTAAGACCTACTACATTTTCTAACGTAAAATAACAAAAAACAAGATAGCCCCGACTCTCCATTATGGAGAATGGAGATTAGCCTGTCTCCCATTCTTGCCTTTCGCTGAATGTTACTTCCAAGAACCTCCTTGCGAATGTCCATACATTTCTTCCATTCTCGATGATCATGTGTTCACGGTTTTAGAAATCCGATATGCAATGTGGGCTCCCTAGATTTACCGGCAGTATGTTGAATCGAGAGGCGACCATGCAGAGACATCGGATGAGGCACACAATCCATCGGGAGTTTCATTGAAAAACATAATAATAACTTTGTAGTTAGCAATGATGTACTAGTTTTAGAAGTATGCAAAAATGCACGAATGTCGTAATAGTAAAAAATCTTACCATGGTATCTCCAGAGAAGTTATCGTTGTTCAACACATGCACTAGTGGCACGTATTCACCATAATTTGGAGGAGTTCGATAATAGGCATTGTAATTCTCAAGAAGAGTACAAAATGCGATTAGATGATTTTTCTCCTTATATGTTAATTGGGTGCCTTGATTGTAGTGCGTTTTATCTACCATCTTCCATACAGTCTTTGAAGAATCAAAATAAGCTGTCAATGGAAATAAGCTATCAACTATTTTGAAATAAAGAATATAAATTAGTTAATAACTATGTTTGAGAAACTCACATAGCGGTACAATCGGCAGCGTATCAACAAGGACCCAAATGTCCATATTGTCTTCCTCATTGTCGGGATCACCAAGATCCATGGTGATAATTATACCCTCATCAAAACCATACATTTTGCAAAGTGCTTCCCAATTTTGGCAACCAAAATGGGTTACGCTCTGAGCATTGTACAGATTTACTTCAAAATCCATATCATGATGGGTCCTTAGGTGTATTTTCTTTGTTTCAAAATTTTCATGGTCTTCAAAACCCATCCTCTCCAAGACATAGCGTCTTGCATGGCATGGGATAAGCTAGTCGAATTGTAAAATATGAAAATTAGATGTTGAAATAGTTGAAGTCATGCTTAATGGAGAAAAAAACTATTGTCGCTGCTATGCATCAGTATGAACATCGCAGGTCTCCTCGAGCTTAATCTGTCAAGCGGCGATCGTCGCCCAATGAACGAACTGTCGCACATACCTCGATCATCGTGGCACCAGCTACACTCCCGGAGACCGTCATCGTCCGAGTACGACATTTCCTACAATCATAATTCAAAGATTAAACTTGTACATATTCTAGCACAAGTCATGTCGAATTCACGACAAAATCCGCATGACCTTTGCTAAAAAGGACATATCGGCGCTGAAATTTGCGGAGCGGAAATTAATCAACACTCCAACAAAACATAGGCCACTCGGAGATGTAAACTGAACATGAACGGCCACTTGGGCAACCACATATCCTATTTGAGCAACAACACAAAATATACAAGGATATTTGGCTGGTCTCACCTCGATGTCGGAGGGGGTACGGTGGACTGGGATGACGGCGGGGTTGTCGGAGGGGGTCGGTGACGGGGACGACGGAGGTCACCTGAAACCATATAAGTTATCACTAGCAACAAAACATGTTCAACTAGTTTTATTAATTCAACTAGTTCTTACTAAATATAAAGTTACTATAAATAGAAAAAAAACTAGTTCTTTCTAAAAATAAAGTAGTTCAACTAGTTATATTAATTATATTACTAAAAATAGATTAGTTACTTAATTCAACTAGTTCAACTAGTTTATTAATTTACTTACTAAACTAGTTCAACTACAACTAAAGTAGTTCAACTACCACTACTACTACAAAAATCTAGTACTAACTAAGCTAAATTAACATCTACTACTACTAAATTAACATCTAGTACTAGCTAACCCTAAATTAACATCTACTACTAAATCTAGTACTAACTAGTGGCAGGGGTGGGGGCGACGAGAGGTAGCTAGGGGGGCGAGGTCGAGGGCGGTGGGAGGAGGCTGCATGCGGAGGAGGGAGGAGGGCGGCAAGCGGAGGAGGAGGCGGCAGCGGAGGAGGGAGGGCAGCCAGAAAGTGGAGGGAGGATGTGCGAGGAGGATGGAGGAGGACGGAAGGAGGAGTACCTCGGTGGCGGACGAGTGGCGGCGGCAGCTGACAGACGGCATTTACGGTTTGACGCGAGCAGAGTGAGAGTGTGAGTGAGAAGGGCGGTCCTCCGTGGGGATAAGGTAGGGATAGTTGTAGCGTTTGACAAAAGCGCTACAGCTAACGTAAGTAGTGATGGCGCTCTACAAGTATAGTGCGCCATTGCTATAGCTAGCGGGGCCAAGGTCATGGCAACTATAGCGATGGCCTGTATGCATAAGCGCGCTACTACTACTTCCAAGTCGATGAGCGTTTGGCGGAAGACGCGCTGCTGCTAAGTAGCAGTAGCGTGGTATTTTGAAGCGCGCTGCAGGTAAGATTCTGTGTATAGGCTTTTCCCTAGTAGTGTACCCTTAGTGGCGTCATAGCAGTACATGATCTGAAACCAATGTACTGCTCTTGTGCGCCACCTCTTATATTGCACCCCCTTAAAAGTAGGTGGCTTCAAAAGCGCAGCAAAACCACTAGGAGTAAATTGCCTGTAATCAGCTTTTTGGATTAGATTGTTGAATATATGAGCAATTTAGTATGAGATTTAATCCGAATCAGCAGTAAATAGATCATGACGACAATTGCAAACATCAAAGTAATGATGCGGACTAAACCAGGAGGACAGAATCACATATTGTACAGCGGGAGCAGAACCGATGCGGTTGATGTTGTCACTCATGTCGTTGATGAAGAGGTTACCAAGGTCGGGGAAGAAGGTTGTCGTTGAGGAAGTCATCGCTGGCAGCAGTCACAGGAGTGTGCTCCCCAAAAACCTGATCGCCCCTCTCCCGTACAGGATCATGAAAGACGGGGTTCGGAGGGCTGTTGTCCCTTCTCGCGGTGCACGCTGGAAGGAGGGCTGGAGAAGAATTGTGTGGCGGCGCTAAGATCTGGAACGGTGTGAAACCATATGATACAGCGGCGGCTAGGGTAGAGCATGTCAGGTCGGTCGTGCAAGTATAATAGTAGGCCTTTGGCCCCCTAACCCCAGGTCCAAGTCAATAATAGCTCAAAAAAGGCAATAATAGCCCCACCAAGGTTGTCTCAAAAAAATGGAGTAATTAAGGTGTCCGTTAGTTCCTTTAGTATAAATACTATATCATTAATAATGGCCCCACCTTTTGTCTCACAAAGTATGTTGGAGTACAACCGGCTACACGTTTACAATCCGCATCCCTTCTCTCTCCTCTTCTCTCTCCTCAACTAAGCACAAATAGTATATTTAAATCATTATAGCCTGCTTATGTCATCTAATTGTAGTACTTGCTCTAAAGTTACTCTCCACTGTGTAGTCTGAAATGCCGGGCGTGCAGGGGGCGGTGCCCTCGGTCGGCGTGCCGCTCAACAATGAGCGATGAGAGGTTGCGTCATCGACTTGCCATCAATGTGGAGCGGCGGGCTCAGCTGGCGCCGGGCGGGAAGCGCGCACGGGAGGGGGAGGGGTTTTTGTTCGGCCAAGAAGGTGAGAAGCCAACTTTGGATCGGTCCGGACGGGGAAGTATCATGTGCTCCCATACTCTGCATATGAAACTAGTCTATGTTACTGCTCCCTCCTTTCCGGTTTATAGAGATGTTTAGAGTAACATAGTAATATGTTACAGTATAAGTTACTCCCCACTATGACCAGCCTTGGCCTCTCCCAGAGCTCCACCATGTATAGCTGCTAAGCCTGCCACATAGGCATAAAATATGATGTGGCACCAATAAACTAAGCACCTATGCATTGAAGACTTGAGTTACTAAGCCATTTAATGCACTTAGCACCTCATCTAAAGAGCATGGTTAATACTATAGCCAGGTGCTCGCTATAAGCCAGTGCCATGTCATCTATAGCCCATCTTATAGTCAACATGTACAATAGTAGATCAAAAGAGTGTACTACTTTTCTATTATGTGGCCCACCTTTCATTCTCGCAAAGTGCCCAGGAGCATGTGTTAGAGCTGGCTCTTCACGAAGAGCCCGCTTCTCTCTCCTCCTCTCTTTCCTCCAACTAAGCAGAAATATACTAGTTTATTCCTTATAGCCCGCTGACTCAACTCTATTGTACTTGCTCTAAGCATATCTAGGCACTTACTAGCACCCCCTTGACCGTGGACCTTGACGGTGTACGTCACCTTGTGTCTCATAATTTTCCTCATCATCATCTGAGTCCTAGAAGATCTCACCCACATCATCATTAGCATGCAGCCGCCTTGATAGACAACATGCGCAGAAGGAGTAGAGGCGACTGGGGACGCACCACCACCACGTTGTGGGCACTCCGTATGTGCTCGTGTGCGAGCAGCGTGCGTGTTTTTCCATCGGTGCTAGCTCTAAGGCTGAGGCTACGGTCGTCTTCGTCTCCGACTAGTAGTTGAGCAACGACGGCAAAGAGGTGCTGCAAGAGATGCGTATGCGCCATTGCGTGCGAGCTCGCCATACCACGACAAACCGGACGTCGCCGCGGATGGCGCACGCCTCCATGCAGCCGAGTGTGTGCGCATGCATGTGTTATTCACGTGCATTGTGCGGCCAAGAATGTGTGCATGCACGTGTGTGTAGGTGCGTGGTGTGCTCCATGCTGTGCGCGTATGTGCATGAGTTGGATCGGATGGAGTTAGTGCATTGGCTTGTGTACATGCGTGGCTGCATGCGTCCTGTACATGCATGGCTTGTTGCGTGGTTATCAATAATTCAATATAAACTACTCCCTCCTTTCCTAAATATAAGTCTTTCTAGCCATTTCAAATAGACTACAACATATGGATGTATGTAGACATATTCTAGAGTGTAGATGCACTCATTTTGTTTCGTATGTAGTCCCTTATTGAAATATCTAAAAAGACTTTTATTTGGGAACGGAGGGAGTATAAAACATCTTCAACTTAGCGTCCTGATGTACCATTTCTAGTGGTTAGCGAAAAGTTCATGTTTTTATTTGTTTATAGGTGGGCAGGCGGCAAAAAACAGGGGAAAACGTGCAAGGTTCCTTACAGACGCTCCACCGCGAGGTTCCTTGCTCCTTCTCGGTCGTCGGGAATCTATGCTCTTCAACTCTTTTCTTTTACCTGAGCTTTGTTCATCCTTTTCCCAACACACGAGACATCTAGCATCAAGGTGCACATGTCATGCAAGAAAATGGAGATAATCAGATAAGCAGTGCGTAAGTGAGTCGTGCGGGGGGAAAAGCGGGGGGAAACCCTTTCTCGTAAGTGAGTCGTGCACTTCGATGGCACATACACAATATTTTTTCTCCTCGATGGCATGTGAATAGTGCACGTACTCAATGATGGAGCATGGGATGGTAGCAATGACATGGTCAGCCCTTTTTTGGAGAGAGTACGTACTAAATAACTTTGATGTGTCCCGTCAACTCACAGAATGATGAGAAGCTTGATTACGCCTTCTCCCTCGCCAACGTGTGCATGGTGGCTCGTAGCACGAGGAGAAACTTTTACTTACAAGCAGTGGATGTGCAGCAGTTCATTTGGTGTCAGATTGCCAGAAGCACTACTATAGAACCATCGACTTCCGGAAGAGGCGAAGAGCCAAGCGCAAGGTCACCTACTAACCTTAGGCTAGGCGTAGTGGGAGTAACATAAGTAGGGGTACCTCCTTTTTTTTATTCTAGAAACAACCACACGCGAATATCAAGGTGCTGGTTACGTAGAACAAATTTCCTGGAGTCTGTGCTCAGCCCTCCTCTATGTCTCTTCTCAGCCAGCCAGCGGACGCGCGGAGCCCATCGTTTGTTTGCTCACATGTGGTCCCACATGTCAGTGAAAACGCAAGAGGACCCATGGAACCTGCACATCTTTCACCTCGACGTGCTGTTGATGAAAAACAAATCCAATAAAGATCTTCGGTGGCCGCTTTTGGAGTTACTCAAGATAGTAAGATTCCATTTACTGTTTAACCCAAGATGCACATCACGTGGCTTCAACTACCACTCTATTTTCTTGAAGGACACGACCTGGATGCAGGATGTCCCACGTGTCGACAAAAGGAGGAAGAACCCGACCAAATCATTGGTTGTGCTCTCGGATTAGAATAGTTGTGCTAACTTAAAAAATTTATTGTGTACTCCCTCTGTTCCAAAATACTTGACTTCCATTTGTCCAAAAATGGATGTACCTATATACTAAAACATGTCTAGATACATCTATATTTTGACAAATAGAAGGCATGTATTGTGGAACGGAGGGAGTAGAATGGATGCAAGTTTTGGTATTGGGAAGAAGAGTACATCAATATATTGATAGAGCATTGGAGTTGGCCTTACAAGTGGGACCGCAGTTGAGGAAACCGACTATCGGCAAACCCCCACCTCGCCCGCCGCGTGATGGCTGAGTTAGAGAAACAATGAGGTTGAAGAGATTGCTCTAGCACGGACTCCAAGAAATATGGTGTCAGATGGAAGTCGTGCTGGTGGCGTGTGCCGTACTCCTGGACGTGAATGCTTGGCTGCTTGTTCTGGCCCATGCCACCCTACTACTCCTACTACTTATATAGTAAGTACTAGTATCGAGGATTCGAGGTGCTGGTTACGTACATCGAACACATTAACATATGGCTATGATACGTCTCTAACGTATCTATAATTTTTGATTGCTCCATGCTACTTTATCTATTGTTTTGGACTCTATTGGGCTTTATTTTCCACTTTTATATTATTTTTGGGACTAACCTATTAACCGGAGGCCCGGCCCAGAATTGCTGTTTTTTGCCTATTTCAGTGTTTCAAAGAAACGAAATATCAAACGGAGTCCAAACGGAATGAAACCTTCGGGAACGTGATTTTCTCACCGAACGTGATCTCGGAGACTTGGACCCTACTCCAAGAAGTGCCAGAGGCGGTCACGAGGGTGGAGGGCGCCCCCCTTGGGTGCACCCCCTACCTCGTGGGCCCCCTGTTGCTCCACTGACGTACTCCTTACTCCTATATATACCTACGTATCCCCAAATGATCAGAAGAGGAGCCAAACAACTAATTCCACCGCCGCAACCTTCTGTATCCACGAGATCCCATCTTGGGGCCTGTTCTGCAGCTCCGTCGGAGGGGGCATCCACCATGGAGGGCTTTTACATCAACACCATAGCCTCTCCGATGAAGTGTGAGTAGTTTACTTCAGACCTTCGGGTCCATAGCTAGTAGCTAGATGGCTACTTCTTTCTTTTTGGATCTCAATACAATGTTCTCCCCCTCTCTTGTGGCGATCTATTCGATGTAATCTTCTGCGGTGTGTTTGTTGAGACCGATGAATTGTGGTTTATGATCCAACTAATCTATGGAAAATATTTGAATCTTCTCTGAATTCTTTTATGTATGATTGAGCTATCTTTGCAAGTGTCTTTGAATTATCCTTTTTGGTTGGGCCAACTAGATTGGTAGTTCTTGCAATGGGAGAAGTGCTTAGCTTTGGGTTCAATCTCGCGGTGATCTTTCCCAGTGACAGAAGGGGCAGCAAGGCACGTATTGTATTGTTGCCATCGAGGATAACAAGATGGGTTTTTTTATCATATTGCATGAATTTATCCCTCTACATCATGTCATCTTGCTTAAGGCGTTACTCTGTTTTTAACTTAATACTCTAGATGCATGCTGGATAGCGGTCGATGAGTGGAGTAATAGTAGTAGATGCAGAATCGTTTCGATCTACTTGTCTCGGACGTGATGCCTATATACATGATCATTGCCTAGATATGCTCATAACTATGCTTAATTCTGTCAATTGCTCAACAGTAATTTGTTCACCCACCGTAGAATATTTATGCTCTTGAGAGAAGCCACTAGTGAAACCTATGGCCCCCGGGTCTATTCTCATCATATCAATCTCTATCACTTTATTTATTTGCTTTGCTTTTACTTTTCCTTTTACTTTTCACTTTGCATCTACCTATCAAAAATACCAAAAATATTATTTATCATCTCTATTAGATCTCACCCTCGTAAGTGACCGTGAAGGGATTCACAACCCCTAATCGTGTTGGTTGCGAGTAGCTATCGTTTTGTGTAGGTACGAGGGACTTGTGCGTGGTCTCCTACTGGATTGATACCTTGGTTCTCAAAAACCAAGGGAAATACTTATGCTACTTTGCTGCATCATCCTCTCCTCGTCGGGGAAATCCAACGCAGTGGTCAAGAGGTAGCAAGAAGAATTTCTGGTGCCGTTGTCGGGGAGGCTCATGCAAGCAAGTCAACAATACCAAGTACCCATCACAATCCCTATCTCTCGCATTACACTATTTGCAATTTGCCTCTCGTTTTCCTCTCCCCCACTTCACCCTTGCCATTTTATTCGCCCTCTCTTTCCCAATCTCCTCCTCTCTTTCCCGTTTGCCTTTTTCTCGTTGCCTTTCTGTTTGCTTGTGTGTTGGATTACTTGTTGCCATCGCGCAAGATAATACCAAATTGTGTGATTTCTCGAATACCATTAATAATGATTTCCTTAGTACTCCGATTGCTCCTCTTAATAATGATGAGTCTTGTGAAATCAATACCACTTTGCTGAATCTTGTTATGAAAGATCAATTCGCCGGCCTTCCTAGTGAAGATGCCGCTACTCATCTAAACAATTTTGTTTATTTGTGTGATATGCAAAAGAAGAAAGATACGGATAACAATATTGCCACATTGAAGTTATTTCTGTTTTCACTTAGAGATCGTGCTAAAGTTTGGTTTTCATCTTTGGCTAAAAATAGTACTGATTCTTGGAACAAGTGCAAAGATGCTTTAATCTCTAAGTATTTTCCTCCCGCTAAGATCATCACTCTTAGGAATGATATTATAAATTTTAAACAACTTGATCATGAGCATGTTGCCCAATCTTGGGAAAGAACGAAATTGATGCTTCGCAATTGCCCTACTCATGGTTTGAATTTATGGATGATCATACAAAAATTTTATGCGGATTGAATTTTGCTTCTAGAAATCTTTTAGATTCGACATGGAGGCACGTTTATGGAAATTACGTTAGGAGATGCTACAAAATTGCTTTATAATATTATGGCTAATTATTCTCAAGGGCACACCAAAAGATCTTCTAGTAAAAAAGTGCATGCTATAGAAGAAATCAATGTTTTGAGTGAAAAGATGGATGAACTTATGAAGATGTTTGCTCCTAAAAATACTCCTCTTGATCTCAATGATATGCCTTTATCTACTTTGCTTGAGAATAATAATGAATCTATGGATGTGAATTTTGTTGGTAGGAATAGTTTTGGAAACAACACGTATAGAGGGAATTTTAATCCTAGGCCTTATCCTAGTAATCCTTCTAATAATTATGTAAATTCCTACAACAACTCTTATGGAAATTTTAATAAGATGCCCTCTGAATTTGAGAGTAGTGTTAAAGAGTTTATGAATTCACAAAAGAATTTTAATGCTTTGCTTAAAGAGAAATTGCTTAAAGTTGATGATTTGGCTAGGAACATTGATCGAATTTCTCTTGACATTGATTCTTTAAAGCTTAGATCTATTCCTCCTAAGCATGATATCAATGAGTCTCTCAAAGCCATAATAATTTCCATTGATGAGTGCAAGGAAAGAACCGCTAGGATGCGTGCTTCCAAAGATGCCTTTATTAAAGCATGTTCTTCCAATTCCTATGAAAATCAAGATGAAGATCTAAAAGTTATTGATGTGTCCCCTATCAAATATTTGTTTAGCAATATGAATCTTGATGAAACTGAATTTGATCTTCCTTTACCTAGAAGGTGTTCTAAGAATTTGGAGTTTCTAGATCTTGATGATGAATTTGATGAAAGTGGGATTGAAAGAAATAAAAACCTAGATGTTGCTAAACCCACTATTTTGGATCTCAAGGAATTTAATTATGAAAATTGCTCTTTAATTGGTTGTATTTCCTTGTTGCAATCCGTGCTAGATTCTCCTCATGCTTATAGTCAAAATAAGGCCTTTACTGAACACATTGTTGATGCCTTGATGCAATCTTATGAAGAAAAACTTGAGTTGAAAGTTTCTATCCCTAGAAAACTCTATGATGAGTGGGAACCTACTATTAAAATCAAAATTAAAGATTATGAGTTTCATGCCTTGTGTGATTTGGGTGCTAGTGTCTCTACTATTCCCAAAACTTTATGTGATTTGCTAGATTTCCGTGATTTTGATGATTGCTTTCTAAACTTGCATCTTGCGGATTCCACTATTAAAAAGCCTATGGGAAGAATTAATGATGTTCTTATTGTTGCAAATAGGAATTATGTGCCCGTAGATTTTATCATTCTTGATATAGATTGCAATCCTTCATGTCCAATTATTCTTGGTAGACCTTTTCTTAGAATGATTGGTGCAATTATTGATATGAAGGAAGGGAATATTAGATTCCAATTTACCTTAAAGAAGGGCATGGAACACTTCCCTAGAAAGAAAATAAAATTACAATATGAATCTATCATGAGAGCCACTTATGGATTGCCTACCAAAGATGGCAATACCTAGATCTATCCTTGCTTTTATGCCTAGCTAGGGGCGTTAAATGATAGCGCTTGTTTGGAGGCAACCCAATTTTATTTTGTGTTTTTTGTTTTACTTCTGTTTAGGAATAAATAATCCATCTAGCCTCTGTTTGGATGTGGTTTTATCTTTTAATTAGTGTTTGTGCCAAGTAGAACTTATAGGATAAGCTACGATGATAGTTGATTTGATTCTGCTGAAAAACAGAAACTTTGCACGCACGGATATAATTTTGTTAAATCACAGGAACGTGCTTTTGCGTTGATTATTTTTGCCGATGTTCAATAAACAAATTGTCCAGGACTTCCTATTTTGGTAGAAGTTTTAGAGTTCCAGAAGTTTGCGTTAGTTACAGATTGTCACAGACTGTTCTGTTTTTGACAGATTCTGTTTTACGTGTGTTGTTTGCTTATTTTGATGAATCTATGGCTAGTAAAATAGTTTATAATCCATAGAGGAGTAATAAAGTAGGTTTAACACCAATGAAAATAAAGAATGAGTTCATTACAGTACCTTAAGTAGTTCTTTGTTTTCTTTCTCTAACGGAGCTCACGAGATTTCTGTTGAGTTTTGTGTTGTGAAGTTTTCGAGTTTTGCGTGAATTCTTTTGATGGATTATGGAACAAGGAGTGGAAAGAGCCTAAGCTTGGGGATGCCCATGGCACCCCCAAGATAATCCAAGGACACCAAAAAGTCAAAGCTTGGGGATGCCCCGGAAGGCATCCCCTCTTTCGTCCACTTCCATCGGTAATTTACTTGGAGCTATATTTTTATTCACCACATGATATGTGTTTTGCTTGGAGCCTCTTGTATTATTTGCGTCTTTGTTTGTTAGTTTACCACAATCATCCTTGATGTACACACCTGTTGAGAGAGCCATAGATGAATTGTAATTTGTTAGAATACTCTATGTGCTTCACTTATATCTTTTGAGCTTGATAGTTTTGCTCATAGTGCTTCACTTATATATTTTAGAGCACGGTGGTGGATTTGTTTTAAAGAAATTATTGATCTCTCATGCTTCACTTAGATTATCTTGAGAGTCGTTAATAGCATGTTAATTCGCTTAATGTTAATATACTTGGTGTTCAAGATATGTGAAACTTTCTTTTGAGTGTGTTGAATACTAAGATAAGTTTGATGCTTGATAATTGTTTTGAGATATGAAGATGGTGATATTAGAGTCATGCTAGTTAAGTAGTTGTGAATTCAAAGAAAACTTGTGTTGAAGTTTGTTATTCCCGTAGCATGCACGTATGGTGGACCGTTATGTGATGAACTCGGAGCATGATTTATTTATTGATTGTCTTCCTTATGAGTGGCGGTCGGGGACGAGCGATGGTCTTTTCCTACCAATATATACCCCTAGGAGCATGCGCGTAATACTTTGCTTTGATAACTTCTAGATTTTTGCAACAAGTATATTATGACTAATGTTGAGTCCATGGATTATACGCACTTTTTCCCATCCTACCATCTTTGCTAGCCTCTCGAATACCGCGCACCTTTTCACCGGTATCATACACCCACCATATACCTTCCTCAAAACAGCCACCATACCTACCTATCATGGCATTTCCATAGCCATTCCGAGATATATTGCCATGCAACTTTCCACCGTTCCGTTTATTATGACACGCTCCATCATTGTCATATGGCTAGCATGATCATGTAGTTGACATCGTATTTGTGGCAAGGCCACCGTTCATAATTCTTTCATACATGTCACTCATGATTCATTGCATATACCGGTACACCGCCGGAGGCATTCATATAGAGTCATACTTTGTTCTAAGTATCGAGTTGTAATTGTTCAGTTGTAAGAAAAAATAGAAGTGTGATGATCATCATTATTAGAGCATTGTCCCAAGTGAGGAAAGGATGATGGAGACTATGATTCCCCCATAAGTCGGGATGAGACTCCGGACGGAAAAAACAAGAGGCCAAAAAAAGAGAGAGAAAGGCCCAAACAAAAAAAAGTAAAAAAAATGACAGAAAAAGAGAGAAGGGACAATGCTACTATCCTTTTACCACACTTGTGCTTCAAAGTAGCACCAAGATCTTCATGATAGAGAGTCTCTCATTTTGTCACTTTCATATACTAGTGGGAATTTTTCATTATAGAACTTGGCTTGTATATTCCAATGATGGGCTTCCTCAAAATGCCCTAGGTCTTCGTGAGCAAGCGAGTTGGATGCACACCCACTTAGTTTCTTTTGTAGAGCTTTCATAAACTTATAGCTCTAGTGCATCCGTTGCATGGCAATCCCTACTCACTCATATTGATATCTATTAATGGGCATCTCCATAGCCCGTTGATACGCCTAGTTGATGTGAGACTATCTTCCCTATTTTTGTCTTCTCCACAACCACCATTCTATTCCACATAGTGCTATATCCATGGCTCACGCTCATGTATTGCGTGAAGATTGAAAAAGCTTTGAGAATGTCATAAGTATGAAACAATTTCTTGGCTTGTCAACGGGGTTGTGCATGATTTAAATATTTTATGTGGGGAAGATGGAGCATAGCCAGACTATATGATTTTGTAGGGATAACTTTCTTTGGCCATGTTATTTTGAGAAGACACGATTGCTTTGATTAGTATGCTTGAAGTATTATTATTTTTATGTTAATATGAACTTTTGTCTTGAATCTTTTGGATCTGAATATTAATATCACAATTAAGAAGATTTACATTGAAATTATGCCAAAGTATCACTCCGCATCAAAAATTCTTTTTTTATCATTTACCTACTCGAGGACGAGCAGGAATTAAGCTTGGGGATGCCTGATACGTCTCCAACGTATATATAATTTTTGATTGCTCCATGCTACTTTATCTACTGTTTTGGACTATATTGGGCTTTATTTTCCACTTTTATATTATTTTTGGGACTAACCTATTAACCGAAGGCCCAGCCCAGAATTGCTGTTTTTTTGCCTATTTCAGTGTTTCGAAGAAACGGAATATCAAACGGAGTCCAAACGGAATGAAACCTTTGAGAACGTGATTTTCTCACTGAACGTGATCCAGGATACTTGGACCCTACTCCAAGAAGTGCCAGAGGCGGTCATGAGGGTGGAGGGCGCCCCCCTAGGCGCGCCCCTACCTCGTGGGCCCCCTGTTGCTCCACCGACATACTCCTTCCTCCTATATATACCTACGTATCTGAAGGAAATATGCCCTAGAGGCAATAATAAAGTTATTATTTATTTCCTTATTTCATGATAAATGTTTATTATTCATGCTAGAATTGTATTAACCGGAAACATAATACATGTGTGAATACATAGACAAACATAGTGTCACTAGTATGCCTCTACTTGACTAGCTCGTTTATCAAAGATGGTTATGTTTCCTAGCCATGGACAAAAGAGTTGTCATTTGATTAACGGGATCACATCATTAGGAGAATGATGTGATTGACATGACCCATTCCGTTAGCCTAGCACTTGATCGTTTAGTATATTGCTATTGCTTTCTTCATGACTTATACATGTTCCTATAAATATGAGATTATGCAACTCCCGTTTACCGGAGGAACACTTTGGGTGCTACCAAACATCACAACGTAACTAGGTGATTATAAAGGAGTAGTACAGGTGTCTCCAAAGGTACATGTTGGGTTGGTGTATTTCGATATTAGGTTTTGTCACTCCGATTGTCGGAGAGGTATCTCTGGGCCCTCTCGGTAATGCACATCACTATAAGCCTTGCAAGCAATGTAGCTAATGAGTTAGTTACGGAATGATGCATTACATAACAAGTAAAGAGACTTGTCGGTAACGACATTGAACTAGGTATTGGATACCGACGATCGAATCTCGGGCAAGTAACATACCGATGACAAAGGGAACAACGTATGTTGTTATGCGGTTTGACCGATAAAGATCTTCGTAGAATATGTAGGAGCCAATATGAGCATCCAGGTTCCGCTATTGGTTATTGACCGAGAATAGTTCTAGGTCATGTCTACATAGTTCTCGAACCCGTAGGGTCCATGCGCTTAAGGTTTTGATGCGGTTATATTATGAGTTTATGAGTTTTGATGTACCGAAGGAGTTCGGAGTCCCGGATGAGATCGGGGACATGACGAGGAGTCTCGAAATGATCGAGACGTAAAGATCGATATATTGGACGACTATATTCGGAGTTCGGAAAGGTTCCAAGTGATTCGGGCATTTTTCGGAGTACCGGGGAGTTACGGGAATACGGGGGAAAAAGTATATGGGCCTTATTGGGCTTTAGTGGAGAGGAAGAGGCAGGCCGCGCGGCCCCCATTGACTAATCAGAATTGGACTAAGGGGAGGGGCGGCGCCCCCTCCTTCCTTCTCTTCCCTCTTCCCCTTCCTTCTCTCCTACTCCTACTACTTGAAAGGACTCCTAGTTTCACTAGGAAAGGGGAAATCCTACTCCCGGTGGGAGTAGGACACCCCTAGGGCGCGCCTCTCCCCTTGGCCGGCCCCCTCCTCCTTGCTCCTTTATATACGGGGGCAGGGGGACACCCCATGACACACAAGTTGATCTACGGATCGTTCCTTAGCCGTGTGTGGTGCCCCCCTCCACCATATTCCACCTCGGTCATATTGTCGCGGAGTTTAGGTGAAGCCCTGCGCCGGTAGAACATCATCATCGTGACCACGCCGTCGTGCTGACGAAACTCATCCCCGACGCTTTGCTGGATCGGAGCCCGGGGAACGTCATCGAGCTGAACGTGTGCTGAACACGGAGGTGTCGTACGTTCGGTGCTTGGATCAGTTGGATCGTGAAGACGTACGACTACATCAACCGCGTTGTCATAATGTTTCCGCTTACAGTCTACGAGGGTATGTGGACAATACTCTCCCCTCTCGTTGCTATGCCATCACCATGATCTTGCGTGTGCGTAGGAAATTTTTTGAAATTATTACGTTCCCCAACAGTGGCATCCGAGCCTAGATTTTATGTGTTGATGTTATATGCACGAGTAGAACACAAGTGAGTTGTGGGCGATACAAGTCATACTGCTTACCAGCATGTCATACTTTGGTTCGGCGGTATTGTTGGATGAAGCGGCCCGGACCGACATTACGCGTACACTTACGCGAGACTGGTTCTACCGACGTGCTTTGCACATAGGTGGCTGGCGGGTGTCAGTTTCTCCAACTTTAGTTGAACCGAGTGTGGCTACGCCCGGTCCTTGCGAAGGTTAAAACAGCACTAACTTGACGAACTATCGTTGTGGCTTTGATGCGTAGGTAAGAACGGTTCTTGCTAAGCCCGTAGCAGCCACGTAAAACTTGCAACAACAAAGTAGAGGACGTCTAACTTGTTTTTGCAGGGCATGTTGTGATGTGATATGGTCAAGACGTGATGCTATATTTTATTGTATGAGATGATCATCTTTTGTAACCGAAGTTATTGGCAACTGGCAGGAGCCATATGGTTGTCGCTTTATTGTATGAAATGCAACGCATACTGTAATTGCTTTACTTTATCACTAAGCGGTAGCGATAGTCGAGAAGCAATAGATCGTGTAAGCGACAACGATGCTACGATGGAGATCAAGGTGTCGCGCCGGTGGCGATGGTGATCACGGCGGTGCTTCAAGATGGAGATCACAAGCACAAGATGATGATGGCCATATCATATCACTTATATTGATTGCATGTGATGTTTATCCTTTATGCATCTTATCTTGCTTTGATTGACGGTAGCATTTTAAGATGATCTCTCACTAAAATTATCAAGAAGTGTTCTCCCTGAGTATGCACCGTTGCCAAAGTTCGTCGTGCCTAGACACCACGTGATGATCGGGTGTGATAAGCTCTACGTCCATCTACAACGGGTGCAAGCCAGTTTTGCACACGCAGAATACTCAGGTTAAACTTGACGAGCCTAGCATATGCAGATATGGCCTCGGAACACGGAGACCGAAAGGTCAAGCATGAATCATATAGTAGATATGATCAACATAGTGATGTTCACCATTGAAAACTACTCCATCTCACGGGATGATCGGTTATGGTTTAGTTGATTTGGATCACGTGATCACTTAGATGACTAGAGAGATGTCTGTCTAAGTGGGAGTTCTTTAGTAATATGATTAACTGGACTTTAATTTATCATGAACTTAGTCCTGGTAGTATTTTGCAAATTATGTTGTAGATCAATAGCTTGTGTTGTTGCTTTCATATGTTTATTTTGATATGTTCCTAGAGAAAATTGTGTTGAAAGATGTTAGTAGCAATGATGCGGATTGGATCCGTGATCTGAGGTTTATCCTCATTGCTGCCTGCACGAAGAATTATGTCCTTGATGCACCGCTAGGTGACAAACCTATTGTAGGAGCAGATGCAGACGTTATGAACGTTTGGCTAGCTCAATATGATGACTACTTGATAGTTTAGTGCACCATGCTTAACGGCTTTAGAATCGGGACTTCAAAGATGTTTTGAACATCATGGACCATATAAGATGTTCCAGGAATTGAAGTTAATATTTCAAGCAAATACCCGAGTTGAGAGATATGAAGTCTCCAACAAGTTCTACAGCTAAAAGATGGAGGAGAATCGCTCAATTAGTGAGCATGTGCTCATATTGTATGGGTACTTCAATCACTTGAATCAATTGGGAGTTCATCTTCCAGATAAGATAGTGATTGACATTCTCTAGTCACCATCACTGAGTTACTAGAACTTCGTGATGAACTATAGTATGCAAGGGATGACGGAAACGATTCCTGAGCTCTTCGTGACGTTGAAATCGACGAAGGTAGAAATCAAGAAAGAGCATCAAGTGTTGATGATTGACAAAACCACTAGTTTCAAGAAAAGGACAAAGGGAAAGAAAGGGAAACTTCAAGTAGAATGGCAAACAAGTTGTCACTCCCGTGAAGAAGACCAAAGCTAGACCAAATCCTTAAACTGAGTGCTTACACTGCAAAGGAAATAGTCACTGGAAGCGGAAATGCCCTAAATATTTGGTGGATAAGAAGGATGGCAAAGTGAACAAGGGTATATTTGATATACAGGTGTTTGATGTGTGCCTTACTAGTGTTTATAGTAGCCCCTGAGTATTTGATACATGTTCGGTTGCTAAGATTAGTAAATCGAAATAGGAGTTACATAATATACAGAGACTAGTTGAGGGGAAGTGACGATGAGTGTTGGAAATAGTTCCAAGATTGATATGATCATCATCACACACTCCCTATATTTTCGAGATTAGTGTTAAACCTAAATAAATGTTATTTAGCGTTTGCGTTGAGCATGAATATGATTTGATCATGTTTGTTGCGATACGGTTATTCATTTGAAGTTAAAGAATAATTGTTATTCTGTTTACATGAATAAGACCTTCGATGGTTATACACCCAATGAAAATAGTTTGTTCGATCTCGATCGTAGTAATACACATATTCATAATATTGATGCCAAAAGATGCAAAGTTAATAATGATAGTGCAACTTATTTGTGGCACTACCGTTTGGGTCATATCGGTGTAAAGCGCATGAAGAAACTCCATACAGATGGATTTTTGGAATCACTTGGTTATGAATCATTTGATGCTTGCGAACCGTGCCTTTTGGGCAAGATGACTAAAACTCCGTTCTCCGGAACAATGGAACGAGCTACTAACTTGTTGGAAATAATACATACCGATGTATGCGATCCAATGTGTATTGATGCTCGTGGCAAGTATCGTTATTTTCTGACCTTCACAAGATGATTTGAGCAGATATGGGTATATCTACTTGATGAAACATAAGTCTGAAATAGTTGAAAGGTTCAAAGAATTTCAGAGTGAAGTGGAAAAATCATCGTAACAAGAAAATAAAATTTCTGCGATCTGATCGTGGAGACGGATATTTGAGTTACGAGTTTGGTCTTCAATTAAAACAATGTGAAATAGTTTCACAGCTCACGCCACCTGGAACACCACAACGTTATGGTGTGTTCGAATGTCGTAACCACACTTTATTGAATATGGTGCGATCTATGATGTCTCTTACTGATTTACCACCATCATTTTGGGGTTATGCATTAGAGACTGCTGCATTCACGTTAAAAGGACACCATCTAAATCCATTGATACGACACCATATGAACTATGGTTTAGCAGTAAACCTAAGCTGTCGTTTCTTAAATTTTGGGGCTGCGATACTTATGTGAAAAAGTTTCAACCTGATAAGCTCGAACCCAAATCGGAGAAGCGTGTCTTCATAGAATACCCAAAGGAAACTATTGGGTACACCTTCTATCACAGATCCAAAGGCAAGTTATTCGTTGCTAAGATGGATCCTTTCTAGAGAAGAAGTTTCTCTCAAAAGAAGTGAGTGGGAGAAAAGTAGAGCTTGATAAGGTAATTGTACCTTCTCCCGAATTGGAAAGTAGTTTATCACAGAAATCAGTTCTAGTGATTCATACACCAATTAGTGAGGAAGCTAATGATAATGATCATGAAACTTCAGATCAAGTTACTACCAAACCTCGTAAGTTTACCAGAGTAAGATCCGCACAAGAGTGGTACGGTAATCCTATTCTGGAAGTCATGTTACTTGACCATGGAAAACCTACGAACTATGAGGAAGCGATGATGAGCCCAGATTCCGCGAAATGGCTTGAGGCCATGAAATCTGAGATGGGATCCATGTATGAGAACAAAGTATGGACTTTGGTTGACTTGCCCGATGATCGGCAAGCCATTAAGAATAAATGGATCTTCAAGAGGAAGACAGACGCTGATAGTAGTGTTACTATCTACAAAGCTAGACTTGTCGAAAAAGGTTTTTGACAAAGTTCAAGGTGTTGAATACAATGAGATTTTCTCACTCGTATCGAGGCTTAAAGTCTGTCCGAATCAAGTTAGCAATTGCCACATTTTATGAAATCTGGCAAATGGATGTCAAAACTGGATTCATTAATGTTTTTCTTAAAGAAGAGTTGTATATGATGCAACCAGAAGGTTTTGTCAATCCTAAAGGTGCTAACAAAATGTGCAAGCTCCAGCGATCCATCTATGGACTGGTGCAAGCATCTCGGAGTTGGAATATACGCTTTGATAAGTTGATCAAAGCATATAGTTTTATACAGACTTGCGGTGAAGCCAGTATTTACAATAAAGTGAGTGGGAGCACTACCGCCTTTCTGATAAATATATGTGAGTAATATATTGTTGATCAGAAATGATGTAGATTTTTTTTTGGAAAGCATAAAGGAGTATTTGAAAGGAGTTCTTTAAAAGAAAGACCTCAGTAAAGCTACTTACATATTGAGCATCAAGATCTATTGAGATAGATCAAGACGCTTGATAAGTTTTTCAATAAGTACATACCTTGTCAAGATTTTGAAATAGTTCAAAATGGAACAGTCAAAGAAAGAGTTCTTGCCTGTATTGCAAAGGTGTGAAATTGAGTAAGACTCAAATCCCGACCACGTCAGAAAAGAGAAAAGAGAATGAAAGTCATTCGCTATGCCTCAGTCATAGGTTCTATAAAGTATGCTATGCTGTGAACCAGACCTATTGTATACCTTGCTCTGATTTTGACAAAGGAATACAATTTTGATCTAAGAGTAGATCACTGGACAGCGGTCAAGAATATCCTTAGTGAGGAGTAAGGAGATGTTTCTCGATTATGGAGGTGACAAAAGAGCCCGTCGTAAAAATTTACAACGATGCAAGCTTTTACACCAATCCAGATGACTCTAAGTCTCAATCTAGATACATATTGAAAGTGGGAGCAATTAGCTAGAGTAGCTCCATGCAGAGCATTGTGGACATAGAATATTTGCAAAATACATACGGCTCTGAATATGACAGACCCGTTGACTAAACTTCTCTCACAAGCAAAACATGATCATACCTTAGTACTCTTTGGGTGTTACTCACATAGAGATGTGAACAAACCCTTTGGGTGTTGATCACATGATGATGTGAACTATGGGTATTAATCACATACAGATGTGAATATTGGTGTTAAATCACATGGCGATGTGAACTAGATTATTGACTCTAGTGCAAGTGGGAGACTGAAGGAAATATGCCCTAGAGGCAATAATAAAGTTATTATTTATTTCCTTATTTCATGATAAATGTTTATTATTCATGCTAGAATTGTATTAACCGGAAACATAATACATGTGTGAATACATAGACAAACATAGTGTCACTAGTATGCCTCTACTTGACTAGCTCGTTTATCAAAGATGGTTATGTTTCCTAGCCATAGACAAAAGAGTTGTCATTTGATTAACGGGATCACATCATTTGGAGAATGATGTGATTGACATGACCCATTCCGTTAGCCTAGCACTTGATCGTTTAGTATATTGCTATTGCTTTCTTCATGACTTATACATGTTCCTGTAACTACGAGATTATGCAACTCCCGTTTACCGGAGGAACACTTTGGGTGCTACCAAATGTCACAACGTAACTGGGTGATTATAAAGGAGTACTACAGGTGTCTCCAAAGGTACATGTTGGGTTGGCGTATTTGGAGATTAGGTTTTGTCACTCCGGTTGTCGGAGAGGTATCTCTGGGCCCTCTCGGTAATGCACATCACTATAAGCCTTGCAAGCAATGTAGCTAATGAGTTAGTTACGGAATGATGCATTACATAACGAGTAAAGAGACTTGTCGATAACGAGATTGAACTAGGTATTGTATACCGACGATCGAATCTCGGGCATGTAACATACCGATGACAAAGGGAACAACGTATGTTGTTATGCGGTTTGACCGATAAAGATCTTCGTAGAATATGTAGGAGCCAATATGAGCATCCAGGTTCCGCTATTGGTTATTGACTGAGAATAGTTCTAGGTCATGTCTACATAGTTCTCGAACCCGTAGGGTCCGCACGCTTAAGGTTTCGATGATAGTTATATTATGAGTTTATGAGTTTTGATGTACCGAAGTAGTTCGGAGTCCTGGATGAGATAGGGGACATGATGAGGAGTCTCGAAATGGTCAAGACGTAAAGATCGATATACTGGACGACTATATTCAGAGTTAGGAAAGGTTCCGAGTGATTCAGGTATTTTTCGGAGTACCGGGGAGTTATGGGAATACAGGGGAAAAAGTATATGGGCCTTATTGGGCTTTAGGGGAGAGGAAGAGGCAGGCCGCGCGCCCCCCCTTTGACTAGTCCGAATTGGACTAAGGGGAGGGGCGGCGCCCCCATCCTTCCTTCTCTTCCCTCTTCCCCTTCCTTGTCTCCTACTCCTACTACTTGGAAGGACTCCTAGTTGGACTAGGAAAGGGGGAATCCTACTCCCGGTGGGAGTAAGACACCCCTAGGGCGCGCCTCTCCCCTTGGCCGGCCCCCTCCTCCTTGCTCCTTTATATACGGGGGCAGGGGGGCACCCCATGACACACAAGTTGATCTACGGATCATTCCTTAGCCGTGTGCGGTGCCCCCGTCCACCATATTCCACCTTGGTCATATCGTCGCGGAGTTTAGGCAAAGCCCTGCGCCGGTAGAACATCATCGTCGTCACCATTCCGTCGTGCTGACGAAACTCATCCCCGACGCTTTGCTGGATCGGAGCCCGGGGAACGTCATCGAGGTGAACGTGTGCTGAACATGGAGGTGCCGTACTTTCGGTGCTTGGATCGGTCGGATCGTGAAGACGTACGACTACATCAACCGCGTTGTCATAACGCTTCCGCTTACGGTCTACGAGGGTACGTGGACAATACTCTCCCCTCTCGTTTCTATGCCATCACCATGATCTTGCATGTGCGTAGGAATTTTTTTGAAATAACTACGTTCCCCAACAGTATCCCCAAACGATCAGAAGAGGAGCCAAAAAACCTAATTACACCACCGCAACCTTCTGTATCCACGAGATCCCATCTTGGGGCCTGTTCCGCAGCTCTGTCGAAGGGGGCATCCACCATAGAGGGCTTCTACATCAACACCATAGCCCCTCCGATGAAGTGTGATTAGTTTACTTCAGACCTTCGGGTCCATAGCTAGTAGCTAGATGGCTTTTTCTCTCTTTTTGGATCTCAATACAATGTTCTCCCGCTCTCTCGTGGAGATCTATTCCATGTAATCTTCTTTTTTGCGGTGTGTTTGTTGATACCGATGAATAGTGGGTTTATGATCCAACTTACCTATGGAATATATTTGAATCTTCTATTACTTCTTTTATGTATGATTGAGTTATCTTTGCAAGTCTCTTCGAATTATCCTTTTTGGTTTGGCCAACTAGATTGGTAGTTCTTGCAATGGGAGAAGTGCTTAGCTTTGGGTTCAATCTTGTGCTGACCTTTCGCAGTGACAGAAGGGGCAGCAAGGCACGTATTGTATTTTTGCCATCGAGGATAACAAGATGGGTTTTTTATCATATTGCATGAATTTATCCCTCTACATCATGTCATCTTGCTTAAGGCGTTACTCTATTTTTAACTTAATACTCTAGATGCATGCTGGATAGCGGTCGATGAGTGGAGTAATAGTAGTAGATGCAGAACCATTTCGATCTACTTGTCTCGGACGTGATGCCTATATAAATGATCATTGCCTAGATATGCTCATAACTATGTTCAATTCTGTCAATTGCTCAAAGTAATTTGTTCACCCACCGTAGAATATTTATGCTCTTGAGAGAAGCCACTAGTGAAACCTATGGCCCCCAGGTCTATTCTCATCATATCAATCTCTATCACTTTATTTATTTGCTTTTCTTTTACTTTGCCTTTTACTTTTCACTTTGCATCTATCTATCAAAAATACCAAAAATATTGTTCATCATCTCTATCAGATCTCACCCTCGTAAGTGACCATGAAGGGATTGACAACCCCTAATCACGTTAGTTGCGAGTAGCTATCGTTTTGTGTAGGTACGATGGACTTGTGCGTGGTCTCCTACTGGATTGATACTTTGGTTCTCAAAAACTGAGGGAAATACTGACGCTACTTTGCTGCATCATCCTCTCCTCTTCGGGGAAATCCAACACATTGCTCAAGAGGTAGCAGGCTATAGTAAAAACACCCGCCCGACGTGCGAAGCATGTGAAGCTAGTACAAATAGTGTACTACTATTGTTGATTGGCCTCATCCAATAACCTGTTTCAATGCACGTACAATTATGTATTCGGAAAATATATTTTTGCCTCGTCACACCACTCACTCAGAGAAGCGACTCGAAAGCCATTCATAAATTTAGTAAGATTATCATAGGCATATCATTTTATGACATACAACAGGTCATCAACCCACATCGACAACGAGGATACATTATAAATACTAAAGTTTTCATCACACAGCAAATAACAAGCAATGAAATGAACTTCAACTCAACCAATCCTCGACGTTGGAAAGGCTTGCTTTGAACCACAAGTGATTCTCAGGGACGGGCCATCTATTGTCGATCTCGAGACCACTGCAAGACTGATCATCCAGGCTGAAGCGGCCTACTATATCAGTACCAGGGTAGGGAACCACCCAAATGTCCGAGGTATAGACACAGTTGCTTCTCATAAATGGTACTAGTAACATTGTGTCAACAGCAGTTGGATCACCTTTCACCATCATCGGATAGTTTTGTCCGAGGAAGAGCGTGTTTTCTCCAATACAATCAATTTTGAACCAGGGAGAAGGTGTTGGCACTAGCACACTAGTATCCATCCTGAATACCATGCAACGGGTGTTGGAATTTGTCCGAAGAGAGCGACCATGGGAGACAACACGTGCTCCCTAAGTAGTAACAAACTCAGTGCGATGTATACAGACAAGAAGAGGTGATCCATCGGAATTAGTTGCCAGGCACCACTGAGTATATACGTTCTGCTTGTCCTCATGCTCGTGATCATCACCATCGTCATCTCCCCCTTGGTTATAAAAAATTTCAAGTATAGGTGGTGGAATGTTCATAGGACCTTGGAAACACAAGAAGAAGGTTAATTAGTAAAGGGAAACTTGCCAACCGCATGCATGTGGATGAAACAATTATAATTACGGTGGAAGACAAAGGTACCGAAACTACGAGGATCCCATGCAAAAACAGTGCCATGAGCAGTGGAAGCAAACACAAGACCCTCGTATTGAATTGCATCACAGTACACATCCGTGTATAGAAACTGATTTTTGAGCAATATCAATCGAGTCGAACCACAAAGGACGGCAATAAGCTTGTCGAAGATAGCAACAATTTCGTAGTTCTTGTAATTCCAAGAGCGGTTGGGAACTCGACAAATTGGTATCTTCATAGAAGACAGTCACCATGATCATATTTGAACGTGCGTAGAATACCGGTGTGCTCAACCTCTGGGCAGTCTGCTGAGATTTTTCAAAGTGGAACCTGGTGACGAGTGTACACATTCACAGGTTCCCACTCGTAGTTGTACCCAATATAAACAACCCAATCTCCATTTGCGCCTGCCCAATCCTTGCCCTCAAGCGATGGCATCTTAACATCATACGTATCATTATCAAGTGGCATCAACTTGCACAAGGCGAGGCCTCCGTCGTCCCCGCGCCAGTAGTCATCACGGTCACGGCGAAGAAGATAGGAGAGATCAAACTGCTCCTTGACTCTTGGGTTCCTTGTAATGATGTTATTAGTTGAGTCGAGAATGGTCTTCAACGAACCTGCCATGCTAGCCAAGGTGATGATGTCGCACCGATCAATGAGTTCCTCCACCACGTCATCTTTCAGATCGGGGCATGAATAATGGGGCTGTTTCTGGCCTGTTCCCTCCATGGAGAAGACGATCTAACAATGGCAGAAGGAAGGGTGAAGAGCTGAAGGAAAATGGAGGAGGGAGAGGAAGAGCGTGCGACAGCAGTTCCAAATCGAGAGGGAAAGGTGAAGAGTCGGTGGACGGTTGCCAGTTTGCCACGGTACACGAAGAGGCGCCCCGGCCTACACGTCCGTTCAGAAATACTAGTAGAAAAGGACTCACCGTCGTCTCACTGATATGTTGGAACGGGACCACATGTCAACGAAACATGGTGTGTAATTTCTCGTGCAAAATGCGATCTGGCCACGTTGGCCCGAGGTGCCGCATTAGTTTTTTTTTGAAAGTTTGCCGCATTAGTTATCGACCTTTATTTTTTTTAACATGCAATCTGAATGGATAGCTCCTGTGGTCATCACATGTGAGTGGATATAGTGATGGTTGATTCGCCGAGCAACTTATTCTTGTGGGAATATGGGAGTACCGGTGATTCAAGGAACAGAGAAATGATGGTTGCTTCGTCCGAGCAACTTACTATGGCGAAGGTGGGGCTCGTGATTTGTTGCTCACTAGTCATTACTCTTTGGTATAACGATCGGGGTGAATCTTTCCCTGAAGTTATGTTGTGCACTCAATATTGCTGCATGGCAAGTGGAGCCGGATGAAGGATGTCCAACATGTCGGTGAAACAAAGTTGAATTGTTTCTGGCATTGCTATCAATCCTTCAGGATTTGTTTATATGTATGCATAATTTTGATGAAATTGTAGTGGGATGCTATGAAGGTTTCAACTTTGGTTCCTGCAAGAAAAAAGGTTTCAAATTAGGATTCATGTGTCTTGCCTCGAGATTATCTCGTTACAACATTCCATCAAATACAAATGAAACTACCATGGCTAATGCATCTCAATGGTTCGCATATCAGCGCCAATATTCACATCACAACTGAAGACAAAGTTGTGAGAAGGTGTACAAATAAAGAAAAAAATATAATTGATCGATGTTGTTCGTAGGCATGGCTCCATTTCCTTGGCACAGTGTCCATTGCTTGGCAGCTAGCTTCACCCAGCTCTGTAGCCAAAAAAGAGGTGTATGAAGGACACCACAATCCGATCATTTTGTGCAGCTCCACTAAAATTGAGCGGACCATCCCTGTTTGCAAAGATATCCAGTTAGTGTGATTACAATAATAGTGGAACTAGATGATGAAACATAACACACATAAATAGAAGCCGATCACCTCTACGATCTCTCTTTACGACTAACTTCTTGTTAGAGAAGATTAGGCACGGACTTGGATGAGGAGGATAGCAAAACCAATCTCCCTTTCCGCAGTCCCACAGAAATGTAAAAATGTTGCCCGTGTGACATTTTGGCAGAACTGCACAAAACACTCTTTAGAAAAAAACTGATTTGTGCAGTTCACCAAAAGGTCGCAATAGCAATGAGGTGGAAATGGATAGCCCTGTTTGCAAAAGGAGGTTGAAAGGAAACAATTACTTCCCAATAACACGAGTTGAAGACACATACGCCGACAAAAAAGAAGCATATTCCATGTAATGAGGGAAAGATAGCACATGGTGGTTTATCGAAAATGGTTTGAGGACGAGATTGCAAGATGGAAAGTACGCCGGCCGAGATACGATTTAAGCAAACAACTAAAGAAGATCCACATGCAGCAACGTGGGAAGATGGGCAGTGGAGCAAGGCCGGAGGAAGCTATACCTGAGGGTCGTCGGGATGTTACTAGGAGGGCGCCGGCGGCCGGGATCTGCCATACTGCGGCAGCGAGCAACTGGTGAAGGCCCTACCACACCGGAGCTTGATCAGAGAGAACGGCGGGTACCACAGATCGAGACGTGCTGCCTCAACGTCGTCGAACAGAGAGACGATGCACATCCTCCCTTTCCGCCGGCGGACGGGATGCGGCCAGATCACTGACCAACACTGAGAGAGAGAGGCCACGGCGGCCCAGTGTGAGATGGTGTGACGAGAGACAAACCCATTTTTCCATTTTCCCCGCGGCAATCGTTTTATATTCTGGACGTGCCGTTGAGGAATATATAACTTTATTTAATGCTAACGCTTCAAGTCGAACTTTGTTCCGTCTAGGCGTGGTACCCGACCCTCCTTAGAGTAAACAACCGCTACACGCGTCAAATTATCACGTGGGCTGCCTTTTCGTACAGAAACAAACTCAATCGTGTACCCGCGCGGGTGTGGCCGGGAACGAGACGTGAGTACGTGAGTACGTGCGTCCTGCGTGCACTTCTTCTTTAGGTACAGGTACGTACGTGGGTGGGTGTGAGAGAGATGGTTTATGCGAAACAGAGGCAATGTGTTGATGATATCTCAATCAGAAAAAGTAACATAAGCAATGTGTGCGAAACGGAGTCATGGACGTGAGATATCGATAGAATTGAAAACAGGGATGAAGTGTGTGGCTACACGATCGATAAAGAGTGCCATCAATTTGTGTTTGCCCGTCAAAGATCTGGTATGGCTGGCCTACTAGAATTTGAGAGGGCAGAGGTGCAGTTTTTCTCCGTGGCATGGATACCTACCTACAACGTTCGACTATTCGTGTCTGTCACTACTAGGAAAAGGCCTACTAATAGCGCACCGGTTTTGTCTACTAATGGCGCACTACCGGTGCGCCATTAGTATCATGCCACTAGTATTTTTTAGTAATGGCGCACCACTGGTGTGCCATTAGTATCTGGTGTACTAATGGCGCACCATGCAGTGCGCCATTAGTTTTGCCCATAGTGCGCCACTAGTGTCTGCTATACTAATGGCGCACCACATGGTAGTGCGCCATTAGTAACCATTTTTTTCTTAATGTCAGGTCACTATTTCACATATGAGAAATCAAACACATATATATACAACAAGCATCCATATAACAATCATAGCCAACACACAAGTTCCATCATATATACATACATAGCCAACATATAGTTCCATCGTTACATATTACAAAAGTTTCAGATTGTTCATCCAACACCGTTATCCATCAATTCACAAAAGTTTCACATTGATACAAAATAAAAACAGAAATGGAAAAGAAGCACTCCATCCATGCAAGCTTCCGTGAATTAAATCAAATTTGCAAAATGATAAACAAGAAGTTAGAAGAAGAAGAAGAAGACTAGAAGAATACTAGAAGAACAAGAACACTAGAAGAAGAATAAGAAGAATTTTGGAAAAGAAGAAGAATAAGAAGAAGATTATAAGCTTAGTATGTAAACTTGATCATTTTGTGCTAACATAAGTTATTTTGGAGCTAACCTATAGGAAACTAAGCATATAAGCTCTAAGTTAGCATATTAGAGCACTAGTAGAAAAAGGGTCAAATGTGAGACACATTAGTCCCGGTTTGTAACAGAACCGGCACTAATGTGTCCATTAGTGCCGGTTCCAACGGCTAGGCGGGAGGAGCTCTTTAGTACCGGTTCGTGGCGAACCTTTAGCACCGGTTCGTGCCACGAACCGGTACTAAAGAAAGTGGTGGCAGGATGTTGTCAGAGTGGGGCCCTTCCAGCACCTTTAGTACCGTTTCGTGGCACGAACCGGTACTAAAGGTCGTCCTATATAAACCCTTTGTCCACCCACTCTGTTCTTCCCCTTTCCCTCTCCTCTCCTCTGTTCATCCCTTCTTCCTCTCGAGTTCATCACAAAATTTGCCCCAAATTTGTCAAGATTTGCAGGCCCCCATCCATTCAAATGATCACCAAGGTTAGCAACTTTGTCCTTTCATCTCTCATTGCTAGATTAGCTCTTGCATTGGTTTATATAGTGATTAATTGTGGGTTTTAGTAATTTGGGAGGAATTATATGTGGTAGTACTTGATTTATGTGCAATTTGAGGTCAGAATAACACTTAGTTTGCATATGTAGGTGTGGTTTACTTAGTGCCTTCTAAATCTCCATCGTAACCACCGTCGATCGCCCGCACCATCCCGTCGCCGGCACCACCTTGTGGTGAGCCTCTTGTTCATGAAATTTTATATAAAAAAATTGATGTTTGTGTGATTTGGATATATAGTTACTCGTATAATTATCTTACCCGTACGTTGTTTGTTATACATAGTGCCATGGTTTTGATATCCGTCCCCATTGGACCTCGTCCTTGTTATGATTCGGATGTGGTATATTCTCTTTTAAAACTATTTGTTGCATTTCATGTTTATGACAAATTATGCCCATCAAGTTGACATAGATATTTTTATCTAGGAGGTATGTGAACCGGAAATTCCAACCGACCCTATTGTCGAGAGGTTAAATTTAGTTGAAAGAGAAAATGAGTACTTGAAAGAAAAATTGAAAAGAATTGAGGGGGAGAAGATGGAATTGGAGTTGCATGTTGCCGATGTCGTCGATGATCACAAGATTAAGATGGAGAAAATGCGCTTAAAGATTAGAAAGATTAGAAAATATGCCATCGATAGTGAGGCTTGGTATCATTATGCTGTTGGATCAATTGTTACCTTAGTTGCGATCTTGATCGCATTTGTTGTTGCATTTAAATGCTTTAGCTAGAGAGTTATTTGTTTGTTGCATTTAAGTGTTGTATGAACTTGTATTAATTTGGTCTATTCGGTGTTGTGTAATGTAGATGAGCTGGCAATGGATGTACGATGACCGATGCTCTCCCTAGTTCGTTGAGGGAGTGCATACTTTTCTGCTTGCGGCTGAGGCAAACAAGCGGGCGGATGGTTTTATGCCTTGTCCATGTGCGGCTGTAAGAATGGTCACAATTACTCTCGTCAAGAACCATTCCGTCCACTGTTTGAGTCTGGTTTCATGCCCCACTATAATGTTTGGACCAAGCACGGAGAAAGAGGGGTTATGATGGAAGACAATGAAGAAGAAGAGGACGACGACAGCTATCCTGGCCATGGGTTCCCTAAATACGATGATACAACAATGGGGGAAGAAGCTGAGCCGGTAATGCGGGAAGAAGCTGAGCCGACAATGCGGGAAGAAGCTGAAGAAGAGGCATCAGATGAGCCCGTTGATGATCTAGGTCGGGCCATTGCCGATGCAAAGAGAAACTGCGCAAGTGATTTGGAGGAGAAGAAGTTGCGGCGCATGTTAGAGGATCACAAACAATTGTTGTACCCGAATTGCGTAGGTGACAAGAAAAAGCTGGGCACCACACTGGAATTGTTGTAATGGAAGGCAGAGAATGGTGTATCTGACAAGGGATTTGGAAAGTTGCTGGTAATGATAAAGGATATGCTTCCAAAGGACAACGAATTGCCCGAGAGTACGTACGAAGCAAAGAAGGCTGTCTGCCCTCTAGGGTTAGAGGTGCAGAAGATACATGCATGCCCTAATGATTGCATCCTCTACCGTGGTGAGTACGAGGATTTGAGCGCTTGCCGGTATGTGGTGCATTGCGCTATAAGATCAGCCGCGATGAGCTGGTGATGTCGGCGGCGCCCCAGAAGAAGATTCCTGCCAAGGTGATGTGGTATTCTCCTATAATACCACGGTTGAAACGTTGTTCCAAAACAAAGAGCATGCCAAGGCGTCGCGATGGCACGAGAAGACCGTAAGAAAGATGGAAAGTTGAGAGTACCCGCCGACGGGTCGCGATGGAGAAAAATCGAAGGAAAATACGGAAGGAGTTTGCGAGATGGCGCAAGGAGCGTATGGTTTGGTCTAAGCGCAGATGGCATTAATCCTTTTGGGGAGCAGAGCAGCAACCATAGCACCTGGCCTGTGACTCTATGTTTGTATAACCTTCCTCCTTGGTTGTGCATGAAGCGAAACTTCATTATGATGCCAGTGCTCATCCAAGGCCCTAAGCAACCCGGCAACGACATTGATGTGTACCTCAGGCCATTAGTTGAAGAACTCCTACACTGTGGAATGGAACAGGTGTACATGCGTGGGATGAGCACATGGGGGAAGAATTTGACCTAAAGGCGTTGCTGTTCATGACCATCAATGATTGGCCTGCTCTCAGTAACCTTTCAGGACAGACAAACAAGGGATACCATGGATGCACGCACTGTTTGGATGATACCGAGCGATATATATTTGAATAGTTGTAAGAAGAATGTGTACACAGGACATAAATCGATTTCTTTCGAGCAAGCATCCGTAAGAAAGAAAGGCAAGCATTTCAAAGGTGAGGCGGATCACCGGACGAAGCCTCGCCACTGTACTGGTGCTGATGTACATGATATGGTCAAGGATTTGAAGGTGATATTTGGAAAGGGTCCCGGCGGACAACCTATTCTGAAGGACACTGACGGACGCGCATCCATGTGGAAGAAGAAATCTATATTTTGGGACCTGCCATATTGGAAAGACCTAGAGGTCCGCTCCGCAATCGACATGATGCACGTGACGAAGAATCTTTGCGTGACCCTGCTTGGCTTCTTGGGCTTGTATGGGAAGACAAAAGATACACCTGAGGCACGGGAGGACCAGCAACGTATGCATAGAGAAGATGGCATACATCAGGGTCATGCAAGCTACGCTCTTACCAAAGAAGAGAAGGAAATCTTCTTTGAATGCCCTTTCGATATGAAGGTACCGTCGGCTTCGTCGAATATAAAGGGAATAATAAACATGGCAAAGAAAAAGTTCCAGAACCTAAAGTCTCATGACTGCCAAGTGATTATGACGCAACTGCTTCCGGTTGCATTGAGGAGGCTTCAACCGGAAAATGTTCGATTAGCCATTGTGAAGCTATGCGCATTTCTCAATGCAATCTCTCAGAAGGTAATCGATCCAGAAATCATACCAAGGTTATTGAATGATTTCGTGCAATGTCTTGTCAGTTTCGAGTTGGTGTTCCCACCATCCTTCTTCAACATCATGACGCACATCCTAGTTCACCTATGCGAAGAGATTAACGTTTTGGGTCCTGCATTTCTACACAATATGTTCCCCTTTGAGAGGTTCATGGGAGTCTTAAAGAAATATGTTCATAACCGTGCTAGGCCAGAAGGAAGCATCTCCAAGGGCCATCAAAATGAGGAGGTCATTGAGTTTTGTATTGACTTTATTCGACCTTAAGCGGTTGGTGTTCTGAATCGCGGCATAAGGGCAGATGGATGGAAAAGGCACGCTAGGTGGGGAACAAATAATATGTATGGACGGACATTCTCTCACGAAGCACACTACAGTTCTACAAAATTCGCCTTGGTGGCTCCATATATGGATGAACACAAGAATTTGCTACGCTCAAAACACCCGGAGCGGTCGATGGTGGATTACATGTGAACAAACCGGGAGTTTTGCCGGTGGTTGCGGAACCGCATACCATGCATGACACCTCTATTGAAGATGACATGTACTTGATGTCCCGATTACCATCTTGAATATAATTACTTTCAAAGGGTATGAGATAAATGGTAATACATTTTACACGATCGCCCAAGATAAGAAGAGCACCAACCAAAACACCGATGTCGCTTTGATGCGAAACCAAGGCGGAAAGGAAACATATTATGGTTATATACAGGACATATGGGAACTTGACTATCGGCGTGGTTTAAAGGTCCCTTTGTTTGGTGCAAATGGGTCAATATGATACGAGGCGGGTAACGGAAGACCCTTGATGCGAACGACAACGATGGTTCTCAACAATCTTGCATATCAGACAAACCATTCGTCCTAGCCAATGATGTGGCACAGGTTTTCTATGTGAAGGACATGTCTACCAAGCCAAGAAAAAGAAAAGATAAGGAAGCGAATGCATCGCACGATGAGCCAAAGCGGCACATAGTTCTTTTGGGAAGAGAAACATCGTGGGAGTGGATGACAAGACAGACAAGTCGAGAAGATTATGAAAATTTGATGAAATTGCTCCATTCACAAGTGAATATTGACACGAGCATCCCGTTAAATGATGAAGATTTTCCATGGTTCTGGCGCAAAGGGACACACCTTGAAGAAAAAGTTTCACACCCAAAGATCAGGGATGTGATCGGCTTCACTATCATCACTTTCTTCTGTGTTTCACACCGAGAGGGGAATCTCTGTAATAGTTAGGGTAGTTATGTGTTTTGGCATTTGAAACGCGAAAAAAATTTATGTGCAAACAAATTCTTTCATGCCTTTACTGATTTTTAAAGTTAAGTTATTCACAAACTAGTGGTTCACACTAATTTCAAATAATTCAAAATTTAAACTATTCAAATTTGAAAACTACGGGCACTAACAGAAAGTTTGTAATTTTTTGTACGTAAAGCAAAAATATTCACAAAGAAACTCTAAATACACAAAAAAACAACACAAAAATAAATAAAGCAAAAAAATAAAAAAAGCCCGCCTACCGGGCCAAAGCGGCCTGCATACGACTAGCAACACAACCTTTTCTTGGGCCAAGATGCAGGCCCGCAAAGGCCCAATAGGCCCACTGGGCGAAGAGGACAGGTAGGCCCAGTAGGCCAGGTAAGGAGAGGAGCTCGAGAAAGCTACCGCACTGGGGCTTATAAACCAGTGCGGTAGCCCTTCGACTAGCGAGGTGGGACTAAACTTGAGCACCGCCTGGAGCCAGTGCACCCCCTTTAGTACCGGGTCGTGGCTCCAACCGGTACTAAAGACCCCCCCCTTTAGTACCGGTTGGTTCCACGACCCGGTACTAAAAGGGGTGCGCTTCCCGCCGCTTGGCCTGGCCAAAACAGACCTTTAGTACCGGTTGGTGGCACAAACCGGTACTAAAGGCCCCTCCTATATAAACAACACTTACGAAAATTTCAGTTTCTCATCTGGCTTCTTCTCCTCTACACCGTCGCCCGCCGCCCCCGTACGTCTCCATCCCTCATCGCTGCCCCCGTCGCCGCCCCGTCGTCCCCGTCGTCACCGCCGCCCGTCCGCCCGTCCGCGTCATCCGTCCCGTCGTAAATCGCCGCCGCCTGCCTGTCCGTCCCGTCCCGTCGCCGCCGCCTTGATCCCTGTCCCGTCGTCGCCGCTGCCGTCGCCATCCCGTCGCCTTGCGCCCGCCGCCGCCCGTCGTCCTCGCCTCGCGGTGGCGCACACACACACATACACATACATTTTTTGGTTTTTAGTTATACAAATAGTTAGAAATGTTAGAATTGTTAGAAATTTTTCTGTTTTTAGTTATAGAAATAGTTATAAAAAGTTAGAATTGTTAGAAATTTTTCTGTTTTTAGTTATAGAAATAGTTATAAAAATGTTAGTTATATATACAGAAATGTTATAATTTTTTTTCTGTTTTTTAGTTATAGAAATATTAGAAATGTTATAGAAATGTTAGTTATATATAGCATTGTTAGAAATGTTAGTTATATAGAAATTTTAGAAATTTTAGTTATCAAAATCCAATCATTAAAAAAATGTTACTTTTTGCGGGCATATAGCTATTATTTGTTCTCGACGATGCCCGACCCGCATCCTCGCCGTCGACACGTCTGCGACGACATCCGGCTGACCCATGTCCGGGACTGGGCTCCGCTGGGCTGGCACTAGGAGGTGCTGCCTGGAGGGGTGCGCTGCTTGATGAGGAACCCGGCCCCGGGTCCCGTCGTCGACCCTGATCTCGTCTGGTGGCGTTCACGTGGGCCAGTTTCGGCGCGGAGGGAGCCGGCCCAGCCGGAGGTGGTACGTCGCCGTGTTAGGGAGGAGGACGAGGACGTCCATTGCTACATGGTTGCGTTAGAGGGCGGCAGGTTCTCCAATACCTGGCAGTTTCTTCAGGGATCTCACTTCAGCTATGATCCTGTGAGGGTTCCTTCTCTTTGGGTGTCCACCGCCCGCGCCGCAGGAACCACGAGTGTCCTAGATTCTTCTGTAGTATTCGATCTTTATTAGCTACCTAGCCAGTGATGTATTCGATATTATATCTATTATTCAAGAGGATGTATTCGAGATTATATCTATAGTTCGAGACGATGTATTCGAGATTATATCTATTATTCGAGATGATGTTTTCGAGATTATATCTATTATTCGAGACGATGTATTCGAGATTATATCTATTATTGACGATGTAATTTGAATACTAAATTGTTTTATATTTCTTTTGGATTAGTTAAATAAAAGCTATGGCGGACAATACCGGCAGAGAGGGAGAACAGGCCATGTTTGATATGATACGCCATCCTCACGGGCTAGATGATGATCAGAATGAAGAAGATTATGACGGCTCCGAATTTCTAAATAACACCGGAGAGGGTGATATGATATTTGATCGCGACGACCGAATTGATGAAGTCATGAACTATGATTATGATGATGACAAAGAAAATGTTGATCTTGGAACAACAAAGACCGGTGAGGTATATATATTTATATAAGCAGGCATCTGGTGATCATCACATGTTTTAAATGACTTGAAGATATATTAACGAATCGATCTTTGTTCTTTCAGCCATCCGGATCGAGCAAATCTTCAGGCAAAAGGACGAAACGAGGCCCGAACAAAAAGTTGAAGGAGGGCGTAAAGTACAATATCGAGGCAATTAGACGTAATGGCGAACCATTAGCGCCTAAGAAGATTGCGGACAAGTTCGTTCGTCAGTGCGGAGTTCTTGTGAAGCACCAACTCCCGATCAAACTTCAAGAATGGAGAGAGCCAGCAAAGCCACGTCCAGATGTTACTTTTGTCGACAAGAAACAAAAAGATCTGCTTTGGGATACTCTCATGGAACATTTCACCCTACGGATCATTTCACACGAGCAGATGTGCGAGAAAGTCAAGGACGCTGCTCTTAGGAAGATGGCGGTTGCATTCAAGAACCACAAGAATCGTGAATGGGACAACTACGTCAAGGGAGGAAGGAAGACTCCAGTATTCGAGGGAACACTAGAAAACCAACGTGCTCATTGGGACGATTTCGTGAAATTCAAGAATTCGAATTAGCTAAGGGCGGTCGAGAATAAACAAGAAGAATGCCAAAAAGGATAAGTTCCATAAAAGTGGGGCGGTGGCTATCACGGTGGCAATGCCTAAGTGGGATAAGTCCGAGAAAGAGATGGAGGATGCAGGTGTCACTCCATTTACTAAGAGCTGGCCCCCCAGGTGCAGGACTTGGTTCTATGTGCATGGGGGGGAGTTGGACCCGAAGACAGGCAATGTTTCGACGAAGGCAAGTCTGAAGGGAGCCAACGATGCGATACTTGTTGCAATAGAAGATGCACGATCGGGGGTGTTCCATCCCAACAGAGAGAACGACGAGCTTACGCGTGCCCTGGGAAATCCTGAACACCCGGAAAGAACACGAGGCAAGGGCGCTATTCCGTGGTATGAGGGTTTTGTTGGAACACCGACTACAGAACCCGTGCGAGAAAGAAGATTGTGGAGGAGGAGAAGAGGAAGATGGAGGAGGAACAGAGGAAGCGGGACTACGAACGCCTTCAAGGCCTAGAAGCAAGTCAAGCGGAATTGGCAGTCAAATTCCAGCGGTAGCAGGAGCAGATCAACTCACTTACCCTGCAAAGGGGTCTCAAAGAATTGCAGCAGCTAGCGGATGATCCAGCATTGGATAGCACCGCCCCATCCATGCCGAGAAGCAGCGTGGGTTCCGCCCCGAACGACGCAATGCTGGGTAGATACCCCGTGGATGACATCACGGAGAACACTAACTGCGAGCTACACGTCAAAATGAAGAACATATCCATGAAGGTGGCGGACGCCGTTGCTTTTACAAATCACCCCGAGGCAACCTTCCATTGCAACCCGATTCTAGCGGGCTATGCTCGTGTCTTGGTTGATGAGGTGGTGGACCCATATTCGGAGCTACAGCTTGACATTCGTGGAGGTGACGACAAGCACTTTCTCGGAGAGGACAAACATCATATCATCCTATGGAAAAAGGATTGCATCATCTTTCGAAGGCCATCGACACCGCGTCAGCCGACTCCTCGTCGAAGTCCGCCACTGAGTCAGCAGACTCTCGCTCCTGCAAGTCCACCAAGTCAGGCAAAGTGTCAGGCCACTCCTCCTCCAAGTCCGGCAAAGTGTCAGGCCACTCCTCCTCCTCCAAGTCCGCCACAGCGTCGGATGTCCTCCTCCTCCAAGTCCGGCACAACCTCAGGCCCTCCTCCTCCAAGTCCAGCACAGCCAGCCCTCCTCCTCATCCAACTCAGCCCCTTCAGCCATCTCCACCGCCTCAGCAATCGCAGAAGAGACACCCCGCAGCTATGGTGCGTAGCGGTACGAGTCGAGGTAGTACAGGAAGTACAGGCGGAGGCAAGCGATATAAATATGGTCCAAGCCTCACGCCTCTTCCGCAGAGGCCTTATGACAAGTCCGAGGAGGAAAACTGTCGGGGGACACCTATGGGGCCGGAGGGCCCCTTCGTGAGTTCGGTACGAGGGCGGAGGAGGCACAGAGAGCAGATCGAGGCGATGCACGCGGGGCGCGGGGGATTTTTACCCAGCTCCGGGCCGCGATGGTCGCGTAAAACCCTACTGCTGCTTTGTGTTGTATTTGATCTTGCTCGAGAACGCGAGCATATGGTGGTGTGGTGTTGAATGAATCGAGCTAGCCGAACTCCAAGGCGCCAGAGTTGCCAAGGATTCGAACCTCCCCTACGTTGTGCATGGGCCTCCTTTTATAGGGCAAGGGGTCACCGACAGGTGTCAACGTAGGAGGAAGGGGTAGAAATGTAAAAGAGGTGGTAGTTGGAACAGTGCGGGAACAGTGCGGCTACAGTGCTTGAACAGTGGATTCTACCTACTTTTGACAGAGGGGGACAAGGGCATTTAATGCCCGTCGCCGTCGACCCCAAAAGCTCCCGCCTTTGCGTCTCCGTCTGCCACGGCGATGGCGCCACCACCGTGGAGTGCCACCGCACCCCCCATGCTGCACAGCCATCCGCCACGCGTCTCTGGAGAAGGCTAAAGGCGACGTGTGGGCAGATGAGCTGGAGTGCGGGCATGCAGCGCAGCTCTCCCGGCAAGTACCTTGCCGGGGTCTTGATCTTGCCGGACCCGGGAGCTTGCCGGGCTTTGTAACTTGCCGCTCCCCGGGCCTTCGCCGGGACGCGTATAGCGCCGAGGCGTGTCTTCTGCGAAGTAATCTTCTAGTCTCCCCGGCGAGCTCCTCTCGCCAGGGGCTTGCATGAGTGATGTAATCTTGAGCACAGGCGGCCTTCCGGCAAGCTCCTCTTGCCGGGCCTTGATCTTCTATCTTGTACACTTTGTTCTTGAATGGCTTGATATGGAGCAGGAATGGTCTCCGCAAGCATATGGTGGATCCAGGCTGCGGGAGCTGCGATGCCCGTGCACAAGTTGGGGTCTGGTACCCCTACCTTAGTACACCGACAGAGCCCCGGCTGGGCCACACACGGCGGTGCGAGCGCTGTTGGGCCAGGCCCAAGATCTGCATCGGCACACGGCCCACGGCGTGCGAATCCACCTCCGCCTCTGCCGCCTCCCGTGCAACAGACGCGTCGATTCTTGGCGTCGTGGGATGGGGCGTGCCACGTCCTTTAATGGGAAGAGCGAACGCCCCACACTTCCACATAAAGCAGAGGAAGCAGGCGCGGTTCCCCTCCTTCGCTTTCATTGCTTCTTCTTCCTCCTCCAGAGATCCTCTTTGCGCTCCGCCTCCGCATCTCCTCCGCTCTTTCTTGCGTTTGCGGCGCTGCCGGATTCTTCGTTCTCCTTCCCTCGCCGCCTCCGCCATGGCCCCGAAAACCAGGAAGGGGAAGGGGAAAGCGGAGAAGACCAAGAAGGAGAAATCCGAGCAGGCGGAAAAGCTCGCCCAGATGCGGAGGGAGAACGTCGTCTTCCCGCCGCGGCTCGGCGTGCAAGAACTCTGGGGCAAGTATTTCCTGTTCTGGGCCAAGAGGACCACGGCGCATCCTCGGACCAGAGCTCATCCGGCTGCCACCATGGACAACTATCCTGGCGGGTACTATTTCTTCGCAGCCTTCTTCCACTGCGGTCTTTGTCCTCCTTTTTCTGAATTCTTCTGCGACATCATGAACACATACGGCTTCCACCTTCTTGATTTCACCCCCAACGCCATCCTCACAATGGCGGTTTCGCTTTATATGTGCGAAAACTTCATAAGGATACACCCAAATGTAGCTCTGTTCGGCACTTCTTCACTCCTAGAGCAGAGCCGGCCCCCTCTCCGGAGGGATTTCTTGGGTTTTCCGTCCGAACTTGAAGGGGTCGTGCTTGCCGGGAGCTCCGCGTCAAGTGGGAAGAGTGGCGTCAGATGGTGCTGGATCGTCGAAGACGAGCCGCAGCCCTTCACCGCCACGCGACAGCGCCCATTGCGTGGCAAGAGAGGCTGGAGCGAGCTGGATTCGGACGACATCAAGCTCGGCGTTGCCCTCATCCGGATTCTTCGTCTTCGAGAAGCGGGGCTGTCCGTGCGAAGTAGGCGCCGACTTCCTCCGCCGCCGCATTGCCCCCTCCAAGACAGGAAAAGGCGGCTGGGAGTCTGGGCGCGGGGGATATAATGAGGCTGCGCCCGGCTGAACTTTAACTTCACGACGCTGGAGCTGAGGGGATGGTCGGGAACTCTTGAGATATGACCGGACCATCCCGAGTGGTTCAGCCTCCCCGGGTGGTGCCCCTCTGCAACAAAGACGGCTGGGATCGCCTCGCCATGATGCCCGCGTGCGACTCGCACGGCGTGGAGCGCACATGGATTCCGCCCGAACCAATAGACATCCTCAACTTCTTCGACACCCTTGAGGAGGTGGCGAAGAACAAGGACGAGACCCGGGGGTTGACACGGGACACCACGGACCAGGAGCTCGCGTACATAGCTTCTCGGGCCGAAGAGGCCGCTGCAGCCGCAGCGGCAGGAAAGTTCGGCTGTACGCCCGAGGAGGCAGAGGCTGCGGAGGAGTCCTACCAAACGGAGGCGGCGGAGATCTGCAGGCTGCTGCAACTTCCTCCCGGCGCGCTCGCCGGGGTCCCCTCTCTGAGGCACTCCGGGATCCCCGGAATCGCGGCCGAGGCCGCGGCAAGAGGTGGTGCTGTCGGAGGGAGCCAGCGCCACAGGAGCGGAGGCGCGGAGGGAGCGGAGACGCTTGAGAGAAAGGGGTCGCAGCGCAGGCGCTGGTCCGGCGAGCCGCCGGCGGCGAGGAGGAGGAGGAGGATGCGTCGCCGGGATGCCGGCGGGTCCACGGACCTTTACAACGACGACCTCTCCTCGTCGTCGGAAACCTCCCCGCCCCGTGCGAGCCCCAAGCGTTCTCCGCTGAAGCGCCTCCGCAAGGCGGCGACGGAAGCAATCACATAAGCCCCGGCAACTACCGGCTCGCCGGGCAGCATAAGCTTCCTGGGAGTCGAGCCGCGCCGAGGGCGATCGCGCACCAGACATGGCGAAGCGACCCGCCAGAGCCACAGCAAAGGCGCCTCGCAGGTCGGCGCCGAGCGGACAGGGGTCTTCTCGAGCGGAGCGGCGGCTCCGCCCGCTTCTCGGGTCCCGGCCGCTCTGAGGGCGGGTCTGCAGCCCCCAGCCCCGAGGACCGCCAAGCGCCCGAGAGGCGCCGCCTCCTGCTCCTCGCTCCGACGCAACCCAGGTGCAGTATGATTTCTCCGCCTTGAGCGAAGACGACGAGGAGGAACAGGAGTAAGTACCCGAGATCTTCATCTTCTTAAATTTCGCCTTGATTATTGTTGAGGCTAATCTTGTTTTTGTGTTGATTTCAGGACCTTGACTGAGCGGGCGGCGAAGAAAGCCAAGGTGCCCGTGGTCGAAGTCGCGGACGACTCGCCCGCCGAGACGACCGGGGACGTGCCGGATCCAAGCTTGCCGGACCCGAGCGCTGTCCCGAGGAGCAGCCCCCAGCGCAGCCCCCAGCGTAAGTCTGGGTCCCGCACCTTCGCTTGCCGGGCGCGTCTGGAGATTTCGTCTTGTACCAATATCTTGACGTGTTTGTCTTGACTTGTGCAGAGATGGAGCCACAGCGGCAGGAGCATCCGGAGGTCACCCGTGAGGAGCCGGCAGTCCCTCCATCCCCGCCAAGGTTGGATTCTCCGGCAAGGGAGGGTGTCCCGCCAAGGGCGGGTACTCCGCCAAGGGCGAGTACCCCGCCAAGGGTGAACAGCCCGGCGAGGGCGGCCACTCCGCCAAGGGATAGTTCCCCGGCAAGAGAGCCCGCCGCTGACGACGTCCGCCAAGGTAAGTTCTGCGACTTTGTCTTCTTGGCGTTGTCTCTTTTTGGATATTTGATTGAACTTCTTTTGCTTTTTCTTCTTCTTCTAGATCCTCCTCCTCCCCCCGAGCAGATGGAGACGGAAGTCGTCATCGAGGAGGAGGAGGACGTGCAGGGTGGCGGCGGCGACGCCCCTGTTGTCGAGGACGCGGCGGGAGCCGCCAGGCCAGATGTGCCAGAGACCGCTCCGGCTGCAGATGCAGCGGCCGGGGAGGGGGATGGCGACCGCACCGCCGGCCCGGAGGCGGCGGGAGCATCGAGTGCTGCGCCGGTCACCGACCCCTCCGCCGGAGAGGAGCGGCCCGGCTACTACTTGGAAGCCCCCAACGGCGTCTTCATCCAGGTGCCGTGGGGTTCCTCGTCGCGAGCTCCCGCGGAGGGCGAGGCCTTCGATGGGGAGATCCTCGCCTCCGCGGGTTTGAAGGTCGTCGAGGGGCCCGGCGGGAGTGGCGGACCCGATGAGGAGAAGCTGCTTCACCAGCTCCTGGCCCTTTACCGGGCCAGACAGGCAAAGCTCGCTTCCCGGGAGGCCCTTGCCGCCAAGGCCGCCGAGGAGATGGAGAAGCGCGCGGCGGAGCTCAGCGCCGCCAATCAGGCTGCTCTCCGCGAGGTGGCGGAGAAGCGCGAGCAGCTCGCCGGAGAGTATGAAGGGTGGTTGCTGGAGAAGGCCGAGGCCGAAGAGCAGCAACGGCTTGCCGGGGTGGAGCTGTCCCGGCGAGAAGGAGAACTCATCCAGCGGAAGGTCAACCTCGACGTTCACGAGGAAGACCTTGCCGCTCGGGAACAGGCCCTTGGCGGGGAACTGAAGGAGGCGAAAGACGCCGCGGCTGCCGCGGAAACCGCCAAGGAGGATCTTGCCGCCAAAGTCGCGCAGCTGGAGGAGTTGCTGAAGGTGAGCGAGGAGAAGGTCGCCGCGCTCCTCACGGAGCGCGAGAAGGATGCCCACACCAACTCAGAACTCCAGGGGTGCCTTTCCAAGAAGGGCGACGAATTGAAGGCCGCCAAGGACTCCATCGAGGGTCTTGAGCTTCAAGTCTCCGCGCTGAAGGACTCGCTCGACGCTGCCCGGGACCGGGAAACCAAGCTGAAGGAGGAGCTCCGCGAGGAGCGAACCTTGGTGGCCGGCGCCAACAAAGCAGCCGAGGATTTCCGTCGCATCGTCGAGATATGGACCGAGGATTTGGTATCTTCTGCGTCCGCCATTGACCAGGAGCTGCTGGCGCTGAAGCTGGAGCATCTCATCTACTCCCGGATCCAAAACTCGCCACAGGCGCCAAGCTCAGCCTCTTCTTTAGGGGATCGCGCCGCCCTTGCAAATCTGCGGAGAAGATCTCCAAGAACTTGCCGAGGAGACTACGCCGGCCAGCGCGAGGAACCATGGAGCGTAGTCGACGAAGATCGTATACCGCAATCCGGCATAAACCTCGCCAACGCCCTTCGCAGCTTGCCGCCGACGCGAACATGGAGGCTCAAGGAGCAGGTCGCCACATCATCGCCAAAGTGAACAAGATCTCCAGGATGGAGGGCGACCGCGTAGACTAGGCCTCCTTTATCTTTATCTCTTTTTGTTGCTGCATAGGTTGCTATGAACTCATTAGTCATTGCGACAAGTTATCCCTTGTATGATATTACCTTTATTTTGATCAGCAGATGCAGTGCTATCTCCCTTGTTTTGATCCTCAACTTCGCATGCTTCAACTTTATGCTTCTAGGAGTTTTGCCGGCAAGGAGCCCTTGCCGCGAGCGCTGAGTGTCGAACTCAAGCAGCCTGCCGGGCTAAGGTCTTACCGGCAAGCAACCTTGCCGTGGCTTGCTGCAACGCACCTAGCTTGCTGAGCGGACTCGAAAACGAAACAAGGGCGCAACACTTTGTCGCAGCTCACTTAAATCGTTGAGCATGCTCGAAAACAAGATAAGGGTGCGGCTATCCACGGGTAGGTTCCTCCGAGCACAAGTTTTCCATACGAAGTGTGGTTGTTCAAGGAAGGCAACTTAAAAATTTAAAATTTTGGGCTGTGATCCGGCAAGCTTCTCTTTCTTGAACAGCACTTGGTTCATCCTCCATTTCCTTCCCCCCCGGCAAACTTGTGCTCGAGGAACGTTTCTTTTGCTTAAGAGACCAGGAAAGAGAAGAAGGAAAAAGCATATGGCCTTTCGGCGTGCTATTGCTTGCCGGATATGCGTGTCGTACGAAAAGATGCCAAATAACTCATGCAAATAGCAAAGAAGAGCATGGGAAAAGGCAAATAGCGCGAGACACGGAAACTTTATTGCTGCACGGGGTCTGCGCCCGGCTTTGTACAAAGGGTTACATGCAACGACGGCAAAGCTTTTGTACAAAAGGTGGTTGCCGGAGCGGATCACGCAACCGCGCCTTTATGGGTAAAACTTGCGAAGATGCTCTATGTTCCAGAGTTGCTCACGGTAAGCCTTCTTCGGTCTCGAGGCGGACAGCGCCGGGCCTCGTGACTTGTCTCACCCGATAAGGGCCTTCCCACTTCGGCGCCAACTTGTTGGAATTCTTGGCGGACTGAACACGCCAAGAACAAGGTCGCCTTCCTCGAGACTCTGGCTTTGACCTTGCGGCTATGGTAGCGGCGCAAGGCTTGCTGGTATCGAGCAGCTCGTCTGACAGCACTCGGGACGCCCCTCCTCGAGGAGCAATGCGCCATCTTGTCGCAGCTTGCTCTTGCTCAAGCTCATCATAAGCGAGCACTCGAGGAGATCCGATACGAAGTTCCGTGGGGAGAACCGCTTCGCCCATAGACTAGAGCAAAGGGTGTCGTCCGTGGCTCGACGGTGTCGCTCGATTGACCAAAGAGCCGCCGGCAGCTCCTCTATCCAATTTCTTCCGCACTTGCGCAGCTCGTCGAAAGTTCTTGTCTTGAGTCCGCGCAACACTTCAGCATTGGCCCTTTCGCTGACCGCTGCTCCTTGGGTGAGCAATGGTTTAAACAGACCTTGGCGCCAAGGTCTTGGACGATCGCATGAAGGTGCGGCTAGTGAATTGTGTACCGTTGTCGGTGATAATCTGTTAGGGATCCCAAACGGCACACAATCGACCAAGAACTTGACCGCTGATCAGGTTGTCACCTTTCTCACTGGCTCCACTTCGCCACTTTGTGAACTTGTCGATTGCTACGCATAAGTACTCAAAGCCCCGACAAGACGGGGAAGGGCCGAGGATATCGAGCCCCTGCACCGAGAAGGGCCAGGATAAAGGGATTGTTTGGAGAGCTTGAGCTGGTGATGAATTTGCTTTGCATGGAACCGCACGCTTCACACTTGGTTACTAGTGCAGTTGCATCTTGGAGGGCTTCTTGTTAAAGAACCCTTGCCGAAAGCTTTCCGCAAGTGCCCTTGCGCCAATGTGGTGGCCGCATATGCCTCCGTATTTTCGCCAACAGCTTCGGCCCATCTTCCCGGAGATGCACTTCACCGACACCATTGATCCTTCTTCAGACAGCTCGTTGTCCACGAACTGGTACATACTTGACTGTCTGGTTATCTTTTCTATTTCTTCCGGTCGCCGGAAGTTCTCCGCTTTGCAAGAAACGGACGATCTCTGTTGCGCCCATGCCGGAGCTCGGGCTCAACGGCAAGGACTAAAGGCATGAGGGCCGCTGCGGGAACCTCAGCTTCTACGGCAAGGATCTCTGGCCCTGTCGGAGCTGAAGGTCCCCCGGCAAGCTTGCCGGGGCAAGGCTTGTCGGGAACACTTGCTTCAACCTCACAGATCCGAGGATTCGCAGGAGCAAACTGTTCCCCAGCGTTCTGGCCGTTGATCTTGGGGACTTTGGCGGCGGCCTCAGGGAGACCCACCGGCAAGTAGTCGCCGGAGACCAACTTTCTCTTCTTGGACTGCCCAATTGATGGTGTGACGGAGGGTTGAGTCAGCTTGAGCAAGAAGGTCCCCGGTTCCACAGTAACTTCATCGGCACACTTTGAAAGGCCATCTGCGATTTCATTCGGGCTCTCGACATGCTCCATCTGCAGACCTTCAAAGCGCCTCAAGCTTCCTCACTTCATCTACATAAGCTTCCATCAAAGGGCTCGATAGCTCTTGTTAACTTGCTGACCACCAACCGAGAATCTCCCCGCACAATCAACTTCTCGATCCCAAGTTCGCCGCAATCCACGAGGCCGGGCGAGCAAACCTTCATATTCAGCAGTGTTGTTTGTCGCTTGCTCTCTTGGGAAATGCATCCGATGACATACTTGAGGTGCTCTCCGGTGGGCGCGATGAGTACCACGCCGCACCGGGCGCCTTTGCAGCGAGAAGGCACCATCAAAGTACATTACCCATTCACTGTCGCTTCTTATGGGTGTACTTGTTTCTTGGACTTCTTCATCGTGTTGGGGTCCATTCTGCTATGAATTCTGCCAAAGCCCGGCTCAGATGGTTGAAGTACTTTCAAACTTGAGTCCAAAGCTCGACAGCCCAAAGGCCCACTCAACGATCCTGCTGTTGCTTCGGGTTGTGCAATATCCTCTTCAGCGGAAGCGAGTGATCACTGTTATCTCGTGTGCTCGAAGTAATGGCGCAGCTTTCTCGAGGCCATGAGGAGGCCGAAGAAGCTTTTTGCACACCGAGTATCTTGATCTAGCCCCCTGGAGAAGGGAGCTGACAAAATACACTGGGCGCTGCACCATCTTTTTTCGCACCTCATCCTGTTCCTGCGCAGAGTTGTCCTTGTCGGGGCCAGAACTTGTCGGAGCAGCCCCCTGCTTGTCGCTGGACTCGCTTGCCGGTGGTGCAGCCTCCTCGTCGGACTCTCTCTCCGCTACTAGCGCAGCACTAACCACTTGGTTGGTTGCCGCTAGGTACAGCAGCAACTTCTCCTGTGGTCTAGGTGCGACAAGTATTGGGGTGGAGGATAGGTACCGTTTCAAATCTTGTAGCGCTGCCTCCGCTTCCGGAGTCCATTTCATGGGGCCTGCCTTCTTCAAAATTTTGAAGAAAGGTAGGGCGCGCTCTGCAGACTTTGAAATGAACCTACTGAGGGCAGCCACACAACCTGCGAGCCTTCTGACATCCTTGACTCACTTCGGGGCCTCGATCTGCTCAATGGCTTTAATCTTGTCGGGGTTGGCTTCAATCCCTCTCTGTGATACAAAGAACCCGAGAAGCTTGCCGGAGGGAACTCCAAAGACGCACTTCTCAGGGTTCAACTTTAGTCAGATCTTCTTGCAGGTTCTGAAATGTCTCTTCCAAATCTTGAATCGTGTATCCTTGTTTTGCTCTTCACCACGATATCATCCATGTAAGCCTCTACATTTACGTGGATCTCGTGGCTCAAAAGCAGTATACACTACCCTTGCAAATGTTGATCCTGCATTCTTCAATCCAAATGGCATGCGATGAAGCAATAGGTGCCACACGGAGTGATAAACGCAGTCTTCTCTTCATCCTCTTTGGCCATAAAGATCTGGTGATAGCCCGAGTATGCATCAAGAAAGCGAGTAGCTCACATCCGCAGATGGAGCCAACAATCTGGTCGATGCGCCGCAAGGGAATGGATCCTTGGGACATGCTTTATTTACATCGGTGAAGTCTATACATAGCCTCCATTTCCCGCTGGCCTTGGCGCACGATTTAATCGGGTTTGCTAACCACGTCGGATGAATCACACCTCTGACTAGGCCTGCTGCCTCTAGCTTCTTGATTTCTTCGCTGATGAATTCTTGGCGCTCCACGGCTTGCTTCCTCACCTTTTGCTTGACGGGCCGCGCGTGAGGGCAAACGGCAAGCTTGTGCTCAATTACCTTCCTGGGAACACCGGGGATGTCAGATGGTTGCCATGCAAACACATCGACATTCGCCCGCAGGAAGGCAACGAGCGCGCTTTCCTATTTGCTGTCAAGCGTGGCACTGATGGTGAAGGTACCACCAGTGCCGTCCTCCTTGGCGGACACCTTCTTGGTTGCCGGCGGAGCAGCCATCCCCTTTTTACTCTTGCCGGTGGAGCTCGACGGGACGTCCTCGACAGCAGCGCAGCATTCCGAAGAGGTGCGGTTGCCGGAGTGGGCCTCGGAGCATTTGCCGGACTTGGTCTTCGTCTTCTTTCCCCCGGGAGCTTCAGCGGCAAGTGTATCCTTGCCGGCCGCTGCTGCCGCATCCCGGTAGATCTTGTCGGTGCAGATAAGCGCATCTTTCTTGTCGCCGTGGACAGTGATGACGCTTATCGGCCCCGGCATCTTGAGCACGTTGTAAGCATAATGGGAGGCTGCCATGAACTTGGCGAGAGCAGGACGGCCGAGTATTCCGTTGTATGGCAACGGAATATCGGCGACGTCGAAAGTGACGCGCTCGGTCCTGAAGTTGAGCTCCCCGCCAAAGGTCACCGGCAAAGTGATCTTTCCCTTGGGCTTGCTCCGTCCCGGGTTGATTCCTTGGAAAGAACCGGTCTCTTCGAGCTCGCCATCTGGGATCTGGAGTTTCTTGATCACAGCAGAGGAGATCAAGTTCAGACCGGCTCCGCCGTCAACCAACATTTTGGTGACCTTGAGGTTGCGGATGGTGGGCGAGACCAGCATCGGCAAGCACCCGACCGCGGTGGTGCGGTCAGGGTGATCCTCAAGATCAAAAATGAGAGGCGTGCTGGACCATTTGAGGAGCCTGCGCGACTCTACGGGCGGCTCCGCTGCATTCACTTCACGCGCCCACTGCTTTAGCTGGCGGTGGGAGGTGTGCAGGGAGGCGCCACCGTCGACGCACAGGACCTCCGTGGCTTTCTGGAACTCCTGCTCGCTATCATCCTCATCCTCCATGTCCTCGCTGCCGCCTTCATCCTTGTCGCGGCTCGGAAGGTCGATCACCTTGCCGCCGCTTGGCCTTGCCGGGGTCCTCCCCGCCATTGAACGGCCGCTTGCTCGGTTCTCCTTCGCCACCTTGGGCCCTCTCCTTGTCGCGCCTCTCAGACTAGCTTTTTGCTGCTCGACGAGATAGTCGACGCTTGCGCTTGTAGAGGTCGTGGCCCTTGGTGCGGTGGATTTTGCAAGATTGCTTGCCGGGCCACCTCGCTTGTGCGGCTGTCGCCACGAGGGCAAGCTCCTTGCCGGAGTTGCCAGCCTGGTTTGCTTGGCGGAGCTTCCTTGCCGGACTTCTCGACGGCAAGCACCTCTTCCTTGTTCTTCTTCCGAAAGTTCCGCCGCGGGCTTCTTTGCCGGGCGGCGCTGCCGAGTCGCTTCCTCGCGCCAAAGATCCTCCCCGGAGCCTCCTCCCCTCTTCAGCAGGCGCGATTTATCGCCAGAGCATAAAGCTCGCCGACATCCCGGATCTTGGTCATCGCCATCTCTTCACGCATGCGGCGGTTACGTGACGTTTCGGTGGAACGCGCCGATAACCGCGGTGGTGGACGCGTCGGATGTTGTGTCGCACACGGCTGAAGCGTTGGATGTACTTGCGCAGGATTCTCCTTCCTTCGGGCCAAAATGTGGAGATCGCTCTCTGGCCGTGGGGTTTGTGGTCGCCGGTGAAGGCGCCAACAAACCGATGGCAAAGGTCTGCCTAAGAAGAAATGGAGCCTTCCGCAAGTGCATAAGCCAAGAACGAACGTTCGCCTAAGCACGAAGCGGAAGTAGTTCGCCGAATCTTCTCGTCGTGCCCCCGCAGCCTGCACGCGATGGTGTAGATACCGAGGAATTCGAGGGTGCGTCTTGCCGTCGTACTTCTCCGGCACGTCGGGCTTGAAATTCTTCACGCTGGGCCACTGGACGCGCCGCAGCTCACGGGTGAACGCAGGGCAGCCTGCCGCGTACGGCAAGTCGCCTGGCTCATCGGGCGCGCGCGCATCGACAGTGCTTCCAGCTCTCTGGTCCGATTGTCGCTGAGTCTCCCGGCGGCGCTCGATCGTGGTCCGAGCGTCTTCTCGCCGCCGATCGTCAAGGACCTGGCGTTGATCCCGACGAGCCCGCGGATCCGATGATGCCGTGGAGCCGTCGTCGGCGTTGTTCCGGCGGGGTGGCATCTTTCGCTTCCGCGGCGGGGAGTGCACGGTGGTTGCACCCCCGGCGGTCTTGTTGCCGCCGGCCTTCGTCTTCTCGACTCGCCGCGGCCGCGAGGCCACTGGCTGCTGTAGACGGTCGTTGTTGGCGAAGGCGACCAGGCTCTGGATGGTAGCCCTCCAGTCCTCGGCCTTGTCCGCTGCTGGAGGGAAGTCGAGGAGCATTTGCGCTCTTGTGAGCGCTTCCGCAGGAGTGGAGGAAGCGGGAGCAAGCGAGGGGAGTGGGACGCGCTCGGACTTCTAACGGTGTTAGAAGGAGTAGGGTCTGCCCCGGCGCCTTCGCTTTGCCTGTGTCCGGAACATCCCGCGAGCCTCCAGACGTCCCTCGCCCAAAGAGGGCGGATACCACCTCCGTGGTATGGCGCTCTTTGGGTCGCCAGGCGCTGAGATGGATGTGGATCCACGGAGACCGAGGCGCGGTCATCCGTTCGCCTCGATCTGGTGGCGCCGCGAGTACCCTCGCCGGTGTCCACCCTTCATTGGCGTCTCCTCCACCCACCGCTGGCTCCGGTGGCGGCGGGTGAGACGCAGACGGTTCTGCAACCCTTGAAGCCCTCGTCTCGGGGCCATAAGCGCATTGTCGGCGAAGTTGACGAAACCGGAGAGGTTGATGAAGAACGCGCCGCGAACGCCGGATCAGGTCCGACAACCTCGACGCCTTCTACCTGGCGCGCTAAAGATGTTTGGGACACCTATGGGGCGGAGGGCCCTTCGTGAGTTCGCACGAGGGCGGAGGAGGCATGAGAGCAGATCGAGGCGATGCAGCGGGCGCTGGGATTTTACCAGCCGGGCGCGATGGTCGCAGAAACCCTACCGCTGCTTTGTGTTGTATTTGATCTTGCTCGAGAACGCGAGCATATGGTGGTGTGGTGTTGAATGAATCGAGCTAGCCGAACTCCAAAGGCGCCGAGTTGCCAAGGATTGAACCTCCCCACGTTGTGCATGGGCCTCCTTTATAGGGCAAGGGTCACCGACAGTGTCAACGTGGGAGGAAGGGGTAGAAATGTAAAAGAGGTGGTAGTTGGAACAGTGCGGGAACAAAGGCGGTACACAAAGGCTTGAATAGTGGATTCTACCTACTTTTGACAGAGGGGACAAGGGCATTTAATGCCTGTCGCCGTCGACCCCAAAAGCTCCCGCCTTTTGCGTCTCCGCTCGCCACGGCGATGGCGCCACCACTGTGGAGTGCCACCGCACCCCCATGTTGCACAGACCATCCGCCACGCGTCTCGGAGAAGGCTAAAGGCGACGTGTGGGCAGATGAGCTGGAGGCGGGCATGCAGCGCAGCTCTCCCGGCAAGTACCTTGCCGGGGTCTTGATCTTGCTGGACCCGGGAGCTTGCCGGGCTTTGTAACTTGCCGCTCCCGGGCCTTCGCCGACGCCAGATAGCGCCGAGGCGTGTCTTCTCTGCAGTAATCTTCTAGTCTCCCCGCGAGCTCCTTCGCCGAGGGCTTGCATAGTGATGTAATCTTGAGCCTGGAACGGCCTTCCCGGCAAGCTCCTCTTGCCGGGGCCTTGATCTTCTATCTTGTACACTTTGTTCTTGAATGGCTTGATATGGAGCAGGAATGGTCTCCGGCAAGCATATGGTGGATCCAGCTGCGGGGAGCTGCGACTGCCCGTGCACAAGTTGGGGTACTGAGGTACCCCTACCTTAGTACACCGACAAAAACGCAGCCATGTTGAAGGCTGAGGTGGAAGCCCATTTTGCACCGAAATCGCCACCGCCGCCAAGGGAGAAAGTGCATGAGGAAACGATTGACCACTTCATTCGTATGGCTCAACCACCAGCTCCCAAGCCTGTTGACACAAACTATGAGCGCCACATCAGGAAGTTAAATCGAGCACGTCTACGTAAGGAGGCGAGCTCGGGATCGAGCAAACAACAAGCAGCTGTCAAAAAATGCGGGAAAACCATTCCCCAGCCGAGAGAATAGGCGGCGCAATTGATCCCCTCGTTTGTTGTGCCAACAACACGAGACAGTACGCGCGCCCAATATTATTGTGGGCAAACAGCTTACGTTCCCGAGGTGGGCAATGTGGTAATAACCAAGGACCATATAATGCAGGCTGAAGTTCTCAACATCACTGTTGGACAACTCCTCGAGATCGAGCCCATGCCATGCTTACAGAGGATGAAATAAAAGCGGAAATATGTCCGGGGCCAACCTTTGGTCGAGCTAGACAAGGTCAAGAACCTCCCAACGAGAATGTATGAATTGCATCAATGGTACATGAACATTACCAAGATTTCCAATCAAGAGTCCTCATGGTGAATGTCAAGGAGGAACATTACTTCCATGAGAAAGCTCATCCGTTGAGTATTCTCGAATCGTTTCAGTTATACAATCAAGACGCACTCGACAAATCTATAAATGGGTTGCTATTGTCTATAAGTGATTTCTTTCTATAATTTAAGTCTCAAGCTAGCTGTAGTGATCCTTTTGATCAATCATTACCTGTAATTATCCTCACTATATTCTTTTCTGTGGTATTATGCAGGATGAAGATGTATGAAATGAGAAAAGGTGGATGCTTTGGCATTGGGTTCATTGACCCAAACAACGTTAATGAATACACATGGCTAATAAATCCACATCATGAAAGGTACATAGAGGACAACATGCTAGAGTTCTTGAAGCGCCTCAAATACAATGAAGATATACTACTTCCTTAATACTTCCAGTGAGTCACACTGTCTTGTACTACAAATTCTCTGTTTTTGCCTACTAGCTAGCTACATGTTTTTGCTTACATATGCCCGCTTAATTAAGACATGCAAACGTGTGTGCATGCAGATTTCTTGGATCTTGTGTATCATTAAAGTTGGCCTTAACAGTTGAAATCTTGGACTCACTACTCAAAGCAAATACTGACTATAACATCTTGTTTGGGATAGTCAATAGGTAATTTCAATCATTATTAACTATATATTTGGGCCTATTTAGTTCGTCATTTCATGATATGAACTATTTAATAACCCCTTTATTCATTTTCTTTGTCGGGCAGGGGCTTGGGAAAGGTTCATCGGCGTCACCAAGGCGAATGGAAAAAAAAAGCTTAAATGGTTTCGACCCAAGGTAAGTAATTATAGTACTAGCTAGCTAGCTAGCTGCCATCTCTTTAATTATCATGCTTGATTAATTATTATCTGATCAAATTCCATTCTCGTAAAGGCCCTGAAGCAGGCGCAGGGGACTGATCTATGTGCATTTTGCGTTTGCAAGAACATTCTCATGATGGCGTCCGAAAGGAGCAGATCTCAAAGACAGGAATGGGTACGCTTGTCAGAACACTATTCACAATTTTTACACCATTATCGATATCTAGTCACATAACTAATACACATGCATATTGATCTCCTTCTAAACAGTTCAAGCATGTGCGGGAGAAGCTCCTAGAAACGGAGCGCGTAGAAGCACTTCAAGAGGAAATAGCGGGATTTTTGCTCGACCAGGTCATAAATCCGAAGGGAGAATACTATTACCCGCTATGAACCACTTCTGATTGTCATCGTGCTCCGAAGGCACCAATTAGGCTAATGCCACTGGCTCCGAAGGCAACATGCATATGTAGGAGAAATTGTATATAGCTATACATGTGTGTATGTGTGAATTAATTAATATGGTGGTTTGTGAGACATTGATGATATATATATGCATGATTGGTTCTACTAGAAATTCTATATATATATATATATATTCCCTACTACCGGGTGTAGTTACTCCCACTTTTATTTCATACGTTCTGAGTAGTATCTATCATATCGGAGAGTATGTATGCATAGTATGTAGTATATAATAATGTTTAGGTAGTATATATACTACTTTTTTGGTAGTATGTACCATATTTTGTGCATACTTCATTTCGCGTATAAATATGTACGTATTTCACAAATACAATAAAACTATAAGCTAACTTGCAATTTTTTCATATAACTCACTTTGGAGTATCTTAGATATAGTATATGAACATAATGAAAATAATAAAGTAGAGTATATACCAGCACATGATAATATATAAGAAGTGGGTGTAGCTACACCGGTAGTAGGATACATTTTCCTATATATATATATATATATATATATATATATATATATATATATATATATATATATATGTATGTGTGTATATATATATATATATATATATGCATAACGTGTACAATGTGTAGTATCGTAAAATACCAGCAAACGAAAAAGAATTAAAATGGAAACACAAAATTAAATGAAAAAGAAATCATAGAACTAAAAAACCCCTAAACCTTATAGTACCGGTTGGTCTTACCAACTGGTACTAAAGGGCTATGAGCCCCGAGCTGGCTCGTGCCACGTGGTTGCTTTTTAGCACCGGTTCGTCTTTGAACCGGTACTAAAGGGGGGGGGGGCTTTAGTGCCCACACTTTAGTGCCGGTTATGGAACCGGCACTAAAGGGCCTTACGAACCGGTGCTATTGCCCGATTCTGCACTAGTGGAGCCAACTTAGGTAAAATGAAGCTAACCTATGTCATTTTGGAAAAGAAGAAGAATAAGAAGAAGACTATAAGCTTATTTTGTAAACTTGATCATTTTGTGCTAACATAAGTTATTTTGGAGCTAACCTATAGGAAACTAAGCATATAAGCTCTAAGTTAGCATATTAGAGGCAACTTAGGTAAAATGAAGCTAACCTATGTCATTTTGGAAAAGAAGAAGAATAAGAAAAAGACTATAAGCTTATTATGTAAACTTGATCATTTTGTGCTAACATAAGTTATTTTGTAGCTAACCTATAGGAAACTAAGCATATAATTAAGCTCTAAGTTAGCATATTAGAGCCAACTTAGGTAAAATGAAGCTAACCTATAGGAAACTAAGCATATTAGAGATAACATAGGTAACTAAGTATATATATCATTTTGGAGATCTGACATACCTGACAAAGTTCAGTTCTCATGCATTGTTCTTCTCCTTCTCCTTCTCCTTCCACAGCCTGATGCGCCAAGAGCGGCGAGGCGGTGGAGGCACTGGAGGCACTGGGATGTAGTCTTCTACCACAATTGGCATGGTCATGTCGCCCAGCTGTGGGATCGCCGGTGCCACCACCGGTGCGTGGTCATTGTCAGGCACCACCACCATCGCGAGGCCACCTTCAGGCACGGCCATCGCTAGGTCATCCTCAGCCACCTCCATGTCTTGCCCATGGTCAGCCACCACCATCTCTTGCGCTTGGTCAGCCACCACCAGCGCTAGGTCATCCTCAGCCTGATGCCCATCGTCATCCTGCAGCTCCTCATCCCCACTTTGCTCCTCTTCTCCCGCACTCCAGTCCGGATCATCCTTCTTGTTGTCTATGTTGCTGCGAGAATCGCTGCTTGCCGCTCTACCAGAATCATTCTTTGCTTCGCTATAGCCATAGTCGCCGCTGCTTTGCCTATAGCTAGTGTCGTTCTTTGCTACTCCCATTACTGTCCAAATGCAACAATGACCGTTAACAATCGATGTGAGACAAAGCCAAATGTAGAGGAATAAGAAGAGGCGTAACGATCGCATCATCATTGTCGATTAGAAGCATGCGACACATAGTCGTGTTGAACACCTTCACGATGAGCATGGTGGCGTCCTCATCGTACCTGAAGAGAAGGAAGTACCCCAACCGCAGGTCGTAGGCATGGTAGAACTTCTCCCACCCACGAGACAAGTACATGTGGCCCTCCTTGATCACCAATTCCACATCCCACTGCCTGCGAAACCCGCTGCCGGCCTGTCGCAGCTTCACATTATTTGGCGGATCTTCACCCATCAGCATGTTCATAAAACTGTCAGGCAGCTTCTGCAGTTTGGGACAATGAGTGATGTAGCAAACAATAGATATCATAACGAGATGGGTGAAGGGGAGATCTCTCATTTTATATACCTGCATCATGGATGATACTGAAGTCTCAAGTATGATAGTGAAGAACTCGGAAGCATCCAACCCGTACTGCGGGGTCGCAGAGCGGTGGTGGCTGCTTCCCGCCATCTCTGATAAGCAGCATAAGAGACAAATTAGTACCCTTACAACAGATCATAAAATATGCATGATAACAGGCATCAGTCGCAAGTACCCCATATGTCCTATTTTTAGCAAAGCCATGCTAAAATTCACGGAAATTTCAGCATGACCTTTGATGAAAATAGGACATATGGAGTACCCAAATTTTCCGGAACGGAAGTTAATCGACATTCCGGCAAACTCAAGGGCCTCTCGGGGTACCTGCAAATTCATCACGACACAATGGTTGGAGACAAAACCCAGCAAACTAGCACCACAATATGCCTCTACTTTCATATGGATGAAAAGGCCACAGACCATATGGTCCTCTGCTTTCATATGGACAAAAATCAGCTCAACTTATGTGAGCTTCCATTCCAGATCTAATAGGTAACCCAACAAAAAATCATCAATAGTTTAGCAAAGCACATAACAATAATGTTAAGCTACTGCAAATTCAAAACAGTAAAGTTCCAATTTAAGTTACTGCAATTTGGCTTTGTATCTGCACTTTTGTGGTGATGCAGAGACCATCTCAGTGCATCAACAAAATTCAGTAAAATTCAGTGCATCAACTCCATGTACTCGAGTACTCTTTCTGTGAAATACAGTGCATCTACTAGAAACAAAATTCAGAAAATTTCCAGCAACTACTCCTAATAAAAACAAGATTCACCTAGCAAGGTTTATTTGACATGGAGTAGTTTATTTCATAGAGTAAACATTAGCACTATTTGACTGTAAAAGGTTTTAGCTAATTTGAATTAACTGAAAGCAGCAGTACATCATTTTTACTGATAGTAAAATGTTGAAAGAAACAGAAATATCAGTACAATAGCTAGATTACACTATCAGTACACTAGCAGTAAAATGTTCATTTACTTTGAATAAACAAATATTCAAGCAGATTTGCTTGTCCTACTCCCCGCAGATCACCACGCATCTTTTTTTAATCCAGCTAATTAACTGAAACTTGCACTAAACTACTGTTGTCCCGCACTCTGCAAGTGCCATACTCACCGCAAGTGCCATATTCTGCAAGTGCTATACTCTATGAGAATTATGCCCACTTGAGTTGGAGTTAATGACCTCGATAGTATCCACCGGCAAGAAGAGAGTAGCACTACTAGTACTAGCCTTGTACTACTTGTAATGGAAGAATATGACATAGTGCTAGTACAGGTACAAATTATAATCGATAGGAAAATATCATCATAATAATATCATCATTCAAGAGGAAAACAACCTTAGCTAGGTCGATTCTGAACTACATATGGCAATCTCACTTTTAGGAAAGGAGGATCATCATACATATATAGCTCACTTCATGGGCGGGGGCTATGGCGGAGGATTTCACTCAAAACTAAAGCGGTATACCGGTGATGTGAAGCGTTGTCCCAGATGTATTCACAAGAGGCTAGAAGATGTGCTCAACCAACTGTCACAAAAACAAATAAATTATTATTTGCCTAAGTTGGTACAAGGAATGTACAGGTACCAAAATCTCATCACACTAGCTAAAAGACGACAAACATGTCTTGTTAAGAACTTAAGATATGTCAAAAATTGACAGGAGCTTCATCATTTTTATTGACAGGAACTTAAGACATTTTAAATATATTTCACTCATAACATGACCTTTTCCTGCAACTATAACTATGAAATCCAAATTTCCTTGGTTCAGTTTCAGTAAATGTCTGAAACAAACACTAGGCTTTGCCTACCGATGTGCAAAACAAAAACAAACTAAATTAGCATGACATTCAGCAGGAACAAAGAATGGATAAAGAACTGAAGAAACACAACATTCAGAGAAACACACAATAGCTTGCAGTGGCTTCCGTCGCGCGGTCCTTTCAAAAGTTCATAGCAGCGGAGCGCAATGCAGGCTGAAAAAAAGATCATCTACTGCATTCTCCCCACTAGAATGAACACAGGCCGGCAACTCCTCGATAACCTCATGGAAAACCATATTCAGTTTTGAGACGCATAGTAAGAGTGACTCCACTAGCATTCCACTACTACAAGCTAGTTTGGAAATTCAGTCATAACCGTTGGGTTTTTAGTCAAACAAGTAGAGTAAAATGAACACGCAAGCGACCGGCAGCAGCGATTAGGGCTGGTGGTGGGGGCGGCGTGGAAGGCGCGGGCTTTGGAGGCCTTGGCGGGCAGGAGGGACGGTGGGGAGGCGGGGAGCTTCAGACTTGGGGCGGGGCTGACGGCGAGGAGGAGGGCGGAGGGGAGGTGGAGGTCGCAGCGGAAGGGATTGGAGGGAGGGAATGGGGAGGAAGGGTGGAGAGGGAGGAAGGAGGAAGGAGGAGAGGTACCTGGGTGGGCGCGGCCGGTCGCAGGAGGGGTCGGGGTCGGCGGCGGCGCAGGCGAGGGCCGACGCGGGAGGCGGCCTGAGGCAGGCGCCGACGCTGGGAGGCTGTCGACGACGGCGAGGTCGCGAGCAGCTGGCGATGGCGCTGGGGGCGGCGGCGCACGTAGGGGCGGCGGCGTCATGGGTCGTCGGGGCAGCGCGCGGGTGGGGAAGTGGATCTGGAGAGAGGGAGAAGGGCTCGGGCGAGTTAGAGCTAGGGGGAAGATTACTAATGGCAGACACCCGAGCGGTGCGCCATTAGTAATCTTTTTGCAGATAGCAATGGCGTACCACCCAATCGGTGCGCCATTAGTATGTTTTTATTATTATTATTTTTTGTTCATATTTTTAAAATTTTTTTATAAAAATAGTAATAATTTTTTTATAAAAACAGTAATAATTTTTTATGAATATGAAAAAATATCATCAAATGGGGTTGCTCGGCGGCGGTGGAGCGGGCCGGGAAGGGTGCGGGGGGTCGGCGGCGGCGGTGGAGCGGGGGAGGGTGTGGTGGGTCGTCGGTGGCGGTGGAGCGAGGAGGTCTGAGGTGCTCGGCAGCAGTGGGCCTTGGGCCGAGGAGGATCTGGGGTGCTCGGCGGTGGGCCTTGGGCGAGGAGGGTGTGGGGTCGGTGGCGGCGGTGGAGCGGGGAGGTCTGGGGGTGCTCGGCGACGGTGCAACGGGCCGGGGAGGGTGCAGGGGTCGGCGGAGGCGGTGGAGCGGGGGAGGGTAGTGGTGGGTCATCGGCGGCGATGGAGCGGGGGAGGGTGCGGGGGGTCGGCGGCAGCGGTGGAGCGGGGGAGGGTGCGGAGGGCATCGAGATCGAGATGGAGGGGGATAGCGATCGAGATGGAGGCATATATATATATATACTAATGGCACACTATGACAGGGTGCGCCATTAGTAGTTTAAACTAGTAATGGCGCACTATGACACGGTGCGCCATCAGTAGTTTTGCAAAAAAAAGAATATAAAAAATTCAGTACTGGCGCACTCCTAGTATGGTGCGCCATTACTAGTTAGAACTAGTAATGGCGCACGTCGGTCTGATGCGCCATTAGTATGTATGTAAAAATGAAAAAAAATTATAACTAGTGGCGCACCTTTTGTGTGGTGCGCCATTAGTGTCTTCCACACTAATGGCGCATCACCAACTGGTGCGCCACTAGTATATAGTAGTGGCGCACTACTTCCCTGGTGCGCCATTAGTGTCAATCCTATCTATAGCCCTTTTCCTAGTAGTGTGTGGGGGGGAGGCAGAGACCGATCGACTAGTATATGTGTGGGGAAGGAGAGAGACCTAGCTATGTATTGAGGGAGCTCGATCGACATCCATGGATATGTGTAGCAGAGGAATAAGGTTGGGAAAAAGACAAAGGTAGAGCATCGGAGGGTTGGTGGTGGAGTGGCGTCTCACAAATGGTGGGAGAGGCCTGCTAGACAAACGTAGGGTATGAGCGCAATATCAATAAGAGAGGGCGGGGGATGTCTGTCTGTCTATGCACGTGCATGTGAGAGACGGGTCGGGAGGTATTCAAGGATGATGAGGGGAGAAGATATGGTTGTGGTAAGCATACGTAACTACGTAGGAAGATCAACCATTGTGTGTCTGAGAAAAGGAGAGACATAACTAGCGAGGTAAGTGTATCAGTGCTTGGTGAAAACGAATTATAGTCGACCTGGCTATATGTAGGGAGATCAGTTCATATACACGCCTGCATGTGTTAGAAGCAAATAAGGTCGGGAGAGGCAGAGAGGGGGAGAGGGTGTGGCTAGGAGGTGGTGCGAGAGGCCTACCATGTCGAGGGGGGAGGAGTGTGCGAGTATGTGATCAAGGAAAAGAGGGGCCGGAGTGTGCACCTGCGTGGAATCGTATTGGACATAGGGGGGCATGGACGGTGAGAAGAGAAGAGGGGAGTTATATATGTGTTTGTTGTAGGCACACTTGGCTAGAGAGGTATATCAACTGGTGTGTGCCGGAAAGAAGGAGCCGGGGGCCTACACACACCGCTGGTGGACGACCTAAAGAGAAATAATGACCTTGCGCGATGGAGGGGACGCTAAGGGTGGGTGAGAGGGGGGCGGGCGTGTGCATGCATGATAGAAAGTTAGCGCTAGCTAGCTACAAATAGAAGAGGATCATGAAGGTGTAAAAGACGAACAAAGATCATAATTCATTATAAAAAAGTGGATACAGATACTTGAAGAAGATATCATAATGTAGAACATTGATTTTAATTTGGGCTAATGTGTGGCTTTTGCAACTTAGGTCTAAATACTTGTCATAATGTAGGGGGCAGGGCACTATACTTTGTGTGATAAACACGGTGTATGTATGGAACATGGTTTAGATTATGAATATATAGTTAGTACATCAAATGTACTATTATTTGGAATCAACATCAAGTGTATTCAAAAAATAGAATTCGAGTTCATATAGTACACATAGTTCATATCTATCTCTATAGTAATAATGTGTTGTGTTATTAAGGTAATACACGAATGATGGTTGAAGTTGGCAACAATCATGATTGTAGATTCTTATTGAAATAGAGAAACGAATTCAAATTTAGTTCAAATTGCAGCGGTAGTATAGACATTTGGAATGCACTAAAATGTTGGTATGAGTAGGTTACATGCATTATACAGCAAGCGAAAAAATTTAATCAGACATAACATGGATTCATACTCCCTCCTTCCATCTATATAGGGCGTAATGAGATTTTTAAGACTGCCTTTGACTATTGACAAGATTAATAGTACATGACATGCACAATGTGAAAATTATATCATTGAAAGAACCTTTCACAAACGAATTTAATGGTGTGCTTTCTGTAAGTTGCATGTCATATATTATTCCTCTAATATTTGGTCAAAGTTAGCATCGAAAAACGCATTAGGCCCTATATAGATGGACGGAGGGAGTATGTTTGAATAGCATTTGTATAGTAAAACGGGGCAAGACTCTCTTTCTGTGGTGTGAATAGTTTTATTTTTTTCCGTTTTCTTTTTGGTTGAGGGAAGTGCGAATTGATTTGGTACGTACAAGTACAATATTACTACACGTTAGGCTTGTCCCTAAAATTCAACCCGCGTCTTGTTATATCCCAAAAATTCAGATATCGTGCTCCCAAAACTGGCGCCTTCACAACCCGCGCCTTGCTATCCTGAAATTACAACGCGCGTGAAAACTCCCTCCAACTGCCAAATCCCGACACGCAAAATCCCCCTTCTAACCCTGAGCCAAAAGGGCCGCTAGTTCAAATCGGTAGGGCGTACTTTTGTAACACACCCTACATTTTGGACAAGCGCGTCCCTAAGTCATGCTTCACCCCCTCCCATCGCCCCCTTTTCGACATTCGAAATCCCAGGCCGCCATAACCTCTCCGCTCCATCCACAAAACCCCACCCTCCTCCGTCCTCCACCTCACCGCTACCCAGCCGAAGCCTCTTCCCCGACGACGTCGTTCACGAGGGACACGATGTTTTTACCCAGGTTCGGGCCCTCTCGATGGAGGTAAAACCCTAAGTCCTGCTTGATTATTATTGATGATATGGGTAGTACAAGAGTAGATCTACCACGAGATCAAGGAGGCTAAACCCTAGAAGCTAGCCTATGGTATGATTGTTGTAATGTATGTTGTCCTACGGACTAAAGCCCTCCGGTTTATATAGACACCGGAGGAGGCTAGGGTTACACAGAGTCGGTTACAATGGTAGGAGATCTACATATCCGTATTGCCAAGCTTGCCTTCCACGCCAAGGAAAGTACCTTCCAGAGAAGAGCCGGAGTCTTCAATCTTGTATCTTCGTAGTCTTGGAGTCCGGCGGATAATGATAGTCCGGCTGTCCGGACACCCCCTAGTCCAGGACTCCCTCAGCCGCCTTAACCTACTCCACCAGAACCGCAGCATCCTCACCGACTCCTCGGACGAAGCGAGGCCTACTCTGCGCCACCAAAGAGGTTGTACACTCATCGCATCGCACCTTATCCTTAACTCGACCTCCCGCCGCTGACGGTGCTCCATCCCGCACCCCCATGGAACGGCTACCTTGAAACCGGCACCGCGAGCGAAATCTCTATGGCGGCTCTCCCCCAATGCGAGGCCCCTTCAGCAGCGGCATCCATACCAGCCGGATCTGCTGCTGCTGCTCCGGCTCTCGCTCACTCACTTGCGCTGCTGCTGCTGCTCCGGCTCTCGCTCGATCGCTCGCTTCGCCTGGGCTTGCTTGCTGCTATCCCCTCGCTTCGTCGCTGCTCTGCTCCAATTTAGCCACACTTCAGTCGACTGAATCAACTTTTGGGTCAGTAGATTTTCAGGGGTTGCGGGGCTCGCAGGGGCTCGCCGGAGAGGTACCCCACTATCTATCTTAGGGTTCAGTGTGGGGGGCGGGGGTCTAGAGGGCTGGCCGGCGCGCGGTGGAGAGTTGTTTCGGGGCGGCGAGGCGGCGCTGAGGCCTGCGGCGAGGCCGATGGTGGCTGGCGGCTCAGGGGGGTGCAGGTTGAAGATGAACTGCAGGCCCTCCCTAAACTACATGTCAAGTGCCTCTCTGCAACCATTGCGTTTAGTTTCGAAAGTAGCATTCAGATTCCACAGTAAATTTCAGTTTCGACAGTTAAGTTCAGAGTCAACAGTTTTTACCTCATCTGTTGTAGTCAAGTGGTTTTTGGTGATGTAAATTTTACATCCATTTTACATCATCTATTGGAGATGCTATTAGAATCCCACTTGAGATTGACGATGTCTGTCTTGTGCTGCTTCAGCCTTGACGTCTTACGGCTCACCGGAGCTGCTCCAATGACAGAACGATCCATCACAACATAGTAGTGCCCTGGACGCCGTCTACAGATTCCTCAGATCTTCCTCCACACCTCCGACAGCCACCTCTGCCTCAATTGCTTCAGCAACCAACCTAATGATGCTGAGGTCGACACGGCTACGGCAAAGAGGTTGTACACTTGTTGCATCACTTATTACTATACATTCACGTCGATCCATTAGGGCAATTTTGGTTCAACGGAAAAACATAGCAATAGGGAATTTTCCAATGGCACTCTCTTATTCAATTATTCATGCATTTTGTTGGAAGGAATGAAGCAAAACATCCACCTGGACCTACTATTCAAAATCCTATGCATGAAAACAAGACCAAGTGCATTAGTGCCAGAATAACATTCTAACTGTACACGCTTTCATATGGTTTCACTTTATTTTGGCCATGTTTCTTTGCATTCCTCTGCTCTTCCAATTCCTGTAAACCAAACACCCAAGTTGAAAGAAATCCTGTGTTTACAATTGCTCTATTTACCATGTGCATTCCTATCCTATTCCGGTGTTTTTGCTATCCATGCGTTTTAAGAATCATGCAAGCCAAATGAGCCCTTACAGAATTACTTCAGTTACAGGTACGTGTCGAAGGGAACTTTGTGTGGTTTGTCCTGCTCCTGCTGCGACATCGTCCACCTCACCTGAGCTGCTCCATCGACAGAAGCATCCAAGAAACCAGACATCATGACTCCTGACCGTCCTTCGCCGCCTCAGATCTCCTTCCCTGCCGCTGGCACCCACTGCAACGGCATCACCATCATCGACACAGCAGATGAACCTGAGGAGTACACGGGTCCACAAGAGAGGTCGCACTCTTTTGTTTCTGCTTATGTTATGCATTGCTTAAACTTACCTGCTACTTTATCATCCTGTTCAGCTCTTGGACTCCCAAGTCAGGTCCAAATTAATGTTCAAACTTGAGTTCTAAATTAGTTGTGGGGCACATATCGAGGCAGCAATGAATAGTATGTTTGTCTAATATCTGGTTCAACTAGGGTATGCCTATGTTGTTCATCTTGGGTGGGCAACAAATAGTAAAGCAATCATCATCTATCTTTTTATTAATTTAAAGCAATCATCAGCCTGCTATCATTATTTTTGGATCCATCCACTGGTTGTTACCATCACTCTAAATTTCGGCATGCTCTCCTTACATAATCTCACCATATTTTTTCCATATGCATCAGATATTGTACACAGTCATGCTGAACATGTAGAGAAAAAGAGAAGAGTTTTGCGCGGCAATACAATGTCATCTAGACATCGCTCCATGGTGGGTTCAATGGCAAACCCTCCCCACCCCTCTCTAGATTGTAATCCAGAGGAAGATATCTGTTCTGAGGCGGATTCAGACGCCGCTGACCACTCCTATTTACCCCCCAAGGTGTTTGCTTTACCTTGGCATGATGATGTTAGTCATATCATGCATATGTTGCCTTGCAGTGCCTACTTTTGACATCATATATGTCATCTGCTTAGTTTAGACATGTTCTGTAATGCCACCTGCTTAGTTTCTATATCATATATGGGAATTATGCGTCTCATGTCTTTAGCCAGCCATAATATATGTGAAATGTGCAATGCCATCCTGTTTAACCTGTGCATCTTATATTTGAATGATATCTTGCCCATCCTTTTCTTCATTACATTTCCATTTGTCGACAATGTTTGTACATTAAACTACTCTTCCGTGAATCAGCCATTTGGGTGGGAGATGGAAAAATCTAGAGTGAAAACAAGGCCTTCAGAGCGCATGCTACCGTCAAGCAGATCTCTTGTTGGGTCCCGATAGCTCCTCGGAGATGGATTCGAGACAGATGACCAGTCCTATTCCCCCACTGAGGTGTATGCTCTAACTTGGCATGGTTATACTGCTCATATCATGCATATGGTGTCTTGCATTGCATAGTTTAGACATCATATACACAATATTCAACACTATGTTCTTAGTTCAGACATCATATCGAATGTCCTCTGTTTAGAATATAAATCACATATGTGAATTAAATGATGCGATCCTGATTACTTAGATAACATGTAGGTGAATTATGTCATGCGATCCTGTTTAGTTATTCATCATATCTTTGAATTATGTTATGCTATGCTATCCAGTTTAGATAGACATCATATATGTGAAATTATGTCATGTTAACCGTTTTAGTTAAACAATATACACTATCTATTGCATCTGTCTCTCATACAATGTCTGTACATTCAACTATGTTTCCTGTTTATCAGCCATTTGAATTGGACCGGGTGATGCCAGTATCTAGCAGACTAAAAACATGGTCTTCAAATAAAACAGTGCTACCTCTTGGTGGAGATAGCACCCCGGTTGTACATGCACAAGAACCAGCCCTACCACACATAACCCAAACTCTCGCAGATTGTACCCCTACTGCGATGGACAGAGAACCAGCTTCACCCAATCTAACCCCAACCCCAGCCGATAGTAACACAGTTCATCTTGACACAGCACCATCTCCACCACAGAGCTCCCAAACAAGAGCAGTTAGTAAGGAAGCTCCAGTGCCCAAAGAGCCAGTACTATCACGGCGAACCCCAACTCCACAAGTTAGTACGCCTATTCCTGTGGAGGAAGCACAACCAGCTAGTCGTAGTTTAGCATCTATCACATTTTATGTTGTTAAATAGTATGTGCATATCTTCCCATCTTGGAAATATTATACTGAAGATGAAGGAAAATGCCATTGCAGGTGTTTGTTTAGGAGTTATGTGTAAGTAATGTTATTCATGGCAATTACTTTGCTTCGTCCCATACATCCTACCTCCATGATGGTTATAATACAGCAAATTTTCCCATTTTTCTCTATAGAGAAGGAACGATTTGGAAACTCAGGATGAGGTAACCTGTGCTAATACCTCTGCTATCTTCAAGAATGCTTGGTGGCGGTATCGGAATTACCTGAAGAAAACATACTTCACCGGCAAAGAAACTCATCAAATTCCCTTACGCTCCCCTAAGACACATTTAATGGACAATGACTGGGAACGCCTTGTTCTGTACTGGTCCCGAACCAAGAATGTGGTAAGGTCTATGATCTCATTTTCTATTTTTAAGTACTAGCAAAAGATCCCGTGTGTTGCAACGGGAGAGAGAACATAACACACACTCTTAACCCAACAACCATCACTCAAGACCACAATAGGTCCATCTCCTTTATGTTTGCGAGGCATCATATTTGTGTTGCCGCTTATCCTCCTTCTTACCCTCACCGACGATGGCCTCGGTGTTCACACAAAACAAAAAAACATGTTTGAATATGTTTAACCCTAAGGTGTCTCTCTCTTCTCCCTCTCCTTCCCTCCCTCCCTCCCCCCCCCTCTCTCTCTCTCTCTCTCTCTCTTTCGCTTTCTCTCACTCTCACGATGAGAAATCTGTTGTTTTCCCCTGCGACATTTTTTAGAGGTATGCATGTGTAGTTATCGATGTTTTCTTTTCTCTATATTGTTATAGTAGGGTGTTTATTTGCAATCCGGGTCGCCGCCGGTACGAAAGGAAAACGGATCTTACGCTATAAATTATAAGTTTGCTCCCAAAATGATATTTTAAAATATTTAACAGGTAAAGTTAACATCATATTTAGAGTCCACATATTTTTCTAATAAAATTTCATATATAATATGTTAAAAATCGAAGTTACGGTTTAAAAGATATGGATAATTTAGAAAATCATTTGTTTGATTTAAGTATATTCCAAAATAATATTTAAAAATACTTAACAGGTGAAAATAATCTCATATTCATATTCTACAAATTTTTCTAATCAAATTTCATATATAACATGTTCAAATCGGAGTTATAGTTTAAAAGATATGGATGATTTAAAAAAATCATTGTTTGACTTAAATAAGATCTGCAGATGAATTACCTAAAACATCAGGGGGGGTCGAAATATGTAAAATAACGGTTCGGGTGTGACTTAAATCCGGACTGCGGGGTGATTTCAACAAAACACAAGGACTTTTGTGTAAAATATGAAAAAAAAGATTCGTTTTAACTTAAAACAGGACTGCGGGTTGAATTCTCCGAAATAAAGGGACTTTTCTGAAAAATGCCATGACGGACGAAAGAAACCCAATTTCCTTTATTACTAGGTAAAGATTATATTCTTGCGTCTTAATGTACTCTGTTCATATAGAACAAGTGCCTAAACCTGAAGAACAACTGTTCTAATTTAAGATTCCATTGCTATCATAGTTCAAAAAAGCGCTAGGCGTTAACTATGCATTTTGCCACCACCTTGCGCTTTACTGACCAAAGCGCATGCTTATGCACAGTTATGCACAGATTAAGCGTAGTTATGCGCAATGCATTTTGCCAACGCCTAGAGCCTAGGCGCGCTTGAGCGCTCGCTTAGGCGCGCCTTTTTAAACTATGATTGCTTTGCTCTTGTATCACTTTATTTACTCATACAAACTTATTTTTAAATTGAAGGGTCCAATCGAAACTCCAATGGCACAGCATGTATGTTCACGCATGTTTCTTTAACAGGTTTGCTCTTATCAATGGCTTTGTTGATTTCAATTTCAATTGTGTATACAGTTGACTTTCATATCATGCACATTACTAGCATCACAACACAGCCAATAGTATTGTTGTACATGTAGACCCGTGGTACCCATCTGAAATCTTGTTGTGCCGTGTAGTTTCCCACGCTTTGTATTCTTTCACTGCTGCTTTTTCTTGAACTGATATGATTTGAACCGTGTCTCTATTTTGATTTGGCAAGACAATGCAGTGACCATAGGACATAGATATATGTTTGTTTGATGCTTTTATTATGTACTAGTACTTGGCAATAGAAGACTTGGTAGTTTAATCCTGTCCACCTTACTAATGAACTGGTTCACCGAAATGAATTTCATATACTAGTACATGCTAAACTTGTTATGTGTCTGCTTGTTTCTTCTTTTAGAATGCTGATAGAATATTGGGGAAGAGTGCCTTACTAAGCAATGGTAAAGAAAGTAATGCAGATAAGGTTCAGGATAGTGACACATCCTTGTTGTTCTCCAACAAAGCTGATAAAACAACTAAGGAAGACTATCTTGAAGACAGCGAGACAACCCCAAAGTCCTGTCTTGGTTTAGTGTTCGAGTTACTGGCCACGACCGCTTGCACAAGCTATTCAAACTCACTGTCTGAATCAGTTCGGTTTCTTGAGTCTCAACTACAAGCTGAAAGACATCGATCAGCTATGCTGCGACAAGAAGCGGAAGGACTGTGGAAGTCCCTGGAGCATTTAGATGCATACTTTCTGGTGCAATAGCAAGCGTTGGAGGATTTTAGCGCCAACAGGACAAAGCTAATAAGCTTGCTAAGCTTATTGCCAGCATGGTGGATACCCAGGATAACATTTCTTGAGCTCTTCTGAAGTTGTTTCAGTTATTCTCTTGTTTTGCTGCCATGTTTATTTGCACTGGTGGCCAATTTTGACGGCCAGTGTATGTAATATGCTGCTTTGTTCCCTATATTTGCACTGGTGGCGAACTTTGATGCCCAGTGGATGTAAGATGTGTAATAGCGGTAATATGCTAGCGTTAATTGCTTGCTTATTTATTTCCTTATTATCTTGTTTAGTTGTTTCCTTGTAGTCACTGCAGTTCTTTTTCTGTGTTTTTCTAGTGGCCACAGTAGCCTATTTTTGGTAACCAGGCCAAAATAATCATGGCAACACACGGACTGTTGTAACCATGGGCCTCCTGCAGGCCATATGATCCATGGGCCTTCTTCCGGCCGTAGGATCCATTGGCCTTCTTTACATGCCGTAGGATCCATTGGCCTTCTATACGGGCCTTAGGATTCATGGGCCTTCTACGGGCCGTAGGATCCATGGGCCTTCTACGGGCCGTAGGGTCCATGGGCCTTCTACGGGCTGTACTATCCATGGGCCAAAACGGGCCGTAGGATCCATGGGCCTTCTACGGGGCGTATCATCATTTCGCCAATCATGGGACGTACTATTCATGGACCATAACGGGCCGTTAATAGGCCGTATTTGATAACTCTATGAAAACAGCCCAACGGGTTTTTTTGACATGAAAACGGCCCAACATATTAACGGTCCGCAAACGGGCCGTGTAACGATGGGCTGAATTTGGCCCACAAGCAGAAAATGACAGTAACGGGCCGTATGTAACCGAATGCTGCAAATGAGCCCAAGAATCAATGGGCCCTGAGAATGCCGAAAGATAACTTGAGCTGGAAACGGCCCAATGGAATAACGGGCCGTTAATGGGCATAAAGTGATACATTGTTCATTACGGGCCAGTTTCACCATGGGTCTTTAATGGGCCAAGAGTTACAAAGGGCCTCATATTGGCCAAAAGAAGTCATGGGCCACACATAGTCCGGAAGTTAAAATGGGCTAGAATCATATTGGACGGCCCAGATGACGCTACTGGGCCTAATTCGAAGAGGTCGTAACGGGCCCTGGGTTAGCGGGCTGTAAATGGGCTATATGCGAACAGGCCGTTAACAGGCTTTCTGTGGGCTGGCCCGCCACCTTTTGACCAAGTCAAACGGGCCGGCCTTTTCACAGGAATGGGCCTCTGTTGGGCCGTGCCACGTGTCATCGAATCATAGGCGCCTTCGGTCCAATGAGTGGATGACATCTGTCCCAACGGTGAGCCGACACGTGTTTCCTCCAGCCAATGATGATTTTACACGTGGAAAATCCCAATTGGTCGGGGCTGTTAATGGGTTATTGGATCCAAAACCGGACCCGATAGCTTAACGGGGTTCCGTTACGGTGGATGCCACGTGTCGGTCACCCTTGACTTAAAGCACTTCGGACGCGATTTATCGTCATGGAATTGGACACTTCCGTGATGATAATTTTGGTAATGTCATGGAACACTTCTACGATAGCACAGGTATGACTATCTTGATTCTGTCATAAAATCGTCATGGATGTACATGCATGACAAAAAATGCGACCTACTGTGACAAACACGTATCATCACGGAAGTTTATTTTTTTGTGGTGCTTGTTGTCTGGGTGCTCGATTGCTGCGGTTTGGAAGGCACGCTCGAGGGAGCACACCGCATCTCTGTCTTCGCAAGGGACCGTGATGATTCCGCCGCTTCCTGGCATCTTGAGGACGTTGTAGCCGTGGTGGGTTACTGCCATGAACTTGGCCAGGGCTGGATACCCGAGGATGGCATTGTACAGCAGGTGGATGTGGGTGACGTCGAAGTCGATGAGCTCGGTGCGGTAGTTGTCGTGCTGTCCAAAGGTGACAGGGGCGCGGACCTGCCATATTGGGGTGGTGGAACTATCAGTAACTCATGAGAAGGGCTTGGTAGGCTGAAGTTGATCATATGGCACTTGAAGGTTGTCGAACATCTCAACGGACAAGACGTTAAGCCCTGCGCCGCCATCAATGAGGGTCTTGGTGACTTGCACGTTGTTGATGACGGGTGAACAGAGCATCGGGAGAACGCCAGTAGTAGCCGTGCACTTGACTTGATCTGCCGAACTGAAGGTGATGGCACACTTGGACCACCTGAGCGGGCGCGTGGCCTCAAGCCTGGGGAGGGCTGCGTTCACCTCGCGAGCAAACTGCTTGAAGATACGCTGAGAGGCTGGGGCCTGAGCCCGGCCCAAGATGCAAGCGATAGCACGTGGCTCTTGAAAGCCCCCAGCCCCCTCGTCCTGATGATGGTCGTCATTCCTTCTTGGCGGTGGCAGCAGCGGAGGAAGGCCTGCATTCCCCTAGGGGCGGTCCTCGTGAGGCTGATCCCTCAAGGTGCCCCCGTGAGGTCGGTCCTGCCAGTGATCCTCGCGAGGTCGGTCACGCCACTCCTCGCGAGGGCCACGGTCGTCCCATCGTCCTCCGCCATGTCCTCCTCCTCGATCGTTGCCCCGGTCGTTGCGCTCGGGGCGTCGATTGAAGCGTCCTTCTCGAACGGACCTAAGCTCATGGCAATCGTTGGTGTTATGGGTGTGGAGGTTGTGGTAGGCGCAGAACGGCCGGCTGCCCTTGGACGACTCCGGCTGGTCCTTGCTGTGCTTCGTGTCTGGTTCCGCCACGAGCACTGCCACTCCCTTGCGCTTCACGTCCTTGGCCTTGGTCTTCTTTTCTTCTGGGTCGGCAGCTGGGAGCTCGAGGAGGGAGAGGCGTCCCTCTTCACCTCTTGCGCACTTTGTCGCCAGGTTGAACAGCTCCAGGGATGTGCACAACTTCTCGTGGATGGTGAGCTCCTCCTTCATCTTGACGTCACGGACTCCATCAGAGAACGCTGAGATGATGGCCTCATCCGTCGCCTTGGGGATCTTGAGGCGGACGCTATTGAAGTGCTTGCTGTATTTCTGCAGGGTCTCCCCGGGCTCCTGCTTGATGCGGCGCAGGTCACCCACGGCCGGGGCGGTCGCGTGTGCCCTGGAAGTTGGTGATGAAGCGGCTGTGCGTCTCGTCCCAGGAGGAGATCGAGCCGGGAGGCAGGTTCAGGAGCCACGAGCGGGAACCATCCTTGAGTGCCATGGGAAACCAAATCACCATAACTTTCTCGTTGCCTTTGGCCGCCTCGATGCTCAGCTCGTAGAGCTGCAAGAACTCCGCGGGGTCGGGGGTGCCGTCATAGCGAGGAGGCAGGTCCGGCTTGAACTTGCCCAGCCAAGCGACCCTACACAGCTCGGGGGTGAAGACGCGGTAGCCTGCTGTGCTCACCGGGGCCCCTTGCTGAAGCAGAGCTTTCTCTTGATGGTACCTGCGCACCGCTACCATAGGTAGTACGTGGTCTTGTCGCGCCGGTGCAGGGAGCACGGGGGCGCTTTCTTGAGGCCGAGGGATTTCTTGACAGCTTCGTTCTTCTCGCACGGGCGCCGGACGCAATGCGTCACGCCCGGGGGCCACGCGCCTTGGCGCCAGGGCGCCGGCTTGGGGTAGAGGTGGTGGAGGCGCTCCATGAGCCACGTCGCCCGTACCTGGCGGAGGGCGAGGCAATGAGAGGGACGGCGCGGGAGAGCCCCCTGCGGCACTGACGAGCTCGGTGATGCAAGCGAGCCATTCCTCGTAGAGGTCATCGACAGGCAAGAACGCAGAGCTCAAGGCCATAAGCAAGACGGCCAAGCCGTCTGCTGGGCACGACGGGTGGGGGACGACGAGCCGGCTGGGGTCAGCGACGCAGTGGCGGTGCGGCCGTCCCGCCGCACCGAGGGGTGCAGCTCGTTCCCCGCCAGGCCGGAGGCGGTGTTTGCGGCAGGCGACGGAAAACAACGGGGAGGTCCGGCCATAGGAGCTGTCTGGGCGACGCATGCGCTGAGAGCGGCCCGGTGCTCAGCGCGGGCTCGGCGGGCGTCAAACATGGATGCGACGAAGTGATGGGACGCAGATCAATAGAAGGAAGACTTCGGCGCACCCCTACCTGGCGCGCCCAATGTCGGATTTAGGGTTCCGGCAAAATCCTTGAGGTTCGAACACTGGGGTGCGCACGAAGATTTCCCCCTACCGAATCTTGCTCTCAGCCTCGCCGCGATCTCTAAGCTTAGCTCGATGAACTCACAACACAAGGGACACAAGATTTATACTGGTTCGGGCCACCATTGTGGTGTAATACCACACTCCAGTGTGGTCGTGGTGGATTGCTTCTCGGGCTGATGATGAACGGTACAAGGGAAGAACAGCCTCCTGAGGAGAGGTGTTCTTGTGCTTGGTGGATGCGAGGATGAACTGAGTTCATTCCTCCCTCTATTCTTGATCCGTCCCCTCCTACTCTGGTGGCTAGTCCTATTTATGGAGGCCCTGGTCCTCTCCCCAAATATTGAGCGGCAAGGGATCTAACAACGGCCAATTTGAAAGGGGACAACCAATACAAGCTATCCTGACTAAAGGTGGTCTTCGCCTGCCAAAGGCGCTGGTGGTGACGCCGTCTTGGGCTGCACGATGACCTTCGTCCTGCCATCCTGCTGGTCTTGGTCTTGTTGCACCAATATGGAAACCTTTGCCTGATGCCTCGGTACTCCGCGACTGCACTTGCCCCCTTAGCACCAAAGGGGAAACGAGGACACTGCGTGCGCTGGTGCCCGCCTAGCGCCCTCCTGGCCTTGGTCGTCATGGCTTGCATCACGGGAACCTCACGAGGTACCCCTTGCCTTGATCTCTCCGCCTCCTCGCGAGCCTGCCTGGTGAGGCCACTCCTCGCGAGCCTGCCTGGAGAGTCTTGAGTGCCGGCTGACGAAGACGGGCCATAGTGGGACACTGGCGGAGCCATGCTGTAGGCCGCAAGGAGGCAAGTCTGGGTGTCGGGTGGTAGGTGCGACATATGCCAACGGGTGGCTTATCATTGTGGGAGCCAATAAGACATCGCTGGTGCCTGGAAACGGGATGAGGCGAAGACATGCACGTCGGCGGATCTTACCCAGGTTCGGGGCTCTCCGTGGAGATAACACCCCTTGTCCTGCTCTGCGGGGTCTCCGCATGATCACTACATCAACAAGTGGCTACAAGAGGCTCCTTGAGCTGTTCGGCGAGAGGAAGAAGAAGGGCAAGGCTAGCTCTCCTCTCCCCTCAATGTAGTGTCTAAAACTATCAGAGTCCAACCCTTTGCATGGGCGCCCTGGGGGTTTATATAGGCCTACCCCCCAGGGGTACAATGGTTATCCGCTGGGCGTGGGCCCTAGTCGTCAGTGTCTATGTTTGCCGGCTTCTCTGTCGGCCGCTGGGGCCCACCGATTGGTGGGTTCCGCCGGCTACCAGCCTTTTGGTTGACAGGCAGGTCCCACCGCTTGGGGTTTTGTCGGGGGCTAGTTACTGTTGCCTCACCCTTGATGACGAGGGCATTGTCGAGGTAAGCATGGCTACAGTGCCGCTACCTGGCGGGCTCTCACTATAGCCTTACCTCGTCTTGTCCCCTTAATGGTGCGCGTACTTCGAGGGAGGGAGCGAGCCGGCTATTGGGAGTCGGCCGCATCCCAGGCCGACTGAGGGAGGCTTGGCCGCCTTCGGGTTTCTCTCGACTGAAGGGCCCGCCACTGCGGATCATCTTGACAACTGTCATGGTGGCGTCAAGGTCAAGATGGCTGCCCAGACGGGCGATCTTGTGGCCATGCGTGCTCCGGGATTCAGGGGTGGCAGGCTTCACTGTTGCCATGCCCTGTCTCATCACCGTTATGTGGGTGCAGACTTTGAGGGCATGATCTTGGCCGCCTGCAGGGGGCCAGCTTCTTGGAGTCGGTCTTCTCGTGGCCGGCTTCTTGGAGTTGGCCTCCTGCTGTCTTTCTTTATGAGAGTTTAGGGCCGGGCCGCCTTCCGTTAGTCGTCCTGTGAGACAGCCGGCCAGGGGAAGGCCGCCCTATGCCCTGGGTGCTCGAAGGCTTGATCGGCCTGTTATTATTTGAAGAGCCACGGGGAGCCGGCTAGGCTACCCGTGGTCATTTACTCCGACAGTAGTCCCCGAAGCTGGTTGGGCTTCGTGGCTGAAAGGGGAACGAGAAGCTCAATCAGCTTCATATCCCGAAGAGCCGGCAGCTAGGAGCTAGCTTTGCACAGGCGTGCCGCCTCGGCAAGGTTTTTTGAAGTCTGAAGGCGGGAACCAGCTGGCTCGCAAGCCAGGCTGCGGGCTGGCCGCTCGCCGCCTGCGCGCCACATGGCACCCTTCGGCTGGAAGCACCTGCCAGCCCACACGTGCGACGGGACGTCGCCGCAGACCGGAGCCCGCCACTTCCATGCCTCGGCCCAAGTGTGGATCCTGTGGCCCGAACGGGCCGCTCGCCTTCTGACGGCAGTTTCCGCACGTCGTTAAGGCGTAATAATCGCGGGGCATGGGGGAGTGGTCGCAGTTAATCCCACGTCACCCACTTCTCGCCTCCTCGGCTTCGCTGCACGAGGCTATAAGTAGGGGGAGGAGGGGGAGCGGCAGACGCTCGCACGCTCGCCCTCGCTCCGCCATTTTCTTCCTCTTCTTCCGCTCCATCGCCGTAGCTGCTCGCCGCCGCGCCGCCATCCCACCAATCTTCTCGGTGCGCCGTAGCTTTGCCCTCCGCCGCACTTTTCCCGTCGCCTCTCCGTCCTCATGGCGCGGTCCAGCTCCTGGGATGGCTCCAATGTCCATGAGGACCACGTCGATTTCCTCCGCAAGACGCGGCGGTTGCCGGGCACGGATTATGTGTGGGTCCGTCTCGTGCCGGAGAGGGAGATCTCGCTGACGTCGGAGGAGGACGAGCGGGTAATCTTTCGTTCGCACTGCCTGCACGGCGTCGGCATGCCGGCGAGCGGTTTCTTCCGCTCCTTTCTTGAGTTCTACAATCTCCAGCCGCGCCACCTTACTCCAAACACGGTGGTGCTGCTGTCGGCCTTCGTCACTCTGTGCGAAGGCTTCCTTGGCGTCCTCCCCACCCTCGAACTTTGGGGGGAATTCTTCCAGCCCAAGCTTGGCACCGTCTTCGCGGGCATGCCTGCCCCATGCGGTGCCTTCATCGCCGTGCGGAGACCTACTGGCGACAATCCATTTCCGCCCATTGTGTTGATCCAGTCGGTGAAGCTGTGGCAAAAATCTTACTTCTACGTGAAGAACATCGCTCCGCAAGGCGACTTCGTCAATCTGCCGGCTTACATAGCCGGCCCGCTTGCTAGGAGGCAACCTTCATGGTCCTACCAAGCCAGGTCGCTGACTCCGACTGGGGCTGCCGCCGTCACTCGGCTCCGGGTGCTGGTCCAGTCGGAAGGCCTGACCGGGTCCGACCTGATAGCCGCCTTCGTGGAGCGCCGGGTGCTCCCGCTCCAAGGCCGCCCTCACATGATTTGCTAGATGAGTGGTCATTTCGACCCAAGTCGGCTAAGCACCAAGGAGATGCCTCATGACGAGGTATCTTACATGGTGAATTATATCGCCAACTGCAAGCTCACCAAGGAGTGGCGGTTCAGCAAGGAGCCATACTCTCGCGCCAATCCCCCGCCTATGGTAGGCTTCCCTTCTTTTCTTCTTCTCTTTATTGTCGAGTTCATGCTGGCCGACCCTTGACCAGTCGGCTTGTTTCTTACATAGCCCCCTCTTTCAACCGGTGGCCGGAGCCGCGGGTGTGGAGTGCCAGTTCATCCCCGACCGTGCGACAGACGACTTGGACGATCCCGATTTGGGGGCGGCCGCCCTAGACGACGACGCCGTAGGGGGAGGGGGCGAGGCAGGTGGCTCCGGGCTCAGGGCCGGCTTCGAGGACTGACCGGATGATGACGAGGCAAAGTTATTCCGCGCCGCCAGCCGGTGTCCGACCATCAAGGCACGGGCTCATATGCCGCGCCGGCTGTTCGTGGTGGCGCGTAGAAACGCCGGGCCGCGCCGGCTGTCTTCGGTAGTCGGCCGAAGAAGCCCAAGGGTTCTGCGGCGGCAACCAAGCGGGACGAGGCGGCCGCGAAGGCATCCCGCTTCTGCAAGGTGGTGAATCAGCCGCAGGCGGTTTCGGCGTAAGAGTCAATTCTCTCCCGCCTTTCTTTCTTCTCTTTGATTGACATTCTTCTAAGCCTTTTATTGACTTATCAAACAGGGCTCTACTTTCTCTTGAGCGGGCCACTGCCGCCTCCGTAGTTGGAGCGGCGGGAGCGTCTGCGAGCACCCGCCGCATGGACCCCTGTGCCGATCTCCTAGCGGCGATGGAGCGGAACGCGCGGGAGGAGCGGGAGGCGGAGGAGCAGAGGGCGGCTGCCACCAGGGTGGCTCAGGAGACGACGGAGGAGTCGGCAGAGGCGCAAGCCGACGCGGCAGCCAAGGCTCAAGCGGAGGCTGCGGCCGCGGAGAGGGTGGCGGAGGCCATGCGTAACCAGCCTCCGCAGCTCATCATCCCCCTCCGCACCGTGGCTCCCGAAATCCCAGTGCCCCCGCCGGAGGAAGCTGGCCGCGACCAGCCGGCGATGGAGAGGGAGGAGGGCAACACAGTCATCCTGGAGAGGGATGCGGCACCACGATCGCCGACTGGAATGGGCCAAGGCGGCTGGCCTAACGCGTCCCCTGAGCAGCCGGCTGGGGGCAAGCCGGCTGTGAGGGCGGATCTTGTGGTTCTATCGCCATCTCGTGGGCGCACAGGGAAGGCGACTTTAGCGCCGGACCCGTAGAAGGCCGCGGGCTCCAGCTCGTTGGCCCAGGATCTGGAGACGGCCAGCGTCAGGTCGTCGGGGTGGACGCCAGGCGGTGGGACGGCCGTGCTGAATGTGGCGGCGCAGGACGTCCAGAACCGGCTTTAGTCCCAGGCCGCCGCGCTGAAGCAGTGTACTCAAGAGTTTCTTGCAACGCGGTCGGCCATTCTGGTGAGGATTCTCGCTTTTTGTCGATCGCTCTTGATTTCTTCCATGGGGGCGCGTCGGCGCACCCACTGGGTGTAGTCCCCGAGTTCCGAGTCGGCTGCTGAGCAGGCGGCTTGGAACTTCTTAGTAGACTTTGATTGATGTCTTGTTCTTATTCGCACCTTCGTCCTATTTGCAGGACTATCACAACCTCCACGCAGCTGCCTTCAACTCCTAGGCCCGAGAGATGAACCAGAAGACCGCTGACCTGACTGAGAGCCGGAGTAAGTGCTTCATTTTTTATCTCACGTGGGGGCGCGTCAGCGCACCCACTGGGTGTAGTCCCCGGGATTCGGGCCGACTGCTGAGCAGTCGGGTCAGATCTTTCGTGATGACTTCTTCCTTATTGCTTTTTCTTCTTCTTCGCGTCTGCAGGGGCCAATGCCAACTTGAGGGAGAAGCTAGGTCGGGCCCAGACCGCCCTTCGCGCCAAGGAAGCCGAGTGCAACGCCTTGGCTCGGGAACGTGATTGCCTGGCCAAAAAACCGGCCGACCAGGAGGAGAGCCATAAGGTGGCACTAAAGACAGCGCAGGACAGCAAGGCTGCCCTCAAAGCCGAATATGAGACCGAGGAGGCGAGCTGGGCTGAGGTGAGGCAAGCGCTGAGCAAAGGCTATGGCCGGATTGAAGATTTGATTGACGGTAGGCCGCCTTCTTCTTCGTCCCTTTGCTCGCCCCCTGTCATCTGGTCTATCTTCTGACTTTGTTCTACTTCTTTCTTCTTTGTGCAGATTACTTCCCAGGTTACTCCGTTGCCACCAACCAAGCCATAGAGGCTCACCGTGATTCACGACGGCAGGCTGGGGTTGAGATCGCACCGGATGCTGGCCGGTCACTTGAGGAGCAGCTTCTGGCGATTCAAGATCGCCTCCATCCGGCTTACCGCATGCTCCGCCGTCTTCACCGTGCCGGGGCGCAGGTGCTGGCCGCCCTCTGGCCCGGCGAGGTGGTTCCCCGCACCCCTAGTCGGACTGCTGACTGGCTGGAGGTAGCAGTCGGCCGCTTCGAGGCCTGGAAGGCTTCTGCAGCTCGGTCCGGCGCCCGGCGGGCGCTAGAATTCGTCCGGGCTTGTTATCCTGGGCTGAATTTGGCCCAGCTGAGCACCTGGCAGCAGGAGGCTAACGAGGAGCTGGAGGCGGTGCGGCCGGCTATCATCCAGCGCGCCTCAGCGATTGCCGACTACACCGACACCAGTGCCTTTGCCCCCGAGGTAAATGAAGACGGCGTCGCTCAGCCAGAGGAGTGGTTCGGGCTGAACCCGACGGAAGTTGAAGACTCGACGGAGGAGATCGATTCCAGCGACGAGGGCGAAGAGGAAGAGGGGGAGGATGGTGAAGACATCGTGCCAGACGGTGGAGCGACCAGCCAGCCCCAGCCTGATCGTGCCTCCAGCAACGAGGTGCGTGCGAGCGTGCCGCCTGCAGCAGGTGATGATCATGCCGAGACTCGCCACCGGCCTCCTCCACCAAAGACCGCCATCTCCACCAACCTGCCTGACTACTTTGCTGTCCCTTGGCCTGATTCGCCGTCTTTGCTTTCCTGCTCGTTACTCTTTGAACAACTTTTATTAAATTTGCGCAATTCCACCCACTGGGGGTGTATTCAAACTATGTTAAATGCTGGCCTTTCGAGGGCGTTTTGTGTAAATATAATCATGCATGTGCTTGGCTTCCGTTCACACTTGCTTTTCATACTTTTGGCTGTTTTCCTTTGCCGCCCTCCCTTGGTCGCCGCCTTCCCAGCCGGACAGCTGCTCTGCAGTCTGTGGCTAGGGAAGGGCTTGGCCGTTTGCGAGGACAAGTACTCGAGCTTTCTTAGATTGTAGCAAGGTGAAAGGGAAGCCGGCCAGCCGGCTTGTGTTATCTAAGTTCGTTAGTCCTTAGCCGTTTTTCATGTGGGCATCCTTTCCTGCCTTTGGCTCTTGCCAGCCGGACAGTCGATTCTTCGAGCTGCGACTTTCAACAAGAGAGGGCTTGGGTGCCGGCACACTACTTGTCTGACTGCAGGTAGAGCTTGAATATAACTCAAGGAGGCTAGTCCCCGGGCCGACTGATCGAACCCGGAGCCGGACGAGAAAACAAACGTAGTAACAAAATCATAGGCATGATACTCATCATACATAGATAAAAGAGGGTAGTCCCCGAGTGCTCCTTGGGGGGACCGTTGTCTTGTATTTAATACAAAAGGTAGCGTGGTACATACTGCATTTTAACTGTAAAATCTTCGGAGGAGATTGGCGTTCCATGGTTGTTCTGACTCCTTGCCGGAATCGTCTCTTTTGCGTGCCTTCGGCTTCTGTGCGCCGATCAGGTAGTAGGAGTCGTTGCCTAAAGCCCTGCTGATGATGAAGGGGCCTTCCCAAGGGGCTGAGAGCTTGTGCTGGCCGGCTGTTCGATGGATCAGCCGGAGCACAAGATCACCCTCTTGGAAGGATCTTGGCTTGACCTTCCGGCTGTGGTAACGGCGTAGAACCTGCTGGTAGATGGAGGACCGGCTGAGGGCTAACAGCTGGCCCACTTCTAGCAGGTGGATGCCATCTTCTCGCGCTTCCTTGGCCTCCGCTTCCGTGCACATGGTGACCCGAGGTGAGTCGAACTCAATGTCAGTTGGCATGACAGCCTCGGCACCATATACAAGAAAGAAAGGGGTGAAGCCGGTTGACTTGTTCGGGGTAGTGTGCAAACTCCAGAGGACGGCCGGCAGCTCGTCGAGCCAACAGTCGGCCGAATGCTCTAGTGGCACGACCAATCAGGGCTTGATGCCGGAGAGGATGAGGCCATTTGCTTGCTCGACTTGGTCGTTTGACTGCGGGTGGGCAACGGACGCTAAGTCCAATCAGATGCCCTGCGTCGCGTAGAAACGTGCCAGTGCTCCCTTGGCAAAATCCGTGCCGTTGTCGGTGATGATGCTGTGTGGTACGCCATACCGGGTTGTAATATCTGCGATGAATGTCACGGCAGTTGGCCCATTCAGTTTCTTAAACGGCTTCGCTTCAATCCACTTGGTAAATTTGTCCACGGCGATGAGCAGATGTGTCATGCCGCCGCGCGCCGTCTTGAATGGGCCCACCATGTCCAGTCCCCAGACGGCAAAGGGCCAGGTGAGGGGGATGGTCTTGAGTGCAGAAGCCGGCAGGTGTTGCTTGGAGCTGAAGACTTTGCACCCTTTGCAGTGTTTGACTAACTCCTTGGCGTCTTCCAAAGCAGTCGGCCAGAAGAATCCATGGCGGAAAGCTTTGGCAACGAGTGATCTTGAGGCCGCGTGGTGGCCGCATTCGCCTTGGTGGATGTCCTGGAGGATTGCTATGCCCTTCTTTGGCTCGACGCAGCGCTGGAAGACTCCAGTGACGCTGCACCTAACGAGCTCTCGGTTCATTATTGTGTATACTCCGGCTCGGCGTTGGACTTGCCTTGCCGAGATCTCGTCAGTCGGCAGCTCTCTGTTTACTCGGAAGTTGAGGATGGGCTGGGCCCATGATGGAGCTGTGACTTCTTCTATTGCCAATACGGCTAATGCGACCCGGGCGGGTGGGCAGGGTGGTGAAGAGTTGGAGTCGGCCACCGCCTGTCGCGTCGATGCAGTCCCCGGGCCGACTGCGGTACTCCCCGGGACGGGTTCTGAAGTCCCCATTCCGGGTGCGACTATGGCAGTCCCCGCGCCGCCTGCCAAAGTCCCTGAGCCGCCTGCTTGATTCCCCAAGTCGGATCCCACTTCATCGGGGTCGGACGGTACGAAGATGGAATCAGATTCTGGAGATGGCTTGACAGATGGCTTGAGGAGGCGTTAGAGAGACGCCGGTTGGTATAGCTTGTCGGGTGGAGCCTATTTGTGCCAGGGCATCTGCTTGGTCGTTGTCGGCCCGTGGCACGTAGAGGAACTCGCATCCTTCAAAATATCCACTGATTTGCTGAACGAGGAAGCGGTAGCTCGCCATGTTTGTGTCCTTGGCGTCCCAGTCACTAGATGATTGCTGGACTACCAAATCTGAGTCACCATAGCACAGGATCCGGCGGATGCTGAGTTCTTTGGCTAGCCGGAGCCCGTGTATGAGCGCCTCGTACTCGGCCACATTATTCGAGGCGGCAAAATGAATTTGCAATGTGTATCTGAGCTTGTCGCCCTTGGGAGAGGTGAGGACGATGCCGGCTCCCAAGCCGGTGCGCATCTTGGATCCATCGAAGTGCATCCGCCAATGAGTGGAGTCGGGGGCCGACGGCAGGTACCAGGTCTCGGCCCAGTCGACAAGGAAGTCGGCCAATGCCTGGGACTTGATGGTGGTGCGAGGCTGGTAGAAGATTGTGTAAGGAGCCAGCGCAATGGCCCATTTTGCCACCCGGCCGGATGCATCCCGGCTGCCTATGATCTCGGCGAGCGGGGCAGTACATATGACCGTGATGGGGTGCTCTTGAAAGTAGGTCTTGAGCTTCTTGGCGGCGAAGTATACGCCATAGCACATCTTTTGGTAGTGCGGGTAGTTCTGGTTCGAGGTGGACAGTACTTCGCTCAAATAATACACCGGCCTCTGGACTAGCCGAGCTCGGCCTTCTTCTGGGCGTTGAACCACGATAATGGTGCTAACCACCCGGCTAGTGGCAGCAATGTAAAGGAGCATGGGCTCTTTCTCAGTCGGTGCCACCAAGGCAGGAGGCGTGGTCAGCATCTTCTTTAGGTCGTGGAAAGCTTGGTCTGCTTGGTCGTTCCACTCGAAGTGAGTGGACTTCTTCATGAGTCGGTAGAGGGGGAGAGCTTTCTCTCCGAGCCGGCTGATGAAGCGGTTCAGGGAGGCAAGGCATCCGGTAAACTTTTGGACGTTTCGTAGCTTGGTAGGAATCTCCATTCTCTCTATGGCCTTGATCTTCACCGGGTTGCATTCGATGCCGCGTTCGGAGACCAGGAAGCCTAGAAGCTGGCCGGCTGGTACTCCGAACACGCATTTCTCGGGGTTAAGCTTGATCTGAAACCGGCGCAAGTTTTCAAATGTCTCTCTGAGGTCTTCCAGCAAGGTGCCGCGCTTCTCCGTCTTCACCACAATATCGTCTACATAGACATGGGCATTTCTGCCGAGCTGCCTTGAGGAGGCATTTCTGCATGCAACGCTGAAAAGTGGCACCGGCATTTCTCAAGCCGAATGTCATAGTCAGGTAGCAGAAAGCTCCGAATGGTGTGATGAAGGCGGTCTTCAGGCGGTCAGCCGGATCCAACTTTATCTGGTGGTAGCCTGAGTAAGCATCCAAGAAGCTAGGCGGTCGATCTGATGGCGGGCGTCATTCTCGCCGACTCCTTCGCGGCGGCGTAGTCGTCCGCTGAGAGTCAGATGCGTGACAGGCGGCGGGGTGGGATATCTCTCCCCATGAGGCAGAGGAGGAGGTGGATCACCTCGTCGCTCCACAGCTCGAGGACGGCCTTCTGCGTCGTGCTCGATGGTGATTCGAGTCCGACTGCAGCTAGCAGTCGGCTCCTTTTCTTGCCTTGTGCAGGCGCCGCCCGCAGTCGATGTCCGCGACATCGCAACGTGCTCTTGGTGTGGGGGACGACTTCCAGCGTGGGAGTTAGCTTCATGCCGCTCTGCGGCCGCGTCAATCAACTGCTGGATGCGTCTGGTCTTGTAGGGGAGCTCGTCAGCCCCCAGTCCATTCAGCTCGTCTACGACCGACTGGGCGGCGCGTAGGTTCTCGAGGGGCGTGGCATAGACTGGGCGGTCTGCTCCCAGCATGTTGGCGATGGCCGCGCCGCGCTTCTTGACAACGCCGGCTCGGCTCTAGCCATCAGGAGGCAGCGTACCGAAGGCGGCGCGGTAGACTTCGCGCTGGTGAGCCTCAGTGAGGCGTCTCATGGAGGCTATCTTCTGGCCCTCCGCGATGAGGGCGAGGCGACGTGCCTCTAGTGTCTCGGTGTCGGCGTCGGCCGGGCTGGGGACGAACAAGTCGTGCAGCGCCTCTTGCAAGGCGTCGTGGGCGTTCTCGCCAGAGGTGACACCGTGGCAGATGACTAGCACCTCGGTGACGGTGCTGCCGCCGCTGTCGGCTCGAGGAAGAGGATCGTCGAAGATCACTACATTGGTGGGGAAGGCGTCAAGCGATGCCGTGTCGGAGTCGACAAGCATCGGGTCGGTGGAGCCAACCGACTCCAAATCCGCAGCAGGCTCGCTGGAGACGTAGAGTTGGTCGAGGAGGCTGATGAGGCGGCTCTCGGGGCAGCATGTGCCCGCGTTGGACGCGAGCTCGTCAGAGATGCAGGCCTCGCCAAGAACATCGGCGAGGCAGCTCACCGCACAGGCGTCGTCGACACCTTGCAGCATGTCGGGGCAAGCGCCATCGGGTGTGCCGGGCTGGCTACGCTCGCTGGGAAGGAACAGGGTTCCCGTCCAGAGCAGGTCTCCAGACGACGGTGCACCTGGCCCCACGGTGGGTGCCAAATGTTGGGTGGTAGGTGCGACATATGCCAATGGGTGGCTTCTCATTGTGGGAGCCAATAAGACATTGCCGGTGCCTGGAAACGGGATGAGGCGAAGACATGCATGCAGGCGGATCTTACCCAGGTTCGGGGCTCTCCGTGGAGATAACACCCCTAGTCCTACTCTGCGGGGTCTCCGCATGATCACTAGATCAACAAGTGGCTACAAGAGGCTCCTTGAGCTGTTCGGCGAGAGGAAGAAGAAGGGCAAGGCTAGCTCCTCTCCCCTCAATGTAGTGTCTAAAACTATCAGAGTCCAACCCTTTGCATGGGCGCCCTGGGGCGTTTATAGAGGCCTACCCCCCAGGGGTACAATGGATATCCGGCTGGGCGTGGGCCCTAGCCGTTAGTGTCTACGTTTGTCGGCTTCTCCGCCGGCCGCTGGGGCCCGCCGACTGGTGGGTCCCGCCGGCTGCCGGCCTTTTGGTCGACAGGCAGGTCCCACCGCTTGGGGGTCTTGTCGGGGGCTGGTTACTGTTGCCTCACCCTTGATGACGAGGGCTTTGTCGAGGTAAGCATGGCTACAGTGCTGCCACCTGGCGGGCTCTCACTATAGCCTTACCTTGTCTTGTCCCCTTAATGGTGCGCGTACTTCGAGGGAGGGAGCGAGCCGGCTGTTGGGAGTCGGCCGCATCCCTGGCCGACTAGGGGAGGCTTGGCCTCCTTCGGGTGTCTCTCTGACCGAAGGGTGGCAACAGTGCCACGCCGGACGGGTCATGGTTGCCCCGTACGGCGTACTGTGGCCATGCATGCTCCGGGATTCGGGGGTGGCAGGCTTCACTGTTGCCACGCCCCGTCTCATCACCGTTATGTGGGTGCAGACTTTGAGGGCACGATCTTGGCCGCCTGCCGGGGGCCGGCTTCTTGGATTCGGTCTTCTCGTGGCCGGCTTCTTGGAGTCGGCCTCCCGGTGTCTTTCTTTATGAGAGTTTAGGGCCGGGCCGCCTTCCGGTAGTCGGCCTGTGAGACGGCCGGCCAGGGGAAGGCGACCCTATGCCTTGGGTGCTTGAAGGCTCGATCGGCCTGTTATTTTTTGAAGAGCCAGGAGGAGCCGACTAGGCTACCCATGGTCATTTACTCCGACACTGGGGACCCCCGTTCCCAGAACACCGACAATAGATATCGATTAAGAAACCGAGAAATCTAGATTATGGAGACTCTCTAAGTTTTACTCTGATTTCCTATGTACGTACTACTTCACTTTAGACCCGGCAAGTATGTATCCATAGCCCTTATTTTAGGTTCAGAGAGTTGGCCTTCACCCTTCGAAGAAAACATGGTGGATGAAGACAAGGTACATAAATTAATAGAGTTTCTCTTACTTTTAGAATATATCATTGATCAAAACATGGTTCTCCGGGATGAAGTGTTTGAGGGGACAAAATAAGAAGAAGCTGCTACACCAAGTGAAAACCGGTGTTAACTGGTAGCTATGACAAATATGCATATCTTAGATAATCAAGATCTTCAATGCCACGAATGAGAGCTCTCCTATTAGGAATCTCCGTGATGAAATCAGTCGATGACAATCCAAAGTTCAAAACACATTAATTGGCAAGTAAGAATATTTCCCCATTATTCATTCTTCGTCGCGTAACATGTTGCAGGTAAGTGGAAACTGAATGCAAGGTATACATGTCACAGACCTATGATGAGGGATAATCTACTCTGTGTAGGTCTGATGCTCTGGTAGAACCCGTTCCATCCTTCGATACCCTGGCCTAACTTGATGGGTCCCTTGAAGGTCTGTGAGAAGAAAGATCGGACTACCGGGACGGACGTTAGGTGCACAGTGACAACAAGCCACCAACAAATAATAAAAGCATGCAAAATGTTCGATAATGAGTAATAACGCAAAGGGTAGAGAGTAGTTGTGGCCCATGTTATTCCCTTCGTTGAGCACGATGTCGCTGTCGGTGTCAAAACCGGCAGATCTCGGGTAGGGGGTCCCAAACTGTGTGTCTAAGGACCGAAGGTAACAAGGAGGCAGGGGACATGATGTTTACCCAGGTTCGGGCCCTCTTAATGGAGGTAATACCCTACTTCCTGCTTGATTGACTTTGATGAGTATAGGGGTTTCAAGAGTTGATCTACCTCGAGATCGTAATGGCTAAACCCTAGATGTCTATCCTGTATGATTGTGATCGTCCCTAAAGACTAAACCCTCCGGTTTATATAGGCACCGGAGGGGACTAGGGGTGTACCAAGTCGGTTTACAAAGGAAGGAAACTACACATCCGGACACCAAGCTTACCGTGTCCACAAAGGAGAGTCCCATCCGGACACGGGAGAAGGCCTTCGGTTCTGTATCTTCACGGGCCATCAGTCCGGCCCAGGTCACATAGGCCGGCTCTCCGAGGACCCCATAATCCAGGACTCCCTCAGTAGACCCCGAACTTTCCTTCAATGACGATGTTGTATCCGGCTTCATGTCTTCTGCTTTGCAAGATGAGTTCCTCATTGTGCTTCATATACTTCGGCTTTTGCATTATATATTGTACTCTTCAGCTTCTGTGCCGCCATCGCCTTAGCTTCCACGTGTAAGACGAATACGAAGGGTCTAAGTATTTTTACCAATAACCCCTTGACCATGCAGGGAAGGCGCCTATTCAAAGAGATTGAATCTCAGATTCCATTCCCCACCAGACGAAAATCCGTAGAGCCTACCATAAGCAATCAACCAAAGATGGCAAACGCTCCTTGTTCTTCCTCGTGTCCCCAAGGCCCTCAAGAAGGCGACTGGGAGAGATGCTCGGTGCCCCACGCCCAATTAACCAAGCTCTAGGCGCAGGGATACCTTCCTCCATGGGATCTAGTCTCCGTTCAGGCGGGGCTAACAACCTTCAATGGCGAAGCCCTGGCAGAGAAATTCCCCAATCCCAATAAATGGGAGCGGGTGTGCTTTGTTTCCTTCTTACTAAGGGGCGTGCGATTTCCAATCCACCCTTTCCTAAGAGGTCTTCTGGAGTATTACGGTCTCCAACTGCACAACCTCACGCGGGGCTCCATTCTACATATCGTAGGCTTTGTTGCTCTTTGCGAGCTATTCCTAGGTTGCGAGGCCCATTTTGATTTATGGAGGAAATATTTCTGCCTCATCCCCCGCTCCCAGAAGGGATCCATATTCAAGGTGGGTGGTGCCGAAGTATGGCGCATAGGCGGCATAGGATACCTGCCCGGCACTCCGAAGAAGGCATCCGAAGAGTGGCCCTCGGAGTGGTTCTATATTGAAGACGTTGTCCTTTCGGACCCAATCCGGCAAGGTCTTCCCGAATTTTCTTCTACCCCTTTAAAGAAGCGCGCTAGCTGGCGTCCCCGAAGCTATGAAGAAGAAGAAGAAGATAGTGTGGAGGTTAAGAGGCTAGCGAACAAGATCAGAATAATTGCCCACTCCGGACTGTTCATAGTTGAAGTAATGGCGATTTCAATAGCACGATGCGTTCAGCCGCTTCATTCTAGGGGGCTTCCCATGTGGCATTACAACGAGCAGGATGACGCCTCTCATTGTGGGCGCCAGGGTCCGGCTAATTTCTCCATGTTGGCTGCCACATTGGCTGGCCTTTTCAAAGGGGGAGAGGAAGATTTCGCCCGCCTGAATTGTCGAGAAGGCTTCTCCATGTATACCCCCATTGACTGGGTGAGTCTTTGATTGCACGCCTTAATTGATCCTTTCTCCTTAACTATAATTTATAGTCAAACTTAATCAGGATGCCTTTAACAGGAATGGAGAAAGGTCGTCGCAGGGATCTACAGCCCCGCTCCACAACCGGAGGACCATAATCGAGACCTTGATCCTGGATACGAAGAGGATCCGGACATATTTGTAGATTTCGAGGATGGAGTGTTTTATCAGACGAGCTACGATGGCACGGAAGTGGCCATTATAGCCGACTACCCCAGCCTTCTCCCTTCCTCCCATATAAGTACTCAGGAGACATCTCCTCAAAAAGAGTTATCCCACTGCGACTCACCCACCACATTACATCGTGCTCCCAAGGGGCGACGCTCGCACCAGCGTGCCGTAGCAAAGGCATCCTCTAAGAAGACGACGCTTGCGCCAGGCGCATCTCTGACAAGAAAGGCGAACAATGATACATCAGGCCCTCTTCTGCATCGAAGAGGTATAATCCTCTAACACATTCTTAGCGGATTAAATCGGGCAATGGTGTTCCCTGTTGTGTCGTATTGCAGGAGGACTGTACGCCGGACTACATCCGGGGAACTGGCCGGCCATGCACAGACTGATCTAGACCCGGACCCTGCCACAAGGACTAGAGGGGATGCGGCAGCAATGCCTAACTGTCATCTCCCGGAGGATTGGGATAATGTATCCGTCACAAACTCTGAAGTGGAGAGTGCGATGGGTCACCGACGGCGGAGAGCGGCTATGCGCGACCCACATTTTACCGAAGAGGCTTTTACTGCTCTCAGCTCAATGGATGCTTATATCCGAGCTGCTCGTGATGGAGCTGCTGGAGCCACATGATACGTCTCCAACGTATCTATAATTTTTGATTGTTCCATGCTATCATATTACCCATTTTGGATGTTTATAGGCTTTACTTTACACATTTATATCATTTTTGGGACTAACCTACTAACCGGAGGCCCAACCCGAATTGCTGTTTTTTGCCTATTTCAGTGTTCCGAAGAAAAAGGAATATCAAATGAAGTCCAAATGGAATGAAAACTTCGGGAGCGATCTTTTAGGAACAAATGTGATCCATAGGACTTGGAGTGGGAGTCAAGAAACAAGGGAGGCGGCCAAGAGGGTGCCCGGCGCGCCCAATGGGGCTGGGCGCACACCCCACCCTCATGGGCCACTCGAGCGTCCACCGGCCTACTTCTTCCTCCTATATATACCCATGTACCCCGAAAACATCAGAAGCGACCACGAAAAACTATTTCCACCGCCGTAACCTTCTGTATCCGCGAGATCCCATCTTGGAGCCTTCGCCGGCGCTCTGCCGGAGGGGAATCGATCATGTAGGGCCTCTACATAAACTCCAAGGCCTCTCCAATGAGTTGTGAGTAGTTTACCAAAGACCTTCGTGTCCATAGTTATTAGCTAGATGGCTTCTTCTCTCTCTTTGAATCTCAATACAAAGTTCTCCTCGATCTTCTTAGAGATCTATTCGATGTAACTCTTTTTGCAGTGTGTTTGTCGAGATCCGATGAATTGTGGGTCTATGATCAAGTTTATCTATGAGAAATATTTGAATCTCCTCTGAATTCTTTTATGTGTGATTAAGTTATCTTTGCATGTCTTTTCGAATTATCAGTTTGGTTTGGCCTACTAGATTGATCTTTCTTGCAATGGAAGAAGTGCTTAGCTTTTGGTTCAATATTGCGGTGTTCTTTCCCAGTGACAGCAAGGGCAGCAAGGCACATATTGTATTGTTGCCATCGAGGATAAAAAGATGGGGTTTATATCATATTGCATGAGTTTATCCCTATACATCATGTCATCTTTCTTAATGTGTTACTCTGTTCTTTATGAACTTAATACTCTAGATGCATGCTGGATAGCGGTCGATGTGTGGAGTAATAGTAGTAGATGCAGGTAGGAGTCGGTCTACTTGTCACGGATGTGATGCCTATATACATGATCATGCCTAGATAATTTCATAATTATTCGCTTTTCTATCAATTGCTCGACACTAATTTGTTCACCCACCATAATACTTATGCTATCTTGAGAGAAGCCACTAGTGAAACCTATGGCCCCGGTTCTATCTCTTATCATGTACGCTTTCAATCTACTTTGATTTGCATCTTTACTTTTCCAATCTATATCATAAAATACCAAAAATATATTTATCTTATCATATTATCTCTACCAGATCTCACTTTTGCAAGTGGCCTTGAAGGGATTGACAAACCCTTTATTGCATTGGTTGCGAGTTCTTGTTTGTTTGTGTAGGTGCATGGGACTTTTGAGGAGCCTCCTACTAGATTGATACCTTGGTTCTCAAAAACTGAGGGAAATACTTACGCTACTATTGCTACAACACCCTTTCCTCTTCAAGGAAAACCAATGCAAGCTCAAGACATAGCAAGAAGGATTTCTGGCGCCGTTGCCGGGGAGGTCTTCGCTCAAGTCAAGACATACCAAGTACCCATCACAAACTCATTTCCCTCGCAGTTACATTACTTGCTATTTGCCTCTCGTTTTCCTCTCCCCCAATTCACCCTTGCCGTTTTATTCGCCCTCTCTTTCCCAATCTCCTCTATCTTTCGCTTGCCCTCTTTTTCCTCCTTGCTTTTGTTTGCCGTTATGTCTGAAATTGGGGAGATTATCATCGATATGGACAATAATGATAACATGGAAAATTCTGATGCTCCTGCTGAAGAACCCCCTATCTTGCATACTAAAACGTTTCGGATCGGTAGTGGTAATATTATTGGAAAAGGGGTTATTCAAGACTTCTTTACTTGTGCCAGTGCTTTACCTTCTATGCGTAGTTCTATTCTTCATAGAACTAGTAGTCTTGCGGATGCTATCGCAATGCTTGTAGTTGAGCTTGAAAGACAATTTATGCATATGCATCCTTGCATACAAAGAATTTTCCTGGAATTTTCTAATATTGAGCATTCTTCTGTTAAGCGCGCCATTACTATCTTTTTGGCACATGAGTTTAGATTTATAATAAAAGAGGCCAAAGAAATCTTTGCGCACTATAGGGTGGACGCCGGTCGTCCTCCCATAGAGGCGATCCTCTTTGATCAAGAGGAAATTAGGCGTTTTCAATCTTTGGACTATGTTGCTTTTAATGAAAACCTTAGAAAAAAGGTTCCTACCAATGTCCTAGTTGATAGAATTTCCTAAATTAATAATGATTTTGCTCTTTTAAATAGTGAGCTAGGATACTCTCTTGAGTATAGGCTCACAAAGTTCTACCAAAAGAATGCTTATAATGATGAATTAGTTGTGCAATATGAAGGGCCAAAGGAAGAACCCATACCTCCTGATATTGATCTTGTGGACTTTTGTCCCATTAAATTTAGCCCTTTCAATTACTTTTTCTTGCCTCAAAGAAAACTTGCTGCTGAACATAGAGAATATGAGATGAGTTTTCGTGATATATCTTATTATTATGGCACTACTTAGATCTATCCTCGCTTTTATGCCTAGCTAGGGGCATTAAACGATAGCGCTAGTTGGGAGGCAAACCAATTTTATTTTAGTTTTTTTTGTTTTTGCTTCTGTTTATTAATAAATTTTGCATCTACCTTCTTCTTAGATGTGTTTTCATGTTTTGATTAGTGTTTGTGCCAAGTAGAACCTATAGGATAACCTATGGTGATAGTTAATTTGATTCTGCTGAAAACAGAAACTTTGCAGGCACAAAAATAATTTTAGTAATTCACAGAGACGTGCTTTTGTGTTGATTCTTTTTGCTGTAGATCAACAGACAAATTTTCCAGGACTTCCTATTTTGGTAAGATTTTTAGCGTTCCAGAAGTACTCGAGAGTTACAGATTGATACAGATTGTTCTGTTTTTGACAGATTCTGCTTTTCGTGTGTTGTTTGCTTATTTTGATGCATCTATGGCTAGTATGTAGGGGTATGAACCATAGAGAAGTTGGAATACAGTAGGTTTAACATCAATATAAATAAAGAATGAGTTAATTACAGTAACTTATGTGGTGGTTTTTCTTTCTTGCACTAACGGAGCTTATGAGATTTCCTGTTGAGTTTTGTGTTGTGAAGTTTTCAAGTTTTGGGTAAAGATTTGATGGACTATGGAATAAGGAGTGGCAAGAGCCTAAGATTGGGGATGCCCAAGGCACCCAAGATATTCAAGAATAGCCAAAATCCTAAGCTTGGGGATGCCCCGGAAGGCATCCCCTCTTTCGTCTTCGTCTATCGGTAACTTTACTTGGAGCTATATTTTTATTCGCCACATGATATGTGTTTTGCTTGGAGCGTCTTGTATGTTATTAGTCTTTGCTTTTTAGTTTACCACAATCATTCTTGCTGTACACACCTTTTGGGATAAACCCACTTAATTGGAATTTATTAGAATACTCTATGTGCTTCACTTATATCTTTTGAGCTAGATAGTTTTCCTCTAGTGCTTCACTTATATCTTCTAGAGCACGGCGGTGGCTTAATTTTGTAGAAATTGTTAATCTCTCATGCTTCACTTATATTATTTTGAGAGTCTCTTAGAACAGCATGGTATTTTCTATGGTTATAAAATTGGTCCTAGAATGATGGGCATCCAAGTTGGGTATAATAAAAACTATCATAGGAAGTGAATTGGATGCTATGATCAATTTGATACTTGATAATTGTTTTGAGATATGGAGGTAGTGATATTAGAGTCATGCTAGTTGGGTGATTATGAATTTAAAGAATGCTTGTCTTGAAGTTAGCAAGTCCCGTAGCATGCACATATGGTAAAAGTTGTGTAACAAATTTGAAACATGAGGTGTTCTTAGATTGTGCATCCTTACGAGTGGCGGTCGGGGACGAGCAATGGTCTTTTCCTACCAATATATCCCCCTAGAAGCATGCGTGTAGTGCTTGGTTTTTTATGACTTGTAGATTTTTGCAATAAGTATATGAGTTCTTTATGACTAATGTTGAGTCCATGGATTATACGCACTCTCACCCTTCCATCATTGCTAGCCTCTTCGGTACCGTGCATTGCCCTTTCTCACCATGAGAGTTGGTGCAAACTTCACCGGTGCATCCAAACCCCGTGATACGATATGCTCTATCACACATAAACCTCCTTATATCTTCCTCAAAACATCCACCATACCTACCTATTATGGCATTTCCATAGCCATTCTGAGATATATTGGCATGCAACTTTCCACAGTTCTGTTCATCATCATGACACACATCATCCTTGTCATATTGCCTTGCATGATCATGTAGTTGACATCGTATTTGTGGCAAAGCCACCATTCATAATTTTTCATACATGTCACTCTTGATTCATTGCCCATCCCGGTACACCGCCGGAGGCATTCATATACAGTCATATCTTGTTCTAGTTTTGGGTTGTAATTCATGAGTTGTAAATAAATAGAAGTGTGATGATCATCATTATTAGAGCATTGTCACCAAATAAAAAAAGGCCAATGAAAAAAAATAAAGGCCAAGTAAAGAAAAGAAAAAAATGCCAAAAGAAAAAAAATGCCAAAAGAAAAAAGGAAAGAAAAAGAAAATAAAAATAAAAAGGGGGCAATGTTACTATCCTTTTCGACACTTGTGCTTCAAAATAGCACCATGTTCTTCATATAGAAAGTCTTTTATGTTGTCACTTTCATATACTAGTGGGAATTTTTCATTATAGAATTTGGCTTGTATATTCCTACAATGGGCTTCCTCAAAATGTCCTAGGTCTTCGTGAGCAAGCAAGTTGGATGCACACCCACTAGTTTCTTTTGTTGGGCTTTCATACATTTATAGCTCTAGTGTATCCGTTGCATGGCAATCCCTACTCCTCATGTTGACATCAATTGATGGGCATCTCCATGGCCTGTTGATTATCCTCGTCAATGTGAGACTTTCTCTTTTTTTGTCTTCTCCACACAACCTCCATCATCATATTCTATTCCACCCATAGTTCTATATCCATGGCTCATGCTCATGTATTGCGTGAAAGCTGAAAAAGTTTGAGATTATTCAAGTACGAAACAATTTCTTGGCTTGTCATCAGGGGTGTGCAAGATGCATGGGAGCATTTTTGTGTGACGAAAATGAAGCATGACCTAACTATATGATTTTGTAGGGATGAACTTTCTTTAGCCATGTTATTTTGAGAAGACATGATTGCTTTGATTAGTATGCTTGAAGTGTTACTATTTCTTATGTCAATGTGAACTTTTATTTTGAATCTTTTGGATATGAACATTCATGCCACAATAAAGAAAATTACATTGAGAATTATGCTAGGTAACATTCCACATCAAAAATTCTGTTTTTATCATTTACCTACTCGAGGACGAGCAAGAATTAAGCTTGGGGATGCTTGATACGTCTCCAATGTATCTATAATTTTTTATTGTTCCATGCTATTATATTACCCATTTTGGATGTTTATAGGCTTTACTTTACACATTTATATCGTTTTTGGGACTAACCTACTAACCGGAGGCCCAGCCCGAATTGTTGTTTTTTTTTGCCTATTTCAGTGTTTTGAAGAAAAGGAATATCAACGGAGTCCAAACGCAATGAAACCTTCGGGAGCGATCTTTTAGGAACAAACGTGATCCAGAGGACTTGGAGTGGAAGTCAAGAAACTAGGGAGGCGGCCACGAGGGTGCCCGGCGCGCCCCTAGGGCTGGGCGCATCCCCCACCCTGTGGTCCCCTCGAGCGTCCACCGACCTACTTCTTCCTCCTATATATACCCATGTACCCTGAAAACATCAGAAGCGACCACGAAAAACTATTTCCACCGCCGTAACCTTCTATATCCGCGAGATCCCATCTTGGAGCCTTTGCCGGCGCTCCGCCAGAGGGGGAATCGATCATGGAGGGCCTCTACATCAACTCCAAGGCATCTCCGATGAGTTGTGAGTAGTTTACCACAGACCTTCGGGTCCATAGTTATTAGCTAGATGGCTTCTTCTCTCTCTTTGAATCTCAATACAAAGTTCTCCTTGATCTTCTTGGAGATCTATTCGATGTAACTCTTTTTGCGGTGTGTTTGTCGAGATCCGATGAATTGTGGGTTTATGATCAAGTTTATCTATGAGAAATATTTGAATCTCCTCTGAATTCTTTTATGCGTGATTAAGTTCTCTTTGCAAGTCTCTTCGAATTATCAGTTTGGTTTGGCCTACTAGATTTATCTTTCTTACAATGGGAGAAGTGCTTAGCTTTGGGTTCAATATTGCGGTGTCCTTTCCCAGTGACAACAGGGGCAGCAAGGCACATATTGTATTGTTGCCATCGAGGATAAAAAGATGGGGTTTATATCATCTTGCATGAGTTTATCCCACTACATCATGTCATCTTTCTTAATGAGTTACTCTGTCCTTTATGAACTTAATACTCTAGATGCATGCTGGATAGCGGTCGATGTGTGGAGTAATAGTAGTAGATGCAGGCAGGAGTCGGTCTACTTGTCACGGACGTGATGCCTATATACATGATCATACCTAGATAATCTCATAATTATTCGCTTTTCTTTCTGCTCGACAGTAATTTGTTCACCCACCGTAATACTTATGCTATCTTGAGAGAAGCCACTAGTGAAACCTATGGCCCCAGGGTCTATCTCTTATCATATAAGCTTTCAATCTACTTTTATTTGCATCTTTACTTTTCCAATCTATATCATAAAACACCAAAAAAAACATTTATCTTATCATATTATCTCTACCAGATCTCACTTTCGCAAGTGGCCTTGAAGGGATTGACAACCCCTTTATTGCGTTGGTTGCGAGTTCTTGTTTGTTTGTGTAGGTGCGTGGGACTTTTGAGGAGCCTCCTACTGGATTGATACCTTGGTTCTCAAAAACTAAGGGAAATACTTACGCTACTATTGCTGCATCACCCTTTCCTCTTCAAGGAAAACCAACGCAAGCTCAAGACGTAGCACCACTCACTAGCTTTCACAAGATATGCGGGAAAGAATTTTTTGCACAAATTCAATAATCATATGCCAGTAGCCCTCGAGTCTTGAAGCAGTTGGCCCAACTGATTTAAGAGTCGTTACATTGTTAGGTACTCACAGAGAGGAATAACACGTTACCGAAGGAGATAGAAGAATGCCTCACTAAGTTGTTTGCTGCCACCGCCGAACTAGAAGATTTGAAGAAATCCAAGAAGGTACCTGATGGTAAGTGCAGCAGCAACTTGGAAATAAGGCTCCGTGAATACAACAAGGTTACTTAATTTACTCTTTTGTCTCATTGGTAGGCTCGATAGATCAGCTGGAGGAGAGGCTAAGGGCTGCTCAAGCAGATACACTACATGCCAAAGGGCAAGAAGCCGCTGGTCAACGTGTATTGACACGGAGCATTACTAAGAAAAACAAACTCCAGGATGCAAATATCAAGCAGGCCGAAGAACTGAAGGATTTAAGAGCCCAATTATCGGATTCTTTGAAGGAGAACAAGAAATTAAAAGGCGGCATATTCAGTATGCTCTTTAACCTATCCGTCAAATGGTCTCTTGTTTGAAAATTTTACAAGTTTGCTTCTGTAGGTGTGCTAACAGGACGTCCCGAAGGAGAAGTGCCCGGATTCCAAGGCGACCTGCTACAAGAGTTGTCCAAAGTGCACAAGCGAGCTCGAAAAGTGCTGAGGAACATGGCTAAGGCTTTATGGCCATCTGATCCTCCTCCGAGAAGTATGGATCACTACAAGAAATATGGACAATTATGACTCCCCATTTTGGTCATTAATTTGTCATTGTTTTCGTTTATTGACCTTTTTGACCAAATTTGGAAGGTCAATAGTTGACCGTCAAGAACGAAAAAACGTGACCTTCTTTGGAATTTTGGTCATGGCCGCCCTTGACCAAAATTTTGGAAACTAAATCTTTGACGAAAATTATGGTCACTACTAATGAGCCTAGACCACGTAGGATCTAATGTGGCCGAGCAAACGTGGCACATGCGATGACATGGATGCCATGTTGGATCAGTCCAAATCAGTTGTTTTAATGGGCTGAGCCCAATAATTCAGCCCACTTTTAAATTTACTTTTGGGCCACAAGCATGGGCCATGCCCAACACATCAGTTCTTGGGTTGTGGTGTGCAACCCATTTGTTTAATCAATCATTAACTGGGCCAGCCCTTTTATCTACCCAACAAAAACATTTTGATTTTTTTTACAGAAAAAAAACCATTTGGCCTTGAAACGGTCCAGCCCACTCACACAATTTAGTGTCTTCAATCCAGCCCTTATTAAAGGGTGACTAACAACAACCAACAGTATCTCAAAAACTAAAATACATTCGGCAATTTGGCAGTCAGCCAACACATGAGAATATAATGATGATGATGATAATATAATTCTCCAGGGTTTCAATAAGTTAGGCCCGTTATTACACCATAGGTTCATAAGATGCACCGACCAATATAACGCAACCAGTAGCTTAGTATTATTACCACATGTTCATAAGATGGCACATGTCCATATTGTGCACTAGTAACCAGTAACATAAGATGGCACCAACCAAAACAACACAGCCAGTGGGGGAATTTGCTGGAGGGCCATTCTTTAGTGAGAAAGGTCAGCAACAACAACAACATCACTCTTTGGTTCTCCACCTTCTGGTACCTCTTGTTCCATAGCACTTTCCATGTTAGCCTGACAATTAAAGAAAGATGTACACATGAGCAGAGTACTATGTCCATCAATATACTGCAACTGGTTCTAAATGACTAGGAAACTTTATAAGCAAACTATTCAAGAATAGATGTCCTAGTAGCAGAATTTAAGAAGCTAACATCATGATACTAATACAACACCTGACATTTTGAAAGAAAGATGGAAAATCTAAACGCACACGACGCACACCCGCGTCCCGGGAGGCTGGTGTCTGATGAGGATAGCTACTGATGTGGTGCAATTGTTTGCTCAATCTGAGACTAGCAGTGATTGCTACATGGGATGGACAACACATGATTTTGTATATATCTCTCGAATAGAATGTTGATAAAATAATAATCCAGTCTACATGCTACTAATTAAGTACTCCCTTCGTTTAATATTACTCGTCGCTGATTTAGTACAACTTTGTACTAAATGAGCGACGAGTAATATGGAACGGAGGGAGTAGTAGTTATTTGAAAAGTTTGTAGCAGGCAAGCAGAACAAATCAATCTTGGCAATTACAATTTTTTTGTAGGTTACTATTAGCTACATGAAATAAGCATGGCACCAAGTTTACTAAACAGGTAAGCATGCAAAACAAACCATTGTTGAAAATCAGGCACATAGCTTAAATGGGAACATGTAGCAGACAAGAACGTAGTACGTTTCAGGAGCACATATGTTGTTTCTTTAGTACAATATACAGTATCAAATAAATCTGTTGCAACAAGTCTTAATCATTTCATTCAGATCATATATGAAATGACATGAGTTTCTCCATTCTAAAAGCTAGTAAGATAGATACTTCAGACAATCATTAGACAAATAATCAGAGAGTATACAATGCTCTCTCTTAATTACCAGTGTCCAACGACAAAGCAATGCCTATTGGACTGTGATAGGGACTAAAATTGACTGAATACTGTCACATTTCAAGTACCAAAAATATGTGCAATGCGATTAGAAAAGGACACATATTAGCCATGAAACAGAGGACTGGGACAAACAAAAAAACTATAACAAAACATGAATCATATACTCTACTACTTTGAACGAACCATCTCTATCAGATCCTCAAGCAGAAATCATATAATGCAATCAAGTGTAGCAAGGACGAGGTAAACAAGGCACATCAACACGGTAGAGAATACTAGAAACTTACTATCGCTTGAGCTGACCCCTCTGCTTGGAGAGGACGACGATCTGTTTATTGAGCGTCTTTCTAGCTGTGTCCTTAAAGAGAGGGCAGTGGCAGGAGCAGCCACAGACATCGAAATTTTTCGGACCCATGACCCGTGTACGCTCTCACCACCGGAGATGAGGTGCATTGCATACAAGCTCCTTCGGGTCTACGAGAGCTAGAGCGAGGTGGGGGTCATTAAAAATCAAGGATGCTGCTGTTCTGGGTCAAGCTAAGTAAAAAAATCAAGGGCATAACAGATTCAACCCAACAAAAATTAATATGTGCACATGATAGGAAGGATCACAAGAAATAGACTGCCCTGATCAAGTATACTATAACATCCAAAAAGTCAAACAAACTCATTGTGCATTTTATTTTTCAGTGTGAGACACAATAAGCATAAGTAGCCACTAGCAAGTAGCAACATAACTTTCTATCTACATGCCCTATTATCGGCAACAATGACATTAGGCGATGAAGAACAATATATTTCTGATGCAATATGTTAGCCAAACACACCCTGCCACGCCAACCATCTCATGATCCAATAAAATGTCTAGAAAAATCTATTGGGGTGACCCAAAAGATTCATGAATTTAAGGATAAACACCATGGCTGCATAATATTGATATATTGATCGCACACTATGAATCTAGTCAGAAAAAAGGCAAAGCCTAAGTCACATGAAACACATGCTGCGTGCGTGCATGTGGAAACTTCAGTACAGCCCATAATGAAGATCAACACCAGAATAGTTCAGAAGGTGGCAAGTGTTGGGCGTACCTGCGATGAGCATGAGTATGTTGACGTCCATGGTGCGCCATGGCGAACCACTTGAGCAGCCTCCAGAAGTGCTCGAAGAGCGAGACCACCAGAAGCACCCCGCAGACGAGCACGTAGTTAACTTCTACTTCGCGGTTGTTCTGCAGGACCGAGCATTTCCTCACCGAGAAGAGCTGTTGTGATCTTTCCCTCTTTGCTTCGCCTTCTTCTGGTGCTTTGTAGCAGTTCAACTGGTTGTGTATGTTGATGATCTATTACGGCACAACAGAACTCTGTTAGCTATTACTGAAATTCCTCCCCAAAATGAGATAGGAGATGGGGTTACCAAGTACAAACCAACATTCTTGTTTTATTAATTTAGTTTGCTAAATGTCGGTAAAATTACTGGGAAACTCGCAGCGGCTCCAGTGCAGATAGGATACAAAGTTTCAGATGTGTTCTGCAGTTATATCACATACAGACTGAAGAAATTGACAGAGCACAGTGCAGATAGGAGATGATGCTGGACATGCTACCAATTGTTTACCTGTTTTGGGTGTTCGTGTTGTGCCCAACTGAATGGGGATCCTCTGCTACAGTCTGGTGGCGGGCAATGGGGATCCTTTGTTGTAGATGATGAGGAGACACCTCGGGCTTGCCATAAGAATAATATAGGATGAGAATAATCACTAGAAAACCTTGAGCAGCACAATCTTGCGGTATACGTGCGGATATGGAGACGGAGACGGACTCTTGGGAGACGGAGACGTACTCTTTGGGAGAGCACACACCGTATCTGCTCCGGTAGTAGGGTGCTCCAGGTCCTTGATGTCCTGCACCGTATCTGCAGACGCCCAAATCAGTTCCCCGTCAGTCAGTGAAGCTAAGCCAATCAATGGAGGAAAAAACCAAAGAAGGAAACCGAGGGATCTGGGCGCTTCCATTATCGAAGACGTCGAGCGCGTCGAGCGCCGCGTGCGCGGGGTGGACGGCGTGCTCCGGCCGCTCATGCACGAGGTGGAGGCGTCGGCGAGGAGCCAGCGGAGGTGGCGTTGGAGGTGCGGCGCCGAGGGTGTTGTGAGCGCGACGGCCCTGCGGCGAAAGGCGCCGAGTGAGGCATCAGGGACGGGGTGGGTCGGTGGGCGGAGCAATAGAGGCGAGGAGGAGTGGGTGGTGGCGCGCGGGCGCGGGCAGCGGCCTCGGCTGAATCAGGGGTCGCGCTTGGCCACTTGAGGACGCGCGCACCCGATCTGGCCCGATGAGAGGAAGGAGCGGAGGGATGGGGTCACCGTGGTGAGCTCGGCGCCACCGGAGGGCGGGATCGGGCGCCGTAGGTGGTGGTGGTGGCGGCGGCGAGGAGTGGTGCGGGGGAGAGGAGCTAGCGATGGTGGATAGAGTTTGGTGGAGAGAGGAAGATACGAGTGGTGCGCCTCCGCCAGGGACGAGGGGAATGAGACGGAGGAAGGGGGATCTGAGCTAGGGTTTGGGCTGCGGGTGGGGTATCTCTTTTCCATTTTTTTATTTTTTCTATAGATAAATGGATGGATGGATGTGGGATGGAGAGATGGATGGATGGATGGGCGCCATGTCATCGATCCGTGGGAAGAGTTCCGATTGGTTCAGAAAACCAGTGATTTAAATAGTTTCCAAGTAGTATAAAATAGAAGGATTTTGTGAAGTAGCTATCAAAAACATTTTGCAGAAGGTCACCCCACAAATTTTCACTAGAGTTAGACCACATTTTATGGATAAGTACCAATTTGTAAGCATTTCTAATATTTCTAGTTATTTTTAATCATTTTTCGAGTGCCCAAAAGGAGGTTTTTTTGTGAAGAATCTACCAAATGATTGTTGCAAAATTGGACCAAATCATTTTTCTAAAATACTAGGCCATATTTCATGCACAATTGACCAAATGATTGGGTCTAAAAAGTTTTGATCCACCTCTCGTGAAAAAGACAAATTTCCGCCGATTCACCTGGAAGCGGGTCAAATTTGAACAGCAGTTGCCTCATAGTTTGCTATTTATTTTTTTCAAAAATCATTTCTAGGTACATAAGTACCTATTTAATCAGAGAAACACCAAAAAAATTGCAAGATTCAACCACTAGCTAGGAACGGTCATTCCCGCCGTTTTGACCGCATTTTGAAACGGCATAAAAAATTCAAAAAATCAAAAAAAATTGGGAAACCTTCGCATTGTGTCGTTATATGTGGCCAAGTTCCTAGCAAAAATAACAAACTTGTAATATGGCATTTATTTTAAAAAATTGTTCTCAGAAACGAGCTATCACGTGTGGAGATCAATGGCTTTCAAGCCAAATGATCAATCTTATGGCCACATTCATGGCATAGTTTGTTCAAATTATCTCATATTGTGCACAAGGGTGCATATTGGAATGGCAAACAATGTTGCCTAAGGAAGTTTTCATTTTTTTTGGACAAAAAACCATTTTCCATTTTCCGAGTGCCCGAAAGGAGGTTTTTTTGTGAAGGACCTCCCAAATAATTGTTGCAAAATTGGACCAAATCAATTTTATAAAATACTAGGACTTATTTAATGCACTATTGACAAAGTGGTTGGTTGTAAAAAGTTTTGAGCCACCTTTGGTGAAAAAGACAAATTGCCACCGATTCAGCTGGAAGAGGGTCAAATTTGAACTGTAGCTGCCTCATAGTTTGCTATTTATTTTTTCCAAAAATCACTTCTAGGCACATAAGTATCTATTTAATCATAGAAACACCAAAAAATTCCAACATTCAACCACTAGCTAGGAACGGTCAAGCCCGCCGTTTTGACCGCATTTTGAAACAAGCATAAAAAATTCAAAAAAAATCAAAAAATTGTAAAACCTTCGCATTGTGTCATTATATGTGACCAAGTTTCCAGGAAAAATAATAAACTTGTAATACGGTAATTATTTTAAAAAAGTGTTCTCAGAAATGAGCTATCATGCGTGAAGATTCATGGCTTTCAAGCCAAATGATCAATCTTATGGCCACATTCATGGCATAGTTTGTTCAAATGATCTCATATTGTGCAAAAGGGTACATCTTGTAATTCCAAACAATGTTGCCTAAGGAAGTTTTCATTTTCTTTGCACGGAAAATTCATTTTTCATTTTTTGAGTGCCCAAAAGGAGGGTTTTTTGTGAAGGAACTACCAAATAATTGTTGCAAAAATGGACCAAATCGATTTTATAAAATACTAGGCCATATATAATGCACAATTGACAAAATGGTTGGGTGAAAAAAGTTTTGATCTACCTCTGGTGAAAAAGACAAATTGCCGGCAATTCAGTTGGAAACGGGTCAAATTTGAACTGCAGCTGCCTCATAGTTTGCTCTTTATTTTTTGCAAAAATCATTTCTAGGTAAATAAGTATCTATTTAATCAGAAATACATGGTTTGATGGCGAGACATCGAGGTTTGGACGGTGGCCGAGGGCCCCAACTCTAGAGCGCGTAAGCTCACATGCCCGCCGCGTGGTCACCACGTGACCGTGGCGTTGCCATGTGTTCTGGGCGGCCTAGGCATGTCTAGTGGGTTGGGCACTTCCCAGGTAGGTGCTAGGAAGAAAATCACAACATAAGATTCTCACGAGGAGACCGATCGATGCTCAAACAAGAATAAGCAGCCAAGTTTTTGATTTGCGGTACGGGAAATGCACATGGCTAATGGGCGTGAGTTTTGACTGAGGATGATCAGTTACTAAGAAGACTGTCTTCACAAATTTTCACCTCAAAAGGAGGAACCTAGGTGGTACTTGCTTTACAAAGTACCACACTGGACATAAATATGAATGTTGAAGCTGGGCTCAAAATAATGAATGGATTGAGCTGGCATTTGGTGGAGGATGGTTATTTGGGCATAGGAAAGCATCAGAAAATGGATACCATTTGGACATGCCAAAGTGGTACTTCCTTCACAAAGTCTTTGCTTTGAACAGAATAGGAAAATGAATATTTTTGAATTATTTTGAACTAGGCAAGGAATGTTTTGACATATTTGATGAAGATATGATCCAAAACATTTATGAGAATTTTTGGGAATTTTTGAATAATAGAAATATAGGTTGCTTCACAACCTAGGGCAAAACTGCCACATGGACATGACACAAGGCAAAACTGATGAGATGGCGCCTAGTCATCACAACCCACCACAATCTACAAGGCTATGACCATCTATATTGGTCATTAACAACTAGAAATAAGGCAGCAGAATAGCACTGTTTGCTTTGTGACCATTTCGTGTAAGGAAATTACGACCTTTCTGACCAAAATGGTCGCAATGGTATAGGGTTCGGAGCCCCCCGAACAGCTTTTGACCAATTGGTCTGAAATGGTCATAGATCTATGACCAGTTCTTCCAGGGTCACTGACAAAAGGTCAGTAGTTGACATATTTCTTGTAGTGGATGATCTTGTCAATTTATTCAAGGGAGCTCGACGCCGTTTGGAGCTATGGAAGATACCAGGATGTCAGGAAGGCGCCAGAGAAGCTTGGGCCATGGTGAAAACACGGCATACCAAGCTTGATCCGAATCATGTGGCCCGGGTCGGACCTCGGGGACCAGATGGACAAGAAATTCCTGTTAGCTTAGTGTACGACCAAGTAAAAACAACCGCTAAGTTTTCTCAATAGGATTGTAAACTAGACAACCTACTAGAGGGTCTAGAGGAAGAAGAAGTTTTTGAGTCCAAGTAGTAATGTTTGGAGTGTTTCCGGGTATTTATACCATTGGTAAACACCAAGGCATGTTCGGAAACTAGGCAGTCCGGTCATTGTTGCTTGAACAGACAAGTTGTATTCGGGGAGTTATGTTATATTACATTTGATCGTAAGAACCATCTTCGAGAGAGAATAGTTCTGTTAAGGGTTCGTTTCCCCGGGCCATCATGCGTTTTTGCGCATACATAAACTGTGATGCGAAAAATCACAGTACACTTTATAATTTGGGGGCGTATATTGCAACATGGGCAGTTCATCTCTTGTCCGCTGACCGATTATTCCCTTAAGGATGCTAGCTAGCTTTCAGCTTCACCCGTCTGAGGTACATGTCCGGATAACCTGGCTGTAACAATCGCAGAGGTGCTCCCTTTATGCCATAGCCGAATAAGCGGGAACGTAGGGCATAAGCACAGGAGCCAGACAACCCAGCTTGGCAAAAACTTAAGTCATAAAGGTGGATATAATGGCGAAGACAGGACACATATGAGTAGACAACACATATATACGGTGAGCTCTATGCTCCAAAATAATAATTAGAATAAGCTTCTGTAAAAAGAAGCTCCCGGTGATACCGGGTATGTACATTTAATGATGTATATCCCTCGAGTGTGCGGTTGATTCGAACACTGGTAGAAGTTGTACAAAAACTGAAAAAGGAGAAAAAAGGGGTGAGAGGGAGAAAAGACGAAAAAAGTTACAAGTGTGGACTTTGGCGTAGAATCTTCGAGCCGAGCAAGGTTCCATGGGTTTGGCTCCAAACGATTATCCGAAGCGTTGCGAAGGCGATAAGCTCCTCCAGTGAGAACTTCATCTATGTTGAAGGGACCTTCCCATTTGGGCTTGAGCTTGTCCCTTTTCTTCTCTGGTAGGCGTAGGACGAGTTCACCGACATTCTAGGTCTTTGCCCGTACTTCCCTGCTTTGATATCGCCGAGCTTGCTATTCGTAAAATGCAGAACGGGCCTTCGTGACATCGCGCTCCTCCTCCAAGCCATCCAGATCGTCCTGCCGATCGAGCTCGGCCTCTCTCTCTTCATACATGTGCACTTGAGGTGAGTCATAAATAATGTTGCAAGGCAATACTACCTCGGCGCCGTACACCATGAAAAAAGGTGTGTATCCAATCGTGCGATTGGGCGTGGTACGCAGCCCCCAGAGTACAGAATCAAGTTCTTCAACCTAGTGCTTGTCTGATTCATGCAAGGAACGTACTAGTCTGGGTTTAATGCCGCTCATTGTCAAGCCGTTAGCCCGTTCGACCTGACCGCTTGTCTGAGGGTGATATACAGAGGTATAATCGAGCTTCATGCCCAAATTAGCGCACCAAGTTTTTACCTCATCAGCCGTAAAGTTAGAACCATTGTCATTAATGATACTATGTGGGACACCATAACGGTGTACCACACCGGACATGAAGTCTATTACTGATCCGGCCTCGGCCGTTTTGACTGGTTTGGCTTCTATCCACTTAGTGAATTTATCAACCATAACCAGTAAATATTTCTTCTTATGGCTTCCCCCTTTAAGGGGTCCGACCATGTCAAGCCCCCAGACCGCAAAGGCCACGTAATGGGGATTGTTCACAAAGCAGTGGGCGGCCTATGGCTTTGATTTGCGAAAAGCTGGCATCCAACACATCGCTGTACAAGGTCTTGTGCGTCTTCTCGGGCCGTGGGCCAAAAGAAACCCGTACGGAAGGGCTTACTTACAAGGGCCCGAGCAGCGGCCTGATGGCCACCAAGACCGGTGTGTATTTCGCCCAAGAGCTGTCGTCCTTCTTCTTCGGAGATACAGCTTTCTAGGACTCGGGTGGTACTTTTCTTGTACAGTTCCCCCTCATGGACTTTGTAAACCTTCGAGCATCGAACAATGCAATGGGCCTCCGTCTGATCATCAGGGAGCTTGTTCCTAGTAAGGTAGGCAACAAAAGGTTTGGTCCATGGGGCAATTACAACCATGATTTCATGGGCCGATGGTGTTATCTCGGTGCCCGAACCCCCGATGATATCGCAGCTGTGTTCGGAATCTGGGGGTATGGTCGGCTCCTAAACAATGTTGCCGCTATCGTCCTGCCACACTACGGATGGCTTGAAGAGCCTCTCCACGAAGGTGTTAGGTGGGATGGGGTCGCGTTTAGCGCCCATGCGGGCAAGTATGTCTGCAACTTGATTACTCTCTTGAGCCACATGATGAAACTCGAGCCCTTCAAACTGAGCTGACATTTTGAGTACGGCATTACGATAAGCCGCCATCTTCGAATCTTTGGCATTGAAGTCTCCATTTATCTGAGATATTTCGAGGCTTGAATCCCCGCGCACTCCAAGGCATTGTATGCCCATTGAGACAGCCATCCGGAGACCGTGCAATAAGGCCTCGTATTCGGCTGCATTATTAGAATCCGTATACAGTATTTGGAGCACATAACAGATTGTGTCTCCGGTGGGGGATGTTAAGACGACACCAGCCCCTAATCCAGCTAGCATCTTAGAGTCGTCGAAGTGCATCACCCCGTTGGAGTATGCGCCGTATTCTTTAGGGATTTTGGCCTCTGTCTATTCGAAGACGAAGTCAGCCAACACCTGAGATTTAATAGCTCGGCGTGGCTTGTAATTTATTTCAAATGGAAAGAGGTCGATGGCCCATTTGGCAATCTGGACGGTGGCATCCCGATTATTTATAATATCGTTAAGTGGTACTTCGGAGGCCACCGTGATGGAGTACTCTTGAAAGTAGTGTCGCAGCTTGCGGGATACCATAAAGACCGCATATGCTATCTTTCGATAGTGCGGGTATTAGGATTTACATGGTGTAAGGACTGTTGATACATAATATATTGGTTTTTGAAGTGGGAATTTATGTCCCTCCTCATCTCATTCGACGATGAGCACCGCACTCACCACCTGGTGAGTTGCAGATATGTAGAGAAGCATCGGTTCACCGATGTTTGGTGCAGCCAGGACTGGGATACTTGCTAACAGAGCCTTTATTTCTTCCAATCCGGCTTTGGCAGCGTCCGTCCACACGAAGTGGTCAGCGCGGCGTAGCAAGCGATATAAGGGCAGCGCCTTTTCCCCTAGTCTAGAGATAAAACGGCTTAAAGCTACCATGCACCCAGCTAATTTTTGGACCTGCTTAAGGTCTGTTGGTGTTGCCAACTGTGACAAGGCTCGTATTTTAGCGGGATTTTCCTCGATTCCTCTATTGGAGACGATAAACCCCAGCAGCTTTCCAGCTGGAACGCTGAAAATGCATTTTTCCGGATTGAGTTGTATGTCATATGCTCGGAGGTTGTCGAATGTAAGGCGTAAGTCATCCACCAATGAATTGACGTGTTTTGTTTTGATGACTACGTCATCTACGTATGCCTCCATAGTCTTGCCGATCTGTTTTTCCATGCATGTCTGAATCATGCATTGGTAGGTTGCACCGGTGTAGGATCGGAAGTATGTCTAGAGGGGGGGTGATTAGACTACTTGACAATTTAAAAGTTTAGCCTTTTGATTAGGACAAGTTTTTAGCAAGTTCACAATGATGACCAAGTCAAGTATCACCCTACACATGCAATTCTAGAGTAATGGCAGCGGAAAGTAAATTGCACATGTAGTAAATAGAGGTGGAGAAGAGCAAACGCAGTTTGAGACACGGAGATTTTTCTCGTGGTTCCGATAGGTGGTGCTATCGTCAATCCACGTTGATGGAGACTTCAACCCACGGAGGGTAATGGCTGCGAGAGTCCACGGAGGGCTCCACCCACGAAGGGTCCACGAAGAAGCAACCTTGTCTATGCCATCATGGCTTACGCCCACGGAGGACTAGCCTTACTCGGGGTAGATCTTCACGAAGTAGGCGATCTCCTTGCCCTTACAAACTTCTTGGTTCAACTCCACATCTTGACGGAGGCTCCCAAGCAACACCTAACCAATCTAGGAGGCACCACCTCCAAAAGGTAATAGATGGTGTTGGTGATGATGAACTCCTTGCTCTTGTGCTTCAAATGATAATCTCCCCAACACTCAACTTTCCTCACTGATTTGGCTGTGGTGGAAGAAAGGATTGAGTGGAAAGCAACTTGGGAAGGCTAGAAATCAAGTTTCATATGGTGGGAGTGGAGCAACTTGATCTCAACACAAGGGTAGGTAGTTTTCTTCTCGAAATGTAAGGTAGGAGTGGTAGTTCTTTCGATGGCTCTCTCCACGAATGAAGAGGAGGTGGAGGGTATTTATAGCCTCCACACAAAATCCAACCATTACACACATTTGACCAATCTCGGTCGGACCGAAGTTGACAACTCGGTGAGACCGAAAGTTCAAATCTTGTGAGCGTTGGGATTTTCGTGGGACCGAAAATACAATCTCGGTTCGTCCGATTCTTCCAAAGACTAGGGTTTGCCATTCTCGGTGGGACCGACTTTATCATCTCGGTGACACCGATTTGATTACGAAGGTTCTGAAGGTTGGCAACACTAGTTTGGTGAGACCGAGTTTGGAATCGGAAAATCCAAATTTCTAGGGTTTGGGTATATGGTGAGGTGGTTCATCTCGGTGTGGACTGAGTTTATGGAATCGGTGGGACCGAGATTACTTATGAGTATATGTTGGAATGAAAGATTGCGATAGTTTGGGAGATAGATCACTAAGCACTTTGAGCAACCAGATCATCATCATAACCTCATCCCTTTTAATAGTATTGGCTTTCCTATGGACTCAATGTGATCATGGATCACTAAACCAAAAATGGAGTCTTGAGCTTTTGCCAATGCTTTCCTTAGCATTTTGAGGGGTCCACATCATCAGTCATTGCCATACCCATATCTTGAACTTTCTGAAATATTCTCAAGAAACAATTAGTTCAATGATACATATGTTGTTATTAATTACCAAAACCACCCGGGGATTAGTTGCACTTTCAATCTCCCCCTTTTTGGTAATTGATGACAACATATAGATCAAAGCTTCGACAAATGATATAATCAATGAATGATATCGTCGCTTAGAGAAGTATGTGATAAGCAAGAGCTCCCCCTAAATTTGTGCATTATTTAAGATTTGCGTTTGAATGCAAATGCACAATCGATTAGGATCATGGGTCACTCTTCCATGTCACATACATCTTGGTGGAGCGCACAAAATGATAAGAATGAATAGCATGCACCCAATCACCAAGACATGAGTAAATGATCATACAAGATATGAATAGCATATGATAAGCATTAAGCACACATTAAGCATAGTATGATCAAGCACTCATCAAAGTAGAGCAAACGTAGTATCAAACACACGAAATGTCTCGGAAAACTCAAAAGTATCTCAAAGAAAACCGCAAACGAAAGAGCAAAAGCGAGCACTCTCTCTCGAAGTCCTATGATCTATACAATTTCTCCCCTTTGGCAACAAGTTACCAAAAGTTCGAAAGGTATAGAGCTAAGCGTCACTAGGGACTCTCTGGCGGCTCTATGCAGGTTGATGGAGTGGAGATAGCTGCATCTGCAAAGGCTTGCTGAAGTCTGTGGAGCTGGAGGAGTGGACACTTTGAGCTGGAGCTGGAACCGATGGAGCTGTGGGAGGTGCTGATCTTTGTAGCCTCGGGTCATCCTTTCGAATAGCAGCCGATCTGGGCTTTGTGGGGACCGGAGCAGGCTGCTCATAGTCATCCTCGACAAGGTCATCCTGCATCTCCTTCATGAGCTCTGCCTTCTCCCTCTTGGCTTCCTCGATGTCTGCCTCAAGCTTGTTGACGGTGACTTGCACTTCAGTCAGCTTGACATCCAGAGCATGGAACTTGTCTTCAACTATCCTCTCAAGACTCTCCTGAGACTGCACTATGCTGGCCAGGCGTAGTTCAATCCTCTGGGTAGCTTCAAGAAGCTGTTCTCCAACGCTCTTGGGTTTAGCTGCTGCTGCTGCTTCCTTCTCAGCTTTGGCTTGTTTGGCAGCTTCAGACTTAGCTTGACCTTCAACAGATGTGGGATCATCCTCTGTCATCACAACTTCATTATCCTCATGTTCAGGCTGCAGTGGCAAGTGGGGTCTATCCAACAAGTAGGTGCCCGTGCCAAACTTGGCATTGATGAGCATCTGAATGTGCGGGGCAAACCCACATGACCTCTTCTGGTCTGCTGCTGTCCTCTTGATAGTCTCAACTATCAGGTCCATCACCTTGAAAGGTGCCTTCTGATCTAGAATATGCAGCATGTTGATAGAATAGCCTCTTATCATGCGATGATCTCCTGACTTGGGCATCAAGGTATGCCTCAGAATCGTGTTAGTGGTTGGGAGACCTGCCTGAAGATGATACACTGAGCCGAGCTTCCATATCTCTACATCTTTGGCTGGTACCTCATTGTACATGTTCTTCATTGACTCATGGTTTTTCTTAGGGATTCCATAGACATCAACATCATCATCTCTTGATACTGGAGCATTCAGCAGTGCAGCCCACTCTTCAACTGTTGAAGAGAATCTCTGGCCTTCAGTCATCCATACAATTCTGCCATCTGGATAGAAGTGTGCTGTGGCATAGAACTGCATGATCATCTCATCATTCCATGTCAGTTTCTGACCAACAAACTCTGCAACTCCACATGCAGTGAAGCTCTCATGCACATGTGGGAAGTAGTCTCTGTGCTCTTCACTATCAATATATTCCCAGTCAACATATCTAGTGTCAGCAACAATGGGCTTCTTGTCCATGAGCACTGTCTCATAGAAATCTTGTTGCTCTCTGGTGTGGAATCTTGAGTCAACAGCTGTCCTTCTCTGGTGGCATATGGATCAACTTGCCTCCATAGCACGAGGCCTTTGTCCTTCCTTTCCTTCATATTTTCTCGCTCGAGGATGAGCATCATTGTGGATGGCGGTTTCATGCGAGTTTCAGCAATACATGTGCCTCTTCATCTGACTCAGCTGGTGGCACATTGTCCTTCTTCTTCTCTGACGTAGGAATGTTTCTCACTGTTTTCTTGGGCTTGGCAGCAGGCTTGGCTTGAGCTGCCTTTGCTGGAGCTGATGGCTTAGATTTGGTAGGTGCTCCTGCCCTGATGGCATCTCCCATCAACTTAGGCTTCTGAGGAGGCTGGGGTGCTTCCTCATCAGAATCATCATCAGCTTCATCATGTACTATCCTCTTCCTCTTGGAAGTTTTCTTTATCTTGCTCGAGGTTTCTTCTTCCATGCTCAGCTTCTTAGCAACTGTGGGCTTCTTCACTTTGCTGGTGCCTTTCTTTGTTTGTTGCCCTTGATGCTCTTTGGCAACCACTTTCTTCTTAGGCTTAGAAGTGATCTCTTCCTCAGCAACAAAGTCAGAATCCTCTTCATCAGAATTTCTCTTCTTCCTGGCCCTGGTGGCTGCAGGAGGCAAACCACTTGGGGTGCTCCTCTCTCCATCATCAGAAAAGCTGCTGGCTTCAGGACTAGTGCCTGCCTCTGGAATCTCAACTGGTGATTCAGACACTGTTACATTGTCACTTGCATCGAGACATGACCGACAACCTGTGAATAGAATAGGTATAGGCGAATAGAAGAGTTATCACAAACTGCAGAAGATTTTGCAAAAGAATGAGTTCAAACTTCAGTTTTAAGTTTTCACAGAATGCATTTTGGTCGACCGAGTCTAAAATTCGTGAATCCAAGTGTCTAAACAGAACCATTCACACCACTTTCGGTTGGACGAAATGGGTTTCGTCTAGCCGAGAACACTAGGGTTTCACTAAATCCTCATTTCGGTCTTACCGATTTGCACAACTTCGGTTGGACCGAAGGTGCAAAGGTAATGGCCGAGGCCAAATCGGTCATCCGAGAATGTAGAATCGGTCACACCGAGATGTGTTCGCGGAAACCTAACCCTAAAACTTTCACTCGAATTTCGTTCTAAGAACTAATCTGCTGGATAGGAAGATTTCAAACGTGGCAAGAAGCTAGGCAAACCAATCGTGCATTGAATCGAGGTTGAAGACGAGAGGATCAAACTCACCCTAACTTGGTGGAGTTTTCACGGAGGCAACGGCGCGATGAGATTGACCGCTGACGGCGACGGAGACCCATGGGCGAGGGCGCAAAGCGACGGCGGAGACGATCCGGAGACCACGGCGACGGCAGCTAAGGGTTTGGGGTGAGGCGTTTTGAAGGAATAATCAGCGCTGCCCTCGGTATATATACCCTTCGGTGTCGGTGGGACCGAGTTGGAAAACTTCGGTGGCACCGAGATGGTTAATCGCAGCGATTACTCACATCGGTCACGCCGAAATTTGCAACTCGGTTTCACCGAGGTGAAAACCTAGATCAATCCAAGTGATTTCGGTCTGTCCGATTTGAGTAGATTGGTTTGACCGAAAGTACTTAGAAGGTTTTGGAGTTTAAGCTTTTTGACGGATCGGTGGCTCCGTGTGCTCCTCACTCGGTCTGTCCGAAAAAGTCTTGATCAAAGTTTGTGATATAAGCATGAATAGAATTTGAGACAAGAAAGCATAGATAGCTAGGGGAGGAACTTAGGCATTCTTGTCCATCCATTTGGTCAAAAAGAAAAAATCCAAAAGACCAAAGCAACAAATGGATGTCCTCGAATGGATAAAATTATGCTTCCAACATGCTCACACAATAAGATAGCAAATGAAATATGTGTCAAACATGCACAAACAAAACTCTAGCAACTAGCACACAATTTGGCGATGACTAGGTCATCTATATATGAGTATATTGACTTAGGAGTCAAATGAGAACGTTTGATCATAGGTCATACTCATCGTTTAAGCACAAGTGGGGTTACCACTTTTACATAAAGCATTAATGTGTTCACATCATTTGAAGATGCTTTAGCTCAAATCTTTAGAGCAAAGCTCCCCTTGATGTGAGAACCCCTTTAAAGGGTCAAACTAACCTTGGGTTGTCGAGAAGACTTCATGTAGATGTTGAAGATGTGGATGCTCAATGTTGATGAAGATCATCAAGAGTTGGGAGCAATCCTTTGGATTCGGGCACTTTCAATACCTACATGGGTTAGTCCCACAAGGAACAAACAAGGATATCCATGGACATAGATTGAAGTACATAATAGATGATGTCCATGAAAGCAATGATTACCTTGTCCCTTGACTTACCAACAAGAGGGTTTGTGACTCCATGAACTAGTGCAAGATGTGGAAGTTGATTGCACAAGTTCTTGCCAAAATGAATGTGAGTGAAGTATGTTGGCGGAGTCACCCTCAAGAACTCTCTAGTTCTTCTTCTTCGGGATCCACATCATCTTGATGGGAATCCTTGGGGTAGTAGTTGAGCTTGACGAAGTAGAACTTGAAGTTTCCTTGGGAACCCACTTGACCATGGCCTTGGGTGCTTCAATGAATGCATCAATCTCCTCTTGAAGCTTGTCCTTGCCTTTTAGCTTGTGGTCTTGTGGTGGAAGATCATCTTGAGCTTGTTCCACATTGGAAGAAGTAGGATCATACTTCTCCTTTTGAGAAACAAACTTTGGAGTGGGATATTGACCTTCTTCCCATTCAACACCCTCGGCGTTGAACTTTCGCTCAAAACCAATTCCTTGATTCTTCCGGTGCCTTCCTTGCTTGCGAACAATTTCCTCAAAGTTCTTGCTTCCGCAAGACTCTTGTAGACACCTTTTCTATAATCCCTTTCAATAAACTATTTTCTTGCTCAAGTGAAACTTGGCTTGAAACATTGTTAGTGGAATCAAGAGAATTACTAGAAGTAACAACATTTGATTTAGCATAGTTATTGTTACTACTAGATGAAGAATTTTTCTTATGCTTGTCATGCTTAGTTTTAATAGGTGGCAAGAAATTAGACAAGAGAAGTCGTTTGGCAAGATATGAAGAACTCTTCTTTCGAAGATCGTCATTGATAGCTTTTAGAAACTCATGTTCTTGCTCTAGATTGAGCTTCTCGAAGCGTAGCTTCTCATGAGATCTTAGGAGCTCTCTATGATCTTCTTGAGTTGTTTCATGAGCTAACTTAAGAGTGTTTAGTTCTTTAGTTAGGCGCTCAATCTCCTTCATAGCATTGTCATTCGACTCTTCTCGACTATAAAGACTACTAACATGTTCATCATTACTAGGCTCACTAGATTTGTCATGTAAAAGCTCATCTTCACCAAGAAAGTCATCCTCATCACTATCAAAGTCAATGAATTTAGGGTGTGATACCTTGGGGCCTTTAGCCATGAAGCATCTTCCAATTCCCTAATTTGGTGAATCAAACAAGTCATAGGAGTTGGAGTTGGAGGATACGAGAGCAAGACCGGCAACACCTTCATCTTGATCAGATTCGAGTTGGAGTGATAGCTTCTTTCGGAGTGATTGTCGAGTCGGAGCCGGAGACCCATTCACCAACATGAGCTTGATGTTTTCTTCTTGTGTAGCTCCTTGATGACTTGTCTTTCCTTTCCGAATCCTTGCTTCTCCGAGAGGATCTTCGCTCATAACGATCATCTCTACTCCTTCTCTCTTTCCGAGGTGACTCTTCTCTTGAGCTTCTTCTTCTTGGAGATTCTTCTCTTCTCTTGTGGGGAGTCGAACACTCATTTGAGTAGTGTCCGGGTCTTCCACAATTGTAGCAGTTTCGATCACGACTAGAAGATCTCTTTTCATCATATGATCTAGACTTTGAGCTTCTTTCCTTGCTTCTACTCTTGTAGAATTTGTTGAAGTTCTTCACCATTAGGCTTATCTCTTCATTGGAAACCAGCTTGTCACTTGAGGTTGTGGGAGCTTCAACTGTAGCTTTGTAAGCACCACTTGACTTGTTGTGAAGCTCTTCCTTGTCTTTAAGTGTCATCTCATGAGCAACAATTCTTCCAATGACTTTGGTAGGCTTGAGATTCTTGTAGTTTGGCATCATTTGGATCAAAGTGCACACGGTGTCATACTTTCCATCCAAAGCTCTGAGAATCTTCTTGATGATGAATCGTCGGTCATTTCTTCGCTTCCTAAGCCGGCAATCTCATTTGTGATGAGAGCAAGCCTAGAGTACATTTCAGCGACTCCTTCACCTTCCTTCATCTTGAACTTGTCAAGTTGACCTTGAAGAACATCTAGCTTTGATTCCTTCATGGACTCGGTACCTTCGTGCATTTCGACCAAAGTATCCCAAATCTCTTTTGCATTCTCAAGACGGCTGATCTTGTTGAACTCCTCGGGACATAAAGCATTGAAGAGAATGTCACAAGCTTGAGCATTGTTCTGTAACATCCGCAACTCATCCGCTGTAGCTTCGCGATCCGAACTTTTCCTTCCTCAAGAACTCACCTTGCAAGCCAACACAAATAATGCCCCATGCGGGGTTATGTCCAAGAATATGCATTTTCATTTTGTGCTTCCAACTAGCAAAATTTGAACCATCAAAGTAAGGACCTCTCGAAAATTACCCTCACTAGACGCCATACTCTCCTAGGTTGTGAAACCAAGCTTATGGAGTCCAATGCAATGGAAACCAATCCAATGGAGACCAAAGCTCGATACCACTTGTAGGATCGGAAGTATGTCTAGAGGGGGTGATTAGACTACTTGACAATTTAAAAGTTTAGCCTTTTGATTAGGACAAGTTTTAGCAAGTTCACAATGATGACCAAGTCAAGTATCACCCTACACATGCAATTCTAGAGTAATGGCAGCGGAAAGTAAATTGCACATGTAGTAAATAGAGGTGGAGAAGAGCAAACGCAGTTTGGAGACACGGAGATTTTTCTCGTGGTTCCGATAGGTGGTGCTATCGTCAATCCACGTTGATGGAGACTTCAACCCACGGAGGGTAACGGCTGCGAGAGTCCACAGAGGGCTCCACCCACGAAGGGTCCACGAAGAAGCAACCTTGTCTATGCCATCATGGCTTACGCCCACGGAGGACTAGCCTTACTCGGGGTAGATCTTCACGAAGTAGGCGATCTCCTTGCCCTTACAAACTTCTTGGTTCAACTCCACATCTTGACGGAGGCTCCCAAGCAACACCTAACCAATCTAGGAGGCACCACCCTCCAAAAGGTAATAGATGGTGTTGGTGATGATGAACTCCTTGCTCTTGTGCTTCAAATGATAATCTCCCCAACACTCAACTTTCCTCACTGATTTGGCTGTGGTGGAAGAAAGGATTGAGTGGAAAGCAACTTGGGAAGGCTAGAAATCAAGTTTCATATGGTGGGAGTGGAGCAACTTGATCTCAACACAAGGGTAGGTAGTTTTCTTCTCGTAAATGTAAGGTAGGAGTGGTAGTTCTTTCGATGGCTCTCTCCACGAATGAAGAGGAGGTGGAGGGTATTTATAGCCTCCACACAAAATCCAACCGTTACACACATTTGACCAATCTCGGTCGGACCGAAGTTGACAACTCGGTGAGACCGAAAGTTCAAATCTTGTGAACGTTGGGATTTTCGTGGGACCGAAAATACAATCTCGGTTAGTCCGATTCTTCCAAAGACTAGGGTTTGCCATTCTCGGTGGGACCGACTTTATCATCTCGGTGACACCGATTTGATTCTGTATGTTCTGAAGGTTGGCAACACTAGTTTCGTGAGACCGAGTTTGGAATCGGAAAATCCGAAATTTCTAGGGTTTGGGTATATGGTGAGGTGGTTCATCTCGGTGTGGTGAGTTTATGGAATCGGTGGGACCGAGATTACTTATGAGTATATGTTGGAATGAAAGATTGCTGATAGTTTGGGAGATAGATCACTAAGCACTTTGAGCAACCAGATCATCATCATAACCTCATCCCCTTTTAATAGTATTGGCTTTCCTATGGACTCAATGTGATCATGGATCACTAAACCAAAAATGGAGTCTTGAGCTTTTGCCAATGCTTTCCTTAGCATTTTGAGGGGTCCACATCATCAGTCATTGCCATACCCATATCACTGAACTTTCTGAAATATTCTCAAGAAACAATTAGTTCAATGATATATATGTTGTTATTAATTACCAAAACCACCCGGGGATTAGTTGCACTTTCAGCCGGCGTTCTTAAGTGCGAAAGGCATAGTGTTGAAGAAGAAGGGCCCATACGGAGTGATGAATGCCGTTGCGGCTTGGTTGGATTATTTCATCTTAATTTGATGATATCCGGAGTATGCATCGAGGAAGCATAGGGATTCGTGCCCTACGGTTGCGTCAATAATCTAGTCAATTCGAGTTAGTGGGAAGGGGTCCTTAGGACAAGCCTTAAGGTCTTTGAAGTCGACACTCAGGCGCCAGGATTTATCCTTCTTAGGTACCATGACCAGGTTTGCTAGCCAGTCCGGATATTTGATTTCTCTGATAAACCCGGCTTCGGGTAGCTTTGCTAGCTCCTCCCCCATAGCATGTCGTTTGGGTTCAGAGAATCGGCATAGAGTTTGTTTGACTGGTTTGTATCCTTTCAGTATGTTGAGACTATGCTCGGCCAGTCTTCGTGGGATACCTGTCATATCGGAAGGGTGCGAGGCAAAAATGTCCCAGTTCTCACGCAGGAATGCGCGTAATGCGGCATCCACCGTCGGATCCAGCTGTGCCCAATGGAAGCTGTTTTATTGGGATCCGTCGGGTGGAGTTGAAATTTTACTATTTCGTCTGCCGGCTTAAAGGAGGTAGACTTGGGTCTCTTATCGAGGATTACATCGTCCCTGTCTACTATGGAATGTAGAGTGGTCGATTCCTCGGCCGCGAGGGTCTCGGATAATGCCTCAAGGGCTAGAGAGGCAGTTTTGTTTTCGGCGCAGAGTGCTATGTCTGGATGACTGGCGATAGTGATAATTCCATTGGGCTCGGGCATTTTGAGCTCCATATACCCATAATGGGGTATGGCTTGGAAGCGCGTGAATGCGTCTCGCCCTAGCAAAGCATGATACCCGCTGATGAATGGTGCCACATGGAAGAGTAACTCTTCAGACCTATAGTTCTCCGGCGTGCCGAATACCACATCGAGTTTGATTTTTCCCGAGCATCTGGCTTCTCGACTAGGTATAATACCGCGAAAGGTTGTGTTACATTGCTCAATATGACTCCTGTCCATTTGCATTTTATTGAGCATGTCCTCGTAAATGAGGTTCAGTCCGCTGATGACCCACAAGTATAGGGGATCTATCGTAGTCCTTTTGATAAGTAAGAGTGTCAAACCCAATGAGGAGCAGAAGGAAATGATAAGCGGTTTTCAGCAAGGTATTCTCTGCAAGTACTGAAATAAGTGATAACAGATAGTTTTGTGATAAGATAAATTGTAATGAGCAACAAGTAACAAAAGTAAATAAAGTGCAGCAAGGTGGCCCAATCCTTTTTGTAGCAAAGTACAAGCCTGGACAAACTCTTATAATAGGAAAAGCGCTCCCGAGGACACATGGGAATATCGTCAAGCTAGTTTTCATCACGCTCATTTGATTCGCATTCGATACTTTGATAATTTGATATGTGGGTGGACCGGTGCTTGGGTACTGTCCTTACTTGGACAAGCATCCCACTTATGATTAACCTCTATTGCAAGCATCCGCAACTACAACAAAAGTATTAAGGTAAACCTAACCATAGCATGAAACATATGGATCCAAATCAGCCCCTTACGAAGCAACGCATAAACTAGGGTTTAAGCTTCTGTCACTCTAGCAACCCATTATCTACTTATTATTTCCCAATGCCTTCCTCTAGACCCAAATAATGGTGAAGTGTTATGTAGTCGACGTTCACATAACACCACTAGAGGTTGGACAACATACATCTTATCAAAATATCAAACGAATACCAAATTCACATGACTACTAATAGCAAGACTTCTCCCTTGTCCTGAGGAACAAACGTAATTACTCACAAAGCATATTCATGTTCATAATCAGAGGGGTAATAATATGCATATAGGATCTGAACATATGATCTTCCACCAATAAACCAACTAGCATCAACTACAAGGAGTAATCAACACTACTAGCAACCTACTTGCACCAATCCCGGACTTGGAGACAAGAATTGGATACAAGAGATGAACTAGGGTTTTGAGATGAGATGGTGCTGGTGAAGATGTTGATGGAGATTGCCCTCTCCTGATGAGAGGAGCGTTGGTGATGACGATGGTGATGATTTCCCCCTCCCGGAGGGAAGTGTCCCCTGCAGAACAGCTCTGCCGGAGCCCTAGATTGGTTCCTCCTCGTGGCGGCGGAGTCTCGTCCCGAAAGGTTGCCTATGATTTTTTTTCTCATCGAAAGACTTCATATAGGAGAAAATGGGCGTCGGAGAGCCACCAGGGGGCCCACGAGGTAGGTGGGCGCGCCTAGGGGGAGGGGCGCGCCCCCCACCCTTGTGAGCAGGGTGTGGGCCCCCTGGCCTTCATCTTTGGCGACGATTTTTCTTTATTTATTTTAAGATATTCCGTGGAGTTTCAGGACTTTTGGAGTTGCGCAGAATAGGTCATATTTGCTCCTTTTCCAGCCAGAATTCCAGCTGCCAGCATTCCCCCTCTTCATGGTAAACCTTGTAAGATAAGAGAGAATAGCCATAAGTATTGAGACATATCGTGAAATAACAGCCCATAATGCGATAAATATCGATATAAAAGCATGATGCAAAATGGACGTATCAACTCCCCCAAGCTTAGACCTCGCTTGTCCTCAAGCGAAAAGCCGATAACAATAAATATGTCCTCATGTTTAGAAGTAGGGGCGTCGATAAAAATAAAATACGAACATGAGGGCATCATGATTATTTTCATAACAGCAACATATATAGATTTGTCATATGATTACTTATGTTCAAGTCATGATCTTTTCACAAAGCCAAAGTATGAATCATAAACCTTATTGAGCACCAACAAATTATACCCTCAGTCATTGAAGCAATTGCAATTTATCATAACATTGGAAAGAGTCTATGTCAGAGCTTAAAAGCAAGTCCACATACTCAACTATCAATTAGTCCTTCATAATTGCTAACACTCACGCAATACTTGTGGTTACGGAGTTTTAACCGGACACAGAGAAAGATAGGGGCTTGTAGTTTTGCCCCACAACCTTTTACCTCAAGGGTAATGTCAATAATAATAATTCATGCTCCCCCACATCCAATTAGATATATATATCATGTTCTTTCCAACATGCTCAGCTTGCCAATGGATAAAATGAAAAAGGAAAGGTGAAGATCACCATGACTCTTGCATAAAGTAGAGGATAAAAATAAAAGATAGGCCCTTCGCAGAGGGAAGCAGAGGTTGCCATGCGCTTTTATGGTTGGATGCACAAAATCTTAATGCAAAAGAATGTCACTTTATATTGCCCCTTGTATGTGAACCTTTATTATGCAGTCCGTCGCTTTTATTGCGTCCACAACAAGTTCGTACAAAGCTTATTTCTCTGCACTAATAAGTCATGCATATTTAAAGAGCAATTTTTATTGCTTGCACCGATGACAACTTACTTGAATGATCTTACCCAATCCATATATAGATATGGTGGACTCTCAAGGCTAAACTGGTTTAAGGGTATTTGGAAGCACAAGTAGTATCTCTACTTGGTGCTGAGAATTTGGCTAGCATGAGGGGGAAAGGCAAGCTCCACATGTTAGAGGAACCATGACAACATACTTTATCCCAAATGTAAGAAAACATAACTCATTATGTTGTCTTCCTTGTCCAACATCAACTCTTTAGCATGTCATATTTTAATGAGTGCGCCCAATCATAAAAGATGTCAATGATAATATATCTATATGTGAAACCTCTCTCTCCTTATTACTTCCTATTAATTGCAACGATGACCAAAGCTATATTTGCCAACTCCCAACAACTTTTAATCATCATACTCTTTTTATGTGAAGTCATTACTCTCAATAAGATCAATATGAACTATTTGTTTCTTTTTATTCTTTTCTTTATTCACCCAAGATCATGGCAAAGTAATCAAGCCCTTGACTCAACACTAATCTTTATTATATATAGCTCATGGACTCGATTGCATAGAGGGATCATAAAGCAAAACTCAAAACTAGATCGTTCCATGACTTTATTATACTAAATCAAGATACTACTAATAGGATCGAACTAAGAAAAACGGTAAAGATAGGAGTTGTGATGGTGATACGATACCGGGGCACCTCCCCCAAGCTTGGCAATTGCCAAGGGGAGTGCCCATACCCATGTGATTATATCTCCTTCTTTGTTGTTGGCGGTGGAGGTGTTGTTGATGATGGAAGCTTGTCGTCCACCTTCCATGGCATAGGCTCACCCTCATAGAAGGATGATCGAGTTTCCGGAATCCTCAAATCTGCAACGGAAACAGTTCGAAACGAAAACAGAGGATATTTGCGTGATACGGTCGTCAAAACCTTCGGGAGAATATATAATTAATTTTTACCGACCAAAATACATATCGTGCAAGAAAACGGAGTTCGGAGGGCACACGAGGTGCTCACGAGGTAGGGGGCGCGCCCTCCACCCTCGTGGAGGCCTCGTGTCCTCCCCGGACTGCTACTTATTTTTATATTTTTCTAAATATTACAAAACGGAGCAATATTGCCTTAAAATTTGTTTTGGAGGCAGTTTACTTACCGTACATACCTATTCCTTTTCGGAGTCTGGAACGTTCTGGAAAGTGCCCTTTATGTATTCCTCCGGGGTTATGGTTTCAATAATATTAGTTTCAACATTTATTGGATTACCAGAGATATAATGTTTGATTCTTTAACCATTTACCACCTTCGGATTTGTGCCTGCGAAGTTGTTGATTTTTATGGCACCGGAACGATAGACCCCCTCGATAACGTAAGGACCTTCCCATTTGGAGAGAAGTTTTCCTGCAAAAAATTCTTAAACAAGAGTTGTATAGTAATACATAATCACCTACATTAAACTCACGCTTTTGTATCCTTTTGTCATGCCATCTTTTAACTTTTTCTTTAAATAACTTGGCATTTTCATAGGCTTGGGTTCTCCATTCATCAAGTGAGCTAATATCAAATAACCTCTTCTCACCGGCAAGTTTGAAATCATAGTTGAGCTCTTTAATAGCCCAATATGCCTTATGTTCTAATTCGAGAGGTAAGTGACATGCTTTTCCATAAACCATTTTATACGGAGACATACCCATAGGATTCTTATATGCAGTTCTATAGGCCCATAACGCATCATCAAGTTTCTTGGACCAATTCTTTCTAGACCTATTAACAGTCTTTTGCAAAATTAATTTGAGCTCTCTATTACTCAATTCTACTTGACCACTAGACTGCAGATGATATGGAGATGCAATTCTATGATTAACGTCATATTTAGCAAGCATTTTACGGAAAGCACCATGAATAAAGTGTGAACCACCATCAGTCATTAAATATCTAGGGACTCCAAACCTCGGAAAAATAACTTCCTTAAGCATTTTAATAGAAGTGTTATGATCAGCACTACTAGTTGGAATAGCTTCTACCCACTTAGTAACGTAATCAACAGCAACTAAAATATGTGTATATCCATTAGAGGCAGGAAAAGGTCCCATATAATCAAAGCCCCAAACAACAAACGGTTCAGTAACAAGTGAATAATTCATAGGCATTTCTTGACGTCTACAAATATTACCAATTCTTTGACATTCATCGCAAGACAAAACAAACTTATGGGCATCCTTGAAGAGAGTAGGCCAATAAAAACCGGATTGCAATACCTTATGTGCAGTTCTATCTCCAGCGTGGTGTCCTCCATAAGCTTCGGAGTGACACTTGCGTAGGATCTGTTCCTGTTCATGCTCAGGTACACAACGTCTAATAACACCATCTACTCCTTCTTTATATAGATGTGGGTCATCCCAAAAGTAATGTCTAAAATCATAAAATAACTTTTTCTTTTGTTGGTATGTGAACCTAGGTGGTATAAATTTAGCAACAATATAATTAGCATAATCAGCATACCATGGAGTGCTACGAGAAGTGCTTATGACATTTAATTGTTCATCAGGAAAGCTATCATCAATAGGTAGTGGGTCATCAAGAACATTCTCTAACCTACATAAGTTGTCTGCAACTGGGTTCTCAGCTCCTTTTCTATCAATAATATGCAAATCAAATTCTTTCAGCAAGAGAACCCATCTAATAAGTCTAGGTTTAGCATCTTTCTTTTCCACAAGATATTTAATAGCAGCATGATCGGTGTGAATAGTTACTTTAGAATCAACAATATAGGGTCTGAATTTATCACAGGCAAACACAACTGCTAAGAGTTCCTTTCCAGTAGTAGCATAATTTCTTTGAGCATTGTCTAGAGTCTTAATAGCATAATGTTGGGGAACGTAGCAGAAATTCAAAATTTTCCTACGTGTCACCAAGATCTATCTATGGAGAAACCAGCAACGAGGGGAAGGAGAGTGCATCTACATACCCTTGTAGATCGCTAAGCGGAAGCGTTCAAGAGAACGGGGTTGAAGGAGTCGTACTCGTCATGATCCAAATCACCGGAGATCCTAGTGCCGAACGGACGGCACCTCCGCGTTCAACACACGTACAGCCCGGTGACGTCTCCCATGCCTTGATCCAGCAAGGAGAGAGGGAGAGGTTGAGGAAGACTCCATCCATCAGCAGCACAACGGCGTGGTGGTGGTGGAGGAGCGTGGTGATCCAGCAGGGCTTCGCCAAGCACCGTGAGATATGAGGAGAAAGAGAGGTAGGGTTGCGCCAACAGGAGAAGAACTTCGTGTGTTGGGCTGCTCCAATACCTCCACTATATATAGGGGGAGAGGGGGCTGCGCCCCCAACTAGGTTTCCACCCCCTAGGGGTGGCGGCCAGCCCTAGATCCCATCTAGGGGGGCGGCCAAGGGGGGAGAGGGGGAAACTTGCCCCCCAAGCAAGGTGGGGCGCCCCCTCCCCAAACCCTAGGCGCCTTGGGCCCTTGTGGGGGGGGGCGCACCAGCCCACTAGGGGCTGGTCCCCTCCCACACTCGGCCCATGCTGCCCTCTGGGGATGGTGGCCCCACTTGGTGGACCCCCGGGACCCTCCCGGTGGTCCCGGTACGTTACCGATAAAACCCGAAACCTTTCCGGTAACCAAAACAGGACTTCCCATATATAAATCTTTACCTCCGGACCATTCTGGAACTCCTAGTGACGTCCGAGATCTCATCCGGGACTCCGAACAACATTCGGTAACCACATACAAACTTCCTTTATAACCCTAGCGTCATCGAACCTTAAGTGTGTAGACCCTACGGGTTCGGGAGACATGTAGACATGACCGAGACGTTCTCCGGTCAATAACCAACAGCGGGATCTGGATACCCATGTTGGCTCCCACATGTTCCACGATGATCTCATCGGATGAACCACGATGTCAAGGACTCAATCAATCTCGTATACAATTCCCTTTGTCTAACGGTATTGTACTTGCCCGAGATTCGATCGTCGGTATACCGATACCTTGTTCAATCTCGTTACCGGCAAGTCTCTTTACTCGTTCCGTAACACATCATCCCGTGATCAACCCCTTGGTCACATTGTGCACATTATGATGATGTCCTACCGAGTGGGCCCAGAGATACCTCTCCGTTTACACGGAGTGACAAATCCCAGTCTCGATTCGTGCCAACCCAACAGACACTTTCGGAGATACCTGTAGTGCACCTTTATAGCCACCCAGTTATGTTGTGGCGATTGGTACACCCAAAGCACTCCTACGGGATCCGGGAGTTGCACAATCTCATGGTCTAAGGAAAAGATACTTGACATTAGAAAAGCTTTAGCATACGAACTACACGATCTCTGTGCTAGGCTTAGGATTGGGTCTTGTCCATCACATCATTCTCCTAATGATGTGATCCCGTTATCAATGACATCCAATGTCCATGGTCAGTAAACCGTAACCATCTATTGATCAACGAGCTAGTCAACTAGAGGCTTACTTGGGACATGGTGTTGTCTATGTATCCACACATGTATCTGAGTTTCCTATCAATACAATTATAACATGGATAATAAACGATTATCATGAACAAGGAAATATAGTAATAATAACTAATTTATTATTGCCTCTGGGCATATTTCCAACAGTCTCCCACTTGCACTAGAGTCAATAATCTAGTTCACATCGCCATGTGATTAACACTCACAGGTCACATCGTCATGTGACCAACACCCGAGAGTTTACTAGTGTCACTAAACTAGTTCACATCATCATGTGATTAAGACTCAATGAGTTCTGGGGTTTGATCATGTTTTGCTTGTAAGAGAGGTTTTAGTTAACGGGTCTGCAACATTCAGATCCATATGTACTTCGCAAATCTCTAGGTCATATTGTAAATGTTGCTTCCACGCTCCACTTGGAGCTATTCCAAATGGTTGCTCCACTATACGTATCCGGTTTGCTACTCAGAGTCATTCGGATAGGTGTTAAAGCTTGCATCGACGTAACTCTTTATGTCGAACTCTTTATCATCTCCATAACCGAGAAACATATCCTTATTCGTCTAAGGATATATTTGACCGCCATCTGGTGATCCACTCCTTGATCACCTTTGTACCCTCTTGCCAGACATGTGGCATGGCACACATAAGGTGCGGTACTCGGCATGGCATACAGTTTAGAGCCTATGACAAAAGCATAGGGGACGACCTTCGTCCTTCCTCTTTCTTCTGCCGTGGTCGAGCTTTAAGTCTTAACATCATACCTTACAACTCAGGCAAGAACTCCTTCTTAAATTGATCCATCTTGAAGAACTTCAAGATCATGTCAAGGTACGTGCTCATTTGAAAGTTCTATTAAGCATTTTGATCTATCTTATAGATCTTGATGCTTATTGTTCAAGTAGCCTAATCCAGGTTTTCCATTGAAAAACACTTTTCAAATAACCTTATATGCTTTCTAGAAATTCTACATCATTTTTGATCAACAATATGTTTACAACATATACTTATCAGAAATTCTATAGTGCTCCCACTCACTTCTTTGGAAATACAAGTTTCTCATAAACTTTGTATAAACCAAAAATCTTTGATCATCTTATCAAAGTGCATATTCCAACTCCGAGATGCTTACTCCAGTCCATGGAAGGATCGCTAGAGCTAGCATACCTTTTAGCATCCTTAGGATCGACAAAACCTTTCTGATTGTATCACATACAACCTTTCCTTACGAAAAGTGGTAAGGAAACTCGTTTTGACATCCATCTGCCAGATTTCATAAATGCAGCTAATGCTAACATGATTTCGATGGACTTTAAGCATCGCTACGGATGAGAAAATCTCATCGTAGTCAACTCCTTGAACTTGTGAAAAACTCTTCGCCACAAGTCGAGCTTCATAGATGGTGACATTACCATCCACGTCCGTCTTCTTCTTAAAGATCCATTTATCTCAATGGCTTGCCGATCATTGGGTAAGTCCACTAAAGTCCATCCTTTGTTCTGATACATGGATCCTATCTCGGATTTCATGGCTTCTAACCATTTGTCGGAATTTGGGCCCACCATTGCTTCTCCATAGCTCGTAGGTTCATTGTTGTCTAGTAACATGACCTTCAAGACAGGATTACTGTACCACTCTGAAGCAGTATGCATCCTTGTCACCCTACAAGGTACGGTAGTGACTTGATCCGAAGTTTCATGATCACTATCATAAGCTTCAACTTCAATTGGTGTAGGTGCCACAGGAACAACTTCCCGTGCCCTGCTACACACTAGTTGTAGTGACGGTTCAATAACCATATCAAGTCTCCACAATCCTCCCACTCAATTTTTCGAGACAAACTTTTCCTCGAGAAAGGACCCGGTTCAAGAAACAATCCTATTGCTTTCGGATCTGAAGTAGGAGGCATACCCAACTGTTTTGGGTATCCTATGAAGATGCATTTTATCTGCTTTGGGTTCGAGCTTATCAACCTGAAACTTTTTCACATAAGCGTCGCAGCCCCAAACTTTTAAGAAACGACAACTTAGGTTTCTCCAAACCATAGTTCAAACGGTGTCGTCTCAACGGAATTACGTGGTGCCCCATTAAAGTGAGTGCGGTTGTCTCTAATGCCTAACCCATGAACGATAGTGGTAATTCGATAAGAGACATCATGGTACGCACCATATCCAATAGGGTGCAACTACGATGTTCGACCTGACATCACACTATGGTGTTCCAGGCGGTATTAATTGTGAAACAATTTCCACAATGTCTTAATTGCGTGCCAAAGCTCGTAACTCAGATACTCATCTCTATGATCATATCATAGACATTTTATCCTCTTGTCACGATGATCTTCAACTTCACTCTGAAATTACTTGAACCATTCAATAATTCAGACTTTTTGTTTCATCAAGTAAATATACTCAACATCTACTCGAATCATCGTGAAGTAAGAACATAACGATATTCATTTGATGCCTCAAGACTCATTGGACTGCACACATCAAAATGTGTTACTTCCAACAAGTTGCTATCTTGTTCCATCTTACTGAAACCGAGCCTTTTCAGTCATCTTGCCCATGTGGTATGATTTGCATATCTCAAGTGATTCAAAATCAAGTGAGTCCAAACGTTCCATCTGCATGGAGTTTCTTCATGCGTATACACCAATAGAGATGGTTCGCATGTCTCAAACTTTTCAAAACGAGTGAGTCCAAAGATCCATCAACATGGAGCTTCTTCATGCGTTTTATACCAATATGACTTACATGGCAGTGCCACAAGTAAGTGGTACTATCATTACTATCTTATATCTTTTGGCATGAAAATGTGTATCACTACAATCGAGATTCAATAAACCATTCCTTTAGGTGCAAGACCATTGAAGGTATTATTCAAATAAATAGAGTAACCATTATTCTCCTTAAATGAATAACCGTATTGCGATAGACATAATCCAATCATGTCTATGCTCAACACAAACACCAAATGACAATTATTCAGGTTTAATACTAATCTTGATGGTAGAGGGAGCGTGCGATGTTTGATCACATCAAACTTGGAAACACTTCCAACACATATCGTCAGCTCACCTTTAGCTAGTCTCCGTTTATTCCGTAGCTTTTATTTCGAGTTACTAACACTTAGAAACTGAACCGGTATCTAATACCCTGGTGCTACTAGGAGTACTAGTAAAGTACACATTAACATAATGTATATCCAATATACTTCTATCGACCTTGCCAGCCTTCTCATCTACCAAGTATCTAGGGTAATTCCGCTCTAGTGACTATTCCCCTTATCACAGAAGCACTTAGTCTCGGGTTTGGGTTCAACCTTGGGTTTCTTCACTGGAGCAGCAGCTGATTTGCCGTTTCATGAAGTATCCCTTCTTGCCCTTGCCCTTCTTGAAACTAGTGGTTTCACCAACCATCAACAATTGATGCTTCTTCTTGATTTCTACTTTCACGGTGTCAAACATCGTGAATACCTCAAGGATCATCATATCTATCCCTGATATGTTATAGTTCATCACGAAGCTCTAGCAGCTTGGTGGCAATGACTTTGGAGAAACATCACTATCTCATCTGGAAGATCCACTCCCACTCGATTCAAGTGATTGTTGCACTCAGACAATCTGAGCACAAGCTCAACGATTGAGCTTTTCTCCCTTAGTTTGCAGGCTAAGAAAATTGTCAGAGGTCTTATACCTCTTGATGTGGGCACGATCCTGAAATCCCAATTTCAGCCCTCGAAACATCTCATATGTTCCGCGACGTTTCGAAAACGTCTTTGGTGCCTCAACTCTAAACCGTTTAACTGAACTATCACGTAGTTATCAAAACGTGTATGTCCAATGTTCGCAACATCCACAGACAACGTTTGGGGTTCAGCACACAGAGCGGTGCATTAAGGACATAAGCTTTCTATTGTCCGCATAATCGCCATCTTGTCAACTTTCAACTATATTTTCTCTAGGAACATATCTAAACAGTGGAACTAAAGCGCGAGCTTACGACATAATTTGCAAAGATCTTTTGACTATGTTCAGGATAATTAAGTTCATCTTATGAACTCCCACTCAGATAGACATCCCTCTAGTCATCTAAGTGATTACATGATCCGAGTCAACTAGGCCGTGTCCGATCATCACGTGAGACGGACTAGTCATCATCGGTGAACATCTTCATGTTGATCGTATCTACTATACGACTCATGCTCGACCTTTCGGTCTCTTGTGTTCCGAGGCCATGTCTGTACATGCTAGGCTCGTCAAGTCAACCTAAGTGTTTCGCGTGTGTAAATCTGGCTTACACCCGTTGTATGTGAACGTAAGAATCTATCACACCCGATCATCACGTGGTGCTCCGAAACGACGAACTTTCGCAATGGTGCACAGTTAGGGGGAACACTTTCTTGAAATTTTAATGAGGGATCATCTTATTTACTACCGTCATTCTAAGCAAATAAGATGCATAAACATGATAAACATCACATGCAATCAAAAAGTGACATGATATGGCTAATATCATTTTGCTCCTTTTGATCTCCATCTTCGGGGCTCCATGATCATCATCGTCACCGGCATGACACCATGATCTCCATAATCATGATCTCCATCATCGTATCTCCATGAAGTTGTCTCACCAACTTGTTACTTCTACTACTATGGCTACCGGTTAGCAATAAGGTAAAGTAATTACATGGCATTGTTCAATGACACGCAGGTCATACAATAAATAAAGACAACTCCTATGGCTCCTGCCGGTTGTCATACTCATCGACATGCAAGTCGTGATTCCTATTACAAGAACATGATCAATCTCATACATCACATATCATTCATCACATTCTTCTTGGCCATATCACATCACATAACATACCCTGCAAAAACAAGTTAGACGTCCTCTAATTGTTGTTTGCATGTTTTACGTGGCTGCTATGGGTTTCTAGCAAGAACGTTTCTTACCTACGCAAAAACCACAACGTCATATGTCCATTGCTATTTACCCTTCATAAGGACCCTTTTCATCGAATCCGATCCGACTAAAGTGGGAGAGACTGGCACCCGCTAGCCACCTTATGCAACAAGTGCATGTCAATCGGTGGAACCTGTCTCACGTAAGAGTATGTGTAAGGTCGGTCCGGGCTGCTTCATCCCACGATGCCGCCGAATTAAGATTGGACTAGTAACGGTAAGCATATTGAACAACATCAACGCCACAACTACTTTGTGTTCTACTCGTGCAAAGAATCTACACAATAGACCTAGCTCATGATGCCACTGTTGGGGAACGTAGCAGAAATTCAAAATCTTCCTACGTGTCACCAAGATCTATCTATGGAGAAACCAGCAACGAGGGGAAGGAGGGTGCATCTACATACCCTTGTAGATCGCTAAGCGGAAGCGTTCAAGAGAACGGGGTTGAAGGAGTCATACTCGTCGTGATCCAAATCACTGGAGATCCTAGTGCCGAACGGACGGCACCTCCGTGTTCAACACACGTACAGCCCGGTGACGTCTCCCATGCCTTGATCCAGCAAGGAGAGAGGAGAGGTTGAGGAAGACTCCATCCATCAGCAGCACAACGGCGTGGTGGTGGTGGAGGAGCGTGGTGATCCAGCAGGGCTTCTCCAAGCACCGCGAGATATGAGGAGAAAGAGAGGTAGGGCTGCGCCAACAGGAGAAGAACTTCGTGTGTTGTGCTCCTCCAATACCTCCACTATATATAGGGGGAGAGGGGGCTGTGCCCCCACCTAGGTCTCCACCCCCTAGGGGCGGCTGCCAGCCCTAGATCCCATCTAGGGGGGCGGCCAAGGGGGGAGAGGGGGAAACTTGCCCCCCAAGCAAGGTGGGGCGCCCCCTCCCCAAACCCTAGGCGCCTTGGGCCCAGGTGGGGGGTGCACCAGCCCACTAGAGGCTGGTCCCCTCCCACACTTGGCCCATGCTGCCCTCTGGGGATGGTGGCCCCACTTGGTGGTCCCGGTACGTTACCGACAAAACCCGAAACCTTTTCGGTAACCAAAACAGGACTTCCCATATATAAATCTTTACCTCCGGACCATTCCAGAACTCCTTGTGACGTCCGAGATCTCATCCGGGACTCCAAACAACATTCGGTAACCACATACAAACTTCCTTTATAACCCTAGCGTCATCGAACCTTAAGTGTGTAGACCCTACGGGTTCGGGAGACATGTAGGCATGACCGAGATGTTCTCCGGTCAATAACCAACAGCGGGATCTGGATACCCATGTTGGCTCCCACATGTTCCACGATGATCTCATCGGATGAACCACGATGTCAAGGACTCAATCAATCTCATATACAATTCCCTTTGTCTAACGGTATTGTACTTGCCCGAGATTCGATCGTCGGTATACCGATACCTTGTTCAATCTCGTTACCGGCAAGTCTCTTTACTCGTTCCATAACACATCATCCCATGATCAACCCCTTGGTCACATTGTGCACATTATGATGATGTCCTACCGAGTGGGCCCAGAGATAACTCTCCGTTTACATGGAGTGACAAATCCCAGTCTCGATTCGTGCCAACCCAATGACACTTTCGGAGATACCATAGTGCACCTTTATAGCCACCCGAGCCACGTTGTGACGTTTGGTACACCCAAAGCACTCCTACGGGATCCGGAGTTGCACAATCTCATGGTCTAAGGAAAAGATACTTGACATTAGAAAAGCTTTAGCATCTGAACTACGATCTCTGTGCTAGGCTTAGGATTGGGTCTTGTCCATCACATCATTCTCCTAATGATGTGATCCCGTTATCAATGACATCCAATGTCCATGGTCGGAAACCGTAACCATCTATTGATCAATGAGCTAGTCAACTAGAGGCTTACTAGGGACATCTTTGTTGTCTATGTATCCACACATGTATCTGAGTTTCCTATCAATACAATTATAGCATGGATAATAAACGATTATCATGAACAAGGAAATATAGTAATAATAACTAATTTATTATTGCCTCTAGGGCATATTTCCAACACATAATGGATAACATTTAATTTCTTGTCAACTCTTTGCCCTAGAACAGCACCTACAGCATAATCACTAGCATCACACATAATTTTAAAGGGTAAATTCCAATCAGGTGGCTGAACAATAGGTGCAGAGGCTAATGCTTTCTTAAGTATTTCAAATGCTTCTACACAATCATCATCAAAGACAAATGGTACATCTTTTTGTAATAAATTAGTCAGAGGACGAGAGATTTTTGAGAAGTCCTTAATGAACCTCCTATAAAATCCAGTGTGACCAAGGAAACTTCTTATACCTTTGATGTCCTTGGGACATGGCATATTTTCAATAGCATCAACCTTGGCTTTATCAACTTCAATACCTCTTTCCGAAACTTTCTGCCCCAAGACAATACCTTCATTAACCATAAAGTGGCACTTTTCCCAATTCAAGACAAGATTAGTTTCTTCACATCTCTGCAAAACTCGATCAAGATTGCTCAAGCAATCATCAAAAGAAGAACCATAGACGGAAAAGTCGTCCATGAAAACCTCACAAATCTTTTCACAAAAATCAGAGAATATAGCCATCATGCATCTTTGAAAGGTAGCAGGTGCATTACATAAACCAAAAGGCATACGTCTATAAGCAAAAGTACCAAAAGGGCATGTAAAAGTAGTCTTTGATTGATCTTTAGCCGACACAGGTATTTGAGAGAAACCAGAATAACCATCTAGAAAGCAATAATGTGTATGTTTGCATAATCTTTCTAGCATTTGATCAATAAAAGGTAAGGGGTAATGATCTTTCTTAGTAGCTTTATTTAATTTGCGGAAATCAATTACCATCCTATAACCTGTGATAACTCTTTGCGGGATCAATTCATCTTTATCATTAGGGACAACAGTAATACCTCCCTTCTTAGGGACACAATGGACAGGACATACCCACTGACTATCAGCAACGGGATAAATTATACCTACCTCCAGAAGCTTGAGTATTTCTTTTCTTACCACTTCTTTCATTTTAGGATTCAAACATCATTGAGGATCACGAACTGGTTTGGCATCCGCTTCCAAATTTATTTTATGTTGACATAGAGTGGGACTAATGCCCTTAAGATCATCAAGAGTATATCCAATAGCGGCACGGTGCTTCTTTAGAGTTTTCAATAATCTTTCTTCTTCATGCTCTGAAAGGTTAGCACTAATAATAACAGGATATATTTTCTTTTCATCAAGATAAGAATATTTAAGATTATCAGGCAACGGTTTGAGCTCAAACACGGGGTCACCCTTGGGTGGAGGAGGATCCCCTAGGATTTCAACAGGCAAATTGTGTTGCAGAATAGGTTCCTGTTTAAAGAACTTCATCTATTTCCCTTCTTTCATTCATGAACATCTCATTTTCATGGTCTAGCAAATAGTGTTCTAAAGGAGCACTAGGAGGTACGGCAATAGAAGCAAGACCAATAATTTCATCCTTACTAGGCAATTCTTCTTCACGATGTTGTTTACTAAATTTAGAGAAATTAAACTCATGAACCGTATCATCCAAGTCAACAGTCACAACATTGTTTTTGCAGTCTATCGTAGAATTAACAGTATTCAAGAAGGGTCTACCAAAAACAATGGGACAAAAGCTATCTTGTGGAGAACCAAGAACAAGGAAATCAGCGGGATATTTGGTTTTTCCACACAAGACTTCGACATCTCTAACAATTCCCATTGTAGATATAGTATCTCTATTGGCAAGTTTAATTGTAACATTAATATCTTCTAACTCAATAGGTGCAATATCATGCATAATTTCTTTATATAAGTCAATGGGTATAACACTAGCACTAGCACCCATATCACATAAGCCATGATAACAATGATCTCCTATTTTAACAGAAATAACAGGCACGCCTACCATAGGTCTATGTTTATCTCTATCACAAGGTTTAACAATTCTAGCAGTTTCACCAGAGAATTGAATGACATGCCCATCAATAGTATCAGACAAGAGATCTTTAACAATAGCAATATTAGGTTCTACTTTGAATTGCTCAGGAGGTGTATAAGTTCTAATATTGCTTTTACGAACAACAGTTGAAGCTTTAGCATGATCCTTTACTCTAACAGGGAACGGTGGTTTCTCAACATAAGAGGTGGGAACAATAGGATCATTATAAGTGATAGTCTCTTCTTCAACTTTAATAGGTGCAGCTACTTTTACTTCTATGGGAGGATGATATATTTAAACCACTTCTCCTTGGGGAGATCAACATAAGTAGCAAAAGATTCACAGAAAGAAGCTACTATCTCAGAGTCAAGTCCATATTTAGTGCTAAACTTACGGAAAATATCTGTATCCATAAAAGATTTAACACAATCAAACTTAGGTGTCATACCTGACTCCTTACCTTCGTCGAGGTCCCAATCTTCAGAGTTGCGTTTAATTCTATCCAATAAATTCCATCTGAATTCAATAGTATTCATCATAAAGGAGCCAGCACAAGAGGTATCGAGCATGGTTTGATTATTATGAGAAAGCCGAGCATAAAAACTTTGCATAATTATTCCTCTTGGAAGCTCATGATTGGGGCATGAATATAACATTGATCTAAGCCTCCCCCAAGCTTGAGCGATGCTTTCTCCTTCGCAAGGCCAAAAATTATATATATAATTGCGATCACGATGAACAAGATGCATAGGGTAATACTTTTGATGAAATTCCAATATCACTCTTTTATAGTTCCATGATCTCGTATCATCACATAGCCTATACCATGTCAATGCGTCTCCCTCCAAAGATAAAGGGAAAGCCTTCTTCTTAATAACATCATCGGGTATACCTGCAAGCTTAAATAATCCACAAATATCATCCACATAGCGTAGATGCTCGTCGGGATGCTTTGTTCCATCTCCTGTAAAAGTATTAGCCATCAGTTTTTCCATAATACCCGAAGGAAATTCAAAAGGAGTTTCATTTTCAATAGGTTCAGTAGGTTGAGGAGCAACTCTTTCCTCTACTAGACGGGGTGAAGATACCCCGAACAAGCCCCACAGAGATTCACTTTCCATAGTAACAAGTGACAGAAAAGTTCAGCACACTGTATAAATTTTTCCTTACCAAATTCCACTTACCAAAGGCGCTACACTCCCCGGCAACGGCGCCAGAAAAGAGTCTTGATGACCCACAAGTATAGGGGATCTATCGTAGTCCTTTCGATAAGTAAGAGTGTCGAACCCAACGAGGAGCAGAAGGAAATGATGAGCGGTTTTCAGCAAGGTATTCTCTGCAAGTACTGAAATAAGTGATAACAGATAGTTTTGTGATAAGATAAATTGTAACGAGCAACAAGTAACAAAAGTAAATAAAGTGCAGCAAGGTGGCCCAATCCTTTTTGTAGCAAAGGACAAGCCTGGACAAACTCTGATAATAGGAAAAACGCTCCCAAGGACACATGGGAATATCGTCAAGCTAGTTTTTATCACGCTCATATGATTCGCGTTCGATACTTTGATAACTTCATATGTGGGTGGACCGGTGCTTGGGTACTGCCCTTACTTGGACAAGCATCCCACTTATGATTAACCTCTATTGCAAGCATCCGCAACTACAACAAAAGTATTAAGGTAAACCTAACCATAGCATGAAACATATGGATCCAAATCAGCCCCTTACGAAGCAACGCATAAACTAGGGTTTAAGCTTCTATCACTCTAGCAACCCATCATCTACTTATTACTTCCCAATGCCTTCCTCTAGGCCCAAATAATGGTGAAGTGTTATGTAGTCGACGTTCACATAACACCACTAGAGGTTGGACAACATACATCTTATCAAAATACCAAACGAATACCAAATTCACATGACTACTAATAGCAAGACTTCTCCCTTGTCCTTAGGAACAAACGCAATTACTCACAAAGGATATTCATGTTCATAATCAGAGGGGTAATAATATGCATATAGGATCTGAACATATGATCTTCCACCAAATAAACCAATTAGCATCAACTACAAGGAGTAATCAACACTACTAGCAACCTACTAGCACCAATCCCGGACTTGGAGACAAGAATTGGATACAAGACATGAACTAGGGTTTTGAGATGAGATGGTGCTGGTGAAGATGTTGATGGAGATTGCCCTCTCTCGATGAGAGGAGCGTTGGTGATGATGATGGTGATGATTTCCCCCTCCCGGAGGGAAGTGTCCCCGGCAGAACAGCTCTGCCGGAGCCCTAGATTGGTTCCGCCAAGGTTCTGCCTCGTGGCGGCGGAGTCTCGTCCCGAAAGGTTGCCTATGATTTTTTTTCAAATCGAAAGACTTCATATAGGAGAATATGGGCGTCGGAGAGCCACCAGGGGGCCCACGAGGTAGGAGGGTGCGCCCAGGGGGGAGGGGCGCGCCCCCCACCCTCGTGAGCAGGGTGTGGGCCCCCTGGCCTTCATCTTTGGTGACGATTTTTCTTTATTTATTTTAAGATATTCCGTGGAGTTTCAGGACTTTTGGAGTTTGAGAATAGGTCTCCAATATTTGCTCCTTTTCCGGCTGAATTCCATTGCCGGCATTCCCCTCTTCATGGTAAACCTTGTAAGATAAGAGAGAATAGCCATAAGTATTGTGACATATCGTGAAATAACAGCCCATAATGCGATAAATATCGATATAAAAGCATGATGCAAAATGGACGTATCTTCCACTACCACCATCCATGAGCACTTTAGTGAGCCGAAAGACATCTGTGATTGGGTTTAGGACCAAAGTGACTGGTGCCCGGACTGAGCGGGCTCTTGGTTCGTCATCGGCGTTAAAAGTGATCGCCGTGTCGTTCCAAGGATTTACTGCTGCCATGTGGCAGACTTCGGCGAGGTTGCGGAGTGCTCTCTTGCACCAATTATTTGAGGAAAAGGTCTCGAAGACTGAATATTTGGGGTCATTATCCTCCGAAAAATAGTTCTCTGGAGTGTTGTTAGTGAGGAGAGCCTCGCCGCTTTTGACCACCTGCCGGAGTATCCAACATGCCCGAAGGCTATGCGTTGGTTCGCTGTCGGGCGTCATGTGAATTCTGCAGGTTTTTTCGAGCCATTCCTCGAGGACAGTTTTATGTCCCGTAATGGGTTTAATTTTCTTGTCCACGGGATGATGTTTGCGTGCTCCGCGGGGGTGCATCGTCTTTTCCCGTCCGGGGGATGGCCTAAATGTCGGTGTCAAAACCGGCGGATCTCGGGTAGGGGGTCCCGAACTGTGCGTCTAAGGCTAATGGTAACAGGAGGCAGGGACACGATGTTTACCCAGGTTCGGGCCCTCTCTATGGAGGTAACACCCTACTTCTTGCTTGATTGATCTTGATGATATGAGTATTACAAGAGTTGATCTACCACAAGATCGTAGAGGCTAAACCCTAGAAGCTAGCCTATGATTATGATTGTTGTCGCCCTACGGACTAAACCCTCTGGTTTATATCGACACAGGAGGGGGGCTAGGGTTACACAGAGTCGGTTACAGAGAAGGAAATCTACATATCTGAATTGCCAGGCTTGCCTTCCACGCAAAGGAGAGTCCCACCCGGACACGGGACAAAGTCTTCAATCTTGTATCTTCATAGTCCAACAGTCCGGCATAAGCATATAGTCCGGCTGTCTGAGGACCCCCTAATCCTAGACTCCCTCAGTAGTCCCTAAACCAGGCTTCAATGACGATGACTCCGGTGCGCAGATTGTCTTCGGCATTGCAAGGCGGGTTCCTTCTCCGAATACTCCAAAGAAGATCTCGAACACAAGAATCGTGTCCGGCTCTACAAAACAAATTCCACATACCACCGTAGAGAGCACAATATTCCACGAATCTAACCTGCTGACAATTCTTCCATAGCATGACATCACGCCGCTGCCCGGTCATTATTCGAAACGTTTTTCTCAACCTGCTACTGCACATCTTACAAGGCGGTTTCATAGGCACGTCTTGTCAAAGCAGAGATCGTGTCCCCTTATCACGGGATACTCATAAATACGGGTGTGGGTAACCCAACCGCGCCATCAACATGGTGCTTGGGGAATAAGCGAGTTTCCACGGCAAGTGGGGAGGCGCATGGTTTCTACCGCCTTTATAAAGAGATAAGGATTCCCCTTTTTCACCCACGCCTTCTTCTTCCTCTGCTCATCCATTCTCGAGCTCCAACGCCCAAGTTTTCACCTTCTCCGCAAAGCCACTCCAAGCATGTCCGGAGTGGGAGGCAAGTGGATGGCCTCTTACGTTATGGAGGGAGACAACATGAAGCTTCGGGAGGCCGGATACCTGTCCGCGAACATCGCGCATCGGCTTCCGACCGAAGGGCAGATCATCCCTACCCCGAAACCCCAGGAAAGGGTAGTATTCCTCTATCACTTTGTCTGCGGACTGGGATTCCCCCTCCACCCATTCGTCCGCGGACTTATGTTCTACAACGGGCTGGACTTCCATGACCTGGCCCCCAACTTCATCCTCAACATATTAGCGTTCATCATCGTGTGCGAGGCCTTCCTCCGCATCATGCCCCACTTCAGCCTATGGCTGAAGACCTTCAACGTGAAGCCAAAGGTGGTGGGGGGCCAGCAAGCGGAGTGCGGGGGCACCATGGTGGGCAAGATGCCCAATGTCACCCGGCCCGAAGGCTCCTTTGTGGAGACCGTGAAGGGGTGGCAATCGGGTAGGTTCTACATCACCGAGCTGCGCGACACCAACTGGGCGGCGACCCCTGAATTTCAACCCAGCGTCCCCATGCGGCTCACCTCCTGGAAAGAGAAGGGCTTAGCCTAGGGCTCAGCGGTGGAGCTGACCGGACTTCAGACCTGCGTCCAAAATATGATAGGCAAGAAAATCAAGCTTGTCAACATGGTCCAGGTCATGCTCATCCACTGGATCCTTCCGTGTCAGAGACGGGCTTACAGTCTATGCGAGTTCGACCCGCCCGCTCGAACACCAGATGATGCAAGAGCTCTTCGGCACGTCGCACGAAGACGTCTGGAAGGTGCCCTTAAAGGCCAACGAGGTCCCTCCACCCATAATCGAAGATCGCGGACTCAGCGCAAAACGCCAAGCCCATCCGGTGAGTTTTTATATTTTGCAAGATGTGCCTTTTACCAGCACATTCGCGGGAGGAATCTAAGCCTCCATGCTGATTTAACAGGACTGGGTAGCGATAGCGGAGCGGATTGACTGTCCGGCTCCGCTACCTGAAGATCCAGAATCATCTCTTCTAATGAAGATGCTGTTTCCGGCGCCCTATGAGGTGCCGGAGAAGAAGGCCAAGAAGAAGGCCGCGGGGACCAGGAAGGGTCTGCGGCGCAAGGTTGCATCGGACGTGACGTCCAAAGACACCGAGACGCACTCCTCCAATGAAAACAAGGACGGGGAAGAGGAAATCTCTCCCCCTCCCCAAACCGGGGGGGAGAAGAGGAAGGCCGCCCCATCTGGGGAGGACGAGGTGTCCAAGAAGGGTAAAACCTTCTTTCCGGACCATTCCACCACAACCACCTACAGCGGCGAGGAGTGGGAGCCCAGAGACAAGCCCCTGGCTAAGTCGTAAGTATCCGGACACTATTATACTTCCGGTATGTTTTGCTTTAGTGCTTCTTATCATGCCAAACATGCATATGCAGTCCGGCCAAATCCCACATCGAGGTATCCTCTTCGCAGGGGTCTCTGGGCCCGTCGGCGATGAACAGCGATTCACTCCCGACAGCCTCCTCCCCCAGGCCCGTGGACGACACTGAGGTGTTGTCTTGGAGGATACCGGGCCAAGGAGAGACAGTTCTGGAGACGCCCCCAGGCGAAATCCCAGTCGTCGGGCACATGGGGGGGAAGACCCCCATGGACTCCGATCTTGGGGCAGCGGCAAGTTTGGCCCTCACCGAATCTGCCCGAAACCCAAGTGGTTCCGAATTCACGCAGGCAGCCTCTCTCTAAGGGGGGCGAGCCGCCTGTGCCGATGATCTCTGTCAATCCAGAGGCATCGGACAACTTGCTGGAAGCGCTTCGCGGCGCTTCCATTGATGTCGTACTCTCATGAGTATGGTGATTGAGAAGGTCCATTCCACAAAAAGCGGATTGACAGAAGCCTGCGCTAGCCTCCTAACAGGCTTTGAGGTAAGTAATAAAATTGTAAGAAAATATCATAATATAGACAGTAGCCCCTGATGCTCTGTTTGGTGTTCGGAAAGAAAAGCCGAATAGAGGATCAAATAACATTCGCGGGAGTCTAACAGAAGATGTCTATGTGAATAAGCAGGCGTCGCTATTGGCCGCTGCCGCTCGTCCTGCGGAGGTCTCCGGACTGAAGCGGGACCTGGAGCGGACCGAGGGAGAGCTCGGCCTCGTGAAGAGGCAGCTCGAGGAAAGTCAACACTACAAAAAAAAGACACATCCGTGACATTTTGGGCCGAACAAAAAAAATTTCTGTCATACATATGACACTTCTATGACGATAATTGTGACAAAACCCGGTATGATCATAGATGTGGTGGGCTCCTACTTCTATGACAAAAAATCATGACAGAAAATGGGCTTTTCATCCTGGGCGGGCCGGAGACGCAGCTACATGACATTCTTTGGGCCGTCCATGACAGAAAAAACCATGGTAGAAGCGAGGGGGAGGAAAATTTCGGGGAGTTGCCGGTTACGGTGGGAGAGCGATGCGCGTTTCTCTCGTACAGGTACGCGTGTGTGTGCGAGGCACTGGCTCTAACTGAACCCGAGTGAGGCACTGAACCCGAGCGATTGCACTGCAGGCTACGCGTTACTGAACCCGAGCGATCGATTGATGGCTGTTAACTGAACCCGATGGAGCGATTCCTTCGCTACTGCTGCTAACTGAAGCCGATCGATGCTGCCTCTGGGATGAACAGTGAGCATTGCGGGGGGGTTTGGATGAACAGTGAGCGGTGGCGTTGCCTCTAGATGAACAGGAACCCGTGGTGTGGGGGGCTGGATGAACAGTAGACGGTGGAGGGGTGGCCGTGGAGGGGTGGTTGAACAGGACCCCGTGGTGTGGAGGGCTGGATGAACAGTAGACGGTGGAGGGGTGGCCGTGGAGGGGTGGTTGAACGGGACCCCGTGGTGTGGAGGGCTGGATGAACAGTAGACGGTGGAGGGGTGGCCGTGGAGAGGTGGTTGAACAGGACCCCGTGGTGTGGAGGGTTGGATGAACAATAGACGATGGAGGGGTGCCCATGGAGGGGTGGTTGAACAGTAGCCGGTGGAGTAGCGCGCGGTGGAGGCCGGATGAACAGGAGCCCGTGGGGGCTGGAGGAGGTCGACGGTAGCCCGTGGAGGCTGGAGGAGGTCGACGGTGGAGATGAACAGATCCGTGGAGTCCTGTTTTGCACGCCACACCTCCCCCGTTTCAACCATAGCGCCCAACACAAGTCCGTTTTGTCCGTTTTGCGGTATGCCACACCCCTCCCCCCCACCCCCGTTTCGACCGTAGTGCTCCAACACAAGTCTGTTTCGTCCGTTTTGCGGTACGCCACACCCCTCCCGATCAACAGCCCCCGTTTCGACCGTAGGTGGTCCGCTTCTCCATTTTGCGGCACGCCAGGCCCTCCCGATCAACAGACCCGCTTGAACGTGGCGGTTGAACACAAGGCCGTTTCTCCGTTGTCGCGATACGCCAGCCTCGCTTCCATTGCCTGTTCCGTCCAAGCCCTCCCGATGAACACGACCACGCATTCGTTCCGACCCACCGGTTGGCTCCCCATGAACACGACGACGATCTTTGTTTCTCCGTCCGACTCAGCCATGTACGTATGCGTGATAGGCGTTAGAGACCCGCCCATATGTGCGCACGTGGTCAGATTTTCTTTCTTGCACCCTCGCCACAGACGTATGTGTACATGCTACGTCGGCGCCTCTACTACGACACGCGCGGCGCCTCTACATCTACGACACGCGCGCCTCTACATCGACCAAGATGTACATACACGCTCACGACCGAATGACAACGCCACGACGCTCGACCGGTGGGTCCCGACCGAGCACTTCCTTGCGTAGAAGATGTAGCTGGTGGGTCCCAGCAGTGTGGGGCTTAATCGCTTTTTTTGCCCGGACGCACTTCCTTGCGTGCGAAGATGTAGCTGGTGGGTCCCACGTCGTGGGGCAATCGCTTTTTTTTGCCCGGACGCACTTCCTTGCGAGCGAAGGTGTAGCTGCTGGGTCCCAGCGGTCAGGGGGAAATGTTTTTTTCGCGAAATACAGTGTCCCGTCCGGTGGGTCCCAGCTGTCAGGTGGAGGAATCATTATTTTCCGCGTAATAAGGAGGCACTTCCTTGCTGCGTCCGTGGAACCAGCTGTCAGCCTCTCCACGTACAGTCCAGAAGAAAAATATGGAAAATTCCAGAAGAAAAATCCACGCGAGATGGTGCCCGAGGTGGTCACGAGGCAGGGGGCGCGCCCTCCCCCCTGGGCGTGCGGCCTACCCTCTTGAGCCCCCCGTAAGGCGGTTGATCCTCTTCTTTTGCCGCAAGAAAGATAATATTCGGAAAAAATCATGGAAAACACTACTAGGGAAAACTCTAGCAGTAGCGCGTGTTTTGTGTCCACTAGTAGTGTGGGGGGCCGCGCTACTAATAAGGCGCTACAGCTATTGCTTAGCGAATGCGTTCGCACGCGCCATCGCTAGGACAAATAACTGCAGCGTTTGTTCGATACCACGCATCGCTAAGGTAACTACTTGCGCGTGTTTTTCATCCATCGCTACTAGTACTTTTTTAGTGTATTTATGCGCCATCGCACAAATATTGGTACAATACCAGCTGTTATGAGGTTTACATCATTATGTCCATAATAGTGTGTCAAATCAAGATGGATTAGGTTCAAGTGGAGGCAATATGTGGTGCATGTCAAAAGTATACTACTAATCCAAACTTGATCTAGTTTGGACTAGTAGTACTTTCGATGTGCACCACATGTTGCCTCCACTTGAATCTAATCCGCCAAAGACAAGCTATTTAATTATCATCATAGTCATTACCACCAACAAGATTTATTTAATCAGCACTAACACTAGCTAATAATAATAATCATAGTCATTACCACCAACACTAGCTATTTTATCATCATAGTAATAGTGTAGCACATCATCATCCTCAAACTCATTTCTAGCTAGCTAATCACTCCTGCTACTCTCTCTTAGGTAAAATAACATAAAACATGTATAGCTCTCCTCCTCGATCAAACTGGAGCATGCAGATGAACCTGTCTCCTAATCATGGGTAGCGATCTGTTTGCTGCCCCTAGTACTTCTCTCGCTCCCCATCACATATTTGGTCCAGTCTTGCACTATTAAGCATCCTCGCTAATCTTGAATGCACTAAAGTAATCTGAGGATATCTTGGCGAAGTGATAATACTCATGGTACCTTTAGTCTCGATCCCATAAGGCACAACATTCATTGGGAGTCCTGTTGAAGAACATCGACGGTAACATACTTAGCAATGAAATTTAGCTTCAAAAATAATGTATGGAAAAGATGCACCGATGACAAATAGTAAAAATCTTACCATCCTTCCTAAATAGATGTGACCATAGTTCATTACTTAACACTATTGGTCGCACATTTTCATACTAACATTTCTAAATGCAGAAGAAAATTTGTCTTGACAAGATCAAGATCCTCAAGCCATGAAACATAATGGTCGAGCTCCTTGCAGTTGAGTTCAGCCCCGTGACGATATCTGGTCCCGTCTACCAAGCGCTGGACATGTTTGCTTGCACCAAATAAGTGACAATACAAATTAGTTATCAACTATTTTTGAATAAACAATATCAAAGACATAAATATGGTTGAGAAACTTACATAATGGTATAATCGGGCGTCAGACATCGACCCGGATGTCGGTATTACCTTCAATATCATCTTAGGACGAATATCAAAGGTGATAACCACATCAGGCTCAAATGCATAAGTCTTGCATAGTGCTCGCCATGTTTTGCATCCAAAATAGGTGTAGTCGTCTGAATTGTATAACTTTGCATGGAAAATATAACCATGCTCGGTCTTCATGTAAACTTTTTTTTCCTCCATACTATGACAGAAACCTATCTTGTCCAATACAAAAACTCTTGCATGGCAGGGGATACGCACAATTCATGCCAAAATTCACGGAAAAATCCGGCATGACCTTTGCTAAAATATGACATATCGAGCGCCTGAAATTTGCCGGAACGGAAATGAATCAACACTCCGGCAAAACATAGGCCACTCGAAGGTGTAACCTGCAAACATGACCGGCCACTTGGCTATTGAGCAACACAAGATATACATTTCAAAATATCTTATAGGACTCAAATTAGCATGCATTCAATAAGCAAAAGTAAATCATCTCATGCGTCAGTACATCGTCGTATATTATCACTAGTACATCATGAATAGTGTCATACATATAACATCACTAATACAACTAAAACTCTAGCACACGACGGGTATCGGCGCGGGCGGTGGACATCCACAGAGAAGGCACCATCACGGGATCATAGCTCCAGTGAGATCCCCGGAGAACCTGCCAGGTATTGGAGAATGGCATGTGCTCCAACGCAAATAAGTAGCGACGCACGTGCGCGTCCTCCTCACTAACACGGTGACACACCACCTCCGCGGAGTCCTCGAGCCTCTGGATCGTCACTGGCCCACGCGACCGCCACCAAAGAAGGTTAGGGTCAACGACAGGCTGGCTCCTCACCAACCTGCGCCCCCCGGTAGGTAGCGCCTCCAGTACCACCCGGCGAAGCCAGGTCCGGACATGGCCGATCTGGTCAAGCAGGTGTCGTCCTCCGCCGACTCGACGACGAGGATGCGGGATAGGCATCGTCCACGTCGAGGCGGGAAAAATTGCTTTAACTAAAAAATCACCTAATTAGTACCTAGTTCTTACTAACTAGTTCTTACTGACTAAATAGAAAAGGTCAATTTTACTCGTTTTATTATGCATTACACTAGTGTTTATTCATCATCTAAGAAAACATCACCTAAGAAAAAATCCCAGCTGCATCTATATCCAATTCATTTCCACCCATAGATGAACCCTAACTAATTTGATGCAACGAAAATTTGAAGAACCCTATCTAGGCAGAGGTAGGGGAGGGGGAGGAGCAGGTGTGCTCACCTCGGGTGCCTGCGGCGAGAGAGGGGCAGGCGGTGTCGAGGTCGGGCTTGGGGCTCGGGCGCACGACGGAGGGCGGCGCCGAGGTCGGGGCAGGGCGGCGTTGAGGTCGGGGCGGGGCGGCGTTGAATCCGTGGTCGGGGCGCGGAGGTAAGTGACAGACAGGGCAAGCGACGGCGACGGCGGCAAGTAGAGCGGAGGAGTTCGATTTGGGGGAGGTGGCCGTGGGGAAGGACGAACGCGGTGGTTAAGTCAAGTAGTAGTAGCACGTTCCGAGAGTGCGCCATCGCTACATTAGCTACAAAGACGTTCTTGGATACGCGCTACTGCTACTACTTTCTCCTGTTTCCCCTTTTTCATTTATTTTTCTTCAAATTTTATTTTTTTTCCCTTTCACCTTCTTCTATTTCTTTCATTTTCAATTACCTTTCTATTTGCTTTTCATTTAATTTTATATCCTTTAGTAGTAGCGAGTTTAGGGCAAAATGCGCTCTACAAATAAAGTAGCAGTAGCGCTGTTCCATATAGATCGCTACTACTATGTGTAAGATATCGGCTAAGCCGTGAGAATTTTAGTAGTAACGTGTATGCAGAAGACGCGCCATCGCTACGGTTATCTGCAGTAGCAGTTTCTGCAGCGCTGCTGCTACTTAGCACCAGCGTGCTTTTTTGACCCACGCTACTGCTGAAGTTCTATGTATAAGGTTTTCCCTAGAAGTGAAAGGTTTCAGGCCAAGCGGAGTTACGAATCTCCATATATGCGCGAAACGGTGAAACAGAGCCAGAACAGAACACAGAGAACGCAGAAACAGAGAGATAGATGCAATCTCGGAGGGGCTCTCGCCCCTCCCAAGCCATGGGAGCCAAGGAACAGAGGGGAAACCCTCCTCCCATCTAGGGAGGAGGTCAAGGAAGAAGAAGAAGGAGGGAGGCTCTCTCCCCCTCGCTTCCGGTGGTGTCGGAACGCCGCCGGGGGCCATAATCATCACCGCGATCTTCACCAACACCTCCGCCATCTTCACCAACACCTCCATCACCTTCCCCCTTCTATCTACAGCGGTTCACTATCCCGCATCCCGCTGTACCCTCTACTTGAACATGGTACTTTATGCTTCATATTATTTTCCAATGATGTGTTGCCATCCTATGATGTCTGAGTAGATTCCTATTGTCCTATCGGTGATTGATGAATTACTATGATTGGTTTGAGTTGCAAGTTTTATTGGTGCTGGCCTATGGTGCCCTCCGTGTCGCGCAAGCGTGAGGGGTTCCCGCTGTAGGGTGTTGCAATACGTTCATGATTCGCTTATAGTGGGTTGGTGAGTGAACAGATGCACAAACCCGAGTAAGAGGGATTGTTGCGTATGGGAACAAAGAGGACTTGATGCTTTAATGCTATGGTTGGGTTTTACCTTAATGATCTTTAGTAGTTGCGGATGCTTGCTAGAGTTCCAATCATAAGTGCATATGATCCAAGTAGAGAAAGTATGTTAGCTTATGCCTCTCCCTCAAATAGAATTGCGATAGTGATTACCGGTCTAGTAACATAGTCAGTTGCCTAGGGACAATTCCACCACTCCTACCCCCACTTTTACACACTCGCTATATTTACTTTAGTTGTCTCTTTATCTAAACAGCCCCTAGTTTATATTTACGTGTTCTTTACTTTCTTGCAAGCCTATCCCAAAAACACCTACAAAGTACTTCTAGTTTCATACTTGTTCTAGGTAAAGCAAACGTCAAGCGTGCGTAGAGTTGTATCGGTGGTCGATAGAACTTGAGGGAATATTTATTCTACCTTTAGCTCCTCTTTGGGTTCGACACTCTTACTTATCGAAACTGTTGCGATCCCCTATACTTGTGGGTTATCAAGACCTTTTTCTGGCGCCGTTGCCGGGGAGTCATAGCGTGGGGTGAATATTCTCGTGTGTGCTTGTTTGCTTTATCACTAAGTAATTTTTATTTGTTGTTCTAAGTTGTTCTCTATCTTTAGTTATGGATATGGAACGCAAAATACCAAAAAAATTAGATGTAGTGGCTACTCATGAGGATGGGGTAACTCCTAAAACCCTCGATTCTCATTATGCGAGAGATATTATATACTACTTTGATAATCCTGAGAAAACCCCATTCAACTTTATAATGGGAGTAACGTTGGATCAACGTGAATACTTTAGGGATTATCGCTCAACACAAAAAGGGAAACTATTATGGGATCAAATTCATTTATTGAAGTGGTATGCTTGGAAACTATGCGTGGAATATGATTATACTTGTTGCTCTAGGATGAATTCTCCGGACCTTCCCTTTTCATGCAAATTTAATGATAATAAAACCTTAGCTTCTTATGCTAATGGTATATATGATTACTATGATGTGGAACAAATAGAAGAATTTGTTGCTTTTATGGGTGCTTATGAAATTGAAGCTATGTGTAAAGAGTTTGAGGATTATGATGATGTTGTTAATAGATCTGAAAATTTAGCTATCCTCAAATATTGCTATGAGAATTATAAATACAATTATGCAATTGATGCACTTATTGAGAAAGTCTCCGCTGTCCAAGAAGAGACTAATATTTTGCAGGAAACTATGGAAGAAGAAATTGATGAAACTATGAGCTGATTGGATGAAAAAAATGATGAGGAGAGCGAAGAACAAGAGGAGGAAGAGTGGATTGATCACCCGTGCCCACCTTCTAATGAGAGTAACTCTTCAACTCATACATTGTTTAATTCCCCTTCATGCTTACCGAAGGATGATTGCTATGATGACTGTTATGATCCCTATGATTCTTTTGAAATATCCCTTTTTGATGATGCTTGCTATGCTTAAGGCCAAGATGGCAATATGAATTATGGAGATGAACTTGCTATAGTTACTTATGTTAAACATGAAATTGTTGCTATTGCACCCACGCATGATAGTCCTATTATCTTTTTGAATTCTCCCGACTACACTATGTCCGAGAAGCTTGCACTTATTAAGGATTATATTGATGGGTTGCCTTTTACCGTTACACATGATGATTTTGATGACTATAATATGCATGTGCTAGCTACTCCTACTTGCAATTATTATGAGAGAGGAACTATGTCTCCACCTCTCTATGTTTCCAACACGATAGAATTGCAAGAAATTGCTTATACCGTGCATTGGCCTTTACTATGTGTGCATGAATTGTTCTTTTATGACATGCCAATGCATAGGAAGAGAGTTAGACTTCGTTGTTGCATGATATATGTTACTTTTTGCTCACTACTAAATTACAAATCATTGTTAATTAAAATTGGCTTTGATATACCTTGGGATCCGGGTGGATTCACTACTTGAGCACTATATGCCTAGCTTAATGGCTTTAAAGAAAGCGCTGCCAGGGAGACAACACAGAAGTTTTAGAGAGTCATTTATTTCTGTTGAGTGCTTTCATATAGTTTAAAACCAAAAAAAATAAAGAGGAAACCTGAAAACTTTTCAAAAAGGAAAGTGAAAGTGAGAAAGACAAGCATTGTTGAAGTGGGAGAGCTCCTTGAACTTTTTCATGCTCACGTAAACTTTGTGACTCTTGATTACAGAAACTTTTCATCAAAAATAATTATCCCTTTATACAATTCCATTGTATTATAAAAATAATGTGCCAAGGTTTGCCTTTAGGATGTTTACAATGCTTGTTGGTTTGTACGGTGCAGGACAGAAACTTTGGCTGTAGTGCGCGATTTTACATTTTTAACTGGAACGTCAATTGGTTCTGATTCTTTTTGCACTGTCTTGCCGTACAACTTTTTTATTTTTCCTAATTTTGGTAGAATTGTTGGGTAACAGAAGTGTGGTGGATGTTCAGATTGCTACAGACTGTTCTGTTTTTGACAGATTCTGTTTTTGATGCATAGTTTGCTTGTTTTGATGAATCTATCAATTTATATCAGTGGATTAAGCCATGGAAAAGTTATATTACAGTAGACACAATGCAAAAACAAAATATGAATTGGTTTATAACAGTACTTAGAGTGGTGATTTGCTTTATTATACTAACGGATCTTACCGAGTTTTCTGTTGAAGTTTTGTGTGGATGTAGTGTCTAATCGAGGATGTTTCGATGTGAGAAGAAGGAAGAGAGGCAAGATCTCAAGCTTGGGGATGACCGAGGCACCCCAAGTAAATATTCAAGGAGACTCAAGCGTCTAAGCTTGGGGATGCTGGGGAGGCATCCCCTCTTTCTTCAACAAGTATCGGTATGTTTTCGAATTCGTTTCGTTCATGCATTATGTGCAAGTCTTGGAGCGTCTTTTGCAATTAGTTTTTTTTATTTTTCTTTTATGCACCATGCTGGTATGAGATAGTACTTGGTTGATTTATAGAATTCTCTATGCACTTCACTTATATCTTTTGAGTCTGACTTTATAGAATGCTTCATGTGCTTCACTTATATCATTTGAAGTTTGGATTGCCTGTTTCTCTTTACATAGACAACCGCCAATGCTCTTTTTCTTCACTTATATTTGTTAGATCATGGGCATATCTTTTGTAGAAAGAATTAAACTCTCTTGCTTCACTTATATCTATTTAGAGAGATGACAGGAACTGGTCATTCACATGGTTAGTCATAAAATCCTACATAAACTTGTAGATCGCTGAATATGATATGTTTGATTCCTTGCAATAGTTTTGCGATATAAAGATGGTGATATTAGAGTTATGCTAGTGGGTGGTTGTGGATTGTAGAGACACTTGTGTTGAGGTTTGCAAGTCCCATAGCATGCACGTATGGTAACCGTTGTGTGACAAATTTGAAGTATGGGGTGTTTCTTTGATTGTCTTCCTTATGAGTGGCAGTCGGGGACGAGCAATGGTCTTTTCCTACCAATCTATCCCCCTAGGGGCATGCGTAGTAGTACTTTGCTTCGAGGGCTAATAAACTTTTGCAATAAGTATATGAGTTCTTTATGACTAATGTGAGTCCATGGATTATATGCACTCTCACCCTTCCATCATTGCTAGCCTCTTCGGTACCATGCATTGCCCTTTCTCACCTCGAGAGTTGGTGCAAACTTCGCCGGTGCATCCAAGCCCCGTGATACGATACACTCTATCACACATAAGCCTCATTATATCTTCCTCAAAACAGCCACCATACCTACCTATCATGGCATTTCCATAGCCATTCTGAGATATATTGCCATGCAACTTCCATCATCATCATATTCATGACTTGAGCATTCATTGTCATATTGCTTTGCATGATCGTAAGATAGCTAGCATGATGTTTTCATGGCTTGTCCGTTTTTGATGGCATTGCTACGCTAGATCATTGCACATCCGGTACATCACGGAGGCATTCATATAGAGTCATATCTTTGTTCTAGATATCGAGTTGTAATATTGAGTTGTAAGTAAATAAAAGTGTGATGATCATCATTATTAGAGCATTGCCCCAGTGAGGAAAGGATGAAGGAGACTATGATTCCCCCACAAGTCGGGATGAGACTCCGGACGAAAAAAAAGGCAAAAAAAAAGAGAAGGCCCAAAAAAAGGAAAAAAAAGAAAACAAAAAAAGAGAGAAAAAGAGAGAAGGGGCAATGTTACTATCCTTATACCACACTTGTGCTTCAAAGTAGTATCATGTTCTTCATATAGATTGTCTCCTATGTTGTCACTTTCATATACTAGTAGGAATTTTCATTATAGAACCTGGCTTGTATATTCCAACGATGGGCTTCCTCAAATACCCTAGGTCTTCATGAGCAAGCAAGTTGGATGCACACCCACTTAGTTTCTTTTGTTGAGCTTTCATACACTTATAGCTCTTAGTGCATCCGTTGCATGGCAATCCCTACTCCTCACATTGATATCTATTAATGGGCATCTCCATAGCCCGTTGATATGCCTAGTTGATGTGAGACTTTCTCCTTTTTTGTCTTCTCCACATAACCTCCATCATTATATTCTATTCCACCTATAGTGCTATATCCATGGCTTGCGCTCATGTATTACGTGAGGGTTGAAAAGCTGAAGCGCTTTAAAAAGTATGAACAAATTGCTCAGCTCGTCATCGGGGTTGTGCATGATGGGGGCATTTTGTGTGACAAAAATGAAGCATGGCCAAACTGTATGATTTTGTAGGGATAAGCTTGCTTTTGCCTTGTTGTTTTGAAAAGACATGATTGCTTTATTGGTACGCTCAAAGTATTATTGTTTTTTATGTCAAATGATAGACTATTGCTTTGAATCACTCGTGTCTTAATATTCATGCCATGATTAGACATATGATCAAGATTATGCTAGGTAGCATTCCACATCAAAAATTATTATTTTTTATCACTCGAGGACAAGCAGGAATTAAGCTTGGTGATGCTGATACGTCTCCGTCGTATCTATAATTTTTTATTGTTCCATGCCAATATTATTCACTTTCATATACTTTTTGGCAACTTTTTATATTATTTTTGGGACTAACATATTGATCCGCCCAAATGCGGTTCATATCATTGCATGTTTTATGTTTCGCAGAATATCCATATCAAACGGAATCCAAACGGGATAAAAACGGACGGAGCTTATTTTTGGAAAATATGGAAATTCCACGCGAGACGGTGCCCGAGGTGGTCACGAGGCAGGGGGCGCCCCCCCTAGGCGCGCGGCCTACCCTCGTGAGCCCACCGTAAGGCGGTTGATGATCTTCTTTTGCCGCAAGAAAGATAATATTCGGAAAAAAATCACGGAAAAGGTTTCAGGCCAATCGGAGTTACGGATCTCCATATATACGCTAAACGGTGAAACAGAGCGAATGAACACGAGAACGCAGAAGCAGAGAGATAGATCAATCTCGGAGGGCTCTCGCCCTCCCAAGCCATGGGAGCCAAGGACGGGGGAAACCCTCCTCCCATCTAGGGAGGAGGTCAAGGAAGAAGAAGAAGGAGGGGGGCTCTACCCCCTCGCTCGGTGGCGCGGAACATGCTGGGGCCATCATCATCACCGCGATCTTCACCAACACCTCCGCCATCTTCACCAACACCTCCATCACCTTCCCCCTTCTATCTACAGCGGTCCACTCTCCCGCATCCCGCTGTACCCTCTACTTGAACATGGTGCTTTATGCTTCATATTATTTTCCAATGATGTGTTGCCATCCTATGATGTCTGACTAGATTCCTATTGTCCTATTGGTGATTGATGAATTACTATGATTGGTCTGAGTTGCATGTTTTATTGGTGCTGTCCTATGGTGCCCTCCGTGTCGCGCAAGCGTGAGGGGTTGCCGCTGTAGGGTGTTGCAATACGTTCATGATTCGCTTATAGTGGGTTGGTGAGTGAATAGAAGCACAAACCCAAGTAAGAGGGATTGTTGCGTATGGTAACAAAGAGGACTTGATGCTTTAATGCTATGGTTGGGTTTTACCTTAATGATCTTTAGTAGTTGCGGATGCTTGCTAGAGTTCCAATCATAAGTGCATATGATCCAAGTAGAGAAAGTATGTTAGCTTATGCCTCTCCCTCAAATAGAATTGCAATAGTGATTACCGGTCTAGTAACATAGTCAGTTGCCTAGGGACAATTCCACCACTCCTACCCCCACTTTTACACACTCGCTATATTTACTTTAGTTGTCTCTTTATCTAAACAGCCCCTAGTTTATATTTACGTGTTCTTTACTTTCTTGCAAGCCTATCCCAAAAACACCTACAAAGTACTTCTAGTTTCATACTTGTTCTAGGTAAAGCAAACGTCAAGCGTGCGTAGAGTTGTATCGGTGGTCGATAGAACTTGGGGGAATATTTATTCTACCTTTAGCTCCTCGTTGGGTTCGACACTCTTACTTATCGAAAACTGTTGCGATCCCCTATACTTGTGGGTTATCAAGGCCCCCGTCTCAGTCAACTTAGTAGGCCCACAAGTCAGCCTCCCACCATGGTGGGTCCCAGCTAGCAAGGGGAGTATTCATTTTTTTGTGCGTAATAAGGAGGCACTTCCGGTGGGTCCGAGCTGACAGCACGGGGAACGATTTTTCGTGAAATACGCTGGCCCGTCCGGTGGGTCCCAGCAGTCAGGGGGGAAACATTTTTTTCGTGAAATAAGGTGGCCCGTCCGGTGGGTCCCTGCTGTCAAGTGGAGAAATAATTATTTTGCGCGTAATAAGGAGGCACTTCCTTGCGGCCGCCTGGACCCAGCTGTCAGCCTCTCCACGTACAGTACTCTTCCGATGGAAGTCAGTCATTCACCACATTGACCACGCCGCGTCGAGAGCACCAGGGCGGTGGTCTGGATGACGGCGAGGCCTAGGAAGGGGATGACGCGGAGTCGGGGAAGACGCAAGAGTGGTAGCCCGCGCAGAGAGGAGTACGAGGGTTCACTGGTTTGGCTGCGGCGTGAGGCTGTCGTCGCCGCAGAATAACATGGGGTGTGGGTGAGTAGAGGGATACCCTGGGCCAGCGGTGGGAGTAGTAGGGGGCGGTGAGGCCTCCGCGGCATCACAGCCGGCCATGAGAGGCAGGAGCATGTGGCACGACTGGCGCTGCTTTGGGCGGCTGGAGTAAGAAGACCAGAGGTTGAAGAAGCTCTATGGCCGTTGGATGGACATCGTACGGTCACTGGAGCTAGAATCGTTCGTATTGACTAAGTTGACAAAGCCCTCCGTCCCCGTCAACTTAGTTGGCCCACAAGTCATCCTCCCACTATGGTGGGTCCCATCTAGCAGGGTGGATATTCATTTTTTTGTGCGTAATAAGGAGGCACTTCCTTGCGTGCGAAGATATAGCTGGTGGGTCCGACATGTCAGTGGGGGGAACATTTTTTTCGCGAAATACAGAGGCCCTTCCGGTGGGTCCCAGCTGTTAGCTGGAGGAATCATTATTATGCGCTTACAGTCCACGGCCGATGGATGTCGTTCGTTGACCACGTTGACCAGGCCACGCCGAGAGCACCATGGCGGTGGACGGCGAGGCCTAGGAAGGGAACGACACGCAGCCGGGAAAGACTCGGCAATGGTTGCCCACGCGGTGGGGAGTACGAGGTTCTTGTTTCTTTGCCGTCGCGGAAAATAACAGGAGGTGTGGGTGAGTAGAGGAATGGCCTGGCCAGCAATGAAGTAGGGTGGGGCGGTGCGGCCTGTGCGGCAGCACAGCCGGCCACGGGAGGCGGGAGCAGGCAGTCCCACCGGAGCTGGTTTGGGTGGCTGGAGCAAGAAGATCAGATATTGAAGAAGCAACACGGCCGTTGGATTAACATCCAACGGTCACTACTGCTAGAATCGTTTGTGGACTAAGTTGACAAAGCCAAAGTACACGTCAACCTAGTAGACCCACAAGTCAACCTCCAAATCTGTCCCAAACAGCATACAGCCCGAAATTTCTAGCCGGATTCAAAATAATTTTAAATCTAAATATACCTTAATTTAAATTGAATGAAATTTTACCCGCACAAAAACAATGAAATTTAAAATATCAAAATCCGAAAGAAACAGTATTTGGGAACTAATTGCCTGTTTGCTGTATTTTTTTTCATTTTATAGCCCATTTATTATTACTTATAGCCCATTTCTTATTACTTATAGCCCATTTTCTGGGCAAAATTCATCCCTCCTCGTCTTGAAAGATTTCCGGCCCAGCAGGGCATAGAAAAGCAAGTAGGCCTATGTTGGTTATTCTGCAAAAAAACAAAATAGCTGGCTAGCCATTTTTCAGAAAGGAAAAAAACAAACTGGGCTGGTCATGTGCTAAACATATGAAATAAAAGCACAGGCTAGACAGGCCACAGGTCCCGACAACCCAGTTGATACCCTTCTCCGTCCCAAAAACAAAATTATCTGCTGGCTTCTTTGGTCCCTTACCGTCATCCTCACCATGTACAATATCTCCTTATTCCTCTCGGTTGTTGACCATGTTGACAACACCGAGGGGCGAGGCCTTGAAGCGCGGAGGACGATGGTGAGGCCTCGGGACGGGAACGAACAGAGCCGGGAAGATCCTGACCACCGTGGGAGGCGGGAGCAGGCGGTCCCGCCGGTGCTGGTTTGGCTTTGGCGGCTCGAGGAAGAAGGGACTGAAGAAACGCGACAGACGTTGAATGTCAATCGAACGGTCAAGGTTGGCACAATCGTTTTTTGACTAAGAGGACAGCAAGTAGCATACTTTTTTATATATATAGGAAGAAAACTGCGAGGAAAATGCGTTCGTCTGCCGTCCTCCTCACAGGGAACGTTCGCCACATAAGTGACTAGCACCCTTGGTTTTCAACCGAAAGGTCTTGGGTTCGAGTCCGAGGAACTCTCAATTTTGTCCTCCTTCCTTCCTTGCAAAAAAAGGGAAAGAAAATCAAAGACTTGGGAAGGCGTACAGAACAAGCTAGTGTACCAGTAAAGAGACGTTGCCGAGTTTTAGAAAAAAGAAAGACGTGCTCCTGTAGCTGGTTCAAATCCAAACCTAGACTATGACTATATATGGTGCTATGCTACTCTGCAAGTAATGAAACTGACATATCCAACGTTCGCTTCTCCTCTTCTCTACTTACTCGCTTAGCATCGAAGCTCGCCGCAGCAACCATGTCCGTTGGCTGCTCGTCCACCTGCTCTTCAGCAGGCAACAACCAGATATGCGCCAAGTCGCCACCCGTACCATCGCCTGTGGGTCTCATCACACCCCCGCCGGCATGCAAACCGCAGCCGATTGCTCATCACAACCCGCTGCCGTTGGTGTGGTGCCACTACTGCAAATCACGCAGAGTCATCCGTTGTGTCTCACCCACAATCTGCAACCCTGGCCGAGTCTTCTACAAATGCCCGAATCATGGGGTAATAATATGTTTAAGTGTTGTTCTGCTGCTTTCAGTTGCTGATTTTTTTAATAGTTTGGTTGATGATCTTCCAATTTGATTCGTGCTGAAAAGGGAAGATTTGTGTGATTTGTATTTCTAGGAAGTTGCTGATGTGGGGGAATGCAACTACATTGATTATTTGGTTAGCCGAGGAATCCCAATACCAGCAGGTTGGGGTGTTGGACAAGTAACTGAAGGAACAGCAGAAGAGGAAGATGCAGAGTAGAAGGTTAAAGACGCAGTTCCTCTAATCATGGCCAAGCAACAGCTGCTAAACGGCCTTGACAATAATGAGGAGATGAAAGAGCTTGTGAAGATAATGGGAAAAATCGATGTGCTCTGTAGGATGATTGTCTCTTTATTTGCAGTGTATGTAGCACTCCTGATGTATTCAGTGGCTACGACATGAGCACTTTGCTGAAACTAGTAATGAATGAAACCTGTGTAGCAGGCTGGGCGTAGTGTTGTGAACATCTAATGATTTCTATTAATGGAAATCAGGGGGTATCCCCTTTTGCTCATATAAATAAATAGATAGCAGAGGCCCTGTCGGGTCAGCTTTGTTCTCATTCGAAGACGTCGAGCAAATTGCAGTCCAACAGCAAACTATGTCATCAAATTCAAGTTTCACAGCCAAATATGAGTACAACTAAACAACAATGTCATCATGTTTTAGTTGTCATACAATCACCAAACACAAATCAGCATACATAACAAGTGATGTTCTCACAGCAAAATACTAAACAACATGTTCATCAGGTTTCAGTTGTCATAGCAAACACAATTTCACATAGTAGATAAAAACGTCTTCCGACGAGCAAATCGACAAAAGCAATGTAATCATCATCCGCAGCAGCAGCGTCAACATCTTCGCCATGTGTATCAGTCTGAATCATAATTCCCCACAGTGTCATCTTCTTCTTCGTCCTCAACGTCCTCGAACGTTGGCTTCTTCTTGATCAACTCTTGTATGTCCACAGCATGACAGGCAATCTTTTCGCCGGCGTCATTGACGTGATGGTTCTCAAAAATATTAGGAACATCTGTGTTATCTTGTACATCAGGAGCAGTGTAAGCACCATCTTGTTGTGCAACTTCATTAAACGAATTCCTCTGCTCAAACCTTTGCAATACTCTCCAGTCATCGCTTCGTGCCAATGTGTCTTCCAAGAAAAATATCTATGTTGCTTGATTTGCCAAAATAAAAGGCTCGTTGGTATGGTACGCCGCCTTGACATTGATGGATTTGAAATAATCATCAGCTCTGGGTTTTGCGATCCTGGAAAATAGGTTATACCAACGACAGCACAACAGAACCACTGTGGGGACCCCGACTTGCAAGTCGTGATCGCCGAATGCACGTGTACAGTGATCCCAGAGATCAATGCTCATTGAACACACAGAAGCTGAATAACAAGAGTCTTACATCCATACATACCGTCTTACACAAATAGTGACCATCATGGTCAAGTCTTACATCGATAAAGCCTTAAGGGCTGAACATCAAATGAAACATAGCAGCGGAAATCATCATCGATAAGTAGAACCCATGCCATCTGCCTTAACCCTACAGGCATTCTGATTGGGAAACGTCCTAGTTCGCATGATCGTCTCCAAAGAACTCTTCTTCGAACTCCGGTTCTTCCATGCCTGGTCAATTAAATAACCAGTGGCAAGCCAATGAGTACTTTGAATGTACTCGCAAGCAACCCATGATTTGGTTCAAGGAACGGTAATGCATGACATAGGTAAAGTTTTGCATAAAGCTAGTTTTGAGTGCAATGACATGTTCAACATCCTATAAAGCATGCATCAAGAGAACTCAAGTAACCATGAGATCTGGTCACAGATATCAACATAAATAGAATGGGCACCAACCCATTTACCATAAACGGAGTGGGCACCAACCCATCTCAATCGTGTCAAGTCCTGGACTTGATCCATAACAACACCATCATCTCACACACACCGGGTTTGAAAACAAGTGGACGTAGCCCAAGAGCGGTTACCCAACTGTCCATGACCGTGGACACGGCTATTCGAATAGTTTTACACTCTGCAGAGGTTGCACACTTTACCCACTAGATCCGGGGAACTTCCGTGTCAAACCACGACCCGCGGTACCTCAAGTACCGGGGTAAGCACCGATCACCGCCTTTCCTAGACGACACTAACATGGAGTCCACTCGATTAGTAGTAACCCCGTGCCCAACATTTCAACAACCTTTTCGTGGAGCCTAGCTCCCATTTCCATTACATACCACCGCACGGGTACCAACGTGTGTCCGGTGCCCCATAAAGATGGTCATGGTCGCCCTACAGCACGACCCGCCCCAAGAGAGAGCACCAACTCTCCCCGTCACTAGTAATGCGGGCTCCAAGCTAGTATCGGTCTAGGTACTCAACAATGCCCTTTCCCATATAAGGGTAGAGTGGTTGCGCATGTAAGGTTGGAATAACGGTGCAACTCCGACCAATCCGCTTTGAAAACCACACACCCTTTGCTTGGCACACCACTTCGTCATCAAGTGGTCGCCCATCTCTTCATCTCCCTCGGGCATGAGTGGCACCCGACGGGGTTTTCGAAAATACTTTTGAAATCACTTTGCCTCCTTCACCATGCATAACCCCATCCCTTTTGCATAGCATCTACTTTAGCATCCTATCTACTCCCACCGGCATAACCCTCATAAGAAGGTAGGGCCATGCACAAATGCAAGTACCAACGAGGAATTTGTAATCGTGGCAACCACCCATGTGGTTCACCATCTCGTCATGATTCCGATGCATCATCGATAAAGAGCTAAAAATGACATGCGTATAAAAGGGGCATCATAGTCATGGTCAAAGGGCTGCTTGCCTTGGTTGGCTTGGTCTTCAAAGTCTTCCGGCACTGCTCCTCCTTCCTCCTCAGCTCCCTCGTCAAACACGTGATCTAACGTTGCAAGAAAACAACGGAAAAATAAGGCAATAATAAAAACAGAAAAGTCAAAGTGCTCTGAAAAATGTCAACTTAATTTTGTAAAATACTAGGAGGGGAGCTAGGAAGGGGGCAACTTTTGGTTTTGGTTCTGGAGCAGCAAAATAGGAGTTATGGATTTTCAAAGGCTCATTTAAATGTCAAAAACCACATTTAAATATTTACAGAAAAGGAAAGCTGATTGGATCTGAGTGAAAGTTGCACCATTAAATAGATTTCAATATTCTAGGAATTTAGAAATTGGAATCAATGCATTTGGACTAATATACTGCCCTGTGGAATTTTTGGAAAAACTACAGAAAAAGAAAAAAGGAAACGGCGCTGTGCCACTGGGCCGGAGAGGCCACAGCAGCAGCAGGCCCAGGGGAAACCCCAGCCCACGCGGCTGCCACGTCGAAGGCGTAAAGGGCGAGTACGCCTTCGGCCGACGGCGGTCTCTGTCTTGTATGCACAAGACGTTTAAACCCGACGGTGGATCCCACCCGTCGTGGCGTGAGGTCGACAGCCGCCCCACGGCGGCCGTCGTCTACCTCCGCCGAGGCGACAGCGAGCTTCGCGGCGGCGCGATACAGGCACGGAAGCGGAGCGGGACTACCGTTGGATTCAGGAGGGAGTCGCGGATCCAGTGGTGGTGGAGATGGTCGCCGGGGTGGCCTGCTTCGCCGGCGACGAGGTCCCGCGGCGGAGGTGCTTCGGGTGCCGGTGGCTCCGGCCGTTCCCAGCTGCAAAACGAGGGGGAAAACGAGGGGAAGGCATCAGTGAGGTGAGGGGAGGCCGAATCGAGGGAGAAACGAGGCGGAGGGGGTCTGTACCCGCGGATCGACGGCGACCCGAGGCGGCGGAGCTCGAGCTCGATCTCGAGCTCGGGCGGCTCTGGAGCGAAGGGGGTGGATCCAGGGGTGGATTAGGTGTGTGGGAGAGCGACAGGAAGGAAGAGGAGAGCTCGGGAGTGCCTTAAATAGGCTGGCCACGGTTCACCGTGGGCGTGGCCTACGGCACCATGGGATCTGCCTGGGGCCATTGGGGGGAGATTGGAGCTGTCCACGGCGCTCGTGGGAGTGGAGTAGGGCGCCAGGGAGAAGGAGAGAGAGCGAGGGAGGGCTCTGGCGTCCGCGCGTGTGAGGCTAGCCATTGGCCGAGCCGGGCGGCGTCGGGCACGCGTTGCAGGAGGGGAGAGAGAGGGGGAGACAGAGGGGGCGGCACGGCGGCGTGTAGCAGACGCCGAGGCACATCAGCCGGCGCGATGGGAAGGCTCGAAACGGTCGGGAGGCGCGGCGTCAGGGCTCGGCCGCCACTGTAGCGCGCTCCAGAGCAGGCTTTTGGCCGGCATGTGTGCGCTTTGCGTGCTCTGCCGTGTCCACTTGCGTCTGGAAGCTACAGCAGCATGGGACAAGACCAGAGAAAGGCCTGGGATGCCCTGGGTGCGAAGGGAGAGAGAGAAGCTGGGGAGAGGAGAGAAGATGTTGTCCAGAGAGGACAACTTGATTCCCCTTCCTCCACATTGTTTCTTCGGGTAGAAATGTGTCTAAATGACAGAGGGAAGTGAGGGGGAGTTGTGGCAAGGAGATTAGCTCAAGGAGATTTGTGAAAGTGGCAAAAAGAGGCTTTTTGGTATTTTGCCAGAAGGTGTTTGATGGAGTTTTGGTTAAGTTAATGATCCTCACTGGCCAAGATACTCCAAGGGGTGAAATGTCACATAAATATAGGGCCTTCCACCCATTTTGAGCTCATTTGGACAAAGTTGCCAATGCAACTTTTGCAAACCCTAGAAATGGGCAGAAATGGGTTTGTGTAGATCCAGTGGACTAAATCATTTCTCCTTGATGTGCCACTTGGTGTGGTAGCCTTATTTGGTCACATGATCAGGCTCACCAAAGTTGGGGTCTTGGAGAAAAGTTGGTAGTGCAAAGTGGTTCAAACTTGATTTTGGTCAGAGAGGGTTTTGAGGCACTTTGACCAAGATTTCCTCTTCTCCAACCTGTGCCATTTGGTCCAGTTGCATCATTAGATCAATGAAGCATGTCCACCAAATTTGAGCACATTTGGACATACTTGGCAATGTAAAGTTGATCAAACCTTAGATTGGACAGAAATGGTTTTGAGGGTTTTGATGGTGTTATCTTGTTCTCCAAGTCATGAGACTTGGCAAGATCAACAGATATGTCATATGTGACATGATAGAATTTCCTGAATTTTTGGAGAATATTTCCTTTGTAAATATTTCAAAAGCTTGAAATATCCAAAAGGGTTTTAGAGGATTTGACCAATATTTTGAACATGACCATGTGTTGAAACTCTTATATATGGACAATATATGTCCTATGAGCTTCTCTAAATTTTGTCAAATATTTTTGAAACAGAAAAATAATTATTTCCTATTAAAGACCATTTCTGGCCTTAAGAAAAAGCCTTTAAATAAAATAGAACAGTAACTTTTAAAATTATACTTTTGTGGTTCCAGAGTATCCTATATCTAATAGGAGTCAAATATATTTTTGAAAAGGTTTTTACTGCCCTTAATCAAGTACTTGTAGTGCAAACCTTAATTCAGGGGTTTTTGGAAAACTAATTTTAGAAAATACTTTATGGCCAAATTATTTTTGTAGAAAAATCCCATATAGCACTATTCACATGGCATGGTCATTGGTCAGGAGCTTGGGGTAGGGAGATGAAGTATAGAGGGTAGAGTAGTTGACTTCAAGAAGCACTTGAAAGGAAGCATAGAGAAAACCAACTTCAAATAAAAGCCAAATAATGCAAAAAGTTTTTGTTGGTCCAAATTTTCATGCTTTATTGATGAAAAAGAGATGTTACAAAATGCAGGGTGTGACAGACCTACCCCCCTTACAAGAATCTCGTCCCCGAGATTCCTAAACTAGGCTTGAAAGAGGTACGGAAATTCGGATCTAAGGTAGTCTTCACGCTCCCAAGTTGCTTCTGCTTCGGTATGGTTGCTCCATTGGACTTTGAAGTACTTGATGGTGCGGCTTCGAGTGCGTCGTTCAGCCTCATCCAGAATGCAGATGGGCCTCTCACGATAAGTCAAATCAGGTTGAAGATCAATGGCTTGGTGATTGACGTCTTTGTAGAGGTCGGGCTTGTCTGGAACTTGGAGACACTTCCGGAGTTGTGACACGTGGAACACGTTGTGCACATCAGAAAGTTCAGGTGGAAGTTCCAACTGGTAAGCCACTTCTCCTTGTCGACCAGTGATCTTGAAGGGGCCAATGTATCTCGGTGCGAGCTTTCCTTTGACATGAAAGCGCTGGGCTCCTTTGAGAGGGGTGACCCGGAGATAGACATGGTCTCCAACTCGGAAGTTTATGTCTCTGCGACGTGAGTCTGCATAGCTCTTCTGCCTTGACTTGGCAGACTTCAGACGCTCTCGGACAAGCTGGACTTGCTCTTCTGCTTCACGAAGGATATCAGGCCCAAAGACAAGTCCTTCTCCGGCCTCCGACCAGTTGAGGGGTGTACGACACTTCCGCCCGTATAACACCTCAAATGGTGCCATCTGGAGGCTGGCACGATAACTGTTGTTGTAAGAGAACTCGGCGAAGGGAGGCAATCTTCCCACTTAGCTCCATAAGCTAAGACACAGGCTCGGAGCATATCTTCGAGTATTTGATTCACTCGCTCGGTCTGACCTCCGATCTGTGGGTGGAAAGCGTCTTCAAGGACAACTTGGTCCCCATGGCCTCCTGGAATTTCTTCCAAAACCTTGAGGTGAACTGGGTTCCCGATCCGACACAATCTCCTTGGGAACACCATGAAGGCTCACGACTCGGTTGATGTAGAGGCGGCTAACTGGTTCCCCTTGTAGGTTGTCTTGACAGGAATGAAGTGGGCCACCTTGGTCAAATGGTCAACTATGACCCAGATGGAGTCATGTCCCTTGTTTGACCTAGGTAGTCCAGTGATGAAATCCATTCCGACTTTATCCCATTTCCACTCGGGAACCTTGAGTGGTTGGAGTAATCCAGCAGGTCGCTGATGTTCAGCCTTGACCCTCTGGCATACGTCACATTTTGCAACATAGGTGGCAATCTCCCTTTTCATCCCGTGCCACCAAAATCTTTCCTTCAGGTCTTGATACATCTTGGTGCCTCCTGGGTGGATGGAATACGGGCTGTCATGAGCTTCTTGCAAGATCAGGTTCTTGAGCTCAACCTTGTTGGGCACGCAGATGCGATTCCCAAACCACACAGTTCCTTCTTCATCCTCCGTGAATCCTGAGGCTTTGCCTGCCTTGATCTTCCTCTTGATGCCTTCAATACTCTCATGCCCCTTCTGAGCTTTCTTGATGTCATCCATCAAGGTAGGCTTAACTTCGATGTTGGCCAAGAATCCTGGTGCAACCAGGCCCAACTGAAGCTTTCAAGTTCCTCATACAAGGCGGGTAGCTTGTGCTTCAGCATAGCATTCAAGGAGCAAGCCTTCCTGCTCAACGCATCTGCTACCACATTAGCCTTTCCAGGGTGGTATTGAACACTGAGGTCATAATCTTTTATCAACTCCAGCCATCTTCTCTGCCTCATGTTCAATTCCCTTTGAGTGAAAATATACTTCAGACTTTTGTGATCCGTGTATATCTCACATCGCTTCCCCAAAAGGTAATGTCGCCAAGTTTTGTGGCATGAACCACCGCCGCTAGCTCAAGGTCATGAGTAGCGTAGTTCTCTTCGTGAGGTCGTAATTGCCTTGAAAGGTAGGCTACGACTCGCCTTCTTGCATCGTAACACCTCCCATCCGGTTCTTGACGATCACAATATATCACAAACTCCTTGTGTATATCTGGTGTGGCAGGATCTGGAGCGGTGGTTAGCCTCTTCTTCAGCTCCTCGAAGCTCTCTTCGCACCGGCGCCCATTCAACTTCTTGTCCTTCTTCAAGAGCTGAGTTATGGGTCGGGCAATGCTTGAGAATCCTTCAACGAACTTGCGGTAGTATCCCGCGAGTCCGAGGAAGCTTCTGACTTCCTTTACATTGCTCGGGGATTGCCACTCACCACGGCTTCAATCTTAGCAGGTCGTCGACAATCCTCTTCGGTTAGAACATGACCCAGAATCCAACTTCACGCAGCCGTAATTCACACTTGCTGAATTTGGCATACAGCTTGGTGCTCTCGAAGCTTGTCTAGGACCATCCTCAAGTGTTGCTCGTGCTCCTCTTCCGACTTCGAGAAGACAAGAATGTCATCAATGAAGACAACGACGAACTTGTCCAAATATTCCATGAAGACCTTATTCATGAGATACATGAAGTAAGCTGGGGCATTGGTCAATCCAAAGGACATGACCGTGCATTCATACAGCCATATCTGGTTACTGAATGCCGCCTTGAATATCTTGGGGTCTGATCTTGATTGGTAGTACCCAGATCCGAGGTCGATCTTGGAGAACACCTTGGCCCCATTGAGTTGATCAAACAGATCTTCAATCTTGGGAAGTGGGTACTTGTTCTTGATTGTAACCTCATTGAGGGAGCGGTAGTCAATGCATAAGCGGATGGTACCGCCCTTCTTTGCCACAAATGAGCAAAGCGATCCCCAAGGGGAGGCACTAGGCGGATAAATCCTTCCTCAACTGCTCTTCCATTGCTTCTTCAACTCGCTAACTCCTCCGATCCCATTCTATAAGGCTTCTTATAGATGGGTCCTGCTCCGGGTATGAGCTCGATGATGAACTCAATGTCTCGGTCAGGAGGCATTCCCGGTAGCTCATCAGGAAAAACATCGGGGTACTCACATACTACCGGCACTTGTTCCAATCCAACTTCAGTCAGACAGTTGACTTGGTTGGCTTGAGCAGAAGAGGGGTTGGGAGCAAATCTGACTTCGACTCCTCGGTCATTGGTCATAGTGACCGTCCGGTTGGCGCAATCAATCAAGCCTTGGTGCTTGCTGAGCCAATTCATTCCCAAGATCACATCCAAGCCTTGTGATTTTAGGATGATAAGGTCTGCTAGGAAGTCTACCCCGTTAATGGTAATCCCGACTCCTTTACATCCTATCTTGGCTCTCATCTCTCGCTCGGGGTTTGTACCACCATAGGGTTGTTTAGGGTGTAGGGTCATGCCACTCTTTAATGCAAAACTTTGGGTGACAAAAGAATGCGTGGCTCCGTAATCAAACAAAACGATTCTTGGTGCTGAATTGACAAGGAACGCATACCAAGACGACGTCCGGTCTTCTGGGCTTCTTCCATGGTGACATGATTCACACGACCCTGCCATTGTTGGGCAAGTTGCGGGAGCTTGGTTCCTCGGTGGCATACCACGGCCTTGTCCCGGTTCTGCGCATTAGGCGTGGGCGTCGGGCTTCTTGTTGGGGCAATTCTTGAGTAGTGCCTGGCTGTCCACATCCAAACAAGTGACTTGATTGGGGACGACGCCCTTGCCAAAGATTGTTATTGGGGTTGTTGTAAGCTGGCTCGGGTTGGCATCCGCTGAGGTGGATAGTTGGTGCGAGGTGCAGGAGCTCTTGGCTGCCGATAGGTTGGCTTGGCGGGGCTGGCTGCCACGGGCGAGGCTTCGTTCTTGGAGCTACCCTTGCCGATCATCTTGCGCTACGAGTGTCATCCAAGGCACGCCGCTTGTCCTCAAGCATGAGCGCCTTGTTCACCGGATCAGGAAAGGTTGGGCGGTCACACACAACAAGCGTAGTATTGCGAGTCCGGTTAAGGCCTTCCATGAAGCGCTCCGCTTGGCGACATCGATCTTGACATCTTCGGGGCATACCTTGAGAGAACACCGAACTTCGCATGTACTCCTTGACGGTGCTGCTACCTTGCTTCAAAGGTTTCGGAACTCACGCTTCTTGATGGCCATGAGTCCAGAAGGGATGTGGGCCTTGCGGAATTCCGTCTTGAAGGTGTTCCAAGTGATATCTTGCTCAACATGCATAGCCTTGAATCCATCCCACCAAGCTCTGGCAGTCCCCCCGAGACAGTGGGCAGCATACGCCACTTTGTCACGGTCCTCAGTGCATCCGACTAGTGCCAGCAGATCCTCAATGGTGCGGACCCAGTCGTCTGCATCCAGGGGTTCAGCAGTCTCGATGAAAGTGGGTGGCGCATGCTTCTTGAACTCCACCAGTGTGGAACGCCCATGGTCGTGCCCGCCGGCCGGGCGGTTGACAACCGAGCAATCATCTAGAGGGCTGCAGTGTTGGCTTGGCGCCTCCCAAAAAGCTTGGAGAAGCTGAGCCATATCCATGCTTGGAGGAGGTGGTGGTGGTGGAGTCTGTCCTTGGGCTTGGTCCTGGCTGGCTCCGGCCTCAGCAGAACCTCCGGCTTCTTGCGGCTGGGTAGAGGTACCAGTACGTGTTACAACAGGCATCCTGTTGGAGTGGTCAAGGTCTCATGATAGGGAACAACAATGAGGGAAAGCAGTAGAGATGGAATGCCTAGTAAGGGGGTGGTGTGACACAATTTAAGTAAAGCAAAGGCCAGAAGGGCCAACTCATGCATTAAACCAAATGGGAAATGTAGTCGTTTACAAGTTCCCGAAGGGGAAAGTACGACTTCATCAAAGCAAGTTGAAAGCAAACACAACATAACATGGTTTCATAAGAACCATTACAAGGACTCGACTTCGCAAAAGGGGTACACGACCTATCCTACCATAGGCTACGAGCTAGCCTATCCTAGTCCTGAACGGAGTCTAAGTGGTGGAATGCTCGGTCGGGTATTCCGGCTCCTCTGGGTCTTCCTCCTCATCATCATCTGTCTCGGTCTCCTCATCGCTCGAGGAAGTGGAGGAGTGAAGGAGCTGAACACGGCGCTGCTTTGCTGGTGGCGTCTTGAAGAGGTTATGGTACTCCTTCGCGTCACACGGCGTGGTTGAGGTGCTCCTCGGCAGCTGCGACTGTGGGGGTCGTCCCGCTCGATAAGCTACCGCTGGCTGTCCAGGGGTGCTCCATCCTTCTTGATCCTGTCGCCTTCGTCTCGAACTATGCGGAGGAGCTCCTTGGTCTCATGGAGTTCCTCCAAGCTCCGTCGACTCGAGGCCAGTGCTGTGCTGGCTGCCGGCACACAAGCTGAAGTAGGTCCGAAGCGGAGAGGAAGTCCTCGTCCAAGGGTGGTCTTGGCGCTGCTGCTCTCGTCGCCACCTTCCTTACGATAAGGCAGGTAACGAGTGGCTGGCTCTCTTGCCATCTCTCGCAGGAGATCCGGAGGCGAAGTCGGTGCCTCGAGGGCAGCATCTCCACGGCGAAGAAAGTGTCGCCATCTGGGGTCCCTCAAAGAACCAGCTCGTCGAGGCGTCATTCGCCCTCACGACTACCTCCACGTGATACTCCTTCTTGGTCTTTGTCGACCCAAAGTGCTCGTGGTAGGAGAAGGTGGGGACTCGAGTGAACTGGCACTTCCTGAGGCTATCCTCAAGAAGCACGGGAAACCCAGTGGTCAGGAAGTCCTCGGGTACGGCGGCCATCTACAAAAAGTGGAAGGGGAAGGGTCAATAAAGGAATGTGTCCTGTGTTTGGGATGCTAACATAAAACATAGGTATATGGGTAATCTAGGGAATAGTCTCGCTCTAACTAACGTCCATGCTAACTAAGGTTTCCTACAGTCAGGATGGCTCTGGTACCAGCTCTGTGGGGACCCCGACTTGCAAGTCGTGATCGCCGAATGCACGTGTACAGTGATCCCAGAGATCAATGCTCACTGAACACACAGAAGCTGAATAACAAGAGTCTTACATCCATACATACCGTCTTACACAAATAGTGACCATCATGGTCAAGTCTTACATCGATAAAGCCTTAAGGGCTGAACATCAAATGAAACATAGCAGCGGAAATCATCATCGATAAGTAGAACCCATGCCATCTGCCTTAACCCTACAGGCATTCTGACTGGGAAACGTCCTAGTTCGCATGATCGTCTCCAAAGAACTCTTCTTCGAACTCCGGTTCTTCCATGCCTGGTCAATTAAATAACCAGTGGCAAGCCAATGAGTACTTTGAATGTACTCGCAAGCAACCCATGATTTGGTTCAAGGAACGGTAATGCATGACATAGGTAAAGTTTTGCATAAAGCTAGTTTTGAGTGCAATGACATGTTCAACATCCTATAAAGCATGCATCAAGAGAACTCAAGTAACCATGAGATCTGGTCACAGATATCAACATAAATAGAATGGGCACCAACCCATTTACCATAAACGGAGTGGGCACCAACCCATCTCAATCGTGTCAAGTCCTGGACTTGATCCATAACAACACCATCATCTCACACACACCGGGTTTGAAAACAAGTGGACGTAGCCCAAGAGCGGTTACCTAATCTGTCCATGACCGTGGACACGGCTATTCGAATAGTTTTACACTCTGCAGAGGTTGCACACTTTACCCACTAGATCCGGGGAACTTCCGTGTCAAACCACGACCCGCGGTACCTCAAGTACCCGGGGTAAGCACCCGATCACCGCCTTTCCCTAGACGACACTAACATGGAGTCCACTCGATTGGTAGTAACCCCCGTGCCCAACATTTCAACAACCTTTTCGTGGAGCCTAGCTCCCATTTCCATTACATACCACTCGCACGGGGTACCAACGGTGTGTCCGGTGCCCCATAAAGATGGTCATGGTCGCCCTACCTAGCACGACCCCGTCCCAAGAGAGAGCACCAACTCTCCCCCGTCACTAGTAATGCGGGCTCCAAGCTAGTATCGGTCTAGGTACTCAACAATGCCCTTTCCCATATAAGGGTAGAGTGGTTGCGCATGTAAGGTTGGAATAACGGTCGCAACTCCGACCAATCCGTTTTGAAAACCACACACCCTTTGCTTGGCACACCACTTCGTCATCAAGTGGTCGCCCATCTCTTCATCTCCCTCGGGCATGAGTGGCACCCGACGGGGTTTTCGAAAATACTTTTGAAATCACTTTGCCTCCTTCACCATGCATAACCCCATCCCTTTTGCATAGCATCTACTTTAGCATCCTATCTACTCCCACCGGCATAACCCTCATAAGAAGGTAGGGCCATGCACAAATGCAAGTACCAACGAGGAATTTGTAATCGTGGCAACCACCCATGTGGTTCACCATCTCGTCATGATTCCGATGCATCATCGATAAAGAGCTAAAAATGACATGCGTATAAAAGGGGCATCATAGTCATGGTCAAAGGGCTGCTTGCCTTGGTTGGCTTGGTCTTCAAAGTCTTCCGGCACTGCTCCTCCTTCCTCCTCAGCTCCCTCATCAAACACGTGATCTAACGTTGCAAGAAAACAACGGAAAAATAAGGCAATAATAAAAACAGAAAAGTCAAAGTGCTCAAAAATGTCAACTTAATTTTGTAAAATACTAGGAGGGAGCTAGGAAGGGGCAACTTTTGGTTTTGGTTCGAGCAGCAAAATAGGAGTTATGGATTTTCAAAGGCTCATTTAAATGTCAAAACCACATTTAAATATTTACGGAAAAGGAAAGCTGATTGGATCTGAGTGAAAGTTGCACCATTAAATAGATTTCAATATTCTAGGAATTTAGAAATTGGAATCAATGCATTTGGACTAATATACGCCTGTGGAATTTTTGGAAAAACTACGAGAAAAAAAAAAGAAACGGCGCTGCCCATCGGGCCGAGAGGCCACACAAGCAGCAGGCCTGTGGGAAACCCCAGCCCACGCTGCTGCCACGTCAAGGCGTAAGGGCGAGTACGCCGCCGACAATGATCATCTGTCTGCACAAGACGTTTAAACTCGACGGTGGATCCCACCCGTCGAGCGTGAGGTCGACAGCCGGCCCCACGGCGGCCGTCGTCTACCTCCGCCAGAGGCGACGCGAGCTTCGCCGGCGATACAGGCACGGAAGCGGAGCGGGACTACCGTTGGATTCAGGAGGAGTCGCGGATCCGTGGTGGTGGAGATGGTCGCGGGGTGCCTGCCACGGCGCGACGAGGTCCCGGGCGGAGGTGCCGGGTGCGGTGGCTCGGCCGCTCCCCACTGCAAACGAGGGGGAAAACGAGGGGAAGGCATCAGTGAGGTGAGGGGAGGCCGAATCGAGGGAGAAACGAGGCGGAGGGGGTCTGTACCCGCGGATCGACGGCGACCCGAGGCGGCGGAGCTCGAGCTCGATCTCGAGCTCGGGCGGCTCTGGAGCGAAGGGGGTGGATCCAGGGGTGGATTAGGTGTGTGGGAGAGCGACAGGAAGGAAGAGGAGAGCTCGGGAGTGCCTTAAATAGGCTGGCCACGGTTCACCGTGGGCGTGGCCTACGGGCACCCGCGGGATCTGCTCTGGGGGCCATTGGGGGGAGATTGGAGCTGTCCACGGCGCTCGTGGGAGTGGAGTAGGGCGCCAGGGAGAAGGAGAGAGAGCGAGGGAGGGCTCTGGCGTCCGCGCGTGTGAGGCTAGCCATTGGCCGAGCCGGGCGGCGTCGGGCACGCGCTGCAGGAGGGGAGAGAGAGGGGGAGACAGAGGGGGCACGGCGGCAGTAGTGAGACGCCGAGGCACATCAGCCCGCGCGATGGGAAGGCTCAAACGGTCGGGAGGCGCGGCGTCGTGGCTCGGCCGCCATCAGAAGGCCAGAGCAGGCTTTGGCGGCATGTGTGCGCTGCGTGCTCTGCCGTGTCCACTTAAGGTCTGGAAGCTACAGCAGCATGGGACAAGACAGAGAAAGGCTGGGATGCCCTGGGTGCGAAGGAGAGAGAGAAGCTGGGGAGAGGAGAGAAGATGTTGTCCAGAGAGGACAACTTGATTCCCCTTCCTCCACATTGTTTCTTGGGTAGAAATGTGTCTAAATGATGAGGGAAGTGAGGGGAGTTGTGGCAAGGAGATTAGCTCAAGGAGATTTGTGAAAGTGGCAAAAGAGGCTTTTTGGTATTTTGCCGTAAGGTGTTTGATGGAGTTTTGTTAAGTTAATGATCCTCACTGGCCAAGATACTCCAAGGGGTGAAATGTCACATAAATATAGGGCCTTCCACCCATTTTGAGCTCATTTGGACAAAGTTGCCAATGCAACTTTTGCAAACCCTAGAAATGGGCAGAAATGGGTTTGTGTAGATCCGATGGACTAAATCATTTCTCCTTGATGTGCCACTTGGTGTGGTAGCCTTATTTGGTCACATGATCAGGCTCACCAAAGTTGGGGTCTTGGAGAAAAGTTGGTAGTGCAAAGTGGTTCAAACTTGATTTTGGTCGAGAGGGTTTTGAGGCACTTTGACCATGATTTCCTCTTCTCCAACCTGTGCCATTTGGTCCAGTTGCATCATTAGATCAATGAAGCATGTCCACCAAATTTGAGCACATTTGGACATACTTGGCAATGTAAAGTTGATCAAACCTTAGATTGGACAGAAATGGTTTTGAGGGTTTTGATGGTGTTATCTTGTTCTCCAAGTCATGAGACTTGGCAAGATCAACAGATATGTCATATGTGACATGATAGAATTTCCTGGAATTTTTGGAGAATATTTCCTTTGTAAATATTTCAAAAGCTTGAAATATCCAAAAGGGTTTTAGAGGATTTGACCAATATTTTGAACATGACCATGTGTTGAAACTCTTATATATGGACAATATATGTCCTATGAGCTTCTCTAAATTTTGTCAAATATTTTTGAAACAGAAAATAATTATTTCCTATTAAAGACCATTTCTGGCCTTAAGAAAAGCCTTTAAATAAAATAGAACAAGAACTTTTAAAATTATACTTTTGTGGTTCCAGAGTATCCTATATCTAATAGGAGTCAAATATATTTTTGAAAAGGTTTTTACTGCCCTTAATCAAGTACTTGTAGTGCAAACCTTAATTCAGGGGTTTTTGGAAAACTAATTTTAGAAAATACTTTATGGCCAAATTATTTTTGTAGAAAAATCCCATATAGCACTATTCACATGGCATGGTCATTGGTCAGGAGCTTGGGGTAGGGAGATGAAGTATAGAGGGTAGAGTAGTTGACTTCAAGAAGCACTTGAAAGGAAGCATAGAGAAAACCAACTTCAAATAAAAGCCAAATAATGCAAAAAGTTTTTGTTGGTCCAAATTTTCATGCTTTATTGATGAAAAAGAGATGTTACAAAATGCAGGGTGTGACAACCACACACCGATGATCCTCGAAACTGGAGATATACTGCAACTGAACAATGTCTGTTATGTTAGCATACTTTTCACTTGTCTCTTTGTCATACGTATCTGTGCTCATGATGGCACTGTTTTGTGTCTTCCTGCCTTCGTCTCGTGCAAGGGTGTTGTAGCGCACATCTCCGACAATGCAAGATTCATAATGTCTTACCCGAGTATCAGGACCCATTGCTAGTGAGTAAAGGGCATCATCAACTGCCTGCCCATCCTCCCGCATCTTCTTAACCTATGTTTAGAAAATAGACAAGCTGATCATCTTATGTACTCAATATATTAAAAAAACTGATAGTGCACTTCAAAAGTTTACATGGTTCTTGAACCATTTCGCAAATCCTGCCATAACCAGTTTGTCAATGTTTCTTGGATTTTGCGGCAGTAACTCCTCTTTGTACATGCTGCACAACATAGTGATCGTGTCAAACATCAAAATATATAAGAATGTGCTGCAAGTTTAGTATATTACGATGTATAAGCTGCAGTACTGCACTTACTTGATATAAGGTAGTATCTCAAGACATTTATTCAACACATACCAAACCATTTTGTCCAAATCTTTAGGTTTGTCCTCTTGTCGACTCTTCCCTGTAACTCGAACAGAATAATCGAAAACATTGAGCCCGGGATTGTCTTCACCCACCTCTTTGCTAAGCTGATCAGCTGTTTCAATGTATTTTGAGCACAATGTCAACGCTTCTGTAGCAATGTAGGCCTCTGCAATGGAACCCTCGGGTCTAGCTTTGTTCCGAACATAGCCCTTGAAAGTGCCTAGCCGCCTTTCAATAGGGTACATCCAGCCATACTGTACTGGACCTCTAAGTAGTGCCTCATTAGGTAGATGAACAGCCAAATGCACCATCTCATCAAAGAAGGCTGGAGGATATATCTTCTCAAGGTCGCATAGGATAGTTGGTATCTTGTCTCTAAGACGCCCAAAGCATCTATCCTAATATTTCATTGCAGAGTTCCTCAAGAATTGTCCCAACTCGCAATCGCTCAGATAAGTCGTATGCCCAATCCTCTAAGGATAATAGGTAAAACCCTTTGAAGTAGGACGTGGCAGTGATGAGTTTTCAACCCTTGTACCTTGTTTCCATCTGACCGACTCTCCTTTCGTGGTTGGAAGCAAATCCATGTGGGAATCTCACACGTGACAGGACCTCATGAAATTCTTTTCTTTTTACCTTGTCCAAGACGTACACAGCTGGTGCCATATCCCGTGGTTTACCTTCATCTCACACCTGCAAATCCTTTCTGATACCCAGGTGTGTCAAATCAGTCCTAGATTTTAAGGTATCTTTCGTCTTTCCTTCAATGTTAAGAAGTGTGCCGATAATGCTGTCACATATATTTTTCTCGATGTGCATCACATCAAGATTATGCCGCAGATCCAAATCTTTCCAATACTCCAAGTCCCACAAAGTGGACCTATGGGTAAACAATAATCTCTCTTCTACCGTGCCACGCTTCCTTTTCCCGCTACCATTACCAGGATGGTTTCCTGGTGTAATATGCCTGACCTTCTCTAATTCCACTTGCAACTCATCAACGGTGAGCCTCTTTGGCGCATCACGGTTTTCATGCTTTGCATTGAACACATGTCTTCGTTATTTTCTAGGATGCGGCTTGTCCTTGGCAAGGAAACGGCGGTATCCAATGTAACAGATCTTGCTAAGTATTGCGATGACAATGATTCTGTCACAAATAACACATGCATTGTAACCATGTGTCGTTTGCCCTAACATAGTGCCCAAAGCCGGATAATCATGGATGCACCAAATTACAATAGCACGCAGAAAGAAATTAGCTAGTGGGCTGCTACATAGGTCTCGAGTGAGAACACCCTTCCATAGCTGTTGAAGTTCCTCCACAAGAGGCTCCATGAACAAATCAAAATCCTTTCCAGGACTTTTTGGACCTGGGATGACCAAGGCCATCATATAGTTTGATTCTTTGGTGCAGACATTTGGAGGCATGTTGTAAGGGATAACCAGCACTGGCCACATGCTATATGTGGCGCTCTGGTGGCCAAATGGGTTAAATCCATCGAAGCTAAGCCAAGTCTAATTTCTCGGTCAAGAAGAAACTCTTTGTGTTTATCATTGAAGCTTTTCCACTCACTACCATGAGATGGATGGCTCATTACATTATGATCTCTGTACTCCTGGTTCCTAGAATGCCACAAGACATCCTATCTTGTTTCAAAGATCATGAAACAACCTCTCGCAATCTTGGTGTAATCGGAAAATGTCTCGTAACATTATGAGGAACCCTCTTCACAGATCGCCATCTTTCCATCTTGATGATTTGCATTTGGGGCATTCACTTAAGTTGGCATAATCCTTCTAGAACAGAGCACAATTATTCTTACAAACATGGATCATATCATTTCCAATTCCAACTGCACGAAGGAAATTCTTCATTTTATCAGAGGTGTGTGGTAGCTCGACGCATCTCGGGAAAGATTTATGAAAGCAGCCAACATCGCATCGAATGATTTGTTGGTCATCCGCTGAGATGTCTTCACCAAGAAAGGTGACCATAGCTGAGAATCCGACGACTTATTTCACGGGTGACAACAACGTTGCATTGTTCCAACATGCGGGCCCACCGCTTTTTCTTCTGGGTGAAAGTTCACGGAATGCACGAGCATTTAGTAGCATTGTTTCAATGTTGGTCAAACTCATGGCTCCGCCACCACCACCTCCTCCTCCTCTTCCACCGAGCATCGGGTAGATCAAGATGGTGATCTGCTGCTTCCACGTAGTTAATAACATTGACGTTCACAACTTCACCATGATGAACCCACCTAGTATATGTGACCGACATCCCATACAAGTGTAGATGATTTTGCACAGTTGATCGGGTCTTGTAACTGAATTCATACAAGCGCTACACAGGCGAGCACATCTGATTTCGGACCACTGTACTCAGCTCTGATAAAGTTCATGAAGTTTTCAACCCCCTCGACATATGCAGCGGAGAATCTTCAAGCAGAAGTTATCCAAGTCCTGTCCATCTGTTAGACATACAAATTAGTTCTTCTACTAGAAATTACAGGAAAAACATATATGCTTTTTTATGAAGTCCAGAAAAAATACCTAGGTCGATGTCTAAAGCTATGGCAAGATATTTGGACGAGCAGATCTAAGTAACGACATATATGTAAAGCTAATTCAGCAAACAGATTTGAGTGCTAAATTATGGCAGGCTGTTTCAGCAGTCAATGAGCCCGAGCACACAGCCATCGAACTATCGAAGGCCATCGCAGCAACAAAGATCGAGTATAAAACGGTGTAGAGCTATTTCACCTAACAGATTGGCTACTAGACCATGGCAATCTACGTCACAATAAATATATGGCAGGATATTTTAGCAACTAATCGGCCTTGGCATGCCATCTCAGCTAAGCAGATTGAGTGCAGAACAAGGCAAGATACCTTCTTAAGCAGAGCAATTGATGGTAAACTACTTCGGCAAATAGTGAGATTAACAGTGTCTATCAGCTAACATTCAGCGCTACACCGACATGAACGGGGCCTCAGTCTAGAATGCACATACCGTGGGAGAACTCGGCGCTGCGGCGTCTCCACACCTAACGCCGCCAGCGGTGCCTCGTGGAATTTTTGGAAAACTACGTAAAAGAAAAAGGAACGGCGCTGCGTACATCGGGCCGAGAGGCCAGCAAGAAGAAAGCCCTGGGGGAAACCCCAGCCCACGCACGCCACGTCAAGGCAAAAGAAGGCTAGTACGCCGGGTCGACGGCGTATTCAGATACAAGACGGAAAAGTAAACTGACGGGATCCTACCCGCCGTTCAATCGAGGAAACGAGGCGAGGGTCTCACTCATGACGACGCGAATTCGAGGCGGCGGAGCTCGAGCCTCGATCTCAGCCTCGCTGCTCCGAGCCAAGGGGGTGGATTCAGGGGTGGATTAGGTGGGAGAGCGACAGAAGGAAGAGGAGCCTTGGAGTGCCTTAATAAGGCCACTGCTCACCGTGGGCGGCCTACGGCACCCGCTGGATCTCGCCTGGGGGCCATTGGGGGAGATTGAGCTGCCACTGGCCGTGGGAGGGAGAGGGCCAGGAGAAGGAGAGAGAGCGAGGGAGGGCTCGCGTCCACAAGGCAGGAGGCTGAGGCCATCGGGCCGAGCCGGGCGGCGCCTGGGCACGCGGCTGGCAGAGGGGAGAGAGAGGGGAGATGAGGGGCGGCACGGGCGGCGTAGCAGACGCCGAGGCACACACGTACCCCACGCTGGATGGGAAGGCTCAACGGCCTGGAGAGGCGCGTCAGTGGCTCGGCCGCCATCAGAAGGGCCCAGAAAGTGTGCTTTGGCGGGCATGTGTGCGTTTATGTTCTCGCTGTCCACTTAAGGCCCTGAAGCTACAAAGAAGATGGGACAAGACCAGAGAAAGGCCCGGGATGCCCTGGGTGTAGGAGAGAGAATGGGGAGAGGAGAGAAGATGTTGTCCAGAGAGGACAACTTGATTCCCCTTTCCACATTGTTTCTTCGGTAGAAATGTGTCTAAATGATGAGGGAAGTGAGGGGAGTTGTGGCAAGGAGATTAGCTCAAGGAGATTTAGTGAAAGTGGCAAAAGAGGCTTTTTGGTATTTTGCCAAGGTGTTTGATGGAGTTTTGTTGTTAATGATCCTCACTGGCCAAGATACTCCAAGGTGAAATGTCACATAAATATAGGGCCTTCCACCCATTTTGAGCTCATTTGGACAAAGTTGCCAATGCAACTTTTGCAAACCCTAGAAATGGGCAGAAATGGGTTTGTGTAGATCCAAGGACTAAATCATTTCTCCTTGATGTGCCACTTGGTGTGGTAGCCTTATTTGGTCACATGATCAGGCTCACCAAAGTTGGGGTCTTGGAGAAAAGTTGGTAGTGCAAAGTGGTTCAAACTTGATTTTGGTCGAGAGGGTTTTGAGGCACTTTGACCAAGATTTCCTCTTCTCCAACCTGTGCCATTTGGTCCAGTTGCATCATTAGATCAATGAAGCATGTCCACCAAATTTGAGCACATTTGGACATACTTGGCAATGTAAAGTTGATCAAACCTTAGATTGGACAAAATGGTTTTGAGGGTTTTGATGGTGTTATCTTGTTCTCCAAGTCATGAGACTTGGCAAGATCAACAGATATGTCATATGTGACATGATAGAATTTTCCTGAATTTTTGGAGAATATTTTTTGTAAATATTTCAAAAGCTTGAAATATCCAAAAGGGTTTTAGAGGATTTGACCAATATTTTGAACATGACCATGTGTTGAAACTTATATATGGACAATATATGTCCTATGAGCTTCTAAATTTTGTCAAATATTTTTGAAACAGAAAATAATTATTTCCTATTAAAGACCATTTCGGCCTTAAGAAAAGCCTTTAAATAAAATAGAACAAGAATTTTAAAATTATACTTTGTGGTTCCAGAGTATCCTATATCTAATAGGAGTCAAATATATTTTTGAAAAGGTTTTACTGCCCTTAATCAAGTACTTGTAGTGCAAACCTTAATTGTGGGTTTTGAAAACTAATTTTAGAAAATACTTTATGGCCAAATTATTTTTGTAGAAAATCCCATATAGCACTATTCACATGGCATGGTCATTGGTCGAGCTTGGGGTAGGGAGATGAAGTATAGAGGGTAGAGTAGTTGACTTCAAGAAGCACTTGAAAGGAAGCATAGAGAAACCAACTTCAAATAAAAGCCAAATAATGCAAAAGTTTTTGTTGGTCCAAATTTTCATGCTTTATTGATGAAAAGAGATGTTACAAAATGCAGGTGATGATCTACCCTCTTTACAAGAATCTCGCCCCGAGATTCCTAAACTAGGCTTGAAAGAGGTACGGAAATTGGATCTAAGGTAGTCTTCACGCCCCAAGTTGCTTCGCTCGTATGATTGCTCCATTGACTTTGAAGTACTTGATGGTGCGGTTGAAAAGGCCGCTCACTCATCCGTAATGCGATGGGCCTCTCACGATAAGTCAAATCAGGTTGAAGATCAATGGCTTGGTGATTGACGCCTTTGTAGAGGTCGGGCTGTCTGAACTTGGAGACACTTCCGAGTTGTGACACGCGGAACACGCCAGCACATCGTAAAGTTCGTGGAAGTTCCAATCGTAAGCCATCTTGTCAACCGCTGATCTTGAAGGGGCCAATGTATTCTGGGCGCTTCTTTGACATGAAAGCTACTGGCCTTTTGAGAGGGGTGACGGAGATAGACATGGTCTCCAACTCGAAGTTTATGTCTCGCGACGTGAGTCTCAGATAGCTTTTCTCGCTTTGACTTGGTGACTTCAGACGCCTGGACAAGTGGACTTGCTCTTCGCCACGGCGATATCAGCCCAAAGACAAGTCCTTCCCGGCCCCCACAGCTTGAGGTGTACACTTCCGCCAGATAACACTCTCAAATGGTGCCATCTCGAGGCTGGCCTCGATAACCTGTTGTAAGAGAACTCGAAAGGGAGGCAATCTTCCCACTTAGCTCCATAAGCTAAGACATGTGCTCGAGCATATTCGAGTATTTGATTCACTGCCGGGTCTGACCTCCCTTCTGTGGGTGGAAAGCTAGGTCAAGGACAACTTGGTCCCCATGGCCTCCTGAATTTCTTCCAAAACCTTGAGGTGAACTGGGTTCCTCGATCCGACACAATCTCCTTGGGAACACCATGAAGGCTCACGACTTCTGATGTAGAGACCGGCTAACTGTTCCTAGGTTGTCTTGACAGAATGAAGTGGGCCACCTTGGTCAAATGGTCAACTATGACCCAGATGGAGTCATGTCCCTTGTTCGACCTAGGTAGTCCAAAGGATGAAATCCATTCCACTTTTATCCCATTTCCACTGAACCTTGAGTGGTTGGAGTAATCCAAAGAGGTCGCCGATGTTCACCTCCGCATACGCCACATTTTGCAACATAGGTGGCAATCTCCCTTTCATCCCGGCACCAAAATCTTTCCTTCAGTCTTGATACATCTTGGTGCCTCCTCGGTGGATGGAATACGGGTGTCATGAGCTTCTTGCAAGATCGTGTTCTTGAGCTCAACCTTGTTGGGCACGCAGATGCATTCCCAAACCACACAATTCCTTCTTCATCCTCCGTGAACTCGAGGCTTTGCCTCGCTTGATCTTCTCTTGATGCCTTCAATACTCTCATGCCCTTCGAGCTTTCTTGATGTCATCCATCAAGGTAGGCTTAACTTCGATGTTGGCCAAGAACTCGGTGCAACCAGCCCAACCTCAAGCTTTCAAGTTCCTCATACAAGGCGGTAGCTTGTGCTTCAAAGATAGCATTCAAGGAGCAAGCCTTCCTGCCAACGATCCGCTACCACATTAGCCTTTCCAGGTGGTATTGAACACCGAGGTCATAATCTTTATCAACTCCAGCCATCTTCTCCGCCTCATGTTCAATTCCCTTGAGTGAAAATATACTTCAGACTTTTGTGATCCGTATATATCTCACATCGCCCCCAAAAGGTAATGTCGCCAAGTTTTCGTGGCATGAACCATCGCCGCTAGCTCAAGGTCATGAGTAGCGAGGTTCTTCGTGAGGTCGAATTGCCTTTGAAAGGTAGGCTACTCGCTTCTGCATCGTAACACCTCCCATCCGTTCTTGACGATCACAATATATCACAAACTCTTGTGTATATCTCGTGGCTGTGGATCGAGCGTGGTTAGCCTCTTCTTCAGCTCCCCGAAGCTCTTCTTCGCACGGCCCATTCAACTTTGTCCTTCTTCAAGAGCTGAAATGGGTCGGGCAATGCTTGAGAATCCTTCAACGAACTTATGTAGTATCCCGCGAGTCCGAGGAAGCTTCGACTTCCTTACATTGCTCGGGATTGCCATTCACCACGGCTTCAATCTTAGGTGGTCGATCGACAATCCTCTTCTGTTAGAACATGACCCAGAATCCAACTTCACGCAGCCGTAATTCACACTTGCTGAATTTGGCATACAGCTTGGTGCTCTCGGCTTGTCTAGGACCATCCTCAAGTGTTGCTCTGTCTTCTTCCGACTTCGAGAAGACAAGAATGTCATCAATGAAGACAACGATTAACTTGTCCAAATATTCCATGAAGACCTTATTCATGAGATACATGAAGTAAGTCGGGCATTGGTCAATCCAGGACATGACCGCGCATCTACACAGCCATATCCTGTTACGAATGCCGCCTTCGATATCTTGGGGTCCGATTCTTGGTAGTACCCAGATCCGAGGTCGATCTTGAGAACACCTTGGCCCCATTGAGTTGATCAAACAGATCTTCAATCTTGGGAAGTGGGTACTTGTTCTTGATTGTAACCTCATTGAGGGAGCGGTAGTCAATGCATAAGCGGATGGTACCGCCCTTCTTGCCACAAATGTAATAAAGCGATCCCCAAGGGGAGGCACTAGGGCGGATAAATCCTTCCTCAACTCGCTTCTTCCATGCCTTCTTCAACTCTAACTCCTCCGATCCCATTCTATAAGGCTTTATAGATGGGTCCTGCCCTGTATGAGCTCGATGATGAACTCAATGTCTCGGCCAGAGGCATCCCTGTAGCTCATCGTGAAAACATCGGGTACTCACATACTATCGGGCACTTGTTCCAATCCAACTTCACGACAATGACTTGGTTGGCTTGAGCGTAAGAGGGTTGGGAGCAAATCGATCACTTTCGTCATTGGTCATAGTGACCCCGTTGGCGCAATCAATCAAGCCTTGGTGCTTGCTGAGCCAATTCATTCCCAAGATCACATCCAAGCCTTGTGATTTTAGGATGATAAGGTCTCTAGGAAGTCTACCCCGCATGGTAATCCCACTCCTTTACATCCTATCTTGGCTCTCATCTCCGCCCGGGTTTGTACCACCATAGGGTTGTTTAGGGTGTAGGGTCATGCCACTCTTTAATGCAAAACTTTGGGTGACAAAAGAATGCGTGGCTCCGTAATCAAACAAAACAAATAATGGTTGAATTGATATGAACGCATCAAAGACGACGTCCGGTCTTCGGCTTCTTCCACGGTGACATGATTCACACGACCGCCATTGTTGGGCAAGTTATGAGCTTGGTTCTCGGTGGCATACCACGGCCTTGTCTCCGGTTCTCGCGATTGGGCGCTGGGCCGGGCTTCTTTGTTGGGGCAATTTTGAGTAGTGCCCTCTGTCCACATCCAAACAAGTGACTTGATTGGGGACGACGCCTGCCAAGATTGTTATTGGGTTGTAAGTCGTCGGGTTGGCATATCGCCGAGGTGGATAGTTGGTGCGAGGTGGAGCTCGTCTGCCGATAGGTTGGCTTGCCGGGCTGGCTGCCACGGACGAGGCTTCGTTGTCGGAGCTACCCTTGCCGATCATCTTGCGCTACGGTGTCATCCAAGGCACGCCGCTTGTCCTCAAGCATGAGCGCTTTGTTCACCAGATCAGAAAGGTCAGTCACACACAACAAGCGTAGTATTGCAGAGTCCGTTAAGGCCTTCCATGAAGCGCTTCCGCCAAGATTGCCGACATCTTCGTGGGCATACCTTGAGAGAACACCGAACTTCTGATGTACTCGACAAGGTTGCTACCTTGCTTCAAAGGTTCGAACTCACGCTTCTTGATGGCCATGAGTCCGTATGATGTGGGCCTCATGGAATTCGCCTGAAGGTGTTCCAAGTGATATCTTGCTCAACATGCATAGCCTTGAATCCATCCCACCAAGCTCGCAGCCCCCGAGACAAGCAAGCATACGCCACTTTGTCACGGCCTCAGCATCCGACTAGTGCCAGCAGATCCTCAATGGTGGGACTCACTGCCCTGCATCCGGTTCTAGCCTCGATGAAAGTGGGTGGCGATGCTTGAACTCCACCAAACGCCCATGGTCGTTTCACGGTCATGTCGACAACCGAGCAATCATCTAGAGGGCTGCAGATTTACGCCCTCCCAAAAAGCTTGGAGAAGCTGAGCCATATCCATGCTTGGAGGAGGTGGTGGTGGTGGAGTCTGTCCCTGGGCTTGGTCCTCGCCGGCCTCACAGAACCTCCCGCTTCTGCGGCTGGGTAGAGGTACCAAGACGTGTTACAACAGCATCCTGCTGGAGTGGTCAAGGTCTCATGATAGGGAACAACAATGAGGGAAAGCAGAGATGGAATGCCTAGTAAGGGGTGGACACAATTTATAAAGCAAAGGCCGAAGGGCCAACTCATGCATTAAACTAAATGGGAAATGTAGTCGCATAAGTTCCCAAGGAAAGTACGACTTCATCAAAGCAAGTTGAAAGCAACACAACATAACATGGTTTCATAAGAACCATTACAAGGACTCGACCGCAAAAGGGGTACACGACCTATCCTACCATAGGCTACGAGCTAGCCTATCCTAGTCCCGAACGGAGTCTAGTGGTGGAATGCTCTCGGGTATTCCGGCCTCGGGTCTTCCTCTCATCATCTGCCTCGTCTCCCCATCGCCGAGGAAGTGGAGGAGTGAAGGAGCTGAACACGGCGCGCTTGTGGTGGCGCCTGAAGAGGTTATGGTACTCCTTCGCCATACACGGCGTGGGTTGAGGTGCTCCCCTGGCAGCTGCACTGTGGGGGTCTCAGAAGCTCAAGGGCTGTCCAGGGTGCTCCATCCTTGATCCTGTCCGCTTGTCTCAATATGAGGAGCCTGGTCTCGCGAGTTCCTCCGGCTCACGACTCCGAGGCTGTGTCGTGCTGACCGGCACACAAGTCAAGTAGGTCCGAAGCGGAGAGGAAGTCCTCGTCCAAGGGTGGTGCCGCTGCTGTTTCGCCCACCTTCCTTACGATAAGGCAGGTAACGAGTGGCTGGCTCTCTTGCCATCTCCGCAGGAGATCCGGAGGCGAAGTCAAGGTTCGAGGGCGCAGCCTCCACGGCGAAGCAAGGTCGCCATCTGGGTCCCTCAAAGAACCAGCTGTCGGGCGCTATTCGCCTCACGACTACCTCCACGTGATACTCCTTCTTGGTGCCGTCGACCCAAAGGCTCGTGGTAGGAGAAGGTGGGGACTGAGTGAACCGGCACTTCCCGAGGCTATCCTCAAGAAGCACGGAAACCCAAGGGTCGAAGTCCCTGCACGGCGCCATCTACAAAAAGTGGAAGGGAAGGGTCAATAAAGGAATGTGTCCCTGTTTGGGATGCTAACATAAAACATAGGTATATGGGTAATCTAGGGATAGTCTCGCCTAACTAACGCCCATGCTAACTAAGGTTTCCTACAATGATGGCTCGTACTAGCATGGGGACCCCGACTTGCAAGTCGTGATCGCCGAATGCACGGTAAAGGATCCCGAGATCAATGCTCACCGAACACACAGGTGAATAACAAGAGTCTTACATCCATACATACCGCCTACACAAATAGTGACCATCATGGTCAAGTCTTACATCGAAAGCCTTAAGGGCTGAACATCAAATGAAACATAGCAGCGAAATCATCATCGAAGTAGAACCCATGCCATCCGCCTTAACCCTACAGTGCATTCTCGACCGAAACGCCCTAGTTCGCATGATCGCTCCAAAGAACTCTTCTTCAACTCCGGTTCTTCCATGCCCGGTCAATTAAATAACCAAGGCAAGCCAATGAGTACTTTGAATGTACTAAGCAACCCATGATTTGGTTCAGGAACGGTAATGCATGACATAGGTAAAGTTTTGCATAAAGCTAGTTTTGAGTGCACATGTTCAACATCCTATAAAGCATGCATCAAGAGAACTCAAGTAACCATGAGATCTGGTCACGATATCAACATAAATAGAATGGGCACCAACCCATTTACTATAAACGGAGTGGGCACCAACCCATCTCAATCGTGTCAAGTCCCGACTTGATCCATAACAACACCATCATCTCACACACACCGGTTTGAAAACAAGTGGACGAGCCCAAGAGCTGTTACCTAATCTGCCCATGACCGTGGACACGGCTATTCAATAGTTTTACACTCGCAGAGGTTGCACACTTTACCCACTAGATCCGGGAACTTCCGTGTCAACCACGCACCATGCAGACCTCAAGTACCCGTAAGCACCGATCACCGCCTTCCTAGACGACACTAACATGGAGTCCACTGATTGGTAGTAACCCCTGCGCCCAACATTTCAACAACCTTTCGTGGAGCCTAGCTCCCATTTCCATTACATACCACCTGCACGGGTACCAACGGTGTCCTAAGGTTCATAAAGATGGTCATGGTCGCCTCTACCCGCACGCACTCGCCCCAAGAGAGAGCACCAACTCTCCCCACTACTAGTAATGCGGGCTCCAAGCTAGTATCGGTCTAGGTACTCAACAATGCCTTTTCCATATAAGGGTAGAGGTTAAGCATGTGTTGGAATAACTCCAACTCAACCAACTTTTGAAAACCACACACCCTTTGCTTGGCACACCACTGCCATCAAGTGGTCACCCATCTCTTCATCTCCCTGCATGAGTGGCACCCGACGGGTTTTCAAAATACTTTTGAAATCACTTTGCCTCCTTCACCATGCATAACCCATCCCTTTGATAGCATCTACTTTAGCATCCTATCTACCCCACCCGCATAACCTCATAAGAAGGTAGGGCCATGCACAAATGCAAGTACCAACGAGGAATTTGTAATCGTGGCAACCACCCATGGTTCACCATCTCCATGATTCCGATGCATCATCGATAAAGAGCTAAAATGACATGCATAAAAGGCATCATAGTCATGGTCAAAGGGCTGCTTGCCTTGGTTGGCTTGGTCTTCAAAGTCTTCCCAAGACCGCTCCTTCCTCCTCGCCTCCCTCATCAACACGGATCTAACGCTGCAAGAAAACAACGAAAAATAAGGCAATAATAAAACAGAAAAGTCAAAGTGCTCAAAAATGTCAACTTAATTTTGTAAAATACTAGGAGGAAAGCTAGGAAGGGGCAACTTTGGTTTTGGTTCCGAGCAGCAAAATAGGAGTTATGGATTCAAAGGCTCATTTAAATGTCAAAACCACATTTAAATATTTACGTAAAAGGAAAGGTGATTGGATCTCGAGTGAAAGTTGCACCATTAAATAGATTGCAATATTCTAGGAATTTAGAAATTGGAATCAATGCATTTGGACTAATATACGCCTCTGGAATTTTTGGAAAACTACGTAAAAGAAAAGGAAACGGCGCGGTACACGGGCCGAGAGGCCACGCAGCAGCAGGCCTGTGGGAAACCCCACCACGCCCGCCACGTCAAGGCGAAGGCTAGTACGCCTTCGCCGACGGCGGTCTCAGGAGGCTGCCACAAGACGTTTAAACCCGACGGTGGATCCCACCCGCCGTGGCGTGAGGTCGACAGTGTCGGTTCACGGCGCCGCCGCCTACCTCCGCCAGAGGCGACGCGAAGTCACGGCGCGATACAGGCACGGAAGCGAGCGGGACTACCGCTGATTCGTGGAGGAGTCGCGGATCCAAGTGGTGGTGGAGATGGTCGCTGGGGCTGCTTCACGCGACGAGGTCCCAGCGGAGGTGCTTGGTGCCGGTGGCTCCGCCGCTCCCACTGCAAAACGAGGGGGAAAACGAGGGGAAGGCATCGAGGTGAGGGGAGGCCAATCGAGGGAGAAACGAGGCGGAGGGGTCTGACCATGGATCGACGCATGCGACCCGAGGCGGGCGGAGCTCGAGCTCGATCTCGAGCTCCTGGGCGGCCTGAGCGAAGGGGTGGATTGGGGGTGGATTAGGTGGTGGGAGACGAGGAAGGAAGAGGAGGCCTGGAGTGCCTTAATAGGCTGGCCACGGTTCACTGTGGGCGTGGCCTCACGGCACCAAGGGATCTGCCTGGGGCCATTGGGGAGATTGAGCTGTCCACGGCTGTGGGAGGGAGTAGGGCGCCAGGAGAAGGAGAGAGAGCGAGGGAGGCTCAAGGTCTGCTGCAGTGAGGCTAGCCATTGGCCGAGCCGCAAGGCTGGGCACGCTACCTGCAGGAGGGGAGAGAGGGGAGATAGAGGGGGCACGGCGGCGCAGTAGCAGACGCCGAGGCACATCACCGGCGCGATGGGAAGGCTCAACGGCGGGAGGCGCGGGTCAGGCTCGGTCACATCAGAAGGCCCAGTGTGCCAAGATGTGTGCTTATGTGGTTTCGCCAGGTCCATTAAGGCCCTGAAGCAAGAGCATGGGACAAGACCAGAAAGGCCCGGGATGCCCTGGGTGTAAGGAGAGAGAGAAGCCAGGAGAGGAGAGAAGATGTTGTCCAGAGGACAACTTGATTCCCCTTCCTCCACATTGTTTCTTCTGTAGAAATGTGTCTAAATGACAGAGGGAAGTGAGGGGAGTTGTGGCAAAGGAGATTAACTCAAGGAGATTAGTGAAAGTGGCAAAAGAGGCTTTTTGGTATTTTGCCGTAAGGTGTTTGATGGAGTTTTGTTGTTAATGATCCTCATCGCCAAGATACTCCAAGGGTGAAATGTCACATAATATAGGGCCTTCCACCCATTTTGAGCTCATTTGGACAAAGTTGCCAATGCAACTTTTGCAAACCCTAGAAATGGGCAGAAATGGGTTTGTGTAGATCCAAAGGACTAAATCATTTCTCCTTGATGCCACTTGGTGTGGTAGCCTTATTTGGTCACATGATCAGGCTCACCAAAGTTGGGGTCTTGGAGAAAAGTTGGTAGTGCAAAGTAACCTTGTCTATGCCATCATGGCCTACGCCCACGGAGGACTAGCCTTACTCGGGTAGATCTTCACGAAGTAGGCGATCTCCTTGCCCTTACAAACTTCTTGGTTCAACTCCACATCTTGACGGAGGCTCCCAAGCGACACCTAACCAATCTAGGAGGCACCACCTCCAAAAGGTAATAGATGGTGTTGGTGATGATGAACTCCTTGCTCTTGTGCTTCAAATGATAATCTCCCCAACACTCAACTCTCCTCACCGATTTGGCTGTGGTGGAGGAAGGGATTGAGTGGAAAGCAACTTGGGAAGGCTAGAAATCAAGTTTCATATGGTGGGAGTGGAGCAACTTGATCTCAACACAAGGGTAGGTAGTTTTCTTCTCGAAATGTAAGGTAGGAGTGGTAGTTCTTTCGATGGCTCTCTCCACGAATGAAGAGGAGGTGGAGGGTATTTATAGCCTCCACACAAAATCCAACTGTTACACACATTTGACCAATCTCGGTCGGACCGAAGTTGACAACTCGGTGAGACCAAAGTTCAAATCTTGTGAACGTTGGGATTTTCGGTGGGACCGAAAATACAATCTCGGTTAGTCCGATTCTTCCAAAGTCTAGGGTTTGCCAATCTCGGTGGGACCGACTTTCTCATCTCGGTGACACCGATTTGAGTACGTATGTTCTGTAAGCTTGGCAACACCAATTTCGTATGACCGAGTTTGGAATCGGAAAATCCGAAATTCTTAGGGTTTGGGTATATGGCTGAGGTGGTTCATCTCGGTGTGACTGAGTTTGGAATCGGTGGGACCGAGATTACTTATGGGTTTATGTTGGAATGAAAGATTGCTGATAGTTTGAGAGATAAATCACTAAGCACTTTGAGCAACCAGATCATCATCATAACCTCATCCCCTTTTAATAGTATTGGCTTTCCTATGGACTCAATGTGATCTTGGATCACTAAACCAAAAATAGAGTCTTGAGCTTTTGCCAATGTTTTCCTTAGCATTTTGAGGGGTCCACATCATCAGTCATTGCCATACCCATATCACTGAACTTTCTGAAATATTCTCAAGAAATAATTAGTTCAATGATATATATGTTGTTATTAATTACCAAAACCACCCGGGGATTAGTTGCACTTTCAATCTCCCCCTTTTTGGTAATTGATGACAACATATAGATCAAAGCTTCGACAAATGATATAATCAATAAATAACATCGTCGCTTTGAGAAGTATGTGATAAGCAAGAGCTCCCCCTAAATTTGTGCATTATTTAAGATTTGTGTTTGAATGCAAATGCACAATCGATTAGGATCATGGGTCACTCTTCCATGTCACATACATCTTGGTGGAGCGCACAAAATGATAAGAATGAATAACATGCACCCAATCACCAAGACATGAGTAAGTGATCATACAAGATATGAATGGAATATGATAAGCATTAAGCACACATTAAGCATAGTATGATCAAGCACTCATCAAGATAGAGCAAACGAGTATCAAACACACGAAATGTCTCAAAGAACTCAAAAGTATCTCAAGGAAAACCGCAAACGAAAGAGCAAAACGAGCACTCTCTCTCGAAGTCCTATGATCTATACAATTTCTCCCCTTTGGCAACAAGTTACCAAAAGTTCGAAGGTATAGAGCTAATCGTCACTAGGGACTCTCTTTGGCGGCTCTGCTGCAGGTCGATGGAGTGGAGATAGCTGCATCTGCAAAGCTTCGCTGAAGTCTGTGGAGCTGGAGGAGTGGACATCGGAGCTGGTGCTGAACCGATGGAGCTGTGGGAGGTGCTGATGTAGTAGCCCAGGTTACTGGCACAGGAATAGCAAATGATCTGGGCTTTGTGGGCACCGGAGCAGCTGCTCATAGTCATCCCGACCATATCACCTTCCATCTCCTTCATGAGCTCTGCCTTCTCCTCTTCGCTTCCTCAATGTCCGCCTCAAGCTTGTTGACGGTGACTGCACTTTGATCGACTTGACATCCAGAGCATGGAACTTATCTTCAACGATCCTCTCAAGACTCTCCCGAGACTGCACTATGCTGGCCAGCGTAGTTCAATTCTCTCGAGTGGCTTCAAGAAGTTGTTCTCCAACGCTCTTGGGCTTTTGTGCTGCTTCCTTTTCAGCTTTAGCTTGTTTGGCAGCTTCAGACTTTGCATGTCCTTCGACAGATGTGGGAGCATCCTCGGTCATCACAACTTCATTGTCTTCATGTTCAGCTGCAAGTGGCAAGTGGGGTCTATCCAAATGTAGGTGTCCGTGCCAAACTTGGCATTAATGAGCATCTGAATATGCGGAGCAAACCCACACGACCTCTTCTGGTCTGCTGCTGTCCTCTTGATAGTCTCTACTATCAGGTCCATCACCTTAAAAGGTGTCTTCTGATCCAGAATGTGCAGCATGTTGATAGAATAGCCTCTTATCATGCGGTGGTCTCCTGACTTGGGCATCAAAGTATGCCTCAGAATGGTGTTAGTGGTTGGGAGACCTGCCTGAAGATGATAAACTGATCCAAGCTTCCATATCTCAACATCCTTGTCTGGTACCTCATTGTACATGTTCTTCATAGACTCGTGATTTTTCTTCGGAATGCCATAGACATCAACATCATCATCCCTTGATACTGGTGCATTCATCAACGCTCTCCATTCCTCAACAGTTGAATGGAATCTACGTCCTCTCATCATCCATACAATTCGCCATCTGGATAGAAGTGTGCGGTGGCATAGAACCGCATGATCATCTCATCATTCCAAGCGATCGGCCGACCAACAAACTCTGCAACTCCACATGCAAAGAAGCTTTCATGCACATGTGGGAAATAGTCTCTGTGTTTTCATCACAATGTAATCCCGTCTACATATCCGTGTCAAGAACAATTGGCTTCTTATCCATGAGCACTGCCTCATAAAAATCTTGTTGCTCTCCAGTGTGGAATCTAGAGTCAACAGCTGTCCTTCTCCTCGTGGCATATGGATCAACTTGCCTCCATAGCTCGAGACCTTTGTCCTTCCTTTCCTTCATATTTTCAGCTCAAGGATGAGCATCATTATGAACGGCAATTTCGCTCGAGCCAAACAAAACATGAGCCTCATCATCGATTCTGCAGGTGGCACATTGTCCTTCTTCTTTTCTCAAGCGGTATGTTTCTCACAGCTTTCTTTTGGCTTGGCAAGAGGTTTGGCTTGGGCTGCCTTTGCTTGAGCTGATGGCTTAGCTTTTGTGGGTGCTCCTGCCCGATGGCATCTCCCATCAACTTTTGCTTCGAGGAGGCTGGGGTGCTTCCTCATCGAGTCATCATCATCGCCTTCTTCATGAACTAGCCTCTTCCTCTTGGAAGTTTTCTTGATCTTCTTTGGAGGTTTCTTCTTCCATGCTGAGCTTCTTTGCAACTGTGGATTTCTTCACCTTGCTGGTGCCTTTCTTTGACTGTTGCCCTTGATAGCCCTTGGCAACCACTTGCCTTTTTGGCTTTGAAGTTATCTCCTTATCTGCAACAAAGTCAGAATCCTCCTCATCGAGTTCCTCTTCTTCCGGCCCCGTGGCAGGTGGAGGCAATCCACTTGGAGTGCTCTCTCTCCATCATCTGAAAAACTGCTTGCTTCAGACTTGTAATCGCCTCGAATCTCAAGCGGCAATTCAGACCTGTTCTCGACCGCTACTTCCATCGACATGACTAACAACCCGTGAAAAGAATAGGTATAGGCGAATAGAAGAGTTATCACAAACCGCAGAGGTTTTTGCAAAAGAATGAGTTCAAACATTAGTTTTAGGTTTTCATGAGAATACATTTCGTCCGACCGAGTCTATAAATTCGTGAATCCAAGTGTCTAAACAGACCATACACACCACTTTCGGTTGGACCGAAATGGGTTTCGGTCTCAGCCGAGAGCACTAGGGTTTCACTAAATCCTCACTTCGGTCTTACCGATTTGCACAACTCGGTTTAACCGAAAAGTGCAAAGGCAATGACCAGAGGCCAAATCGGTCATCCGAAAATGTAGAATCGGTCACACCGAGATGTGTTCGCGGAAACCTAACCCTAAAATTTTCACTCAATTTTGTTCTATGATCTAATCTGCTGGATAGGAAGATTTCAATCTTGGCAAGAAGCTAGGCAAAACCTATCGTGCATAGAATCGAGGTTGAAGCACGAGAGGGATGAAACTCACCCAACTGGTGGAGCTTCACCACGGCGCAACGGCGCGATGAGAATAACCGCTGACGGCGATGGAGACCATGGCGAGGGCGCACAGCGACGGCGGAGATGATCCAAGACCACGCGACGGCAGCGAAGGGTTTGAGGGCGAGGCGTTTTGAAGAAGTAATCAACGCTGTCCTCGGGTATATATACCTTCGGTTGTCGGTGGGACCGAAGTTGAAAACTCGGTGGGACCGAGATGGTTAATCGCGCAAGCGATTACTCACTTCGTCACGCCGAATTTGTAACTCGGTTTCACCGAGGTGAAAACCTAGATCAATCCAAGTGATTTCGGTCTGTCCGATTTGAGTATATCGGTTTGACCGAAAGTACTTAGAAGGTTTTGGAAGTTAGGCTTTTGACGGATCGGTGGCTCCGAGTGCTCCTCACTCGGTCTGTCCGAAAAAAGTCTTGTTCAAAGTTTGTGATATAAGCATGAATAGAGTTTGAGACAAGAAAGCATAGATAGCTAGGGGAGGAACTTAGGCATTCTTGTCCATCCATTTGGTCAAAAAGAAAAATCCAAAAGACCAAAGCAACAAATGGATGTCCTCAAATGGATAAAATCATGCATCCAACATGCTCACACAATAAGATAGCAAATGAAATATGTGTCAAACATGCACAAACAAAACACTGGCTTCTAGCACACAATTTGGCGATGACTAGGTCATCTATATATGAGTATATTGACTTAGGAGTCAAATGAGAACATTTGATCATAGGTCATACTCATCGCTTAAGCACAAGTGGGGTTACCACTTTTCCATAAAGCATTAATGTGTTCACATCATTAGAAGATGCTTTAGCTCATTTCTTTAGAGCAAAGCTCCCCTTGATGTGAGAACCCCTTTAAAGGGTCAAACTAACCTTGGGTTGTCGTTGAAGACTTCATGTAGATGTTGAAGATGTGGATGCTCAATGTTGATGAAGATCATCAAGAGTTGGGAGCAATCCTTTGATTCGGGCACTTTCAATACCTACATGGGTTAGTCCCACAAGGAACAAACAAGGATATCCATGGACATAGATTGAAGTACACAATAGATGATGTCCATGAAAGCAATGATTACCTTGTCCCTTGACTTACCAACATGAGGGTTTGTGACTCCATGAACTAGTGCAAGATGTGGAAGTTGATTGCACAAGTTCTTGCCAAAATGAATGTGAGTGAAGTATGTTGGCGGAGTCACCCTCAAGAACTCTCTAGTTCTTCTTCTTCGATCCACATCATCTTGATGGGAATCCTTGGGGTAGTAGTTGAGCTTGTCGAAGTAGAACTTGAAGTAGCCTTGGGAACCCACTTGACCATAGCCTTGGGTGCTTCAATGAATGCATCAATCTCCTCTTGAAGCTTGTCCTTGCCTTTTAGCTTGTGGTCTTGTGGTGGAAGGTCATCTTGAGCGTGTTCCTCATTGGAAGAAGTAGGATCATACTTCTCCTCTTGAGACACAAACTTTGGAGTGGGATATTGACCTTCTTCCCATTCAACACCCTCGGCGTTGAACTTTCGCTCAAAACCAATTCCTTGATTCTTCCGTGTCTTCCTTGTTTGCGAACAATTTCTCAAAGCTCTTGCTTCCGGCAAGACTCTTGTAGACACCTTTCTATAATCCCTTTCAATAGACTATTTTCTTGCTCAAGTGAAACTTGGCTTGAAACATTGTTAGTGGAATCAAGAGAATTACTAGAAGTAACAACATTTGATTTGGCATGATTATTGTTACTACTAGATGAAGAATTTTTCTTATGCTTGTCATGCTTAGTTTTAATAGGTGGCAAGAAATTAGACAAGAGAAGTCGTTTGGCAAGATATGAAGAACTCTTCTTTCGAAGATCGTCATTGATAGCTTTTAGAAACTCATGTTCTTGCTCTAGATTGAGCTTCTCGAAGCGTAGCTTCTCATGAGATCTTAGGAGCTCTCTATGATCTTCTTGAGTTGTTTCATGAGCTAACTTAAGAGTGTTTAGTTCTTTAGTTAGACGCTCAATCTCCTTCATAGCATTGTCATTCGACTCTTCTCGACTATAAAGACTATTAGCATGTTCATCATTACTAAGCTCGCTAGATTTGTCATGTAAAAGCTCATCTTCACCAAGCAAGTCATCCTCATCACTATCAAAGTCAATAAACTCGTGGTGTGATACCTTGGGGCCTTTTGCCATGAAGCATCTTCCAATTCCCTCATTTGGTGAATCAAATATGTCATAGGAGTTGGAGTTGGAGGACACGAGAGCAAGACCGCAACACCTTCATCTTGATCAGATTCGGAGTTGGAGTGATAGCTTCTTTCGAGTGATTGTCGGAGTCGGAGCCGAAACCCATTCACCAACATGAGCTTGATGTTTTCTTCTTGTGTAGCTCCTTGATGACTTGTCTTTCCTTTCCGAATCCTTGCTTCTCCAAGAGGATCTTCGCTCATAACGATCATCTCTACTCCTTCTCTCTTTTCGAGGCGACTCTTCCTTGAGCTTCTTCTTCTTGGAGATTCTTTCCTCTCTTGTGGGGAGTCGAACACTCATTTGAGTAGTGTCCGGTCTTCCACAATTGTAGCAGTTTCGATCACGACTAGAAGATCTCTTTTCATCATATGATCTAGACTTTGAGCTTCTCTCCTTGCTTCTACTCTTGTAGAATTTGTTGAAGTTCTTCACCATTAGGCTTATCTCTTCATTGGAAACTAGCTTGTCACTTGAGGTTGTGGGAGCTTCAACCGCAGCCTTGTAAGCACCACTTGACTTGTTGTGAAGCTCTTCCTTGTCTTTAAGTGTCATCTCATGAGCAACAATCCTTCCAATGACTTCAGAGGGCTTGAGATCTTTGTAGTTTGGCATCATTTGGATCAAAGTGCACACGGTGTCATACTTTCCATCCAAAGCTCGAGAATCTTCTTGATGATGAATCGTCGGTCATTTCTTTGCTTCCTAAGCCTGCCATCTCATTGGTGATGAGAGCAAGCCTAGAGTACATTTCAGCGACTCCTTCACCTTCCTTCATCTTGAACTTGTCAAGTCGACCTTGAAGAACATCTAGCTTTGATTCCTTCACGGACTCGGTACCTTCGTGCATTTCACCAAAGTATCCCAAATCTCTTTTGCATTCTCAAGACGGTGATCTTGTTGAACTCCTCGGGACACAAAGCATTGAAGAGAATGTCACAAGCTTGAGCATTGTTCAGAACATCCGCAACTCATCCGCAGTAGCTTCGCGATCCGAACTTTTCCTTCCTCAAGAACTCACCTTGCAAGCCAACACAAATAATGCCCCATGCGCGTGGTTATGTCCAAGAATATGCATTTTCATTTTGTGCTTCCAACTAGCAAAATTTGAACCATCAAAGTAAGGACCTCACGGAAATTACCCTCACTAGACGCCATACTCTCCTAGGTTGTGAAACCAAGCTTATGGAGTCCAATGCAATGGAAACCAATCCAATGGAGACCAAGGCTCTGATACCACTTGTAGGATCGGGAGTATGTCTAGAGGGGGGGTGATTAGACTACTTGACAACTTAAAAGTTTAGCCTTTTGATTAGGGCAAGTTTTTAGCAATTTCACAATGATGACCAAGTCAAGTATCACCCTACACATGCAATTCTAGAGTTATGGCAGCGGAAAGTAAATTGCACATGTAGTAAATAAGAGGTGGAGAAGAGCAAACGCAATTTGGAGACACAGAGTTTTTTTCTCGTGGTTCCGATAGGTGGTGCTATCGTCAATCCACGTTGATGGAGACTTCAACCCACGGAGGGTAACGGCTGCGAGAGTCCACGGAGGGCTCCACCCACGAAGGGTCCACGAAGAAGCAACCTTGTCTATGCCATCATGGCCTACGTCCACGGAGGACTAGCCTTACTCGGGGTAGATCTTCACGAAGTAGGCGATCTCCTTGCCCTTACAAACTTCTTGGTTCAACTCCACATCTTGACGGAGGCTCCCAAGCGACACCTAACCAATCTAGGAGGCACCACCCTCCAAAAGGTAATAGATGGTGTTGGTGATGATGAACTCCTTGCTCTTGTGCTTCAAATGATAATCTCCCCAACACTCAACTCTCCTCACTGATTTGGCTGTGGTGGAGGAAGGGATTGAGTGGAAAGCAACTTGGGAAGGCTAGAAATCAAGTTTCATATGGTGGGAGTGGAGCAACTTGATCTCAACACAAGGGTAGGTAGTTTTCTTCTCGTAAATGTAAGGTAGGAGTGGTAGTTCTTTCGATGGCTCTCTCCACGAATGAAGAGGAGGTGGAGGGTATTTATAGCCTCCACACAAAATCCAACTGCTACACACATTTGACCAATCTCGGTCGGACCGAAGTTGACAACTCGGTGAGACCGAAAGTTCAAATCTTAGAACGTTGGGATTTTCGTGGGACCGAAAATACAATCTCGGTTAGTCCGATTCTTCCAAAGTCTAGGGTTTGCCAATCTCGGTGGGACCGACTTTCTCATCTCGGTGACACCGATTTGAGTACGTATTCTGAAGCTTGGCAACACCAATTTCGGTATGACCGAGTTTGGAATCGGAAAATCCGAAATTCTTAGGGTTTGGGTATATGGTGAGGTGGTTCATCTCGGTGTGACTGAGTTTGGAATCGGTGGGACCGAGATTACTTATGGGTTTATGTTGGAATGAAAGATTGCTCGATAGTTTGAGAGATAAATCACTAAGCACTTTGAGCAACCAGATCATCATCATAACCTCATCCCTTTTAATAGTATTGGCTTTCCTATGGACTCAATGTGATCTTGGATCACTAAACCAAAAATAGAGTCTTGAGCTTTTGCCAATGTTTTCCTTAGCATTTTGAGGGTCCACATCATCAGTCATTGCCATACCCATATCCTTGAACTTTCTGAAATATTCTCAAGAAATAATTAGTTCAATGATATATATGTTGTTATTAATTACCAAAACCACCCGGGGATTAGTTGCACTTTCAGCAATGTATAGTCAAAACCGATTGACCGGTCATCACCGGAACCACTATTCACACCAGAACCTTCGTTGCTCGGCCTACGCCAGCCACTGCCCTAAAACCACACCAAATCTCCAGCCCATTCCCCCACCTTTCGATCCCCTAGCCCGCATCAAGCGTCCCCTAGTTCACCGGAAAGCCATGGTGCGCCGCAAGATTACTTACTACAAGATGCTGACGCCGGAGCGCCGCGCAGAAATCGCGGCGGTGGTCGGCGCCACAGACCTCCGTTCCCAAGCTTGCTTTGCAGCGGGCCAATCCCCGAGTTCTCTGGAGCCAAGCTACGAGGAGGAGGAAGCCGATCCAATGATCACTGCGGAGGTCGCGGCGCAGAAGGCCCCCCATGGGTATGAGACGATGAACGTCGACTTCGTGCTGGCGTCCGAGTCCCCCATGGTGCAGGCGGACCAGCGGTTCAACATGGCGATACTAAAGGAGGACCGGGAGGCAGAGGCTCAACTCGACATGGAGCGCGTGCATGCCGCTGCCATCGAGGCTCTCCTGCAGGCGGAACCGGATGTCGTGGATGTGAACCGGGCGGCGGAGACTCAACTTGAGGTAGAGCGCACGGATGCCGCTGCCATCGAGGCCCTCCTGCAGGCGGAGCCAGACGTCCTGGACATGAACCGGGCGGCAGAGGCTCGACTCAATGCAGAGGGTGTGGATGCCGCTCTCATCGACGCCCTCCTGCGGGCGAATCGGAAGTCCTAGACTTGAGCCGGGCAACAGAGGCTCGACTCGACGCGGAGCGCGCGGATGCCACTCTCATCAACACCCTCCTGCAGGCGGAACCGAAAGTCCTGGACTTGAACCGGGCGGCGGAGGCTCGACTCAACACGGAGCGCGTGGATGCCGCTGCCATCGGGGCCCTCCTGCAGGCGGAACCGGACGTCCTTGACTTGAACTGGTTGTGCTCGTCCGCAGAAGCGCCCAGACGCTCCGCTTGAACGAGTAGCCGGAGGCCGAGGACAACCACGATGCGAGACACACGCCGGCAGCGACAGCTGGTTCAAGACCGGCAGCCAAAGAAGACGAGGCCGCTCTCTTCCGCGAAAGCAAAGTGATAGTTTTTCTTTACGTCGTTGTTTTTATTATTATGGATCTTTTGCTGTGTAAAACATACTATTTGTTATGCAAGTCGCTCGAGTCTACCATTTCAAAGCGGTTGGATGAATATCCCACGCCTCCTAACCCTTCTTTCCTTCTTCCTCACCTCTTCTTCTTTCCCAATGCATCACCGCACGGGTCGTACGGATACTCCGATTGGATAAACATACTCTATGAACGAAATTTATGTGTCAGCGATAGGATGGCTGAGTTTGGTTTGTTCACATGCGACAGCACGTGTGAGTGAGGGTGCGTTCCCTTGGTTGGGTTTGCAGCGTGCAGGAGTGAAGTGTGAGGGTGTGGTGCGACCGTATGCAGTGGAGCGACTGTCTTGGTGCGACCGCGACAGCCGCAAGCGCAAGTGTACCTCCTTCTCATTTTGAAAACTTTAGGCAAGCTTGGCAAAATGTGTGGTGAAGTTTGGCAATGCAAGGCCTAGACCCAAACAGATAAGTAACGCACGTACTAGGAGTACTAGTGTTAAAAAAGAAAGGCCGGGTTTTCCTTCAATACAAATCCTCGCTTCACGGTCAATTAATGCGATTTTTTCTCGAAAGACCAAAGAGCTAACCATCTCACCTCATCGCTTGATTAATGCAGCGCCATGCAAACGAACCTTCTCACTTCCGCATGCATGCAGGGGATATTAATGTCCTTGGTTGCTAACCCCATCAATTTTGCCTCGATTAGTGCTAGTGGCCCTTTGCAAATTGTAATTTTGATATACTGGCCTTGTGTACAAAAAAATGGAGGTAGTAACTATATTTGAATTCTTTGCCCATTGCGCTGATGTCGACGACTTTTTTTTGTGGTTTGGCGAAGTGCGTTCGACGGAGAACACCATTGAGGGAGACCACGGTAAGTCGTTCGCAAGTGCCGCCTGCAAGCCGAGACAACCGCCTTATTTGCATCCAGGAAGTCACTTACTAGTACTACTACTACTAGGAGTACTAGTGCGGTGAGATGGTTTCTCGAAGAAGACGATGGAGAAGCGAAGTCAGCGAAGAGTGAAATGATTGTTGCTTCGTCCGTGCTTTGTGATTTGACGCCTCACCGCTTTGTGATTTGTGATAGAAGGGACAGGGAGTAGACTCTGGTTCTATATCAGACTACTCCTACATGCGCCCAAGCATGGGAGAAAGAGGAGAGACGTTGCATTTTTCTTTTCCTTCAATCAATCAATCAGGAGCTTGGTTCCATCTTTTGGCTTTGGCAACGCCATTCACAATGGTTCCCACGATGCCAAAAGCTATTTTCACATTTGGCTACACATTGTGGATGCCCTTAAACGTACTCACTTGGTTTTTCTCCGTGTGCTATCTATACAAATCTCAATTATATTGATCTAAAAATTATAGAATCAAAGATTAGTAAAAGGAGGTGATTTTGCCGCTGCAGATGGCGGGGAGGTTTCTTATTTTCGAGGACGTTGTCTGGCGGTTTGCTAACATGCGGTCCCACGGTCAATGCTTTACAAGCTGATCCGTGTCCCACATGAGGCGTAACAACGGCGAAGCAACACGTGGTTAAGTTGAAGAAGATGAGGAGAAGCGACCAAGCTGATCCAAGGCCCCACATGAGGCGTAACAACGCGTAGCAACACGTGGTTAAGTTGAAGAAGATGAGGAGAAGCGGATTCAGCAACGAGTGAAATGATGGTTGCTTCGCCCTCCAACTTCTTATTTTAGCATTATTACTTCGTCCCTCCAACTTAACTGCGGGAAAGGTGCAGCTTTCTGATTTGATGCCTCATTGCTCATTACTACGCCGGCGCCATGACTGGGGTGCTCACCACTGCTCAAGACTATATTCCGGTATGGCATGTGGACCCGGTAGCTTGATGTCCCACATGTCGGCTAAAGGGACTAGAAGATTTATGAAAGCGAGCGCTCCACTCTTACGACGGAGGAGTAGACGACATGACGGCCCAGTGAACTGTCACTTGTACTTTATAGTACTATAGTTTTGCTGTTTCGCATGATCCATCGATACAAACCCGATTAAACAGGAAAGGGCGGGATTTTTCCCGCGCGGTAGATGATACAGGCCATACATTTCAAAGGCAATTTTAATGTATGCAAACAAAATAATTATAAGCAACAATATGATATCTAGTAAAACTAAAAACACATATGATTTATTGTGTTAGAGCATAGTAGTAGTGTGTATTGCATAGTTGTTAGATGTAACATGCGAGAAAGTGTAGAGATGTAGTTTTGGAGGGCCTATAGAGAGAAAAGCATAGTACGGTCACCGAACTTCAGAATAAGCTGATTACGGTCACTATATACGTTTTGCGGTGATTATCCGGTCACTTGCTCACAGTTCAGCATCGGATTGCACTCTGTTGACAGGCCAAATAGTCTGCGTGGCGCCATGTTGACTAGTTAAATTGACCATGTTCCTTGTGGGTCCCACCTATCAGTTCGCATAGGGAAAAGGTCAGATAAACACAAATTTATGCAGGCGCGACAAGGCTCCAACCCGTGCGCGGGAATCACCTGGTTGTGTATGTGTCTGTCAGGGCCTGATGTGTGTGCATGCACGTGTAGGTTGAGCACTTGAGCATGAGAGTGTGTGTTGGTCGTGTGGTGTACTGGTGTGTGCATGCATGCGTGCGTGTGTGCGTGTGAGTGTTGCATGTGTGTGTGGCTGCGTGTGTACATGTGAGTGTTGCGTGCGTGCGTGGGTGCATGTGTTTGTGTGAGTGTTGCGTGGATGGAGTTCGTGTGCATGCGTGTGTGTGTGTATAATCACCACACCAGCTCTTGTGTGTTAAAACAGACGGCTCAACATATCAATACAAGGCCACCTTGTCCGTTGTGCCCACGGTCATGACTTCGCACCACCGTCAAAATATTTTTTTGTCATTTGTTTTCATTCTTACTAGCAAGATGATCGTGCGTTGCACGTAGCATCAAGATGCATTTGTATGACTTGTTTATCTTGTGAGAGAAAAGGATGAACGAGGGAAGGCCTTATTTGCAAATGTAGAGAGGTGTGTGGGTACCTTTTTGCAAAACTGCCATAGTTTCTTTCCTATCCGTCAGATATAAATCGGACGGCCTATATTGCAGGATGGCAGGCACACCATCATCACCAACTCTATTTTTTATAAGAGTGTATTTTATGTATTTTATAATAGTGTAGATGTAGAGTAGATACAAGTCGACGGGTGGGCATGATGTTAGTGAGATAATGTGATGCAACACTAGATCAGGTGCCACGTGGAGCGTTCAACTGGTCAACTAGTCATGTCATGAGCAAATACAAAGTTGTACAGTGAGCCCGTGACTGTATAATAACCACAAAACTTAAACGGTGACCGTAATGAGTAGATTATGAAGTCCAATGTATGATCGTCATTGCATATATCGCGAGAGAAAGATGAAACACGCGTGAATTTTCTGGGGGCTTACTTTTAGAGGATATGGAGATAGTTTTGTGTGCATACGTGAAAGGGGCGTACAGGGGGGTATGCGATGGAGAGAGAGATGCTCTTCGTTTCTCTTTATTATGACTAATTTTGTATATTGTATAAAAATATACAAATTTGCAGTGCGGGATAAATATCATTATGGGCACAATGCAATGCAAATTAGCGTTCGTACTCCTCCATATAACTTTGTAATGTTGTATATATGTAGAAACTCTAAAATAATTTTTTTGGCCACACTTTATTCAAAAGGAATGTTGTATGCGAAATAAACGTGAAGAGAGGGCTTTTTAGATCAATGGGGTACGTGATGTAACATGTGTGAATGTGTAGTTGATGCATTTGGTGGGGCCTAGAGAGGTATGTGTGTGTATTACGTATTCGAGAGAGGCATGGATAGAGGGGTCGACCGGGGGGAGAGATGGCACGAGAAATGAGGGTGGTCTAGAGAGAGAGACGAATATGACGTCACGACAAGAGATTCCATTCCTTTGAGTGTGTATATGCAAGGGGGGAGGGAATAGAGGCACCAGGAGAATTTTTCTGTGTGTGTGGTGTTTGTGTTGGTATGTGTGGGTGTGAGAAGATAATGAGACGTGGGGGCAGAGGGTGTCTCACCGCGTGAGGTCCGGTGGGTCGAGGTGAGGCCCTTTGTTCGGTTCCGTCCTGCGCCACATTGGTCGGCCCATGACACATTTAGGAAGACCCATGGATGACTAGTCATACAAGACAAAGATAGCAGAATTGTGAAGGACTCTGTGTCCACTGACTAAGCCGGCTAGGATTTGTAACCCTAGGTTCTCAGACTAAGGTAACCCCTCTATCTCTAATATTACTATTCATCCAACCTAACTTTAAGGGGCATCCTACAGAATGCTCTGCTAGAATCATACTTGTCGATTAGGAAGAGAGGTGTGAGATAATGCGTGAGAGACAGGCGTAAAGATAATGTGCGTACATGACACACATAGGCAGGTCCATGTATATAGAAAGGGTTGATGAGGATTGTGCGTGTGTATGTTTGCGAGAGGAAAGGTGCTTGTGATAAAGGTTAGTGAAAATAGTTGTAAATGGTTACGAGAGGGAGGAAGAATTATATCTAGAGAATGTGTGCGAGAAAGACACCTCGGGAGAGAGTGTGTGAGCATGTGTGAGAGACCACCGATGGAGAGTGAACTACACGTAAAAGACTGCTCTACACATTGATTAAAGATATACATTGTATCAAAATATTACGATGGGATCATGATATTTGCAATTCGCGTAAGGAGCGGTCATTGATCCATCAGACATCTAGATTCTATCGAATTTGAGCATGTCTATGTTATTATTTGACACAATTGATCCACATAGTTAGTATTTTGAACTCCAGACAATGAATCACTTTAGCAATCGAATATAAACGTGAGTATAGTTCATGTTGTATGTGTAAAGCACATTATACATACGAAAGTTACACAATGGACATTTATAAATAGCTACCTATGAACTAGTATACATTTGAATTCAACCTAAGGTGGTTTTAAAAAATCGAATTCAACATGAAGTCCATTCAATTATTTGAATTTGATATCATGGCATTTGTAAACCATACCTAAACTATGGGGGTACCAATCTTTGCTCTGATTTTGTAGTCATGTACAAAATAGATTCAAATTTAGCTCCTTCATTCCAAAATAATCGTAGTTATAGGATTTTCAAGTGTCAAAATTCAAAAGGAAGCGGATAATTTAATGAGGTTTTCAGACATACAAGGTCAAATATAACGTTGTCTATTTAGGTCAATCCTCATAGTTCAAGAGTACTCTAAACGTGAATGCTTGTGTTTCAAAATTTCGAACGAAGCGCCAAAAGAGCCTCTACTCGCCCGAAACCGCGTGAGACCAATGTTTGGTAGTACAAGGAAATTAATTTTCTAATAACTCCGACCTGTGAAACCTACCGGCCCGACGTCCAAAGGTCTAAACCGGGGTAGGTTTGTAGCTTCATCTAGACGCCACGCAACCGCCTCCAAAAAACATTCATACACAATGGCCGCCCAAGCACACATGGGATTACCATCCTACCCCGACCATGCAGAGGTCCGAATTTAAGAGGGGGCAAAGTTTTACTTTCCCAAATTTCAAACAAAGCGCCCCATCTTCTGCTCAAAAAGCCAAAACAAGCGATCCTGCATCAAACATGGTTCCCCCACCCGTCCGATTCCCCATTCAGACTCGTGGATGCCAAAACTACCTCTCCACCACCGCTGAAACCCCGGCCCTCCGTCCGCCACCCCATCCCACCCATCAACCGCCGCCCTCCTCCATCACGCCAGAGCCGATACCCCGATGTCGTCGTCCACCGCAACCTCAACCGCAACGCCCTCCATGGCTAGTAGTTGAAGCCGAGGCCGAGCCATCCATACCCGAGCTAGTTCAACCACGCCGTCCTACACCTCACCGCTGCAGCTCCAACTTCGACACCCTCCACCGCATCAGAGTTGTTCCTGCTACGCCGTCCTTTGCCGCCTCGGATCTGCTTCCCCTCCACCGACATACAGCCACGGCAACACAGTCAACAATTTGGCCATGGGTTCGCCCAAGCCGCACCTCCGTAACATCGGTTTCAGTAAAAACAAGAAGATCAGCGAGACATTTGGAGGTGACCACACCCGCAACCGAAGACGGTACTCCTCTTCCCTTATTCGTGCAAATCTTACGTCTCTGCTTGCACGGTATTCATCCCACATAAGACACTAGTTGACCGCTTCTTCTTGATACTAGATGTTCCTAGTAACTCGCGATGCACAAGGTTTCTCCTCATATACTATTTCACCTTAGCTAGAGGTCCGCCGCCTCAATTTCAATTTTCGCCGCTGATTCCCTATTAACGAAGCATTCCCGGCGTAACAGCGCTAGTACGACTATTACGCCGGGAAGCAGCGCCTTGGTGTTTATCTTAGGGCATCTGCGGCCTAGAGCTCGGGCGCCCGATCCGGAGGTCGGCCGGGATTAAAGGGATGGCTTGGGGCGCTGCCAAGCACGGCGGTGGTGTGAGGTCGATGGGAGGGCGGGGCGGCGGAGGCACGGGTCTGGGCCGGTGGTCGCTGGAAGTTCATGAAAGATCGTCAACAGTGACTGGCGGGAGGTAGACGAAGGCCATCTGCCTGTTCCTTATAGATCGGACAGTTCATTAAAAAAATCGACTGACCTATTTATTTTCAATGATCGTTATCTTAGATATGACCACATGTGGTGGTGTGCCGGAGGAGTACCTGATTTCCTGTGCTCATATATTACAAAATCATACAGAGTAGAATCTAATTTTGTTTGCCATGCAATGTTGTAGAGCTATCATATGTCTCCTGTCATTTATTTTTAAGCCACCTGCTATCTGCTACTTTTACAGTGCACTAGTTTTGCACACACTTCACCCATACTCTCACTATTGTGTTTTTATGCAAGGGTATTTCACACTCTCCTGCCGAAAGAGAAACAGCAAAGAAAAGAGAGAAGTCGCTCCAGCTTGGTATACAGGTAGGCAAGACACGTTACAACGCTATAAAGGGTGCATTGTCAGCAGATGGAGAAGGTAAACGTAGCTCTGTAGTTGATGACCTCGCTCGCAATGAACCACCATCCCAGGTGCTTGCTTTAACTTCGCGGTGTCATATGTGGTTGCATGTTGGTGTCTAGCTTGTATTCGAAAGGCCGAAGTCGGTCTTTATTAAGATAAGGAAAGATATTTTTTACATGAACCACCATCCCGTGAGCACCAGAAGACAAATAGTTAGTCGTAGACCGGCCGAGCCAAGGACAAGCCCAAAGAAAGACAGCATCACCGAAGCCAACTAAAAAGCCACGATGGTGGCGGCAGCCCGCCTCCCACCGTGCTCTCGTGTCCTAGATGATCATGTTCACCACTCCACCGGATGTCTAGCTTGTATTGCTTCCAATTTGGTTAAATTGCATCTGCTTAGCTTACACATTATACCTTTGAATATGACATGCCTTTCTGTTTTTGGTACATACTAGTACATCTGTGTATTAACCATGTTCTTACATCAAACTAATGTTCTTGTGGATCCCTCATCAACCACTTATGACGAGGCAGGCAAGCAAGGGGACTACTCCTCATTTAAAGAATGCAGCGTCAGCCTCCCGACATGATTCTCAAGAAACAGAAATGCTAGATGAAGATAGTGAATGTAGCTCTGTAATTGATTACAGCATTTCCCCTACACTAGCATTGCAGGTGCTTGCTCTAACATGGCAGCGTGATATGTGGTTGCATGTTGCATATGGTGTCTAGATTGTAATTCTTCCAATCTGGTTAAACTACATGTGCTAGTCTGCTTAGCTTATACTCCTGTAAATGTGACATTATACCTGTTAATGTGACATGCCTTCCTGTATTTAGTACATAGTACATCTGTCTATTAAGCATGTCCTTACATAAAACTATTGTTTTTTTGTATCCCGCATCAATCAATATGATGAGACACCTTTAGTATATGTAGTGTGATATTAGTTGCATCTTTCATATGATTTATAGCATGCGCTGCTTCTAATTTGTTGAAATTCCATTTATGATGGGACGCTTTTAACTTGGCAGTCATATTGGTTGCATCTTTCATGTGGTGTCTAGCTTGCATTGCTTCTTATTTGCTGGAATGGTTTCTGCTTAGTTTACACAAACAGTTGTGAACATGCCATGCCGTCCTGTTTTCGTACATATTCCATCCTGGTATCATGTGTTTGCCTTACATCAAAGTAGTGATTGCCAGTATCATGCATGAATGAGTTCTGAAGAGAGAATTTTATTGCTTTTTCTTGTCGGTTTTACTTGACAATTCAAAATCAATAAAGCAGAAGGAAGTTAGCAAGGCAGCGGATAAAGGTGCTCCTTCCAAACGGAGGGCCTCTACAGTTTCTACTCCTCCACACCCCCAAGATGATTTCCAAGACAACATATGCATAGACACTCAACAAAGTTGTGTTTATGATGAGCACGCCTCCCTAGTGCAGCATCACTTGGTGCTCCCTCTAACTTGGCAATCGTTATATGTGGTTGCATGTTATGTGTGATGTCTAGCTTGTATTGCTTCTAATTTTGTTGAATTCCATCTGCTTACTTTACACATTATACTTGAATAAGACGCGTGTTCATGTTTCTAGAACATACAATATCTGTCTATCACACCATGTTCTTACATCAAATTACTACTGTTGTGTAACCTGCAACAATCACTTATCATAAGACACGTTTGACTTTGGAGTGTGATATAGGTTACATCTCACATTATTTTCTAGCTTGTACTGCTAATTTGTTGAAATGGCACTTCATATCGAGACAGTTTTAACTTGGTAGAGTGATATTATTTGCATCTTTCATATGGTGTCTAGCTTTCATTGCTTCTAATTTGTTGAAATGCATTCTCCTTAGTTTACACATCATAAGCTGTGAATATGCAATGCTGTGATTATGCAATGGCACTAATGACGAGAGACCTCTAACATGGTAGTGTGATGTTGTTTGCATCTTGCATATGATTTATTTCTTGTACTGCTTCACATTTTTTTAAACACCATTTATGTTGAGTCACCGTTAACTTGGCAGAGTGATATTTGTAGCATCTTTCATATGGTGTCTACCCTCCATTGCATTGCTTCTAATTTGGTGAAATGTCTTCTTCTTAGTTTACACATCATAGTTCTGGTTATCTCTTCCGTCCTATTTTTCATACATATTACATCCTCCTATCATGTGGTTGTCTAACATCAAAGTTTTATTCGTCTGCATCACGCATCAATTTGTTCTGAAGAACTAAATTTTATTCGTTTTTCTTGTCGGCTTGACTTAACATGGCACAGAGAAAGAGGAAGAAATAGAGAATGGCAGGGAATGAGAAGCGGATGAATCCTGCAGATTCTGCTGGTAATGATAGTGCAATAGAAGGTGAAAGTCCAGCAGAAAATTCTACAAACACGGCATCCCATGCTACACGAACTGCAAAAAAAGCCAAACAGAAACAAATAGCTGCCACCAAACAAGCAGAGACAGCCCTAGTTCTTGTAACACCTACCATAGTACTACCAGCTGCACGACATACTCAAGGCCAACCGAGCTAGCAAAGACGCTCCCAAGCTCCCTTGCCACCTGACACTACTTCCCAAGCACTCTTGACACAAGACGAGTTGGCAATATCAGATGAACATTGTGAGCTTCAACAGCAAGAAGGTAGTTGCTGGAGTCAAGTTATAGTTGCATGCTTCTTTATATGTAGTCTCACAGTTTGATGTACACTAACACTTCCTATGTTTGTTCTTGGACTAGCACCTAGGCGCAAGAGGAAACAAACATCAGGGATACTGCTCGATAGGTTAACTAAATCTAGAGGAGGAAGAATGGAGATCCATTTTGAGGGAGGTTTAAAAAGGCCATGTGATGCTACAGAGTCAGCCAAGTTAGTATCAGAGGCAGCGGTTGCCGTTAGGTGTCATGTACGTATCCTCCCAACATGGATTAAGTACAGGAATGACAAAGACGAAACCCAGTTCAACACCTTCCTCGACCATTTATCTGTAAGTATGGTTATGTATGGAAACTAGTAATATTGTCTTGCTCTGTCCCATACTTTCTGGGTTGCTGATAATGAGACTCCCATAATTTTCAACAGATGAGGTCCAAGTTGGATAGCCAAAATGATGCAACCAGACAAGCTTGCACCCATGTTTTCAAGTCTGCTCACACAAGATCGGTATAACTTGAGGAAAACTCACTTTGAAGGCAAGGCTAATAAAGGAACATTCCCAAACATCTCCATTGGAAAATATATCGGATGAAGACCGGAGGGACTTGTTAAACACCGGTCCGATCCAAGTATCGTACATTATATATATGTGATCGATCACATGTTGAAGTCCTATTGACGCATGTGCCACACAAATCTATCTTCTTGTAGGTGAACTGCTCAAAGAATAAGGCCAACCATATGAAAGTGAAATTCCAATGCATTTACGTGATCTCGTAGCTATATTGCACATCGCGAGGCTCATGTAATTAGCTGTTGTTTCACTCTTTTCGCTGTACCATATTATCAGATCTATATTGACTTGTTCGAAATGCAGCGGAAAGCCCGCAAGGACCAAAAAGTACCTGAACCAAATGCTATGGAAATCTTCAAGGACCGTCACACCAAAGAAGAAGAAGGGCATGACTACACCACCAAAGCATTGTTGTAAGTCCTTAATCCTCATGCCTTTTAACTACTACTTACTCGACTTGTGCCTTGAATCGCATGGTTTGCAGCCAATGTCTATTACTCTTTTCAATTTTATACACAATTGTCTTAGCGTATCATTGCACCTTACAAGGTTTAAAAGGGAGGAGTGATGTTCCTTTGATCTTGACCCGTAATCTAGTTCCGGTGGACTTGCCCACACAACGTTACAATTGCCTATTCGTCTGTTTCTCGCTTGTTTTTCGATATGAATGATGTCATACTATGCTTACCGTATTATAAACTTCGCCTCTTTATCCTTAGCCCTCAATACAATGTGAAGAAATAGACAATACATTAGCGATGGTACATGGTCATATGTTTGGGACCTGGTTTTATTATGTACTTTGCAATAAAATACAACTAATATTTTACATGGGTTCACCGTAATAAGTTACAGATATAGACCAAAGCTATTTTGTTTGGTTTTGCTGCCTCCTTAATATCTTACGCTCGTACTACTAATGTAAAACCTCAACTTTTCAATGAGCTATGGAAAAATGGAGGAACCGCCACCTTTCAAGGTGGCGAGGCAACTATAACCGCAATGTCAGCTCTTGCTGTAGTGGGTCAGTACCTGTCCACTAACAGTGCCAAAAGCACGTTCCTGCGTAATACTGCGTTGGTTGTTAAGGCAATATCGTCCAAAGTGCCTCATGATCAAGATATGCAAGCTCAAAGCACTATTGTATCTGCGCTCCAGACACAAGTCCATTCCCTAACAGAGGCCCTTTGTGAAACAAGGAGAAACATTGCTCATTGTCGTCAAGATATGCATGGTTTTGAAACCAAACTATCAGACATTTGCTATGTTGTTCAGGAGCCTAGGGGGAATGAAGGCGAGGGTTATGGTGTTCCATCGGACAATACAAAGATGAAAACGTAATACCAGTCAAATGAACCGAGCTTCTGAACTTCTAGTGGTGCATTTATCTGCTAGACTGTTAAGTTTTATGCCAACCTTCCTTTTGTTATATAGTTGTAATTTGTTTTGGTGCGATACAAAATTTATTCTTAACGTGCAGCCACCGGATGAAGAAAACAGCAAGCCATTTTTGTCTAGTGTAGGGTGTTCCCTATATTTGCACTGGTGGCGATCTTTGATGCCGAGTGGATGTAATCTGTGCAATTGCCTTAATAGCCTAGCGTTAGTTTGGGCCTTATTTATTTCCTAGTCTTCTTTTTCCCTGGTTTGCTAGTGGCCGAAACTACCCATGGGCCATATACGGGCCGTAGGATCCATGGGTCTCCTACGGGCCATCGATAAATGGGCCTATAATCAGTGGGCCTCGGGCCGTCGATAAATGGGCCTAGGGCCGTCGGATAAATGGGTCTACATGGGCCGTAATCGGGCGTAATTGGTATCGGCCCAGCACGGTAACGGGCTGTTAAAAGGTCATAGGACTGCAAAAGCTTAATTCTGTCACAGGCATAACGGTCGTTAATGGGCCGTAATATAGGACGGCCGGCGTAAACGGGCCGACTCTTGCCACGGGCCGAATTTGGCCCATTAGGGTAACAGGCCAGTAACGGGCCCGACTCTTGCCATGGGCCGAATTTTGCCCATTTGGGGAACATGGCAGTAACGGGCCGACTATTGCCATGGGCCGAATTTGGCCCATTAGGGAACAGCCAAGTGGGCCTAAGTAATCGAGCGCCAAAAGGAGCCCAAGAACGATGGGTCGCCAATAGGCCGAAGCTAACACGGGCTGAAACGCCCATGTAAATCACTGAGCCGTTAACGCGTACAAAGAAAATTATTGTTCATTATGGGCTAGAGTCACCGTGGGCCTGTAAAGGGCCCAAAGATACGAAGGCCTCATATGGGCTGAAAGACGTCGTGGGCCATACATGGGCCAAAAGTGAAATGGGCTGGTGTTATATTCGACGGGCCACATGACGTTGTTGGGCCGATTTCCTTAAGTGCCTAACGGGTCGTAAAATGGGCTATTTGCGAAGAGACCGTTAACAGGCTTTTCATGGGCCAGCCCGTTAACTTTTGACCAAGTCAAACGGGCTAGCCTTGTAAGCTAAATGGGCCAGTGGTGGGTCATGGAACGTGTCGACATATCATAGGCGCCTATCTGACCCACTGACGAGCTGACACGTGTTTTGTCCGGCCAATAAGAATTTTACACGTGGAAATATCCCATTGGTCGGGGCTGTTAACGGGTTATCGGATCCAAAATCCGACCCGATAGCTTAACAAATGTTCGCTACGGTGGATGCCACGTGTCGATCACCCTGACGAAAGCACTTCGTGACACGGATTTATCGTCATGGAAGTGGACACTTCCGTGATGATAATTTTGGTAATGTCATGGAACACTTCTACGACAAAGACGGTATGACTATCTTGATTCTGTCATAAATTTGTCATGGATGTACATGCATGACAAAAAATGCGACCTACTGTGACAAACACGTATCATCACGGAAGTGTATTTTTTTAGTGCAAGGTACGCAATACCCCGTCTGTATATTTATAAAGGATAAATAGTTTCTGCTAATAGAAGCATCATGAACTTTAATAGGGGCCACGACCGAAGTGGCGGCCCTTAAGAAGGCGCTGACCAAGGCCGAAGACAAAGCGGCCAAGGAACGCGCCAAGCACGAGAAGCAAGAGGCCCGGATCAACGAGGTCCAGCAAGAGCTCCAGGATTTCGTCCAGAAATACGAGTCCTTGGAGCGTGACTCTAAGACTCAAGAGTCTGAGCTTGCTAAGGCTCTCCAGAGCGTGCAAGATGCCAAAGCCGAAGCCCAAAAGGCCCTCTGGGAAATTCAAGCGGCCAAGAAGATTGCGGTGGGTAAGGCATTCATTATGCAAAGCAAGCATGTGAAGGAGACTTTCCTTTTACTTGCCCACATTTGGAGTTCTCCAGGAGCGTTCGCGAATAAGCCGCGCAGCATATCAGATGACGCGGAATTCTACCGAGCCGAAGAAGGGAGCTCAACGGAGAAGTTGTTCTGGTCCCAATATCTTGGGACAGAACATCCGATGCCCTTGAGCGACCAGCTGAAGCAACTGGTCAAGCTGCACAAGGAAGCTGAACTGGCCATGAAGGAGCATAGCCCGGTTGTGGCCTGTCGAGCCTATGCCTAGCAGCTACTTCGGTCTCGTGAAGCGGCTTGTGAGTGCATGCCCACGACTTGAAGTCATAAAGCGGTCAGTTTGCATTGAAGGTGTGCGAATGGCCTTCGCCCCCGCAAAAGTGCACAGGGCAAAGATGGATGCCAAGAAGCTGATGACGGAGGGGCCACCGAAGGGCAAGGAGCACCGCCGGCCTGAAAAGTATTATGACAGTGTCCTGAAAGGCTCCCGCCTTGTGGCGGAGCAATGTGCAAAGGATGTAATTTTTGAGTGAATGTACTCATTTTATCCTGTAATATGAAACAAGTTCATTTGCACAATATCACGCTTGTTGATTTAAAATTTTACCTCTTGTGCGGCCTTTTACAAAATCTGAGAGTTGGCCAGTCGTCGGCTTCTGCCCCCATGTAACTAGTACAGGGGTGTTCGGGATAAATCTAAAAACTCTTTATCCAAATTTTTGGTCCTTTAAGGAAGTATTTAGCGCAACGAACAAGGCAATCGGACTATACAGCTTTGTCACCCTCACTTAGCCATAGAAGTTCTATAATTTTAAATTTTGGCGTAGCCCCTGGTATTCGGAAGGCCGAACTTGGGGCGCTATAGACGCCTAAATCGGACAAAGGCCGATTCCTCGCCTGAAGCGGAAAAAATCTTGAAGGATTTGAAACCTCTCGAACAGCGACCAGCTCTCGCCGCATCATGACAGTCAGTTTTCGGCTTTCTCTACTGAGGTGCTCGTCCGGAATAACCGAGACACAATCACAGTAGTTCTCCCTTTACTACCCTAGCCGATATAGCGGAACATAGGGTAGCAAGCACAGGAGCCGGGCAACCCAACTATTGACCCAAGACATGATTCGTAGCTAATGCATATAATGCTATAAGTTCGGGGTGCCGCACTGTCAAAAGTGTTCGGACTTTCTTGCCGTGTTATGGGGTACACTAAAGCCCCTGGCGAACTGAATGTACCAGAGTGTACAGGTGCGATTTGTAGTAAATAAAAAGTCAAGGAAAAAGAAAAAGAAATGTAATAATAAGCTGACCCCGTACATTATTTTCCATTGTTTATTTAAATGATACATCAAGGCGCATGTATACAAGTAGTGCGATAAGCAAAATAGGACTATTTGACATGTCCTGACCAAGAGCGAGTTGCGTGTGGGTATGTAAAATGGGTATAGCGATCGTTATCCGAGACCACCTGGGGATTCCTTCGTACGTCAAAGCTCCTTGCTTCCTTGGTGTTTCCGTCCCGTAATGGGTCCGATAATCATGTTTATCGGAAGAGCCTCAAGAAGATAGGGACCTGAAAGAAAGAAAAGGGTGAAGGTATACGGGTCCTGGGGCGGTTGAGCCGCATTGTGGACCGCATTCTAGTTGTGCCTCCGCCTATGCCCATGGTATTTTAAGTGCGTAATTATGTACGCGTGGCACAAATTTCACCGCTTGGCTGGGATTAGGACGGAGGCCGAATTGCTAGGCGAGCTCTGGACGGGCCAGATGATCCTGTTGCAGAATACTTCAGACTCGCTTGACGGTGTCCGGGGGCTTTATTGCCGGATTGAAGGTCTGCCTAAGGAGGCTGCTCTGTACTTCTGTTGCAAGGGCTGCAGTGTGCTCCTCCGTACGGAGGGAGCGCTCTGTATTTCCATTGACTGTTATAACACTGTGAGGTCCGGGCATCTTGAGCTTGAGATAGGCGTAGTGTGGTACGGCATTGAATCGAGCAAGTGCGTTCGTCCTAGCAATGCATGATAACCACTGTGGAAGGGGACGATATCGAAGATTAACTCCTCGCTTCGGAAGTTGTCCGGGGATCCAAAGACCACTTCCAGTGTGATTGAGCCTGTACAACAGGCCTCTACACCTAGTATGACACCTTTGAAGGTGGTTTTGGTGGGTTTGATCCTTGAGGGATCGATACCCATTTTACGCACTGTATCCTGATAGAGCAGGTTCAGGCTGCTGCCACCGTCCATGAGGACTCGTGTGAGGTGGAATCCGTCAATGATAGGGTCGTGGACCAGCGCGGCTGAGCCGCCATGACGGATACTGGTCGGATGGTCCCTGCGATCGAAGGTGATCAGACAGGAAGACCATGGGTTGAACTTTGGGGCGACTGGCTCCATCATGTAGACGTCCTGTAGTGCACGCTTCCGCTCCCGCTTGGGAATGTGGGTGGCGTATATCATGTTTACCGTTTTCACTTGGGGAGGAAATTTCTTCTATCCTCCTGTGTTCGGCGGCCGGGGCTCCTCGTCGTCATCACTATGCGGCCCCTTTTCCTTATTTTCGGCATTCAGCTTGCCGGCCTGTTTAAATACCCAACATTCTCTGTTGGTGTGGTTGGCTGGTTTATCGGGGGTGCCGTGGATTTGACATGAGCGATCGAGTATGCGGTCCAGACTGGACGGGCCCGGATTATTTCTTTTGAATGGGTTTTTCCGTTGGCCGGACTTGGAGCCACTGAATTCGGCATTGACGGTCGTGTCTTCGGTGTTGTCGCTATTATTGCGATGCTTGTGTCTGTTCTGCCTAGGCTTGCCATTGCTATCTCTGGCGTCCGAAGTGCCAGGATTTCATGATGTGTTGTTGCTACAAGCCAACCAGCTGTCCTCGCCCGCACAAAAGCGGGTCATGAGTGTCGTAAGGGCTGCCATGGATTTTGGATTTTCTTTGCCGAGGTGTCAGGCAAGCCACTCATCGTGGATGTTATGCTTAAAGGCCACTAGGGCTTCGGCATCCGGACAGTCAACAATTTGGTTCTTTTTAGTTAAGAACCGAGTCCGGAATTTCCTGGTTGATTCTCTGGGCTGTTGTGTTATGTGACTTAGGTCATCAGCGTCCGGTGGTCGCACATAAGTGCCCTGGAAGTTGTCAAGGAATGCGTCTTCCAGGTTTTCCCAACTGCCAATGGAGTTTGCCGGCAGACTATTCAGCCAATGCCGAGCCGGTCCCTTGAGCTTTAGTGGGGGGTACTTGATGGCATGTAGATCATCGCTGCAGGCCATGTGAATGTGGAGAAGGAAATCTTCGATCCATACCGCGGGGTCTGTTGTCCCATCATATGGTTCGATGTTCATGGGCTTGAACCCTTCTGGGAATTCATGCTCCATAACTTCGTCAGTGAAGCATAGGGGGTGTGCGGCACCTCTATGTCGGGCTACATCACGACGCAGTTCAAATGAGTCTGGTCTGTTGTATTCGGCCCGGACGGATTTGTATTTAGTATATCCAGTGTGGCGGTCATCGTCACGCGTTGGGGCGCGCCCCCGTGATGCGTAGATCGATCTTCATTGTCCTGCTTTGTTTTCCAATTCGTCTCGCAGGTCCTGCGTGTAGCCCCGGGCTTTCGTGTTTTTATTTGTTTGGCGACGGGGTGCGGGCTGGTGTTCGGGTTGATACGCCGCTTTGTCTCGGCCACGGGGTGGCCGGTCAGCCGCATCCTGCGCTGGTAGTATAGGCTCTAGTGCCTCATCCTCGAATTGAGGTAACAACCTGCACCTCGGGTAACTTTTAGTTGGGCGCTCGAGTCCGTATTCCTCGGCTGCCAAGACCTCAGTCCATCTATGAGTTAGCAGATCTTGATCGTCTTGAAGCTGCTGTTATTTTTCTTCAAGCCTTTTGCAGTGGCTATAAGGCGACGCTTGAAGCGCTCCTGGTCGACGGGATCCTCGGGCACAATAAATTCTTCTTTGCCGAGGCTCACCTCATCTTCAGAGAGGGGCATGTAATTATCATCCTCAGAGTCTCCATCCATCGCCTGTTCATCAGGGCTAGCTTGCCCATCCTCCCGTCCGACTTGCTCGAAGCTTGGCTGGGCGGGATTATTTTCATCTTCGGCATCATTCGGAGTGCTATTGTCTCTTGTTCCGATATCCCTATTTTTGCTATGGCGAGGCTTAGAGCGGCGCCGCTGACGCCGGCGCTTAGATTGCTTCTCAAGGGGATTATCCTCCGTTGCCTCATCCTTGCTTTCTTTGGGTGTGTCCACCATATATATATATATATATCATATGATGAGATGGCTGTCCAGCACCCTGTGGGCGGTGGTTCTTGTTCTTCTCCGGCATCGTCGTCCAGACCGTCGATGTCTTCGGAGTCGAAATCAAGCATGTCGGTTAAGTCGTCGACAGTGGCAATTAAGTGGGTAGTGGGTGGGTAATGAATTTCTTTGTTGTCCGCTTCCCACTCAAGCCGGACATAATTCGACCAAGAGTCTCCTAACAGGGAGAAAGATTTTAATGAGTTTAACACGTCTCCCAAGGGCGAGTGCTGAAAGATATCCGCGGAGCTAAACTCCATGATCGGTGCCCAGTCAGGTTTGATGGGCACGGATGCACGCGGTTTGAAGCTATGGCTGGAGACGAGTCTGAGGGTCCGATGACACATACCTCATTGGAGGCGAAGTCTGTGTTCAGCTCTATCATCGCTGAGTGTGCGGCCTCCATGGCGGGGTCCATCCACCTGTCCTCGGATGGCACGATCTGCTCCGGATTCAAAGCCAGTGCAGCTGAAGGTGCGATCTCCTGAACACCGTACGATGGCAGATCTAGGTTTTGTTTATCGCGATTGTAGGGTGCACCTGTTATGGGCTCGAATCCATCGAAGATCAAGTCTCCGCGGATGTCGGCAGTGTAATTAAGGCTTCCGAACCTGACCTGATGGCCAGGGGCATAGCTATCGATCTGCTCCAGATGGCCAAGCGAGTTGGCCCGCAGTGCGAAGTCGCCGAATATGAAGATCTGTCCGGGGAGGAAGACCTCACCCTGGACCGCATCACTGTAGATGATTGAAGGAGCCATCAAGCCTTATGATGACGACACAGTGGAACTCTCAATGAAAGCACCAATGTCGGTGTCAAAACCGGCGGATCTCAGGTAGGGGGTCCCGAACTGTGCGTCTAAGGCTAATGGTAATCGGAGGCGGGGACACGATGTTTACCTGTGTTCGCCCTCTCTATGGAGGTAATACCCTACTCCCTGCTTGGTTGATCTTGATGATATGAGTATTACAAGAGTTGATCTACCACGAGATCGTAGAGGCTAAACCCTAGAAGCTAGCCTATGATTATGATTGTTGTCGCCCTACGGACTAAACCCTTTGGTTTATATAGACATCGGAGGGGGGCTAGGGTTACACAGAGTCGGTTACAGAGAAGGAAATCTACATATCTGAATTGCCAAGCTTGCCTTCCACGCAAAGGAGATTCCCACCCAGACACGGGACGAAGTCTTCAATCTTGTATCTTCATAGTCCAATAGTCCGGCATAAGCATATAGTCCGGCTGTCCGAGGACCCCCTAATCCTGGACTCCCTCACTAAAGGCATGCGGTTCCCAGCGGGCTGTCTGGGTTTTCCAGGCGCTTTCCATTGCGTAGTACTTATGTACTATGTGTGCCAAATCGGCAAAGTGCAGTACACGATGGTGGTTGAGGGCATTAAGGATGCCCTCATTCGTGCAATTGTTGCAAAATATCGAGATCGCGTCGTCGTCACAGCAATCCTTGATTTTGTTTTTAACAAGCAGGAATCTGGCCCAAAAGTGGTGGACTGTTTCCTAAGGCTGCTGCCGCACATACATTAAGTAGCATATATCTGGAGGACCGGAGTTTCTTGGGGAATATTGCTTGTGGTGGGTGGGTGGGATCGAATCCGAACCCTGGCCCACTGAGAAGTCCGAATTCTGAAGGATTTCCAAGGTTACAGGCCTAGACTCTGGAGCATCCGGTGTGTTTTTAGGCTCAGTGCCTAATTCATTGTTCGGAGGATAGGAAGTGTCTTCCAGAAGAGGGGAGTCCGGTTCTCCGGGTTCGGAAACTCGAACATACTTTGTTCTCAATGTAGGAGAAGAGTCATTGTCATCTTGTTCCTCCATGATTGCCACATGATTGGTGATCGGCGGAGATCTGATTTCTCTCTGATCGGGATTAAGCCAATCCGATCATAGTTGGTTGCGACCCCCAGGGCGGCGATGCGATCTAGCAGTTCGTTTAAGGCCGATACATCTGCCGGATCCATCTTGTCGTAGTATTCAGGGCTGACGCGGAGGCGATTTTTGGTGATGAGTTGGGTTGCTTCAGGCTTAACGGTCGGGCGAGCGCCCATGAGGAAGCTGTCGAGCCGAAGGGTTTTCCCTAAAGCTAGGGCTTCTCCGGAAGTGATGTTGTCTTTCATGACGAGGCGAGCCATCAATCCTTCTGTCGACGTCACAGAGGAACTCTCAATGAAAGCACCAATGTCGGTGTCAAAACCGGCAGATCTCGGGTAGGGGGTCCCGAACTGTGTGTCTGAGGATCGAAGGTAACAAGGAGGCAGGGGACCCGATGTTTACCCAGGTTCAGGCCCTCTTAATGGAGGTAATACCCTACTTCATGCTTGATTGACTTTGATGAGTATAGGGGTTAAAAGAGTTGATCTACCTCGAGATCGTAACGGCTAAACCCTAGATGTCTAGCCTGTATGATTTTGATCGTCCCTAAAGACTAAACCCTCTGGTTTATATAGGCACTAGAGGGGACTAGGGGTGTGCCAAGTCGGTTTACAGAGGAAGGAAACTACACGTCTGGATGCCAAGCTTGTCGTCCATGCAAAGGAGAGTCCCATCCGGACACGAGAGAAGACCTTCGGTTCTGTATCTTCACGGTCCATCAGTCCGGCCCATGTCACATAGGCCAGCTCTACGAGGACCCCATAATCCAGGACTCCCTGAGTCGCACAACACAATGTTGAGCACGTGTAGCAGGTGCGCCAGTATGTCCGTGGGAATCCAGTCCATGAGCATCTGCAACTGCTGTAGGCTGCAGGGTGGCGTGCTTGATGGACACTGATACATCTCCAACGTACCTATAATTTTTTATTGTTCCATGCTATTATATTATCTGTTTTCGATGTTTAATGGGATTTACTATGCACTTTTACATTATTTTTGGGACTAACCAATTAACCGGAGGCCCAGTGCAAATTGCTGATTTTTGCCTATTTCAGTGTTTCGCAGAAAAGAAATATCAAACAGAGTCCAAATGGAATGAAACCTTCGGGAGAATCATTTTTGGAACAAACGCAATATAGGAGACTTGGGTGGACGTCAAGGAAGCAACGAGGCGGCCATGAGGTAGGAGGGCGCGCCCCCCACCCTCGTGGGTCGATCATGGCTCCACCGACCTACTTCTTTCGCCTATATATACTCATATACCCCGAAAACATCCAGGAGCACCACAAAACCCTATTTCTACCGTCGCAACCTTCTATACCCTGAGATCCCATCTTGGGGCCTTTTCCGGCGCTCCGCCGGAGGGGGAATCGATCACGGAGGGCTTCTACATCAACACCATAGCCTCTCTGATGATGTGTGAGTAGTTTACCACAGACCTTCGGGTCCATAGTTATTATCTAGATGGCTTCTTCTCTCTCTTTGATTCTCAGTACAAAGTTCTCATCGATCTTTGGGATTATAATAGTTTCAGGTTGCTGGAGAGGACTTTGGGATTATGGTTCTTTCCTTTGTGGTTTGCATTTCCTATAACATATACTCGTGGGATTAGGAGTATCAACTTACAAAGATCACTTTTGTTTTATCCTTTTCTTTTGGATGTAGTACATCAGAAAATAGATTTTGTTTGTCTTTTTTAGGTCCTCTCTAAATGTTCAGTTGCAAGCTCATCTTTACTCTAATTGTTTTTCATAGTACAATACTCCTGGAGTACATTTTTTCACATCAAAATCTATCACATCATTGTATCGTAATTCAGTCAATTACTACCTAGTTGTGCATTACAGTCAGTATAGTACATTTACATCATTGTTTTTCATGTCTGCTGATGTGTAGGAAATTCATCTGTTATTGGAACAACACCATCTGATATTGGCCCTGGCAGGTCCTGCTCAGCAGCAAAGATGAGGCAGCAGCAGTTCCTGCTCGGCAGCAAAGAGGAGATGGCATCAGTACTAGGCGAGCAACAACAAAGAAGATGGAGGCGCCAGCAGCAGGGGATGGTGGCCTGGCCGTAGCTGAGCAGGGAGAGATGGACAGTGAGGGGAGAGGAAGAGGTGGAGGGAGGAGGGAGAGGCAGAGGCGGCGACGACGACGACATTGACATGGTGCTGCGGCGGCAGACACGACGACATCGTCACAGTGCTGCGGCGGCGACGACGACGACATCGTCACGGTGCTGCGGCAGCGACGACGACATCAACACCATCAACACAGGCTTGTAAAGGCGCTGACGCCGATGACCTACACGCGTGGCGTATATATGTATTAATTATCTATTTTAGTTATGTATGGTTGACTGTATGCATAACATGTATGTATTATGAAATGCATGTGAGTACTATGAAATATATGTCTAAACTGGAATAGGTAGATTTTTAAAAAAAATCCTAATTAGTCACTAGTAGCGTGGGGGTATTATAGAAGTGCTACTACTATTCCATTAGTAGTAGCATGGGTGTGGAATACTAGTAGCGTGGGGCACCAGCGCTACTGGTATGTCTGTTTAGCAATAGTGTGGGGTAAAACAAGCATTACTGCTAAAACTTAGATGTAGCGTCGTAGCAGTAGCGCGGGTACCTGCGCTACTGGTAGTCCAAAAACCAACGCTACTGCTATGGTTTTTCATAGTAGTGTTCCCCTCCCTCCTACAAACATACATGTCATGGGGAACCTAATCACCTCATGTTGTCATGTCGTGGGGCTGACTGACTGACAAACTGAGTTTACCTTTGCCTAGATGGACCTAACTTGTAGTCTGGTAAGGTGACCTCAAACTCCTTGGTGTTGAACGGCGGCTCGCCGATAGTGTACAAGCTCTTGCGGCCTCCTTGGTAGTACGTACAGCCACGGCTGCCATCACCGCCTCCTTGCTAGTACCCACGGTCAACACCATCTCCTTGGTAATAACCACGGACACAGTGACCGCCACTGTTACCCTGGCATTTGTAGTATTCGCGCCCACGGCCAGCACTATCATCGGGATTGCCACTTCCTGGTCCACCACCGTGTCCTCCGTAATACGGCCCATCACCGCAGCCACCATACTCCACATGAGCAGCTTTGGGGTTTCCCCAGCCACCGCCGCGCTCCCCTCAGCTTGCCATCTCCCCGTCACAAAACGCAGCACTCACGCGGTTACTAGAAGTGAAGCAACCCACACGTGTGTGCTAGCCGTCTCTGCCTTGTGGAAGGGGAAGGAGAAAGAAACAGCTTAAAGGGGAAGCACACGAGACGGGAGAAGGGAGGAGTGGCGACGCAAGGTTGTTGCGGATCCGTTCTTCTTGGTCTGGTGCCTAGAGAAAGAAGAGTCGGGGATGCATGATTCGGATGGAATTGAAAATCAAGGAGTTGTGGGAGGGGATCGAGGACGCGGAGCGTTAGGGTGATTGGCAAACCATGGCGTCTGGTCGATAGAACATTTGATTAGAGGCGTTGATCTGAGTGGCATACCATTGACGTCATATGGGTAGTAGGATATGCTTAAGTTTCTTTGATCGGAGGGTTCTGTTTATCTCGTGTACAGCTTGTTGTGTTGATTTATAGGAATATATGTTTGCTCTTTTAATACCAGTGGGGATAAAGTTAATGTTTTTAGATATCAAGTGGATGTTGCACTTTTCAATAAACTTGGGTTGTACTTTTCCATAAAATCTAGTGGAAGTTACACTTTTCACTAAACTGAAATTATGGCTTTTCAGAAGTCTACTAAGCCTTTAAAAAATCTAAATGAGAATCAATAGTACTATATTTTTTTAAGCTACAGTGATATATTCATTAGTTGCCACCTTAAAGGTTTTCTTTAACCGTGAAGGGGTTCACCTTCCTTTCGAGTGGTGCTTACATTTACAATGTAAAATATTAATCCCCTTATAAAATGATTGTGCTTGTAGCTCACTAGTGTCCCTTCACGAGTAAAATGCCTTGTATGCTACGCTTCTATGAACTTGGCTAAAATGTATGCACGCGTATAGGCTGGCATGTAAGCAAGTCCATTTAATTTCCCAGTTACTACCTTCCAAACCGTGCAACCGAACAAATTTGTCAAATCCAAATATTTAACAAAGAAAATATCTATGCAAATACACCACATTCCTATGTTTCTCATTATATTCAACGATCCATTGAGAAAAAATATCAAAAATGGAAAGCCACCACACATATCTACGTCCAAGAGCACTAAAAAAGAAAGTGTTCAGCTTATCGATAGTCGAGAAACTAAAAGAATGACACAGACTCGCCAAGAAGAGGTGTGTAACAAAGAGGGACATGCCTTCGAAGCTCTCACTACCTTCTTTCTTTGAGTTGAGCACTTTTCAGTTGTGGTCATTGCCTACCAGTATACTCCCTTACTTCCTTCTTTTGTTTGAGGGAGGCCATACATCTTCCTTCTTTGGTTGGATCCAGGTGAGGAAGTTATAGGAAGGTTGTGTGTTCAAACAAGTCTGAATTAAGAAGGGGAGCGAGCAGTAACTACCCATTTGGGTATTGGCAAATCACAGTCATACTTCTTAGAGTGGGGTGGAGCACCAGCACCTTAAGCTGCACCAATATCTTATATGATAGACACCGATTAAGAAACTGAGAACTCTTGATTATGGAGACTCTCTAAGATTTACTCTGATTTTCTATGTTTGTACTACTTAACTTTAGACCCGGCATATTGCATGTATCCTTCGCCCTTTTTTTAGGTTCAGAGAATCCGCCTTCACCCTTCAAAGAAAACATGGTGGTTGAAGACAAGGTACGTAAATTAATAGAGTTGCTCTTACTTTTAGAATATTTCATTGATCAAAACTTGGTTCTCATCGATGAAGTGTTTGAGTAGACAAAATAAGAAAAAGCTGCTACACGAAGTGAAAACCGGTGCTAAGAGCATGATATTATTATCTATGAGAGAGAGTTGCTTGGCCCATGATGAGAGAGAACTGGTAGATACGAAAAATATGCATATCTTAAAATAATCAAGTTCATCAATGCCGTGAGTGAGATCTCTCCTATTAATAACCTCCGTGATGAAATCAGTTGATGACATGTTTGCAATCCAAAGTTCAGAATACATTAATTGGCAAGTCCGAATATTTCCCCATCATTCATGAATCGTGGCGTAACATGTTGCAGGTAAGTGGAAAGAGAATGCAAGGAATACATGTCACAGACCTACGCTGACGCACAATCTACTCTAGGTAGGTCTGATGCTCTGGTAGAACCCGTTCCATCTTCGATACCCTGGCCTAACTTGATGGGTTCCTTGATGGTCTATGAGAAGAAAGATTGGTCTACCGGGATAAACCTGAGGCGCACGGTGACAACAAGTCCCCAACAAATAAAAAAAGCATGCAAAATGATCGATAACGACTAACGACGCAAAGGGCAGAGAGTTGTTGTTACCCCATGTTATTCCATTTGTTGAGTATGATGTTGCGCAACACAATGTCGAGCACGTGCACCGGCTACGCCGGTATGTCCGTGGAGATCCCGTCCATGAGCATCTGGAATTGTTGTAGGCTGACCAGGGCGGCGTGCTTGATGGTCACCTTGAACTTCCTCTCCCTCCTGCAAATATACATGTCATGGGGAACCTGGTCACCTCATCTTGTCATGTCGTGGGGCACACTCACTGACAAACTGAGTTTACCTTTGCCCAGATGGACCTGGCTTGTAGTCAGGTAAGGTGACCTCAAACTCCTTGGTGCTGAACAACAGCTCGCCGATAGTGTACAGGCTCTTGCGGCCTCCTTGGTAGTACGTACGGCCACTGCTGTGATCACCACCTCTTTGGTTGTACCCACGGCCAATGCCATCTCCTTGGTAGTAACCACGGCCGCCACCACCGACACTGTCACCGCTTCCCTGTCCTTGGTAGTATCCGCATCCACGACCAACACCATCATTGGGATTGACGCCGCCTGGTCCACCACCGCGGCCTCCGTAATATGGCCCATCACCACGACCACCATGCTCTGCCTGAGCAGCATCGGTGTTTGCTCGGCCACCACCGCGCTCCCCTCGACTCGCCATCTCCCCCGCACCAAGCGCAACACTCATGCATGCACTAGAAGTGAAGCGACCCACACATGTGTGCTAGCCGTCTCTGCCTTGTGGAAGGGGAAGGAGAAAGAAACAGATCAAAGTGGAAGCGCACGGGACGGGAGAAGGGACGAGCGGCGGCGCAAGGTTCTTGCGGATCCGTTCTTCTTGTTTTGGTGCCTAGAGAAAGAAGGGTCGAGGAGGCCTGAGGTTGGAATCGATCGGAAATCGGGAGTTGCAGGAGCGGATCAAGGACACGGAGTATTAGGATGATTGGCAAACCACGGCGTCTGGTTGGCAGAACATTTGATCAGAGACGTTGATCTGAGTGGCATACCATTGACGTAATATGGGCAGTAGGATATGAAGTTTGATTTAGGGGAATTCGTGTTTGCTCTTTTAATACTAGTGGAGAGAACGTTAATCCTTTTAGATATCAAGTGGATGTTACATTTTTCCATAAACCGGGGTTGTACTTTTCAGTAAAATCTGGTGGAAGTTACTTTTCACTAAACTTAAAAATATGGCTATTCAGAAGTTTACTGAGCCTTAAAAGAATTCTAAATGAGAATCAAAAGTACTATATTTCTTTAAGCTACAGTGATATACTCGTTAGTTGCCACCTTAAAGGTTTTCTTTGACCGTGAAGGGGTTCACCTTCCTTTCGAGTGGTGCTTACACTTACAATGTAAAATATTTAATCCCCTTATTAAAATGATTGCGCTCACGGCTTACTAGTGTCCCTTCAGAGCATGGTTAATAATATAGCCAGCTGCTGGCTATAAGACAGTGCCATGTCATATACAACCCATCTTATAGCCAACATGTATAATAATAGATCAAAAGAGTGTACTACTTTTTTACTATGTGGCCCACGTTTCATTCTCACAAAGTGCCTAGGAGCACGTGCTAAAGTTGGCTCTTCACGAAGAGCCCGCTTACCTTCTCTCTCCTCTTCTCTTTCCTCCAACTAAGCAGAGATATATTAGTTTAATCCTTATAGCTTGCTGACTCAGCTCTATTATACTTGCTCTCATGAGTAAAACGCCTTGTGTGTTGCGCTGCTATGAACTTAGCTAAAATGTATGTAGGCATATAGGTTGGCATGTAAGCAAGTCCATTTAATTTCCCAGTTACTACCCCATTCCTATGTTTCTCATTATATTCAACGATCCACTAAGAAAAAAATATATCGGAAAGTGGAAAGCCACCACACATATAGCACTAAAAAAGAAAGTGTTCAGTTTATCGATACTCAACAAGAAGAGGGGTGGAACAAAGAGGGACATGGCTAGGAACAGTTGGGTTCAGATTGTTGTTGCTAGCCTGCATTATGCTGTGTTTGATTTATAATCTGTTGTGGGAAACAGTAACCAAACTAGAGATAAGTTGGTTAGAAACATAGTATTAAGATAGGGAAGTTGATACTGACTGAATCAACAAAGCTTGATTTGGTTAGGCAGGTTTGGATGCACACATATCGTAGCTTGAGTTCCTTCCAATATTAAGTGACAGCTCAAACGGATGTGGAGTATCTGCTCCGAAGTCAAATGCACCACGGTGAACATAAAATCAAAAAAAATGGTAAAAAAAAATCTGATTTTTTTTGTAAACCTTGACAAATGTTTTGTATGCCTTTGTATGCTCGCCAAATTTCAGTACAAAATGACATTTGTGAAAGCCATGGCAAAAAATAGCAAAATCGATGCTCCAAAAATGCTACTCCCCCCTCCCATAATGTAAAACATCTCTTGACACTAGCATAGTGTAAAAAAAATCTGACATTACGGAACGGGTAGTAGTTTTGAAAACATTTTTTTAGAGTACTGATTTTGTTTTTTGTTTTTTGCCATGATTTCCACGAATATAATTTCATGCTCAAATTTTGCAAGCATACAAAACATTTGTTAAAGTTTACCACAAAAATACTCTGAATTGTTTGAATTTGTTTACTTCTTTTATTTTAATGTTCACAGGATGCATTTGAGCTCGGATTAGAATAGGACTTTCGAGCTCAAACGACATATAGCCAAACAATTAGTGGTTGCAGCTGAAGACTGCAAGGTAACAAACTGATTCAATGGGAAGAGCTGAAGACTAGAATCTCAATGGGCACAGTGCAAATGATAAATCAAAAACTTGGAAGAAACTGCTGGGTATCAGGAGTTCATTGGGGAAAGGGGTTTATGAATCTCCGAAATACCCAATGACCCATAAACATCAACATCGCAAAAGTAAGAAAAACCTCAACCACATGTTTAAATAGAAATGACAAAGCACCTAACCCTACCGCAACCCTCGGCAAACTTGGTGCTATTAAATACCAGTCATTCTCTACCATCAGCATCAGCAAAACACATTCACTAAAGCTAGCAAGTCATTTGCAGAGACAAGCTTTACAGATAAAACAGCGTACATAACATAACAGAATCTACATTCAGCATTGGCAATCTCCACCACAGGATGAAGTTCCTGACGCCTCCCGTGCTTAAACATTTTGCCACGCATAGCAGAGTTAATAAAAGGAATAAGAAATCCACACAAAATTCCCAGTTATGTTTCCTGCTCTGATCTTTTCCAGAATGGCAGGACACAGACCACGAAAAAACAACAGCATGCAGGTTGACATTTTCAACACGTTGTTCGGCGCACCTTCATAACAAGTTTTGGGGGGTGTGCTCCATCACAATAACTCATTTCACACCGGAAGGGTCTGCCTAAATAATATTAATCTTTATCTTCCTAGGCGGTGTTCCAGGTTTTGAGTTGCCGGTTCCAGCTTTCCCTTTCTTATCAGAAGGTTTAAGGATCTGGAATGAGCATGTTAGTGAATCATCTATGCTCATCATGGCACCAGCATTGTCGAACTCGCCACAATAGTTGGGTGCAGAGAATATGGTTACGAGCTGACGCTTTGCAAAGAATTCATATCCATCCTCCACCACCTGTGCATAGAAGATTCAGTGTAAGAAAGTGAATGGTAAACTGAGGCAACTTTGCTATGCGAAGATCCACTGAGAATAGCTAACCTAGAGTTATATGACTTGTAGTAAACCAAGCTAACTCAATGTACTTATTGTAGAAGTGGTTAGAATATCAGCATTTGTGAACTGAATTAAGTTCAAAATTGCATGAAGAAGACTACTATACATTGCATAGTCTTAACCAAGTTTATGACCCATGGCCTCAACACACTAAATGGCAGATAATGACTTGCGGTGTCCAATATCAAATGATAAATTCAATGCATGCACCTCATCAACAATATGTAAACAAGTTCTCTTGCAACTAATAAGAAATGTATTTTGCAATACCAATACATGGCTCGGGGTATGGCGTCTTTACAGGAGACGACAAATTTGAACAATCAAGGTGTCTCAAAGGGATTTTAAATTATATGGAGCATACTAGGTTGTTGCATCTAAGTTGAACAATTCTTTATACAACATTTATTTGTTGTCAATTGAGATGCCAAATGAAAATATGTACTCAGTACCAAATGATGAACAATACCTATGGTAAATCAAATTGTGCTACTTGCTAGAAACTTCAAGATGAGAATGAACAATGAAGGCATACCTGGTGAGCCCTGCAGACCAAATCTAGATCATGTTTCTCAAGGAACTCTGCAACCTTATCAGCTCCGAAAGTGTATGACACGCCCCTGTCATTCTCACCCCAGCCATCAACATCTTTATCAGGGTCTGACCATAGCAGATCACAGAGGAGACCATGGTCCGGAATATCCACAGGACGGGCAATGTTACGTATCTGGTCCATGTTCTTTAAATCAGGTGATAAACCCCCATGCATGCACAGGATCTTGTCATCAATAAGTGCAGCCACAGGAAGGCAGTTAAAACAGTCAGTAAAAACCTTCCAGAGACGAACATTGAACCTCCTCTTGCATTCATCAAAGAATCCATAGATTCTGTTGATAGAGGCACATTCATGGTTTCCCCTAAGGAGAAAGAAGTTCTCCGGGTACTTAATCTTGTAAGCAAGGAGAAGGCATATCGTTTCAATACTCTGTTTGCCACGATCAACATAGTCACCCAGAAACAAATAGTTCGCCTCCGGTGGGAAACCACCATACTCAAATAATCGAAGAAGATCAGAATATTGGCCATGGATGTCCCCTGTCAGTGAGTAAATAGCATATCAGTTAAATGCCAAACGTACTTTTAAATCATCATATTGTTGTAAATTCAGACGGCAGATTTGGCAACAGAGTTTACAATATTAATCCTGAGGTAAATCAGGAGTCTATTCCTGAAAAAAATACTGTGGTATAATATATACCTGCTAATATAACATGCACTCAACACACTAACACAGTACACAACGTGGGAAATTAGTCTGTTCATGGTACTGTTTATATTATAAAGCTATACCTTCAGCTGGACATATAAATAATTAAATACCAATCATATATTAGAGGAAGCCAATTCGAAATGTTACAAGAAACTATGCCCACTTAAAAAAACTACGTTCAGCTCAGCTGCAAATTCCCGAAATAAACGAACACAATCTGGATTTTGCAATTTGGTGCAAACAGATTATCTGCTCCAGCTTGGAATCTGTGGACTCCAGTAGATCCCCATTGCATCAGCACTTTCATAATGTGGAAGTATCGCTCCATTTGTGTGTGGCTGACAAGTATCACACCGCAGCTGTGATTATGGAGTGAAACATGCATTCTGAGACATTCGTGTATGTTCTGTGCGTGCTAGCTGATGAAAAATGAATGAACATGATCTCACTCTCCCCTTTTAAAATCACAGAATCCGCAGGAACAATTTCCTAGGCTTCAGAACAGGTCAATTTGTCAAGATTAGATAAAGTATGCTGCACTGCTGCTACAGAAAGTTTCATGGGCTTTCAAGTGAAGGGATACACGTTGCTCAACTGCCGTGTTTATTTTTTTGTTGTTGGGGAAAGCAATAGCTTAATCTGTTCACTTCTCTAATAGTATGAACAGCCTATCTCTCAAACAGTCCTTAAGTGCTAATATAGTATTGTATTGGTAAAAGTCTAAAAGAACATGTCGCCACGAAGAGCTTTAACAGTTAGCACCATTTTTATATATAATAAAGAAACGAAGACCAGAAAGCGATTTGAGGTTTGACATTCAGAATCAAACTCCAGAAGCTCTGCCACGCTTCTCTTAAGACCGACGAATTCATCAGCAGGTCAACGCGAAAAACATGAGAAGAAGATGAATCGTACAGACAGCTCGCTCAGCCTCCCCAGAGAGAACATCTGTTCAATCCAAGATGCTATACTAGAACAGCGAACCCAATAGAACTTCCTTTCACCAGAAGGTAGCAGCAATTCCTATACCACCAAGCAAAACTAAAAGGCAGAGGCTTCAGACCACGGGGACGCCTAAATTAACTTAGCACAGGAGAGCCATCACGGGCAGGCCGAATTCGAAAGCATCCGAAGGCGCGGCCGGCCACGCACGAGGCAGCCGCACATGACACGGCGCAAGGCGGCCTGCGGACGGAGCGCAAGGCTGTCGAGGACAGACAGCAGAAGCGGGGCGCGCACGAGGGGGGAGGGGACGGTTAGGCAGGAAGCGGGCGTCCTTACCGCAGACTTTGATGGGGGCCTCGAGCTCGAGGAGGTTGGGCTGGCTGAGGAAGACGTCCTTGGCGGCGGCGCAGAGGCGGCGGATCTCCGCGTCGGAGAGCTGCGCGGGGCGCACCGTCCGGCCGCCGCGCGCCTCGAGGAGCCGCCGGATCACGTCGTCGAGCGCCGCCGCGTCCATCGCCCGGGCGCCTCGGTGGGGGTGAGGGTAAGCCCCGGTCGGGCGGCCGCGGGGAGCGGTCGGGCGGGACGGGGGCGGCGGCGGCGGCGGCGGCTGGCTGGCTGGATAAACCCTAGCCGCGCGTGCCTATTTGGTTCCGCCCGAGCCGACGGGTGGAGAGGGGAGGGGAGGGAGGGGGCAACGGAAAGAAAACGCGTAGAGAGGCGAGAGCGGGGAGTGGGGTGGGTCGAGATATTATTGTTGCGTTGCGTGGTTTGGAAACCGAACCCGCGGAGGGCGGCAGTCAGGGCCGGACGTGTCACTGACTTGGACTGGCTCTAGGGCTAGAGCCCGGTCGGCACGGCCTGTCCTCGTCGTCTAGAGAGCTTTGTCTTTTTTCTAGTCATCTTTTTTTATGAATCAATTTTTTTCTCGTTATCTAGAGAGCTAGGAATAATAAATTTTGAAAGGGCGCCGGCGCGCCGTCCCCAAACATTTACCATTTTGAAAGGTTTAACGGACTCTGAGAACGACTCCAACGCGCCGAGTGCATTTGACGCGTGTTCGTTTGAGTCGGAACGGACAAAAAAAAACGTGAGGACCGACATAAACAGACAGGTGTCTGTTTTTCTGTCCGTCGCGATTCATTTCTGATTTACATTTGGGTCGGGTTTAAGTCGACGTGGTCACGTTTGCGGCCGTGGGCGACGCCCACCTTTGTCCTCTCCTTGGCCCACCCGCTAATGGCACATCAGCCATTGTCCCCCGGTAACACTTGACACCCCCGGCCACGCCGCCCTCATCACCTTCGCCGCCCACTTCCCCCACCTCTGTTCTCTTGGACGCTACCCAGGCCACCACCCCGTCTCCACCCACTTTCCACACATCCACTCTTGATGGCGTTTGTGGCCTCTTCTCGTCGTCGTCGTCCTAGCACAAGAAGGCACGGTTTGGCAGCGACCCTCGCCACCATGGTCGCCGACCTCGCGCTTCACGGATGTCGACACGACCCTCGCCTCCAGTTCGACAGGCCTGCAGCTTGTACGGGGAGGGATGGTGGCTCTTCACCGGACGCTACCCCATCACGCCCGCAAGGCGTTCGGCGTTTTGCCCGCAAGGTACCATGGATAGTAGGGATGAATTATTTTTCAATAACTTCATGTGTTCATTGGACGATTCATCCTCAGACGATGAGGATTTTGTTGTGGCGACTATGGTCGTCGCTTACCACATTGCTAGGCAGCGGACGAGGTTTAGGGGATTGATCCCGGCCATTCTCCAACGTTGAATCGTAACAGAGAGAGTGGCCATTGCCTACTCTTCACCGATTTTTTCAGTGCACATCCCCACTCTACAATCCCAAACTTTTCCGTCACCGATTTCGGATGGTGAGACATGTGTTCACACTAGTAGAAAAGGGGGCAATGGTCCAGGCCAGGCCAGCCCATTAGTCCCGGTTCAATCCAGAACCGGGACCAATGGGGGCATTGGACCCGGTTCGTGAGCCCCGGGGCGGGCCGCCACGTGGGCCATTGATCCGGCTCATCTGGACCTTTGGTCCCGGTTGGTGGGACGAACCGACCAATGTGCTCGCTCTGGCCCACCACCATTGGTCCGGTTCATGCCACCAACGGGACCAATGGTGGTGTCTATATATACCTCGCGCAAGAGCAGAGCACACCGCCTGCTTTTTTCTCGCCGAGGAGAGAGGGCTTGGTGGTGCTCTAGCTCACCTCCTATGCACACAAGGTGTTCGATGGAATGCCCGAGCCACACTACTTAAGGTTTCTCCTCTCCAAGCTCGACCGCCAAGCTCCATTTTCCTCAATATTTGTCTAGCTTTAGCGGTCCGTCACGCCCGCCCCGTCTTCACCGTCTGCCGATCACCCACGCCGATCTCATCGCCAGCACCACCGTGGTGAGCCTCTTGTTCTTATCTTCTTTCTGAAAGGAAAAATATTCTTACTTGTATGTTTAGATAGATACTTGTATTATTTTCTTACTTTTATTATTGCATCTTATATAGTGCGATGGTTTTGGTATCCGCCCCCGTCAGCCCTCGTCCTATCTATGATTCGGATGTGGTATATATTATCTTTTCATAACTATTGGTTCATTTATTGTTTATGACAATTATGCCGACCAACGTGACATAGATTTTATTTATCTAGGAGGTTGTTGAACCGGAAATTCCAACCGACCCTATTGTCGAGAGGTTAAATTTAGTTGAAGAAGAAAACAATTTGTTGAAGGAAAAAATTAGAAAAATTGAGGAGGAGAAGAAGATATTGGAGTTGCATGTTGCGGATGTCGTCGATGATCACAAGATCAAGATGGATGCAATGCGCTTGAAGATTAGAAAGATTAGAAAATATGCCATTCATACCGAGGCTTGGTATCATTATGCCGTTGGATCGGTTGTTACATTGGTTGCGATTATGATCGCATTTGTTTCGCATTGAAATATTTTACATAGTTTCATGTATGGTTTAATTAATTTAGATGCTCTGCAGAACTTTATGTTGTTAGATGAGAACTATGTATGTACTTTGGTTTTAATGTGATGATGAACTTCTATTAATTTGGTCACTTAATTATCTATTCATGATGTTTCAGAATGATTTTTGACACACTTAATTATATATAATGCACGCAGATGAACCGCAATGGATGTACGATTCAAGACACACCTCCAAGTACATTAAGGGCATGCATGATTTTCTCAAGTGTTTGAGGCAAACAAGGTAATGATTTTATGTGTTGTCCATGCCCTATATGTGGGAATCTGAAGTCTTACTCGACGGAAAATCCTCCACACCCACCGCTTTACAAGGGTTTCATGCCACACTATAATGTTTGGACGAGGCACGGAGAAATAGGGGTTATGATGGAAGACGGCGAAGAAGAAGAGTACGATGACAACTATGTGCCCCCTGAATACGGTGATGCTACTGAAGATCAAGAGGAACCAGACGATGTGCACAATGACGCTGCAACGGGCGAAGCTGATGAAGATCAAGAGGAACCAGACGATGTGCCCGATGATGATGATCTCCGCCGGGTCATTGTTGATGCAAGGACGCAATGCGAAAGTCAAAAGGAGAAGCTGAAGTTCGATCGCATGTTAGAGGACCACAAAAAAGGGTTGTACCCCAATTGCGAAGATGGCAATGAAGGAAATATGCCCTAGAGGCAATAATAAAGTTATTATTTATTTCCTCATATCATGATAAATGTTTATTATTCATGCTAGAATTGTATTAACCGGAAACATGATACATGTGTGAATACATAGACAAAACTATAGTCACTAGTATGCCTCTACTTAACTAGCTCATTAATCAAAGATGGTTATGTTTCCTAACCATAGACATGTGTTGTCATTTGATTAGTGGGATCACATCATTTGGAGAATGATGTGATTGACATGACCCATTCTCATTAGCCTAGCACTTGATCGCTTAGTATACCGCTATTGCTTTCTTCATGACTTATACAAAGTTCCCGCAACTATGAGATTGTGCAACTCCGTTTACGGAAGAACACTTTGTGTGCTACCAAACGTCACAACGAATCGGGTGATTATAAAGGTGCTCTCTGGTGTTTCCGAAGGTATATGATGGGTTGGCATAATTCGAGATTAGGATTTGTCACTCCGATTGTCGGAGAGGTATCTCTGGGCCCTCTCGGTAATACTCATCACTTAAGCCTTGCAAGCATTATAACTAATGAGTTAGTTATGAGATGACGACATGTAATGAGTAAAGAGACTTGCCGGTAACGAGATTGAACTAGGTATTGGATACCGACGATCGAATCTCGGGCAAGTAACATACCGATGACAAAGGGAACAACGTGTGTTGTTATGCGGTTTGACCGATAAAGATCTTCAGAGAATATGTAGGAACCAATATGGGCATCCAGGTCCCGCTATTGGTTATTGACCAAGAATGGTTTTAGGTCATGTCTACATAGTTCTCGAACCCGTAGGGTCCACACGCTTAATGTTTCGATGACGCTTTATTATGAGTTTATAAGTTTTGATGTACGAAGTTTGTTCGAGTCTCGGATGTGATCACGGACATGACGAGGAGTCTCAAATGGTCGAGACGTAAAGATTGATATATTGACGACTATATTCGACACAGGAAAGGTTCCGGAGTTTTCGGAGAAAACCGAGTACCGGAGGGTTACTGGAACCCCCGAAGTAATGGGCCTTGATGGGCCCTATTGGAGAAAGAGAGGGCCGTCCAGGGCAAGTGGCGCCCCTCCCTTGAGTCCGAATAGGACAAGGAAGGGCGCCCCTTGCCTTCCTCTCTCCTACTCCTTCCTTTCCCTCCTTCTTGATTAGGAAGGAGAGGAAACCTACTTGGAGTAGGTTTCCCCTCCTAGGCGCGCCTCCCCTTAGGCGGCCCCTCCTCCCTCCCTCCTTTATATACGGGCGGGGGCACCCCATAGACACACAAGTTGATCTACGGATCGTTCCTCGGCCGTGCAGCGGTGCCCCTTCCACCATATTCCACCTCGGTCATATCATCGCGGAGTTTAGGCGAAGCCTGCGCGATAAAACATCATCATCGCCACCACGCCGTCGTGATGACGGAACTCATCTCCGAGCTCGGCTGGATCGGAGGCCGAGATCGCCATCGAAATGAACGTGTGCTGAACTTGGAGGCTCCGTGACGCTCGGTGCTTGGATCGGTCGGATCGTGAAGAAGTACGACTACATCAACCGCGCAGATAACGCTTCCGCTTACGGTCTCACGAGGGTACGTGGACGAACACTCTCCTCTCATTGCTATGCCATCACCATGATCTTGTGTGTGCGAGGAAATTTTTGAAATTACTACGTTCCCCAACAAAGGGCATCCGAGGCTAGGTTTTATGCGCTGATGTTATATGCACGAGTAGAACACAAGTGAGTTGTGGACGATATAAGTCATACCGCCTACCAAAGATGTCATACTTTGGTTCGGCGGTATTGTTGGATGAAGCGGCTCGGCCCGACATTACGCCAGACGCTTACGCGAGATCGGTTCTACCGACGTGCTTTTGCACACGTGGTGGTGGCGGGTGTCGGTGTCTCCAACTTTAGTTGAACTGAGTGTGGCTACGCCCTATCCTTGCGAAGGTTAAACGGAGTCTATTTGACAAACTATCGCTGTGGTTTTGATGCATAGGTGAGAACGGTTCTTGCTAAGCCCGTAGCAGCCACGTAAAATTTGCAACAACAAAGTAGAGGACGCCTAACTTGTTTTTGCAGGCATGTTGTGATGTGATATGGTCAAGACGTGATGCTATATTTTATTGTATGAGATGATCATGTTTTGTAACCAAAGTTATCGGCAATCGGCAGGAGCCATATGGTTGTCGCTTATTGTATGAAATGCAACGCATACTGTAATTGCTTTACTTTATCCCTAAGCGGTAGCGATAGTCGAGAAGCAATAGACGGCGAACGACAACGATGCTACGATGGAGATCAAGGTGTCGCTACCGGTGACGATGGTGATCACGACGGTGCTTCGGAGATGGAGATCACAAGCACAAGATGATGATGGCCATATCATATCACTTATATTGATTGCATGTGATGTTTATCCTTTATGCATCTTATCTTGCTTTGATTGACGGTAGCATTTTAAGATGATCTCTCACTAAAATTATCAAGAAGTGTTCTCCCTGAGTATGCACCGTTGCCAAAGTTCGTCGTGCCGAGACACCACGTGATGATCGGGTGTGATAAGCTCTACGTCCATCTACAACGGGTGCAAGCCAGCTTTTGCACACGCAGAATACTCAGGTTAAACTTGACGAGCCTAGCATATGCAGATATGGCCTCGGAACACGGAGACCGAAAGGTCGAGCGTGAATCATATAGTAGATATGATCAACATAGTGATGTTCACCATTGAAAACTACTCCATCTCACGTGATGATCGGTTATGGTTTAGTTGATTTGGATCACGTGATCACTTAGATGACTAGAGAGATGTCTGTCTAAGTGGGAGTTCTTAAGTAATATGATTAATTGAACTTAAATTTATCATGAACTTAGTACGGATAGTATCTTGCTTGTCTATGTTTGTTTGTAGATAGATGGCTCGTCTTTGTTGTTCCGTTGAATTTTAATGCGTTCCTTGAGAAAGCAAAGTTGAAAGATGATGGTAGTAATTACACGGATCGGGTCTCAGAACTCGAGGATTATCCTCATTGTCGCACGTAAGAGTTACGCCCCGAAGCACCGCTGGGTGCGAACTCGCCGCCGATGCAACCGACGACGTTAAGAACGTCTCGCGAGCAAAGTCGATGACTACTCTATAGTTCGAAGTGCCATGCTTTACGGCTTAGAACGGGTCTTCAATGACGTTTTGAACGTCATGGAGCATATGAGATGTTCCAGAGTTGAAGTTAATATTTCAAGCAAATGCCCGGATTGAGAGATATGAAGTCTCCAATAAGTTCTATAGCTGCAAGATGGAGGAGAACAGTTCGTCAAGTGAACACATACTCGTAATGTCAGGTACAACAATCACTTGATTCAACCGGGAGTTAATCTTCCGATGATAGTGTCATTGATGTAATTCTCCAATCATCGCCACCAAGCTACAAGAGCTTTGTGATGAACTATAATATGCAAGGGATGAACAAGACTATTCCCGAGCTCTTCGCAATGCTAAAAGCGCGGAGGTAGAAATCAAAAGGAGCATCAAGTGTTGATGGTCAACAAGACCACTAGTTTCAAGAAAAGGGCAAAGGGAAGAAGAAGGGAACTTCAAAAGAACGACAAGCAAGTTGTCTGCTCAAGAGAAGAAACCCAAGTCTGGACCTAAGCCCAAATCGAGTGCTTCTCGCAAGCGGATCGTCACCGAAGCGGAACTGCCCCAAGTGTTTGGCGGATAAGAAGGATGGCAAAGTGAGCAAAGGTATATGTGATATACATGTTATTGATGTGTACCTAACTAGAGCTCGTAGTAGCACTGGTATTTGATATCTGGTTCTTGCTAATATTTGCAACTCAAACAGGACTACGGAATAAGCGAGTTAATCGCCAAGGACGAGGTGACGATGCGCGTGGGAAACGGTTCCAAAGTCGATGTGATCGCGGTCAGCATGCTACCTCTATATCTACCTTCGGGATTAGTTTTAGACCTGAATAATTGTTATTTGGTGCCAGCGTTAAGCATGAACATTATATCTGGATCTTGTTTAATGCGAGACGGTTATTCATTTAAATCAGAGAATAATGGTTGTTCTATTTATATGAGTAATATCTTTTATGGTCATGCACCCTTAAAGAGTGGTCTATTTTTATTGAATCTCGATAGTAGTGATACACATATTCATAATGTTGAAGCCAAAAGATGCAGAGTTGATAATGATAGTGCAACTTATTTGTGGCAATCGCCGCTTAGGTCATATTGGTGTAAACGCATGAAGAAACTCCATACCGATGGACTTCGGAATCACTTGATTATGAATCACTTGGTACTTATGCGAACGTGCCTCATGGGCAAGATGACTAAAACACCGTTCTCGGAACTATGGAGAGAGCAACAGATTTGTTGGAAATCATACATACAGATGTATGTGGTCCGATGAATGTTGAGGCTCGTGCCGGATATCGTTATTTTATCACCTTCACAGATGATTTGAGCAGATATGGGTATATCTACTTAATGAAGCACAAGTCTGAAACATTTGAAAAGTTCAAGGAATTTCAGAGTGAAGTGGAAAATCATCGTAACAAGAAAATAAAGTTTCTACGATCTGATCGTGGAGGAGAATATTTGAGTTACGAGTTTGGTTTACATTTGAAACAATGCGGAATAGTTTCACAACTCACGCCACCCGGAACACCACAACGAAATGGTGTGTCCGAACGTCAGAATCGCATTTTACTTGATATGGTGCGATCTATGATGTCTCTTACCGATTTACCGCTATCGCTTTGGGGTTATGCTTTAGAGACGGCGCATTCACGTTAAATAGGGCACCATCAAAATCCGCTGAGACGACGCCTTATGAACTGTGTTTTGGCAAGAAACCAAAGTTGTCGTTTCTTAAAGTTTGGGGCTGCGATGCTTATGTGAAGAAACTTCAACCAGATAAGCTCGAACCCAAATCGGAGAAATGTATATTCATAGGATATCCAAAAGAGACTGTTGGATACACCTTCTATCACAGATCCGAAGGCAAGACATTCGTTGCTAAGAATGGATCCTTTCTAGAGAAGGAGTTTCTCTCGAAAGAAGTGAGTGGGAGGAAAGTAGAACTTGATGAGATAACTGTATCTACTCCCTTATTGGAAAGTAGTTCATCACGAGAACCGGTTCCTGTGACGACTACACCAATTAGTGAGGAAGCTAATAATATTGATCATGAAACTTCAGATCAAGTTTCTGCTGAACCTCGTAGGTCTACCAGAGTGAGATCCGCACCAGAGTGGTACGGTAATCCTATTTTGGAAGTCATGTTACTTGACCATGATGAACCTACGAACTATGAGGAAGCGATGATGAGCCCAGATTCCGAAAAATGGCTTGAGGCCATGAAATCTAAGATGGGATCCATGTATGAGAACAAAGTATGGACTTTGGTTGACTTGCCCGATGATCGGCAAGCCATTGAGAATAAATGGATCTTTAAGAAGAAGACCGACGCTGATGGTAATGTAATCGTTTATAAAGCTCGACTTGTTGCGAAAGGTTTTCGACAAGTTCAAGGGTTGACTACGATGAGACTTTCTCACCCGTAGCGATGCTTAAGTCTGTCCGAATCATGTTAGCTATTGCTGCATTTCATGATTATGAAATTTGGCAAATGGATGTCAAGACTGCATTCTTGAATGGATTTCTAGAAGAAGAGTTGTATATGATGCAACCGAAGGTTTTGTTGATCCAAAAGGTACTAACAAAGTATGCAAGCTCCAACGCTCCATTTATGGACTGGTGCAAGCATCTCGAGTTGGAATAAACGCTTTGATAGTGTGATCAAAGATATGGTTTTATATGACTTTTGGAGAAGCCTCAGATTTACAAGAAAGTGAGTGGGAGCTCAGAGCATTTCTAGTTTTATATGTCGATGACATATTATTAATTGGAAATGATATAGAATTTCTGGATAGCATAAAGGGATACTTGAATAAAAGTTTTTCAATGAAAGACCTCGTGAAGCTGCTTACATATTGGGCATCAAGATCTATAGGATAGATCAAGACGCTTAATAGGACTTTCACAAAGCACTTACCTTGACAAAATTTTGAAGAAGTTCAAAATGGATCAGCCAAAGAAAGGATTCTTGCTGTGCTACAAGGTGTGAAGTTGAGTCAAACTCAATGCCCGACCACAGCAGAAGATAGAGAGAAATGAAAATGTTCCTATGCTTCAGCCATAGGCTCTATCATGTATGAAATGTCAGTGTACCCGGACCGACGATGATTAGCAATAAGCTTAGCAGGAAGGTACCAAAGAAATCTAGGAGTGGATCACTGGACAGCGGTCAAGAACATCCTGAAATACCTGAAAAGGACTAAGGATATGTGTCGGTGTCAAAACCGGCAAATCTCGGGTAGGGGGTCCCGAACTGTGCGTCTAGGCGGATGGTAACAGGAGACGAGGGACATGATGTTTTACCTGTGTTCGCCCCTCTCGATGGAGGTAAAACCCCACGCCCCTGCTTGATTAATATTGATGATATGGGTAGTACAAGAGTGGATCTACCATGAGATCAAGGAGGCTAAACCCTAAAGCTAGCCTATGGTATGATCGTTGTAATGTATGTTGTGTCCTACGGACTAAAGCCCTCCGGTTTATATAGACACCAGAGGAGGCTAGGGTTACACAGAGTCGGTTACAATGGTAGGAGATCTACATATCTCAGATTGCTAAGCTTGCCTTCCACGCCAAGGAAAGTCCCATCCGGACACGGACGGAGTCTTCAATCTTGTATCTTCGTAGTCTTGGAGTCCGACGACGATGATAGTCCGCCATCCGGACACCCCTAATCCAGACTCCTCAAGAGTAGCCCTGAACCAAAGCTTCAATGACGATAAGTCCGCACGATAATGTTCGGCATTGCAAGGCGGGTTCCTCCTTGAATAATCCAGAGAAGATCATGAACACCAGGATAGTGTCCGCTCGCAAAATAAATTCCACATTCCACCGTAGAGAGAATAAAATGCACACAAGTCCAATCTGGCGACGTATTATGCGGCATGTCATCACACCGCTACCGGGCTTTTACTTGAATCGTTTTTATTATACCACCTCAAAGACGCTTAGCTTAAGCGGTTTCTTGGCACGCCTTGTCGAGCGAGAGATCGTGTTCCCTTATTCCGGATTCTCATCAATACGGACGTGGGCAACCCAACCGCGCCATTGATGGTGGCGCTTAGGAGATAAGCGAGTTTTACCAGCCGGTGGGGACGATAGTTTCCGTCCGCCTATATATAAGGGATAAGGATTTACCTTCTCACCCACGCCTTCTTCCTCCTTTGCTTATCCATCTCCGCAAGACTCAAGCTCCAACGCCTAAGCTCACAAGATCTCGCCGACCTTCTCCAAATATGTCCGAGCGGAGGCAAATGGCTGGCCTCCACCGTTAAGGAGGAGCACATCACCAAGCTGCAAGCAGCTTGGGATACCTCTCCGGTGATATCGCGCGATCGGTTTGTCCGACGAGGGGCAGCTCATCCCTACCCCGGGCCCCATGAGAGGGTCGTCTTCCTTCCCCACTTCCTCCATGGATCGGGCTTTCCCTCCACCCATTCGTCCGGGGCTCATGTTTTACTACGGCCTGGATTTCCATGATCCGCACCAAACTTCATCCTCAACATCTTGACATTTATCGTCAGTGTGCGAGGCCTTCCTCTCGCATCCGCCCCACTTCGACACGTGGCTCAAGACCTTCAACGCCAAGACGAAGGTTGTGAAGGGCACGCGGAATGCGAGGCGCCATGTTGGGTAAGTTGCCCAACGTCCTTTGGCTCGAAGGGCCTTCGTGGACTCCGTCAAGGGGTGGCAATCGGGGTGGTTCTACATCACCGAGCCGCTTGAGCCCACATGGGCGGCGGCCCTCAATTTAGATCCGCATCCCCACATAGCTCACCTCCGGAAAGAGAAGGGCTTGTTGTGGGGCAATCCGAAGGAGCCGACGGACTCGAGCCCGCATCCGTAAGCTGGTGAGCAATAAGCTCAGCTCGTCAATGTGGTCCAAGTCATGCTCATCCGCGGATCCTCCGTGCAAGAACGGGCATTCAATCTGTGGAGTTCAATCCGAGCAGCACCAGCGCTAAGCGGGCTCTTCGATACGACATCTGAAGGCGCTGGAGGGTCTTTGTTTAAGCGCGCCGGCCCCGCATCCGCGACGGAAGATCGCGATTTCGCCGCAAAGATCATCCCGACGAGGTAAGTGATTCAACCCTTTACGGGACACTTGTGGTAATCAAATTGATTCTAAGAGGGTTTCAATTTCTCTCTTTTCCTTTGACAGAATGGATGGAGAAGGCCGAGCAGCTCATCAGCCCGGCTCCCCGCCGAAGACCCAGTGAACGCCTGCCTAGCAGAGGCTGCTGGTTCCGGCCCACACGTGGTGCCGAGAAGAAGGCCAAGAAGGTGGCCGGGGACTCGAAAGAGTTCCGAATCAAGCGCCCGACGACGAGGCGGACTCCTCCCCAAGACGAGGAGGAGGAAGATGACTCTCTCCGGAGGAGGAGAGAAGAAGAGGAAGGCTTCCCCAATAGGGGAGGCCGAAGGGTCAAGAGGGGGGAACTATTCCCGGACAGTTTCGCCAACACCATCGTTGGCGAGGAGGATGGCCTTTAAGGGCTAGGGCGCCCAAGAAGATCGTAAGTATCCGGATCCTCGATATGCAATTTTTTCATGTCGCGTAGTGTCCTTCTAATGCCGCGATTCTCGTCCGTAGTCCGCCGATGATGATCTCCCGCTTCATCGAAGCGGGTCGTTAGCCCGCCGGATGTGGATTCACTTCCACCGCCTCTACCTCGCGCCGACGAGGACGCCGAGGTGGGATCGAGAGGGACCCGTCGGGAGGAGGCTCGAGGCGCCGTCAGCAACCTCCGGACTTTGCGCCGACTCTACATTGGAACCCGCATGGTTCCAGAGTCCGGCGGCAGCGCCCTTCAAAAGAAGGGCAAGACCGTGACACCGCGGCCTCCGCCCAACCGAGGCGCCGGATAACTTGTTGGAGGCGCTTAAAGGCGCTTCCATCGAAGAACACCGCACTATCATGAGTGCGGTGATTCAGAAGGTGCAGCTCGCCAAGAGCGGGCTGACCGAAGCCTGCAGCAGCCTTCTAACAGGCTTTGAGGTAAGAAGTTTAAAGTTATGTAATATAGTACCACATAGACAGTAGCCCCTGATGCTTAGTTCGGTGTTCGGAAAGAAAAGCCGGACTAAGGATCTAATAAGATATACGCAGGGTTGCTTAAAATATGTCAATATGGGTTTGCAGGCTGCACTGCTGACCTCTGCCGCACTGACTGCGGAGGTCGGTGCATTGAAGCAGGATCTCGAGCGGTCCGAGCAAGAGCTCGGCCATGCCAAGAAGCAGCTCGAGGACAAAGAAGGTGAGTAACAGCCCTTTGAATAGTTACCTTACAGAAAAGGATTTTGGTTGCAATAAAATTAACAAGGATAATATGGGTATTGCAGGGGCCACGAACGAGGTGGCAGCCCTTAAGGAGGCTGTATCCGCGGCCGAACGTAGTGCAGCCGTGGAGCGGGCAGAGCGAGAAAAGCAGGAGGCACGGGTGGCGGAAGTACGGCAAGAGCTCCAGGCTCTCATGGAGAAGCATGAGAGTTTGGAGCGTGACTTCAAGACTCGAGAGTCCGAGCTTGCCTCGTCTCTTGAAAGTGCCAAGTCTGCCAAGGCCGAGGCCCGTAAGGCCATTCAGGAGGTTGAAGATGTAAAGAAGATAGCGGCGGGTAAGGCATTTTTCATGCAAAGCAGGCATGTTAATGTAAACTACCTGACACTTACCCGCATTCGGAGCTCTTCAGGGGCGTTTGCAGATCTGCCGCGTAGTGCGTCCGATGCCGCCGCATTCTATCGTGGCGAGGAGGGGAGCTCGACGGAGAAGGTCTTGGTCTCAATCTGTTGAGGCCGGCCATCCGGCAGCTTTCAAGCGACCACCAAGAAGCGGTGGTCGAACTCCACAAGGTAGCCGAGGAGGCCATGAAGGGCCTTATAGTCCGGCCAGGCTCGGATGTGCCATGCCAGGAGCTACCGGCCTCGTCTGCTGGCTGGTGGATGCGTGCCTCGGTGGAGGTCGTCAAGCGCTCCACCAGATTGAAGGTGCACGTCGGGCCCTTGCCCGCACAAAGGTGCATTGGGGCAGGTTGGATGCGAGAAGCTTCTCAAGGACCCACCGCCACCGGCAAGGAGTATCGCACGCCCAAATGTATTATAAAACTGTCTCAAGGGAGCCCGCGATATTGCGGATGAGTGCCCCGTAAATGTAATCTTTGAGTAAACTCGCTATGTGTTATCCTGTAATGAAAACTTCGCTCATATGCGCCTTGAGCAACGCTTGTTTGAATTTAAAATATTACCTTCAGGCGGCCGCTTATAAAATCGAGAGATGGCAAGTCGTTGGCTTGACCCTCGAGCCACGAGTCTTTGGGGTGTTCGGGATAAACTTGAGCACTCTTGTTCCCATTTTGGGTCCATCTAGGAGGCGCCAACACAACGAATAAGGCAACCGGACTTATAATGCTTGAACACTCTCACTTAGCCATAGAATTCTATAATTTTAAATTTAGTGAAGCCCTTGGTATTTGGAAGACCGAATCCGGCGCTTATCCACGCCTTCGTCGGACGATTATCCGAACTTCGTCAAGCGGCGTGAGTCTTTATGACCCGAAAAACCTCTCGAACAGCGATCAGTCTCTCGCCTTATCATGTCGGTCGTTTTAGCTTTCTCCATCGAGGCGCCTACTTGGCTCAACCGGGCACAATCGCGATGGTTCTCCCGGTGCCACCTTAGCCGGCTGTAAGCTAAACGTAAGGCACCAAAACGGGAGCCGGGCAAACCCAACTATTGACCCAAGACATGATTCGAGCCGATTCATATAATGCTATAAGTTCGGGTGCCACACTTATGAAAGTGTTGGACTTATCACACCATAGTGTGGGGAACATAAGCCCTCGTGTATTAGGCCGCACCAAAATATACGGGTGCAAGATGTCATGTAATGAACATATATATATATAAAAGGTAATGTAATTGCAGTCAAAAAGGTGCTGCATTATTTTTTAAAGAAACTCTGCTATGAGTGCGGACCGATACAAATAGTGCGGTAAGCAACGGATTTGGACTAATTAAACATGTCCACCTCCAGGGGTGAGCTGCGGACTTGGTGTATATAATCGAATTTAATGCTCGTAATTGAGACCACCTGAGTGTTCGTCGCAGCCTTCTTTCTTCCCTGGTTGTTGCATCATGAGTTCAGCAGGTTCACTGCCGGACAGGGCCTCTGGTTAACGGAGTCCTGTGTACACAAAGAAGGATAATAATAATAATAAAAAGAAAGGGGGGCACACTTGCGAGCCCCTGGTGTGGTTGAGCCGCACTCTGGGTCCATTGCGATCGTGCCCCTTCCCCTGAGCCCATGGTATCTCCAAAGCGTAATGATGTACGCGGAGAGTTGTTATTGCAATCATGCGCGGGCGGGGTTAGGCCACATTGTTACGCTGCTCGTCGCGCCAGTGGTCTTGGTTGGTATTGCTTGCGCGCTTTTCTTTGTATCCAATCGCTTAACGGCGGACTCGAGAATTGCCTTAAAAGGCTGCTCTGATTTCGCGCGAGAGCCATCAGATGTTCCTCCGTTCGAGGAGTTCCGTATTCCCGTTGACCGTGATGACTCCACGAGGGCCTCGCATCTCGAGCTTGAGGTATGCATAATGCGGCACCACGCTGAATTTTGCAAACGCGTTCGTCCGAGCAGAGCGTGATAGCCGCGAAACGGGACTATGTCAAGATTAACTCCTCGCCCGAAATTGTCCGGGATCCGAAGACCACTTCGGTGTGATCGAGCTGTTGCTTGGCTTCACACTGGTATGACACCTTTAAAGGTTGTCTTTGTAGGTTTAATCCTTGAGGGTCTATGCCCATCTTTGCGACCTTTGTCCCGATAAAGCAGGTTCAGCTACTACCGCCGTCCATCGGGACTCGTGAGGTGAAATCCATCGATGATTGGGTCTAAAACCACGCGCGAATCCGCCATGGCGATGCTGGTCGGATGGTCTCTTCGATCGAAAGTGATCGGACAAGAGGACCATGGATTGAACTTCGGGCGATCGCTCCATCGCATAGACGCCCCTTAGTGCGTGCTTCCTCTCCTCTTGGGTATATGGGTTGCGAGATCATGTTCATCGCTCGCACTTGTGGGGAAAACCCTTCATCCTCTATTGTTCGCGGTCGGGTCTCTTCCTCGTCAGAGCTGTTTAGCCCTTGTCATTGTTTTCGCAATTAACTTACTCGCCGCTTGAACACCCACCAATCTCTATTAGTGTGATTAGCTGGCTTTTCAGGTGCCATGTATCCGCATAAGCGGTCGAGTATTCGGTCCAAATTGGGACGGACCCGGAGTGGTTCTTTTGAATGGCTTCTTCCACGACGGGTTTAGAGCCTCGAATCCGCGCCGACCGCCAGATCCTCCTTATCGCCGCCGCACGCGGCGCTTGCTTTTGTTTCGACGTGACCGCCGTTGTTGTCCTTGGTATCCGGACCGCCAGAATTTTTACGGAGATTATTGCTGCGAGCTAGCCAGCTATCCTCTCCCGCAAAAGCGGTCATTAATGATGTGAGGGCTGCCATGGATTTCGCTTTTCCGCCCCAGTGCCGGGCTAGCCATTCGTCGCGGATGTTATGTTTGAAGGTTGCAGGGCCTCTGCATCCGGACGGTCGACGATTTGGTTTTCTTTGTCAAGAACCGTGTCCGTAATTGTCGGCTGATTAAATGCGCTGATTCGTCTGGGTCTTTGAATGATGTGGCTTAGGTCATCGGCGTCGGTGGTCGCTTTATACGCGCCTCGAAGTTGTCGAGGAATGTGGCTTCCGTGTCTTCCCAACACCCAATTGACTCGTGGGCAAGCCGTTGAGCCAATGCCGAGCTGGTCCCTTAAGCTTGAGTGGGAGATACTTGATGGCGTGGAGATTGCCGCGCGGGCCATATGGATATGGAGAAGATAATCTTTGATCCAAACCGCGGGTCTGTTGTGCCATCGTAGGATTCGATATTTACGGGTTTAAACCCTTCAGTGATTTGATGATCCATTACTTCGCTGAAGCATAAGCGGTGTGCGGCGCCTCAGATTGAGCAATATCACGACGCAGCTTGAGAGAGCGTTGTCTGCTGTGTTCAGCCCGCCGGGTTATTGTATCCGCGCGACGGTATTCGCTCATGGGTCGTGGGGCCCACGTGATCCGTAGATGGATCTGGATTGCCTTGCTTTGTCCTCCAATATATTCGCAGTCCGACGCTCCCTCTTGGCTTCGTACTTTTGGAGCGATGCCGGGGGACGGTCTTGGTTGGGGGCATGGATGCCTCTCTGTCACGACCACGGGGTGGTCGGTCGGCCGTATCATGTGCTGGTGATGGAGGTATGTATGCTTCCTCCTCTAATCGGGGGAGCAGCTTGCGTCTTGGGTAACTTTTGAGGGCGCTCGAAGTTTATACTTTCGACGCGAGGACCTCGGTCCATCGATCGGCCAGCAAGTCCTGATCAGCTTGAAGCTGCTGCTGCTTTTTCTTTAGGCTATTTGCCGTGGCGATAAGTCTGCGTTTAAAATACTCTTGTTCGACGGGATCCTCGGCACGCAATTAATTCGTCGTTGAGGCTTGCCTCGTCTTCGGAGGGAGGCATATAGTTATAATCCTCAACCTCTTCGTTTGCCGCCCTCTCGTGAGGGCTTGCTTCTGCATCCTCCTGCGCTGAGTCCCGCTGGAGGGGTTTCTTCGGCACTTTCGGGTATTATTATCTCCGTGCCGAATCTCCATTCTTGCTGTGGCGGGATTTAGAGCGGCGCCACGACGCCGGGCGCTTGGGCTGTTTCTTTAAAGAATCGCCTCCGATGTTTCTTCTCCGTCCCGTCTTTTAGGGTGTCCACCATGTATATGTCGATGACGAGGTGGTCTTCCGGTGCCCTCAGAGGCGCTGGTTCTCGTTAAATCTCGGCATCGCCATCCATAGCGTCGATGTCTTGAGTCGTAGTCTAGCATGTCGGTTAGATCGCCGATAGTGGCTACAAAGTGGGTGGTGGTGGGCTCAATTTCTTCATCGTCAGATCCCAACCATCTCGCCATAGTCCGCCAGACTCTCTCGATAACGAGAGATGCTTTAGCTAATTTAGGATGTCGCCAAAGGCCGAGTATTGAAGATGTCCGTGGCGGTGAATTTTATAACCGGCGCCCAATCCGATTCGACAGGGTGGGAGGTCCGGAGTCCGCAAGGAGTCCGCACTCGGAATCACGAAGTTTCACGAGGACAAGATTGGCGTTCGCTCCATCGCCGTGGAAGTTGAAGCCCCGAGGTGGTGTCCATCCACCGATCCTCGATCTGGCGATCGGCTCCGGACTAAAGGCCAAGCGGATTTGTGTGCGCCACCAAGGCACTGCTCGCGGCGAGCTAGATCGTGCCCATCGTAATAATGCGGGCGCTTGGCTGTGGCTCGAGCCCGTCGAAGATCAAGTCTCCGCGACGCGGCCGTGAAGTTTAGACTTCGAATCGACCGACGCCAGGGGCGAGCTTCGATTTGCTCTAGATGGCCAGCGAATTAGCCCGCAAAGGCGGCCGCCGAATCTAAGATCTGTCCGAGGAGAAAAGTCTCACCCTGGACAGTGTTGTTGGTTGAAGATGCCATCGAGCCAATCGGTGACGACACAGAGGAGCTCTCAATGAAAGCACCAATGTCGGTGTCAAAACCGACGGATCTCGGGTAGGGGGTCCCGAACTGTGCGTCTAGGCGGATGGTAACAGGAGACGAGGGACATGATGTTTTACCTGTTGGGCCCTCTCGATGGAGGTAAAACCCTACGTCCTGCTTGATTAATATTGATGATATGGGTAGCACAAGAGTGGATCTACCACGAGATCAAGGAGGCTAAACCCTAAAGCTAGCCTATGGTATGATTCTTGTAATGTATGTTGTGTCCTACGGACTAAAGCCCTCCGGTTTATATAGACACTGGAGGAGGCTAGGGTTACCCAGAGTCGGTTACAATGGTAGGAGATCTATATATCCGTATTGCCAAGCTTGCCTTCCACGCCAAGGAAAGTCCCATCCGGACACGGGACGGAGTCTTCAATCTTGTATCTTCGTAGTCTTGGAGTCCGGCGGACGATGATAGTCCGGCCATCCAGACACCCCCTAATCCAGGACTCCCTCAATATGTTTCTCATATATGGAGGTGACAAAGAGCTAGTCGTAAATGGTTACGTCGATGCAAGCTTTGACACTGATCCGGACGATTCTAAATCGCAAACCGGATACATGTTTTTATTAAACGATGGAGCTGTAAGTTGGTGCAGTTCTAAACAAAGCGTCATGGCGGGATCTACATGTGAAGCGGAGTACATAGCTGCTTCTGAAGCAGCGAATGAAGGAGTCTGGATGAAGGAGTTCATTTCCGATCTAGGTGTCATACCTAGTGCATCGGGACCAATGAAGATCTTCTATGACAATACTGGTGCAATTGCCTTGGCAAAGGAATCCAGATTTCACAAGAGGACCAAGCACATCAAGAGACACTTCAATTCCATTCGGGACCAAGTCCAAGTGGGAGACATAGAGATTTGAAAGATACATACGGATCTGAATGTTGCAGACCCATTGACTAAGCCTCTCTCACGAGCAAAACATGATCAGCACCAAGACTCCATGGGTGTTAGAATCATTACTATGTAATCTAGATTATTGACTCTAGTGCAAGTGGGAGACTAAAGGAAATATGCCCTAGAGGCAATAATAAAGTTATTATTTATTTCCTCATATCATGATAAATGTTTATTATTCATGCTAGAATTGTATTAACCGGAAACATGATACATGTGTGAATACATAGACAAAACTATAGTCACTAGTATGCCTCTACTTAACTAGCTCATTAATCAAAGATGGTTATGTTTCCTAACCATAGACATGTGTTGTCATTTGATTAGTGGGATCACATCATTTGGAGAATGATGTGATTGACATGACCCATTCATTAGCCTAGCACTTGATCGCTTAGTATACTGCTATTGCTTTCTTCATGACTTATACAAAGTTCCTGCAACTATGAGATTGTGCAACTCCCGTTTACCGGAAGAACACTTTGTGTGCTACCAAATGTCACAATGTAACTGGGTGATTATAAAGGTGCTCTACAGGTGTTTCCGAAGGTATATGATGGGTTGGCATAATTCGAGATTAGGATTTGTCACTCCGATTGTCGGAGAGGTATCTCTGGGCCCTCTCGGTAATACTCATCACTTAAGCCTTGCAAGCATTATAACTAATGAGTTAGTTATGAGATGACGTATTACAGAATGAGTAAAGAGACTTGCCGGTAACGAGATTGAACTAGGTATTGGATACCGACGATCGAATCTTGGGCAAGTAACATACCGATGACAAAGGGAACAACGTGTGTTGTTATGCGGTTTGACCGATAAAGATCTTCGTAGAATATGTAGGAACCAATATGGGCATCCAGGTCCCGCTATTGGTTATTGACCGAGAATGGTTTTAGGTCATGTCTACATAGTTCTCGAACCCGTAGGGTCCGCACGCTTAACGCTTCGATGATGCTTTATTATGAGTTTATAAGTTTTGATGTACGAAGTTTGTTCGAGTCCGGATGTGATCACGGACATGACGAGGAGTCTCAAATGGTCGAGACATAAAGATTGATATATTGGACGACTATATTCGACACAGGAAAGGTTCCGGAGTTTTCGGAGAAAACCGAGTCCGGAGGGTTACCGAACCCCCGGGAAGTAATGGGCCTTGATGGGCCCTATTAGAGAAAGAGAGGGCGGCCGGGGCAAGTGGCGCGCCTCCCTTGAGTCCGAATAGGACAGGATGGGGGCGGCGCCCCCTGCCTTCCCCTCTCCTACTCCTTCCTTCCCTCCTTCTTGGATTAGAAGGAGGGGGAAACCTACTTGAGTAGGTTTCCCCCTCCTAGGGCGCCGCCCCTTAGGCCGCCCCTCCTCCCTCCCTCCTTTATATACGGGTCGGGGCACCCCATAGACACACAAGTTGATCTACGGATCGTTCCTCACGTGTGCGGTGCCCCTTCCACCATATTCCACCTCGGTCATATCGTCGTGGAGTTTAGGCGAAGCCCGCGCCGATAGAACATCATCATCGTCACCACGCCGTCGTCCGTGGAACTCATCTCCGGAGCTCGGCTGGATCGGAGGCCGGAGATCGCCATCGAGTGAGCGTGTCTTTGAACTCGGAGGCTCCGTGACGTTCGGTGCTTGGATCGGTCGGATCGTGAAGACGTACGACTACATCAACCGCGTTGTGATAACGCTTCCGCTCACGGTCCATGAGGGTAAGTGGACGAACACTCTCCCCTCTCGTTGCTATGCCATCACCATGATCTTGTGTGTGCGTAGGAAATTTTTTGAAATTACTACGTTCCCCAACAGGCAACACAAAGCTCTGTACCGTACTGGAATTGCTGCAGTGGAAGGGAGAGAATGTTGTGCCTGACAAAGGATTTGAGGAGCTACTGAAAATATTGAAGAAGAAGCTTCCAAAGGATAACAAATTGCCCGATAGTACATACGCAGCAAAGAAGGTCGTATGCCCTCTAGGATTGGAGGTGCAGAAGATACATGCATGCCCTAATGATTTGCATCCTCTACGCGGTGCGTACAAGGATCTCAACACATGCCCGGTATGTGGTGCATTACGGTATAAGATCGATGAGATGACCTCGTGATGTTGTGGCGAGCCCCGGGAAGAGGGTTCCGCGAACGTGATGTGGTATGCTCCTATAATACCACGGTTGAAACGTCTGCTCGTAAACGGAGTGCATGCCAAGTTGATGCGATGGCACGTGAGGACCGTAAGAAAGGCGGAAGTTGAGAGCACCCGCCGACGGGTCGCAGATGGAGAAAAATCGAGAGAAATCTTGGGATGAGTTTGCAAGTGAGCCAAGGAACATATGGTTTGCTTTAAGCACGGATGGCATTAATCCTTTCGGGAGCAGAGCAGCAATCACAGCACTGCCCGTGACTCTATGTATGTATAACCTTCCTCCTTGGATGTGCATGAAGCGGAAGTTCATTATGATGCCGTTCTCATCCAAGGCCCTAAGCAACCCAAGAACGACATTGATGTGTACCTAAGGCCATTAGTTGAAGAACTTTTACGGTTGTGGAATGGAAACGGTGTACGACGTGGGATGAGCACAAACAGAGGAATTTAACCTAAAGGCGTTGTTGTTCGTGACCATCAACGATTGGCCCCTCTCAAGAACCTTTCGAGACGGACAAACAAGGGATACCACGCATGCACGCACTGCTTACTTGACACCGATAGTATATACCGCAAGCTGCGGGAAGAATGTGTACTGGCCATCGCCGATTTCTTCCGACCAACCATCAATATCGAAAGAAAGGCAAGCATTTCAAGGGTGAGGCAGATCACCGGAAGAAGCCCGCCATGCGCATCGGTGATCACGTACTTGCTATGGTCAATGATTTACACGTAATCTTTGGAAAGGGTCCGGCAGACTAGCTGTTCCGAGTGTATTTGGGGACACGCACCCATGTGGAAGAGAAATCTATATTTTGGGACCTACCCTCTTTGGAAAGACCTAGAGGTCCGCTCTTGATCGACGTGATGCACGTGACGAAGAACCTTTGCGTGAACTCGCTAGGCTTCTTGGGCGTGTATGGAAAGACAAAAGATACAATTTGAGGCACGGAGGACCCGCAACGTTTGCACGAAAAAGATGGCATGCCTCCAAAGCAAGTATGAAGGTCCCGCCACTATGCTCTTACCAAAGAAGAGAAGGAAATCTTCTTTGAATGCTCGCTTAGTATGAAGGTCCCGATCGGCTCCTCGTCGAATATAAAAGGAATAATAAATATGGCAAAGAAAAGTTTTGAACCTAAAGTCTCATGACTACCACGTGATTATGACGCAAGCTGCTTCCGGTTGCATTGAGGGGCTTCTACCGAAAAATGTCCGATTAGCCATTGTGAAGCTATGTGCATTCCTCAATGCAATCTCTCGAAGGTGATCGATCCGAAATCATACCAAGGCTAAGGAGTGATGTGGTACAATGTCTTGTCGGTTTCGAGCTGGTGTTCCCACCATCCTTCTTCAATATCATGACGCACGCCCTAGTTCATCTAGTTGACGAGATTGTCATTACGGGCCCGATTTCTACACAATATGTACCCCTTTGAGAGGTTCATGGGATTCCTAAAGAAATATGTCCGAATCGCTAGGCCGAAGGAAGCATCTCCATGTGCCATCAAGCAGAGGATGTCATCGGGTTTTGTGTTGACTTCATTCTGGCCTTAAGAAGATAGGTCTCCTAAATCGCGGTATGAGGGGAGACTGACCGAAAAGGCACACTTGGAAGGGACTCAATAATATGCAGGACGGATATTCTTGGTCTCAAGCACACCACACAGTTCTCGTAACTCTACCTTGGTGACCCGTATATTGATGAACACAAGAGCGATCGTGCTCCAAACATCCGGAGCGGTCGACGATCGGATTACATGTGAACACATCAGGACTTTCAGCAGTTGGTTGGAAGCACGTACCAGAGGTGACAAAATTGTTTGTGATTAGCTGTACTTGTTGTCCAGGGGACCATCTTTGATTGTATTGATTTGGAAAGGATACGAGATAACTGGGAATACATTTTACACGATTGACAAAGATCAAAAGAGCACCAACCAAAACAGCGGTGTCCGCTTTGATGCAACAACCGAGAGGGGAAAGGACACATATTATGGTTACATAGTGGACATATGGGAACTTGACTACGGACATGATTTTAAGGTCCCTTTGTTTAAGTGCAAATGGGTCAATCTGTCAGAGGCGGAGTGTGTGTAGACCCACGATGCGGAATGACAACAGTGGATCTGAAAAATCTTGGGTACACTGACGAACCGTTGGTCCTAGCCAATGATGTGGCATAGGTTATCTATGTGAAGGACATGTCTACTAGACCGAGAAAGAGAAAAGATAAGGAAGCGAACACATCATACGATGAGCCAAAGCGCCACATAGTTCTTTCAGGAAAAAGGGACATCGTGGGAGTGGAGGACAAGACAGACATGTCTGAAGATTATGAAAAGTTTCATGAAATTCCTCCCTTTAAAGTCAAGGCTGACCCCAACATCCTGATAAATGATGAAGATTATCCATGGTTACGGTGCAATAAGCAAATGATACAAGCGAAGAAAAAGTGAAGACTTTCTCCCGCAACTATTATGATGATACCATGCCAACTTTGTAACTGACGAGTATGATACCATTGTCCGTTTTGTACATGCACATGGTATGTGTGGGTCAATTTATGATACCATGCCAATTTTCAACTTTTTCAGAGTTCATTTGAAATGCTTTAATGTCTTATGGTTCGGCCCTCGTAATAATTAAAAATAGCAACAATAAGTATTTTGTTGTAAGTAGAAACAAAGTAAAATAAATAAAGCAAGAAAGAAAACAAAAAAACAAAAAAAGTGTTTTCAAATTTGAAAAGTAATGGCACTAACAGAAAGTTTATAATTTTCCTAAAACTAAAAGCAAAAAGAATTAAAAAATAAAGCAAAAAACAAAAGAAAATAAATAATGCAGAAAACAAAACAAAAAACAACAATAAGTATTTTGTTGTAAGTAGAAACAAAATAAAATAAATAAAGCAAGAAAGAAAACAAAAAACAAAAAAGTGTTTTCAAATTTGAAAAGTAATGGCACTAACAAAAAGTTTATAATTTTCCTAAAACTAAAGCAAAACGAATTAAAAAATAAAGCAAAAAACAAAAGAAAATAAATAATGCAGAAAACAAAACAAAAAACAACAATAAGTATTTTATTGTAAGTAGAAACAAAATAAAATAAATAAAGCAAGAAAGAAAACAAAAAAAAGTGTTTTCAAATTTGAAAAGTAATGGCACTAACAGAAAGTTTATAATTTTCCTAAAACTAAAAGTAAAAAGAATTAAAAAATAAAGCAAAAAACAAAAGAAAATAAATAATGCAGAAAACAAAACAAAAAACTAGAATAAAATAAAAATAGCAACAATAAGTAAAGAAAACAAAAAAAACAAAAAAAATGCCCCCTACTGGGCCCCCACGGCCTAAATACGACTTGAAACCCTACTATGGGCCAGGATTCAGGCCCGCAGTAGGCCCAGAAGGCCCATTAGGCAAAGCAGTAGCAAGTAGGCCCGTAAGCCTACAGTGGAGAGGAGCTCGAGTGGGGTGCGGCAGTGGGGCTTATAAACCACTGCGCGCCCCTCTCAACTAGCGAGGTGGGACTAAACTTTGGCCGCGACGCGGGCAGCACAGGGGCCTTTGGTTCCGGTTGGTGGCTCCAACCGGGACTAAAGGGGGTGCATTGATACCGGTTGGTGCCACGAACCGGTACCAAAGCCAACCCTTTAGTCCCGGTTGGTGCCACCAACCGGGACCAAAGGCCGCCGGCTGCTGAAAAGAGGCCTTTGGTCCCGGTTGGTGGCACCAACCGGGACTAAAGAGCATTAGTCCCGATTGGAGCCACCAACCGGGACCAAAGGCTGTGCTATATAAGCAAGACTTAGCGCTTCCGCCAAATCGCCCACTTCTCCCGAGCGCCCTGCTCCTCCTCGCCGCCGCCGCCGACGCCCCTGCTTCCACCTTGCCTGCCGCCGCCGCCGACGCCGTCAGTTGCTCGCTTTCGCCATTGTCATTGCCGCCCTACTTGTGCCAGCGTCGCCGCCTCATCCTGCAGCCACCACGCCGCCCCACTGCTGGCATGCAGCCTGCCATGCCGCCGCCTGCATTTTCCTCCATAGCATTTTTTTGCATTTTTTGTGTATATGTGTTTGTATGTGTATATATGTGTGCATGTTCATAGTATTCTTTTTCATAAGTGTATTTTTTTGTTCATTGCATTTTTTCATATATATAATGTATATATGTATGTGGTAGCTATATATATATATGATGAATGGATGTGGCTATATATGTATGTATGAATATAATGTTCATAGCATTTTTTGTTTATATATGTTCTTTCATATATGTATTAATTTTATATTTAGGTTGTTAGTAGATATCGATTTTAGGTTAGTGCATTTTAGGTTAGTGTAGAGGAGAAAGTAAAATAAGGAAAAGGAAGAAAAGAGGAAGAAGGAAGAAGGAAGAAGAAGAAGAAAAAGAATGAGAGGAAAAAGGAAAATAAGAAGAGGAAGAAAGGAGAAAAGGAGGAGAGGAAGAAGAGGAGAAATAAATAAGAAGAGGAAAGAAGAAGAAGAAGAAGAGGAGGAGAAGAAGAAAGGAATAGAGGAGAAGAAGAAAAAATAGAAGAAAAAAAGTTCTATTTTTTCTTCTTCTCCTCTATTCCTTTCTTCTTCTCCTCTTTTCTTCCTTTTCCTTAATTATTTTCCTTTCTCGAGGGAGAAGAAGAAAAAGAAGAGGAGAAGAAGAAAGAAAGGAATAGAGGAGAAAGAAGAAACTTCAACACGAGGGGGTGGTACCGATACCCCCTCCCCGATAACATTATTTTCCCATGTATATGTATGTCGCGTCGTTGTCGATATAACCCCCTCTAGATAACTTCGACATGAGGGGCGGTCGATATATACCCCCTCTCGACCGTGATAACTTATACAACTGCAGCACCCCCTCGGCCCTCTCGCTCGACCAAAACTCTCGAGGATACCCAAACCCTAGAGAGAAAACGATGTTGGTCTCCTACCCCCTCCCGCCGCGCCCCTACCCGACAAATTAACTCTCTCGAGGCCACCCAAATTTATCAAGTTAAAAGAGCGTTGTCGTCGAGGCCACCCCAAACCCTTGAAGCGTTGTGTCAAGGCGACCCCAAACCCTAGAGAAGCAGCGTCGAGGCCACTAACATGATTCCTTATTGTGATTAGCCAGCTAGTTCTACGTTTGCCACTAATATATATATATATCCATCTATACCATGTTTGAATAATAATTGACATGTTGTAAATATTTGCAGAAACTATGGAGCACTCCCGAGACGAAGAAACAGAAGCGATGTTGGGGGACATAATCGCACAAGGAAGTGATGAAGTTGCGTCATTTCTCAACGAGACCGATGGTCAGGAAGGACTGGGTGAAGAAGAGGGCTATGTTCATGATGGCTTCGACCCATTAATGCCGGTACAAGAAGAGGACTATGTTCATGATGGCTCCGTGACACAATGGAGGTACAAGAAGGAGACCCTCTTCGATGCTCCGGTCACCGAACCGAGTCCGCGGTATATATATATATTAGTTAAGCCCGTCTTGACTAGTTAATTGATGCATCCATTGTTTTGGTATATGTACACATATTAATTACTCTCGTCTTTCTTCCTTATAATTTCTAGCCCTCCGGATCGAGCACAACTTCGTAAGGAGACGAGGCCCAAGAAAAAGTTGAGCTCGGATGAAAAGTTTGAGATCATAGAAATCATACCGACGGCGAACCGATTGAACCCATCCGGACAAGGAAGGCATTTTCGCTTTCGGTCATGGGGTTCTTGTTAGGGACAAGATCCCGATCAGCATCCAACAATGGTATAAGCCTAAGGAGGAAGACCCTGAGGTGTCTTATGTCAATGATATGCAGAAAGAAGATCTTTGGACTGAGCTAAAGGCAAATTTCACCCTACCGCCAGAGGAGGATCCGGAGAAGCCAGTTAAGGAGCAATTAATCAAGTCTTGTGCTCTTAAGAAGATGGAAACCCTAATGAGGAGGTGGAGGAAAGAGCTGAACCAGTTTGTCGAGAAAGAAAAGACACCAGAATTCATCGGCCAATATGAGAAGATCAAAGATCACTGGCCCGCATTTGTGGCCCACAAGACATCGGAAAAGAGTAAGAAGATGTCGGCGACAAACAAGAAAAATGCTGCGAAGAAGAAGCTTCACCATCGCACGGGGTCAGGTGGCTACCTCAAAGCCCAGCCTAAGTGGTCCAAGGCTGAGAATAATCTGCTTGAAAAAGGATCAAACCAGAGACAATGTATCGCTGGACCGTTGCGGACTTGGTTCTTCGGGCTGGCGGAACCTTGGACCTAAGTGAGGAAGTGCCATGGGACGGATGAGCAATCGCAAATACCGATCAAGAACCTTCGACACTATATCGATGCAGCAGAAGCGAGGGACGTTCCTTCAAACAGGGAGAAGGACGAGCTCACAATGGCCCTTGGGAATCCCGAGCACCCCGGACGGACACGAGGCACGCCAGGCTCCATTCCATGGAAGGTTGGTTTTCCGGACGCAGGGGGTTACAAAACCCACAAGAGGAGGAAGAAACTAGAGCAGGACCAACTACAGGCGCTGCACGAAAGGGTAATGGGGCTAGAGGAACGAGAAGAGGAACGAGAAGCAGCAGATCGCAACAAACAACCTGCCAAAGCTTCCCCCGAAGCTACCCCGCCATCTTAGCGGAGAAGCAGCGTGGCTTCCACCGAGCTGCTTTAGCCGGAGCATGTCTTGACGGCTCCTGCCAGCTATCCCGTGGATGGTATCACGGAGTCTCAAAATTGCCACATTATGGCGCGATGGATGAATTTGAAGGTCAAGGCGGATGTTGGCCAAGTTTATCCTAGTGGACCCGGCACAACTTATCACTGCCAGCCGATTCTAGAAGGATATGCTAAGATGATGGTGGATGAAATAACAGAGGGATTTGAGGACCTCGTGCTTGAGCACCCTACCGGTGAAGGGGAGACTAGGCTGGGTTCTGCTCTGAAGACTCCATGCCTATGGTGGAAGGAGCTCATCAACCTTCTGAACTGGACGCCTCCGCCTCCTCCTCCTCCTCCGGTGAGTCAGGGCACTCCGCCTCCTCCACCGCCTCATTCTCCGGCGAGTGACGATCAGGGCATGCGTGGTGGCACTCCGCCTCCTCCACCGCCCCCTCCTCCGGCGAGTGACAATCAGGGCACGCGTGGCGGCACTCCGCCTCCTTCTCCGGCGCGTGGCGGCACTCCGCCTCCTTCTCCGGCGCATGGTGGCACTCTGCCTCCTCCTTCTCCGCCTCGCCAGCAAGGGCGGAAGAGACCCGCCGCCGCCCCGGCTGCTCTGGCGCGTCGTAGTCCTTCTCCTCCGCCTCGTAAGCAAGCACGAAAGAAGACAGACGCCGCAGCCGCTCCGTCTGCTCCGGCATCTAGCAGCACAAGAAGAGGAGAGAGGCAATATAGATATGGTCCACCTCTAAAGCCTCTAGAGAAGTTACCGTACGAGAGGACCGAGGAGTAAAACAATACGATCGTGCAGGCCCACGTGAAGGAGTTCTTTGAAGGGGTGAAAGCAAAGAGACATCCACCTCCGGAGGAGAAGGTAGATCCGGTGAAAGCAAAGCGCACTCTCGATGCCCTGAGGAAATCAGCAAAGTCTCTGCCGAGAACCAACTATGAGCGCATTACTGAACAGACATATCTCCAAGCGGAGCGGTCGGGAAGTACTGTCAGACATCAAAGAGCAAAAGAACGAGCAGCTACGAAAAAATTGACCAGCTCAGCGAACAAGCAAACCAATCGTGCCCCCCGCTCAATGTGTCTAGCGGCAACATCATCGCTAATGTTCCGGGGATGGTGGCCAGTTATGGCAATCTACAAGATTACCTGCCTGACGATGCACTTCCTGATTACATGATGGTGGAAGAACACGGAATCTGATACGGAAGCCTCTCGTCAAAGATGAAAAATCTCTAACAACGATGATGCAAAGGTTCCATACTTGGTACATGAAAACCTGCAGAGAGTCTGAGGGGGCAAATAGTTTGTATCTGCACATTAAAGAGGAGCACGACCTTGTTGGAACTGATCTGTTGTGCGTTCCATTTGAGGAGTTCTTCGCGTTCTTCAATCAAAAGGCCCTCGATAAATTAACGGTCTTTTGCTACTGCCTGTAAGTACTATTTCTGTCATTAAGTCTCTATATATAGCTCGGCTCTTTCATTGCATGTATTAATAATTAATTATCCTCAATATATTATGCAGATTGAAGATCGTCGAGTGCAAAAAAATGAAATCTATGATATTGGGTTCATTAACACAAATATCATAGATGTATTTCTGGTTGAAAAGGACGTCAAAGAGGCCGAGGACAACTTGCTACAATCGTTGATCAAAAATCAAAACAAAGATACCATACTCTTTCCTTACAACGGCAAGTGAGTGTTACTGATCGTTTGCATATTCGGTTTTCCTTATTACTCGAGCGAGGTTATAGTAATGTAATTGATGAGTTATGCATGCGTGCGCAGTTTCCACTATATTCTTCTGGAGATTAAGCTTGAGCGTGGACTAGTAACCGTCTTAGACTCGAGACGGAAAGATCCCAGCACCTATGCGGACATAACTGAAATGCTCAGCAAGTAAGTTCAATCGATCATTATCGCACCATATCGGCAACTTTTTGTTCATTTCCTGATATCTCAAGTAATAATAATTATTTTCTTTGTCTTGCAGGGTTTGGAAATAGTTCACCGCACAAGCTCCGGGACTGCCGAAGGAGCTGCGATATACATACCCGAAAGTAAGTACTACTGGCTAGCTAGTTGTGCGCATCTCCAGTTGATTCTATAGCTATATTTTCATCAATGCCATTTATAATGCTTCATTATCAGTTTGATTGACCTCTATTTCTCGTAAAGTGCTTGTGGCAAGAACAAGGGAATGATTTCTGTGGATACTACGTGCGCGAGTTCATCCACAACGCGACTTTGAAAAACAAGCGGGGCTACTCTCAAAGACAATATGAAGTGCGTAAGCAATTAATAATATTCATAATTTCATTTTATTACACCATTATTTCTGTTGAGTTTCATTCATATATATGTATTAATTAACCCCCTTCTTCAAATTAGACGTGGCAGATGCGGAATGAACTCCTAGAACCAGATCGCATGAAAGCAATTCAAGAGGAATTGGCAGGATTCTTTCTTGACCACGTCATCAATAAAGCCGGAGAATACCATGTGGAAGTTGATTTCAAATGCTAGGGGAATGTAATTGAGAGATCTTATATATTGTACATGTATGTAGCCGATGGCGTCGGACGACATGATACGAAAACTTGTTGTTCGACCAATCTCGGAGAAGGAGAGGTCGATCGATCATTTCTCTCGGTATGCATGACGAACTTCAGACTCGATGGTTCCTTCATTTTCTTACTAGCTAGCGTGTCGAGGGCTATATGTATATAGTACGAAGCGTCGACCAAGCACGGACATAACAGAGGACACTTCTCTCTATTAATTAGCTAGCTAACACAATATATGAAATACCTAAATTAACCCCAAAACCCCACCCCCTTTCAAAAAAAAAGCAAAACCACAACCATTTGGAATCTTCGGCGTGGATGCCTTTTGGTCCCGGTTGGTGCCACCAACCGGGACCAAAGGCCCCCCTGCCTGGGCTCGGCGCACCGGCCACGTGGAGGACCATATGTCCCGGTTCGTGTTAGAACCGGGACTAAAGGGGGGAGGTATTAGTAACGACCCATTAGTCCCGGTTCATGAACCGGGACTAAAGGCCCTTACGAACCGGGACTAATATGTGTTTTTCTACTAGTGTCAACCGTATTTGGGAGGGTGGCTTATGATGAATCGGGCTTCACATGATCTCCACGATGACATCAACGTGGTTCAGCGCTCTCCGATGTTTAGAAGGCTTGTAGAAGGCAACTGCCAGAGGTCAACTTTGAGATCAATGTCCACCACTACAACAAGGGATACTACCTAGCCGATGATATATATCCTCAATGGTCAACTCTTGTGAATACAATCCCCAATCCGGTAGGAAAGAAGAGGGCTATATTTGCCCAAGCATAAGAGAGTGCTGAAAGGATGTGGAGCGTGCTTTTGGTGTGCTCCAGTCTCGAAGGGCTAATGTTCAACACCCTACTAGAACATGAAGTCAGCGCAAGATGTGGAATGTGATTACTGCTTGTGTGATAATGCACAACATGATTGTCGAGGATGAGCGTGATGACAGCATCTTCGACTAATAATTGATTTTCAGGATGAAAATGTTGAGTCTTAGCATGGACCAGCAATGTTTGTGCAGTTCACCCAACTCATACAGAAATGCGTGATCGGGCAAGTCACATTTAACTTTAAAATGATTTGGTTGAACATATGTGGACTCACCTTGGCAATCAATAGATATATCGGCTTGTTGTAATACTATAAGATTTTTATTTGGTAGAAAATTATTTATTATTGTCATATAAAGACTGTGATCTATTTGGTTGTAAACTATTTAGTATTGAACTATGGAAAAATTGTGTAAATTTGGCCCGCTACCGACCGGACGAACCAAATGAATCGGCCAGTTGGTGCACTGGCTAGTAAAACGCTGACAAGGGCGGGCGCCGCCTCTACGACCGATCTAAACAAAGAAAAGACGGACCAAATCCACGTCATTTTGGATCGGCGCATTGGAGTTGGCTCTGACATAGAAAATTGGCAGGACTGGATATCTCGTTTTTATTTACATCACGGTGTGTTTAGTTTAGTGTTTTTTAACATAATACAGATGCAAGCGCTTAAATATACGTGCATACGCTCATTCTTGTTAACGCACATACCGACAGACGTATACCTTACCCATATGAGTTCTTTGAGAGACTGTGATGGCATATTATCTTAAGATTTACAAAGTCACATGTGTTAATGTGTCATTTAAATATACAGATTTTGTTTCGGGGTTTTCCCCCTAAACCTAAGTCTCCGTCTTTAATTTTCTGGGACCAACTTTAATAAGGCATTTCACAAAAACAAAAAAGGTTTTAATCAGGCAAAAGGTGTTGCCCATTCATTAACCCACATGTTGTGATTGGCCCCCTGCGTGGTGGATTTCCAGGCGATGTTGGGTGTCCCAGCAACATAAGCAACTGTTTGGAGAAACGAGACGTTTCCGTCGACGAGGCGCCTACGGTCGTAAAATCTCAAGATAGTATGCCGGCTCGGTCTCTAGAAGGTGCTCATATGATATGGTATATGTGTGTGCATTCATAGGAGTGAGTGTCTGCGCATATATATGAGCGTTTGTGTCTGTACTATGTTAGAAAAACTCCCTAAAAATGTGAAAATGAGACGTGTGCCGTTAGGGCGGCCGTCGACTATTGGACTCGTGCGCTACAAACCGTATGATTAGGCGTTCAGCGTGACCCACCGGTTTGCAACATAGGCAATGTTGTCCTTGTCATTTGAAACATATAAGCCATGTTGCGTTCGCCCATATGTGATGTGTCAGCTTGTCCAACTGTATCTGGACATCTGCAACATGGACCATGTTGCGGCGTGGGCCTTTGGTCACCAATTGCAACGTGCCCCCACACGTAGCCGGACAAGCTGATGTGACACAAATCGGTGAGTGCAACATGGCCTATGTTGCAAACCAGCAGCTTGCACTAAACACTGATCGGACGGCTTGTAGCGCACGAATCCATCGGAGGGCAACAAATCTTTTCCTTGTGTCAGCTGGCCGACCTGTAGTGTTATCTATTAAAAATATGTGGATTCAACTCTTTCCACACATTGACATCAGGAGAAAAGGTGACCGCTTTGATTTTTCGCGGTTCACCTTGACATGCCTAGGATCATCATGGTTCTACTGATAGTCAAATAAATGTGACAGAGTGTTGCATGGGTAGTGGCAGATTCATAGGCTGAGATTTGTCGGGGCGCCGGGCTACGACAGAGCTCGATTGTGCTGCTCTCGTTGGTCACTAGGGAGGGGAAGTAGCCTACATAGCCGGTGACTCAGGGTGGCCACCTATGCTCGCACGAGTGGTGGATCCGCTGCTGGCAGGTGCGGGCTGGTCTCCAAACCAAAGCTTGATGACGGCCCAAGCAGGCAACCAACATCAGTGAAAGAGTAGTTTTTGCAAACGTGGGTGTGGCAGTATCGGCGTCATGCAATCAGGGGCGGATCCCCGGGCCCCCTTTGTATACTGTAGTAATTTCTACAGTATTGTGCTACAATATACAAAGGAGTTGGGCCTCATGCCCCGGCCCCCCTTCCCCGGCTTGGAGCCTAGATCCGCCACTTCATGCAATCGCAACTACCACAAAGGGTCGTGTGACTATCACTTTATAGTGAGCAAATCCTTGATGAGACTATGGTTATAGAGGATGGCCGGAGGACAACTTTGGATCTCGGCTCTGCTTGCGAACACCAGATTTTAGTAGCCTCAGATCTAGGGATGTGACTCGCTATGTTGAATGAGATAGGCAAAGCTTGTTGACTATTCCGCATTGATACTCTAAAGCCATCTAATGGACTTGGAATTTGGTCACGAAGATGTATTGGTGAGGGAGGTGGAAGTATGGATCCCCCCTTGGAGTGCTTTTTTAGCTTTCTTATCATCCATCATTTGTGTCCTTACGAGTAGCATCTCATGCATAGAGCGGCGTCGAAGGTTACAAGTCATGACTTTGTACATGTCATGGTGTGGTCATCAAGGTTGGCATTAGAGAGCATGTGGTGTTTCACTCGCGAACTTATAAATTATTGCATGGTGCTTCGACCTAGCTGAGCGGTGTTAGATTGATGGTAGTGATTGTGATGTCTAGTTTCTTTTGGTCCGCAATTATCTTACTTCGGTACTTTTATGATTAGGGTCTTCTTTTCCAATTGTACAACGATAAAGCGGCGGTTTAGCAACATGCCTTGCAAGGATTAGTTCTCGTCTAAAATGCTTTAGGCCTTGTTTGTTTGAGCTTTTACTTTTGCTTTTGCAGCTTTTCCACTTTGACAAAAAGCCAGAAAAATTCTTAAATAGGTGCTTTTGGAGCTTTTATGGCTTTTGAAGCTAAATATTGTTATATTGATTCATCAAAATCCATAAAATCTCTAAAAGCACCTATTTAGGAGCTTCTATGATTTTTTGGCCAAAGTGGAAAAGTTGCAAAAGCAGAAGCAAAAGCCCAAACAAACAGGGTCTGATATGTCTAAGCTTCTCACCGATTTGGCTCGTGACTTATGCGGCTATTGGGAAACCTTTGATGTTGGTTAAACTTGTATAGCTTTTAGAATTTTGTATTTTTAAATATTGTATGAAAAAAATAAGATGCAAAAATAAAGATAGAGATGCCGAATTTAGTGTAGTTTAATGTTACAGTAACCTTTATGTTTTATAGTCATCTTTTATGTGTGTTTGTTGTTTAATAAACATTAACATTAGGCATTTTCTATAAAAGGGTTGAAAACTACATCTGGATAGGGAGTAAGGGCGAGTCCAATGCAGTTCACCAAACGTTTGCGGAAACGTCCGGACGTGTCTGTGGACAACAATAGGGGAACCGACCATCCAACCTGACGCACCAAATGTCTGCCCCGGGTCCGACCTCCTCCATTTGACATACGTATGTAGATCAAGAGCAATTTAGCATATGTATAAATAGATACAAACATATACAATCACAACCAAAAAGCACTAGACGTTAAACAAGTTTTTACATCGAACTGATACCAAAAGAAGGCAGCCACCTGGTCAACATCTTGGCATCAACCTTCTTCTCTTGCAGTTTGATCTTCTTGTCTTACACCTCCATGAACTTGTCAGACCTCTCCGTACTCTTTTTTCCTCCGAACATTGTTCTTGATGCATGGCTCCTCCTACTTCTCCACATATCCTCGAACCTCTTTGTCATGTTGGTTGTCTTCCCTTCCCGCTTCTTCTTCTCCTCATCCCACTTTCTCCCCCGGATTCTAGCTATCCTCTTGGCCGAGGCAAGGCCTCCTTTTGTTGGATCACCATCTTCATCTTCATTAGCGATGGCGGTGGTCTTCATGGAATTTGGAATGACACTGAGTGTGGTCGGCTCTATGTTTCAAAGGGCCCTTGGGCGAACTCGACGACATGGGCCACTAATACTATATGTACATGCTTGTGTTTGCACATTATATAAACATGTATATATCTAACTTCATTCGCAAAATATTAAGAGTAAAGATTCAGCCATGCATCCTCAGTTTGAGATGTCTAAAAATGATTGTTGGAAAATGTCATATTACGGCAGAAAGATTATACCAACATGAAACTAACATGATTACCTCAAATAAGAACCAAATTCTAGTGACTTCATCAACAATAGTAATTCTTCAGTGCTTCACAAATAAGTTACTTTGGGTGTTTCTTGATGCTAAATCACGAAGGACAATATTAAGATTCCCTATGCTTGCATCATCTTCATTAACCTTAGCATCTGCATTTAAACTATGATTATTTTCCTGCCCGAGATTAGCTTCTTGCTCTTCTTCTTCATTGACATCAACATTGCTTAATGATGAAACAAAACTTTTTTAAAATAACCCTTCTATCTTTCAATTGAGAGATTGCTTTCCTTTCCTTTTCTCCTTTTTGTAGCACCTGACAAATACTTCAGAGGCAACATTGTAAGACTAATGACCTAAAATTATGAAGAAAAAATAGTATATAGAATTAGAATTTTGTACATCAGCAGTTCAACACCTTAACAGTCCTATATCATGTATACTAAAAGTGGGGGTGGATGGATCATATACGTACTTTTGAAAGACCAAGAGGACAAAAATCGATGAATTCACAAGGTCACACCGTCGCAGCCTCGTGGACAGCTGGACGACACGGTGGCAACGGCTGAACGGCGGCACGATGCAAGACTGCAAGAGTAGCTACTCAGCTAGCGCGCAGCAACTTGCTGCAGCGGCGGCAGCAAGAAGTCAAGGATAGGGGGCGACGGTTGTGTGACGAACAAACAGAATAAGCGACCGCGGTGGATTTTTTTTCATGAGAACTAGCAATCGCGATGGATCGATGCGTGCGAGTGTGATGCTTGATTTCCTAACATAATTAATAGACAATTTGTCAAGCCTATCATGCTGGGTCTTCCTTTCTCTCTCTCTCTCTCTCTCTCTCTCTCTCTCTCTCTATTTTTTACTAGGCGATACCAGATCATGGGCCCCTCCTAGGGTTGGGCCCTAGGCCGTTGCCCCTCTGGCCATATGCTAGGGCCGGCCCTAACATTGAGCCACTTGGGTTGCACATTCAACTTTAACCAACAATGAATGAGGAAGGAGTGCTTCTTCTCCGTCATAAAGAACAATGTGCACACACGGACAACCAAGAAAGAAAAAACATGATCAACAAGTTTGCATATCTGGCCAAATGACCAACCCATAGAGCATATCCAGTCAAATGACCAACACATGTTGCAATCCGGCCAAATGACCAACACACATAGAGCAAAAAACTTTATGATCCCTTGGAGTGTCACGCCACTTGGCCACTAGATTTGTAATTGTATGTAAAAGCCACTATACTTGTTGGCGGCCCCTTAAATGGTGCATGATCAATGAGTGAGCCACTTCAAATTACAATTACATATCTTGTCGGGGATAATACCCCGCGGTATGACCCGCCCGGAAGTATGACCCGACTAGGACTTGGTGTTTCATTGGTAAACCACCCGATCCTGGTGACTCATTAGTGACCCGCCAGATTATAAGCCAGGTTGTGAGCTGGCAGATTGTAAGTTGGCGGACAGTTATAAGCCAGATTGTAAGCCGGCAGATTGTAAGCCGGCTGGCAGATTATAAGCCAGATTGTAAGCCAGCAAACAGTTATAAGCCAGATTGTAAGCCGGCAGACAGTTATGACCCGGCAAGTACTTAGCCATGAAAATGATTCGCCTGGAGTTAAGAAGCCCAAGACAGAAGCCCATGGTGAGAAGCCCGTTATGAGAAGCCCATGGTGAGAGGTCAGAATAGGTTAAGTCTTAATCCGAGTTGGACTCTACATGTAACCCGCCCCTTCAACTTATATAAGGAGGGGCAGGGCACCCCAAGAGGGGAGAAAAAATAATCTCTAAGCCTAGACACAATTAGGAGAGCCGGTTTTATGCGGCGACTCCCTCATGAGAATAATGGGACCTAGCCACAAACAGCATGTAGCGCTATTACCGGATGATGTTTCCCGGGGCCCGAAGCTGTCTAAATCCTTGTCTTGTGTGTTGATCCGCCTCGCGTCTCTCATCCTGATTAACCCCTCTCAAGCTACCACATAGATGCGTTGGCTTCACGACTAAGTCCTCACACTAGGACATCTGCCGTGACAAATCCACGACATATCTTCTCATTGTGATATGGATCATACAGCTTTTGCTCATGGAACCAAACATGCACACTTATCCAAAAGGTTCTGTCACTTTAATTGCTTCCTGCCATGAATCGGATCAATGCTTGTGTCCAACCACGCATCTGTGAACAATTCATTCTATGTTTCTTTGGGTCGGCACTTGGCTGCTAGAAGTCGTCCTAATCACCGTCCGACTGTCGGTCGAGGCCCAACAACTTGGAGTGTTCTGCTGGGTGTCTGCCATTTTGGTGTGTGGCTCCGGCTGGAAGTCATCCACTTGTCCGTCTTCGTGGAGGCGACTTTTGTGGATCATGTTTATCAATGTCTCGTCCTCATCCGCTGTCGCGCTAGGTTGAGACATTTTGGCAAACATAGACCAGGCATCGAAGGGCGAGGAAGCCACAACCAGCATGCGCGAACGAACAAGCGTTGATGACTACGACTAAGGCTCTGTGAAGGTGTAGTCCCCGTTGAGATCGACATTGAATAACACTTGATGGCTGGCGGTGATGGTGGATGCAGATGGATGCTATGGACTGTCGGCATGGTCGCCAGTCGGTCTCGTCTCCGGTGGCCCTAGGGCCATGGAGGCATGGTGGCCCCCTACCCCTGCCCCATTCTTAGGTGTTTGTTTGAGTTTTTTTGCGGTTTGTGTTCTGCTAAGAAAAGCGAGGCGGCAATGGCCCTCATCCCAGCGATGCGTCTAGTGTCGTCAGAGGGTGTGTGGGTGTGTGTCTTCGACGACTCTCGTGTGATTTGGTCGGTACCGGTCTGCGGTGGACCTGCTTGAATCCGGTCTTTGTTCGTTTTTCTATAAGTTGGATCCTTTCAATCTACACTTTTTCCATCGGCGACGGTTGCTACTCTGATGCGCTGGTCCGGTGAGACCTTAGCATGATGATTTCTCGACTATCTACAACAACCACTGTTGAAAAAGGCAATGCCTAGGAGGCGCTTAGGCATGCTTAGGCGCTAGGCGGCTACACGCCTCGCCTAGGGCATAAGTGAAAATATAGGCACGGTAAGCAAGAAATTGTCTACCCGAATGAGAAATTATGTCATATTGCATCGATATGCCAAACAGGCCAATGATAGAGCTGGTAGTTAAACTATTTATATGCACAAAATTAATACTGGTACACATATAATACCACATATATATCTTGATAGTAAAAACTATATTACCGTCTAGGCTACGCCTAGGACGCTTAAGCACCGCTTGGACACTAGGGGAAGGCAACCACCTTGCTTACGTCTACTCATTTTTTGAACCTCAACGGCAACAAAGTTTTGCCCGACTCCGATGAGAGAGGGACGGTGACAGCGGCCAGACTTCGACTCACTCCAATACTTGTAGTCGTTGCTAGGTGGTCTACGGGCCTGGATGTAATTTTTGTTACTTTTGATTTTTTTACTGCCATGACAGAAAATGAATAGATCAAAAGTTTTTCTAAAAAAACAGTCACGTGATTTTTCTCTCACTAGGACAAGAAGTCATCGCATTTGGTCAAGAGTGAGAGCTAGGCTCAGCTCAGATATCCTGCTCGACTACTCCACTAGATTACATTACACTTTGCGATGCCAGTCGATTATCACCCTATCTGAAGACCGGTAGCGAAGGCCAATTATACGTGGAAGGTGGAGCCGGACACCATGCAAATATAGCGAAGTTGCAACAGCTAGCACCGCATCGTCCTCGCGTCCTCGCGTCCTCCATCCGGTCCACCTTGAGGTACGCGAGGACCGACTTGGCGTTCATGGCGTCGCGTCGTAGCTTAGCGCTGGGGCTCCTCTTCGGCCTCCTGTCCTGCTACGCGTCCGTCGTCCCTTCCGTGGCTTCCTCCGACGGCTTCCTCCAATGCCTGTCGGCGGCCATGCCCAAGCAGCTCCTGTACACGCAGGGCTCTCCTTCGTTCACGTCGGTCCTGGCGTCCTCCATCCGGAACGCCAAGTTCTCCACGCCTGGCACGGTGGGGCCGCTCTGCATCGTCACGCCGACGAACGCCTCCCAAGTCCAGGCCGCCGTCGTGTGCGGCCGCCGGCACGACGTGCGCGTCCGCGTGCGCAGCGGCGGGCACGACTACGAGGGCCTCTCGTACCGGTCCGAGCGCCCCGAGGCGTTCGCCGTGGTCGACCTGGCCAACCTCCGCTCCGTGCGCGTCGACCGGGAGGCCGCCACCGCGTGGGTGGACTCGGGCGCGACGCTCGGGGAGCTGTTCTACGCCATCTCGCAGGCGAGCAAGCAGCTGGCGTTCCCGGCCGGCCTGTGCCCGACGATCGGCGTGGGCGGGCACCTCAGCGGCGGCGGGTTCGGCTTGCTGCTGCGCAAGTACGGACTCGCCGCCGACAACGTCCTGGACGCCACGCTCGTCGACGCCAACGGGGAGCTCGTGGACAAGCAGGCCATGGGGCCGGACGTGTTCTGGGCCATCCGCGGGGGCGGCGGCGGCGGGAGCTTCGGCATCGTGCTGTCGTGGAAGGTGAAGCTCGTGCCAGTCCCGCCGACGGTGACGATGTTCACCGTCCTAAAGTCCGTCGACGAGGGCGCGGTGCGCATGCTCACCAGATGGCAGCAGGTCGCTCCGGCTCTCCCCGAGGACATTTTCATCACGGTGCGCCTCCAAAAACAGGTGGCTCGCTTCCAGTCCATGTACCTGGGCACGTGCGACGAGCTGCTGCCGCTGATGAGCAGCCGCTTCCCGGAGCTCGGCGTGAACCGGACGCACTGCAGGGAGATGACATGGATCCAGTCCGTGCCCTACATCTACCTGGGCGCCACCGCCGCCGTGGAGGACATCCTGAACCGGACCACCTCCAGCACCCCCTTCAGCAAGGCCACCTCCGACTACGTCCGGCAGGCCATCGCCGAGGACGTGTGGGCGGAGATCTTCGCCCGGTTCGCCAAGCCGGAGGCCGGGCTGATGATCATGGACCCCTACGGCGCCAAGATGAGCAGCCTCCCGGAGACGGCGACGCCGTTCCCGTACCGCGGCGGCGTGCTGTACAACATCCAGTACATGAACTTCTGGTTCGCCGCCACGGACGGGTCGGCACAGACGAGATGGCTCAGAGACATGTACGCGTTCATGGAGCCGCACGTGAGCAAGAACCCCAGGGGTGCGTACGTGAACTACAGGGACCTCGACCTCGGCCAGAATGTCGTTGTGGGCAACGTGACCAGCTACCAGGCCGGTAGGGTTTGGGGCGAGAAGTACTACGGAGGTAACTTCCAGAGGCTTGCCATGGCCAAGGCCTTGGCGGATCCTCACGACTACTTCCGAAACGAGCAGAGCATCCCACCATTCAACGAGTGACGAGGAAGACGCCCGTCGTGCGATCAAACTACGTTTTGGGGACAAATAGCCTGATCTTGGTATTGAGATGGCAGGTGGATATTACTCATTGCATTGATATTCAATGTATAGTTCCAAAATTTGTTTTCGAAACTTGACAAAAGTTTGAATTCTATTCGACCTAGGCTCCAATTCATGTTGAAATTTTTTCCCTGGTATGTTGGAGTCAACCCTATGTTGCATGCATATTGGCACTGTTGCCCTTGTCATGTCCATGGTACTCCTCGAGTACGTTGGAGTTAATCAAGTCGCATGCCGCAAGGACTTAAAGGAACAACACGTGACATTTCCCCGAAGGGACAGACACAGTAACGAAGGACACATGCCGGCCAGCCTAAGTGTTCCGGAGCAGCAACAAAGTATCATGGCTTAGTGGAAGCATTAGGAGACTTTTCCCCATAAGAGAGGCTACCAAGGATAAACAACTAGGTTGTCGGATCCCACACATACCAATACACGGTACATGTACGCATAACATGCACGGTATGTGTAGATACAACATGGCATCACAACATAACTCAACAACTCATATAGATAAAGGCCTAGAAGAGCCACATAGCATTTATTACAAACAGGGGTCTCATGACCCAACATACAGAGCATACAAGCAACGGAAGCATAACATGTCTGAGTACAGACAACTACAAATGAAAAAGGCTGAGAAGCCTGACTATCTACATGACCCTCCGAAGGGTACAAGATCGTAGCTGAGGTAACAAGCTAAACATCAAAGTCCACGCGAAACTACTAGTGAGACCGAAGTCTATCTGCAAAAACATAAATTAAGCAAACGTGAGTACAAATGTACCCAACAAGACTTACATCAGAACTATCTACATATGCATCACTATCAACAAAGGGGGTGGTGTAGTTTGACTGCAGCAAGCCAACTTTGACTCTGTGGCTATCCTATACTGTGACTGCTGGTAACTCTTTTGAGGTGGCACACACGAGTGCACATATTCACCATATCAATACACCACTATGGATCCGCTTCTGTCTCCCTACTAGAAGGCCATCCATAGCACTCACGCTTATCTTGCACATTTTAGAGTATGCACTTTCACTTGTCTATGAACTGTATATGCAACACAGTAGTCCTTTACCGCGGACGCGGCTATTCGAATAGATCATGTTAACCCTGCAGGGGTGTACTTCTTCACACACGCTCTCGCCACTTACCTCCATGTACACATCATGTATCTCGGCAACCTTCAAGCGGAAGCCTAGCGAGGGTGTCGGCCATGACCTGACTAACCACGCAAGACCCTAGTCCAGGTTTATTGCCTATTCGGGTTCCATCCGCAAGGAGATCCGGCCGGGGTGTCACTCACGGCCCCAAACGATGTGTACAGGGTTCCCAAGCCCACCAAACGGGCGACGCTTGGTACACCCGACCACAGTGCCTAGTCTGTCCCAAGCCCACATGTACCGGGTGCCACTTGGTAGACTACTAACACAAACTGCAAACACCAGAAACTAGTTGCAAACTCCTGGACAGAGATCGAGTTGATTAATAAGTCGAGAGGGGCACTTAAGTATTCCAACGTGTGGTAGCAACTGTCTTGGATCACAAACACAGAACTCAGTTCCCGAGGACGGTTTCAATGAGACAACCCACCATATACTCCTACATGGCCTCTCACCGCTACCTTTACCAAATCGTGTTCACACACTTAGCTCTCAACGATAGGACATGTTCACAACATTTCAATTCATCCCCGATGAACCAGATCTGACACAACTCTAAGAAATAGCAGGCATGACAAACAAGAATGAATGAGTAGGCACATCATGGCTCAAGCAACTCCTACTCATGCTAGTGGGTTTCAGCTATTTACTGTGGCAAAGACATGTAATGCAGAGGAAAGGGGTTCAACTATCACAGCATGTAGCAGTTGAATCATTGTTGTCCTAATGTAGTAAAAGAGAGCAGGAGCGAGAGAGTGGGATTGTATCGGAATGAACAAGGGGTTTTTGCTTGCCTGGCACTTCTGAAGATGATATAGCTCTTGATCGGTGTCATCGACTCATCGTCGTAACTTACGTCTACCAAGGGGGAACAACCACCGGCAAATAAGAGGGAACACAACCAATGCAATGCGACAAACATGATGCATGATCATGACATGGCAATATGATGTGATTTGGCCTAATGCAGCTAGCAACGATTTAAATGGAGTTGGTTTGAACCCTAGGTTCAAATTCAAACTCCATATGTGGATATTCAAATGTCATTTATTTCATTTGCCCTAAACAGTAACCAAAAGTTGTTCTAACATGCATGAAAGTGACATAATCAAATTCTTTGGATTTTTCTGATCATTTTCCATATATAAATTATTTCATTTGGAGTTATAGATTAATTTCTAAGAATTTTTGAAGTTTAAACTAATTTCTGGAATTTTTTGGATTATTATTTATCCATAAAATGATTAACTGTGTCAGCATTGTGTAAGCATGACATCAGCGAGTCAACTAAGGCTGACCAGGTCAAACCTGATGACCTGGTCCCATATGTTAGCTGCACAGGGTTAAACAGGATTAGGTTAAACCTAAACTAAAATTAACCCAACATTAATTAGCATGTGGGGCGGGCCCATCAATGTCTCAGGTGGGTGGTTAGTGCCTAAACTAGTGGTGTCATGTCGCCTTCGCCGGAGTATGGTCGCCGACGACCGAAAACACAGCGGAGTGGCTCGGAATTTGTCCACAGTCGACCAAATCGACTGCGGTTTGGCCCTACGCGTAGCTGGGGTTCGTGCGCATCCGGTGCAGCCATCAGCTCATGCCGGTGTGGTCCAAAACAACGATGATGGTGACGTAGGCGGCAACCGGAGCTCGGAACTAGATGGAAACGAGGCTACGGTGCACTAGGGGAGGATCTGGTGGGTGCAACGTGCTCCTGGGGGTGCACTGAGCACGCTGATGGGCTCAGACGCGGGTGGCAGCAGCTGTGGCCACGACGACGCCATGGACGGTGGCAGCGAGCTCTCGGGTGCGGCAGCGCTAGCGCTAGAGGACAAGTTAGACTGCGGGAAGAGAAGGGAAATACGCAGGTGCTTACGACGCGTGCAGGGGGCGTCGAAGCGGGCTCGAGGACGGCTTGACATGAGCGAATCAACGGCGACGAACGACGCCCGAGGTTGGAGATGGCGATGATGACGACGTCTCAGGCGTCTCGTGGATGCGTGCTTCGTCTTGGTGACCCATGGCGTCGAGGCGTATCCGTTGGAGCAGTCAGAGGGGCGAGGGGAGCTCGGTGGACGCGGTGGCAGCGAACGGTGGCGACGAGCTCCGCTCGGTGGCTGCATGCGAGAGAAACAGAGGAGGGGAGAGAGAGCAACGAGTAAGGGGGAGGAGAGAGAGGTCGCTGAGCGTCTTCGTGGCGCGTTCAGAAGAGCCGGGATGTCGTGGTGGAAGCAGGAGCCACGCGCGTGACGTCCTTCTGGCAAGGTGGAGACCACGACTGGCGTCGGCCAGTTGGGCTGGGCCGTGCTGGGCCGGACCAGTAGGCGCCAGGTATCCCCCCCTCTCTCTCTCGTCTTTCTGTTTTCTATTTTATTTCTTCTATTTTTTTAGCCAGAGCACTAAAACATTTTAGATAATTTTTAAACTTTTTGTGGGCTCTCACTGAATTATTCCAGAGGCTCTTATGTTGAAGTTTATTTGTTGCATGCTTCTATGTTGTTTTATAGGTTCTCTCTATGTGGTATGTTTAGAAATTGGACACAAAATCACAAATATTGTACGGGCAGAACAAAGATATTTGTTGCACCAACTGTACAAATTCAGAATCTGCATTATTTTCCATAAATAAGTTGGAGCTTATTGCACTTACATTTTTGAAGTTTTTTCGGGAGCACTCTTTTTAGGCAACCCCGTAGTCAGCACTCAGCCTAACATGGGTGAATATTTTAGATGTCGTATGGGGCCACATATCAGTGATGGAGGAGGCCCAATCTGGCCAAACTAGAACTTCATGTCACACAAGGCAATCAATCAATTAAAAATATGTATTGCATGTTAGTATCCCTAGTTATTGTTAGTTTAGAGTAAGAATTTGGATATGAAAATGTTTGCTCCGAAGAAGGTTTTCTGTTATCTCCAAAATAATTTAGAGTTATTTTCTTTTACTCGAAGTTGCAATTGGCTTTATAAGGCCTCCCTAGTCGATCAATACAATCAGCCAAGTTGTTGCTCTCCTCTATCTACCTTGGCTTCAATCTCCTCGTTGTTGTTGCGCAGCTAGTGGTCCCCGCCATTGTCCTTAGCATGCACGCATAGCAGGAATGTGGCAGTCTACTGTCTCTCTACCAACGGGGCGATCCATTTCGTCCGCGGGCGTTCGTTTGGGTCTGCGCGGACAGAAAAGTCGGTCCAACGCGCCGACCCAAACGGACGCACATCCGCTTTTCGTCCGCCTGTCGACCCATTCCCGGCCCATTTTGAACCGGATTTGCATCGGCGCGGACATGAGACGGACGCGAGCGCGCTCGCCTTCTCCTCCCCCCGGGCCCGCTCGTCGGTGGCAGCCTCCATCATTTCCCTCCACCCCCCAAAACCCTCCCGCCCGTGCGCGCTTCCTCCACCGCCATGGACGACGACCTCGACGCCGCCGCCGGCCTAACCTCCCTCGACTCGGCTGGCATGACGACCGCGCCCTCCAGCAAAGTCAAGCCTCGCGCCCCCCCCGCAAGACCGCCGCCGCGCCCAAGCCGAAGAAGCCGATGACGCCCGAACAGCGGGCAAGGGAGTCGGCCAAGAGGAAGGGCCGGAGGCACGCGGCGAACGCGAGGGACAAAGCCATCACAGTGGCCGCCGTCGCCGCCGCCGCGCAACAGGAGGTCATCAACGCCCCCGTCACGGCGGCAACAAGGGAGGCGCTATATATGCTAGGGTTAAACCCTAGCGAGCATGGCCTCGTCAACGCCGTCGTGGCCGCGGCCAGCACCGGCTCATCGACGTTCCCTCGGATGGTGCTGCCTGACTCGCCTAGTGCATCGGCTTGCACCCTGATGCCCGACATCCATGCCTACCCGCAGGCCTCCCGCCTCTCCGGGGAGTGTGCCCAAGGTGAGCGTGGTGGCGCCTTCCACGCCCGCGCCCATCGACCTCAACGCTACACCAGTGCCCAGTGGCTCGTCATCCGGAGGTGCAAGGAAACGCGCGCGGCACATGCCAGCCAATGTGTTGTCGGACACACGCAACCTGTTCGACGGAATGCCGACCTCCGGCGACAACAATTACATGCAGAACATCATCTTTGAGGGTGGTGCGCCGGCCACTGGCGGTGCCGCTGGGGCTGGCTACGATCCCGACAAGACACAAAGCCAGGACGGCCGAGGGGATTTCATGATGTCCACCTTTGATCAAGATCAGGCGGCCTTCATGCATGATCAGGTCGGCCTGGACCTAGACGGCTTCCCACTTGACCACAAGTTTCCTGAGGACTACGGGCAAGAGGAAGAGGACGAGTGCGACATCGAAGCGGAGCCTTTGTTCGAGGACGAGCTCGCCAACCAAGCCGCCGGGGCGAAGCTGAAGCGCAAGGGCAAGCTGACAAAGGCATACACGGCGGCCGATGACAAGCTTCTTTGTGAGTGTTGGAGAGACATTGGGCAAGACCCCAAGACGGGCGCCAAACAAAAGGCATCAACCTTTTGGATTCGTGTCCACCGTGATTTGCACGAGCGGAAGAAGTTTCCATCGTACCAAATAGTAAGCACGCATGGGTGGGTGTCCATTTCGAAGAGATAGAGGGTGATCCAACAAGAGTGCAACAAGTTTTGTGCCACTCTCGAGAACGTCAAGGCCCGCCCCGTGAACGGCATCGGCATGCAATACATGGTATACTAGCAAGCCGCCCTGTTTTGTGTCATTCCGTTTATGCTTGCGTGTTCATTTGCATACCATTTGCTTATGCTTGCATGAAATACATTTGTAGGCATTTAAAGTTTTCGAGGCATTCAAGGTCCAACACAATGTAAGTGCTTCAACCTCTCCCATTGCTTTAGGGTCATCAAAGACGAGAAGTTCAAGGCGCAATATGCCACCCTCAAATCACGTGGGGGGAAACAAGCCGTGGAGGAGGTTGGGGACGGCGAGAAGGCATGGCCGCAGGGGGATACCAACTCCAAGAAGGAGGACAAGTGGGATGCGGCATTGAACGCCTTGATCGCAAACGTGGAGGGCATGATGAGAAAGAAGGACTCAAGGGAGGAGGAGCACCGGCGATACAAAGAAGAACAAATGAATGCCTTCATGGAGATCCCAAGGAGGAGGCTTGAGATGGATGCGGAGAAGCAAGCCAAGATGCTTGAGATGGAGGAGGAGAAGCAAGCCAAGATGCTAGAGATCAAGGCCGCCAACGCCAAGACCAAGGCGAAATAAGTGGCTCTCATGAGCATGATGACCGGGGTGGAGATAATGAAGGTGGATCTCAACTCCGTGTCGCCAAGGAAGAGGTCGTGGTTTGAGAAGATGCAGGCCGACATGCTCAAGTTTGACGACGAGTGATCTATGGCAGCAAGCGCCATCCTTTTTTTGTTTGTCGGCAGGTGTGCTGGCATGACCACGGGGCCGCGATGGCGTGGTCGAACTCAAGTCCCACCCCTTTTTGTGTGCTGGCATGTGTGCCGGCCACTGGCGAGTGCGTCAGCATGAACTGTGTGGTGTTTTTTTTCAAGTTGGCATTGTATGTCAGCGCTGGCATGGTACCGACATGAGCTTCAGGCGACGACATGGCCGCTGGCATGATCTATGGACGGGGGCCTTTTTTAAAAATTGTGTACGGACATGAAATGAATCGGCTCGTTAGCCGCGCTGCCGATCCAAATCTTAAACAGGGCGGACGCCGGGCGGGCGGCCGACCCAAACGGACAAAAGCGCCGTCCATTTGGAGAGCCCCGTTAGAGTTGCTCTTAAATCCAACCTTTTGTTTCACCGCATGACGCGACCAGCGTGCGACTAGACGCGCGGTGCGGCAGGAATGACTCACCCGAGAAAATCCAACCCAGCCAATCGAGACTCCCACGGAGCCTACCAGTCATCGTACGCCATGAATAAACACCTGGTCAAAAAACACAGTAAAATCGAACGCCTGGCACAACAGCGTTGACCTGACTTTTGCAGTTCAAACGGGCAAAATCGAGTGGAAATTGAGGAAGGCTCAGGTGAGCGGGCCGGCTAGCCTTCTTATATGTTAGAATTAAATCGTCCATATCTTTTAACCATGAGTCCGTTTTTATTTATTTTTATATAGTTGAACTCCTGGCGACAAAATCTTCAAAACAAGACCAATATTTGATACATTTCAAACATGTTTAAATTCCAATGTCTCCGGACAGTCCTCCAGAAGTGGGTTCTGGTTGGTTTTTTCTTCGTCTGCAGGTTGGGGGAACCTTGTTCAACTTCCTCTTAACTAAGTTCGCATGGGTCCTCGTTCATTATCAAGGCTATGATACCAGTCTTCCAGGCCACAGGCGCCTGTTCCATTTCATGTTCCATTTTAGGTCCATGAAGTTTGGAAGAGGTCCTTTCCTGTGACACACTTAGTCAGAGGTGAATTTTCATGCCTTTCAACTACGAGTAGGCCAGTCCACGGCGCCCTAGTCTGATTCCGCTCTTTCTCTTATCCTTGGTCCCATTAGATGGTTCAGCGAACCAAATGCAGCCAGTACCAAGTTTCAAGAAAACCGAGAGTCTTCAGCAACAACTCATCGCTATCAAAAGGTTCAGTGATCATCATATGCCTTTTCATGGGTCACAACAACTTCTGAAAAAGTAACATTGGCTTGTTTCCAACTTCTGAAAAAGTGACATTGGCTGATTTGCCACTTTTCAAACTACTGAGAAAGTGGATGGTAGTTCATAATGTTGGTATTATTCAAGGTTGACGAGGAGTGACCGATCACTTGAGGGAACGATCGAGGAGACCGATCCCAAATAAATAGAGTTTTCGACGTTAGGAGGAATTCCCCTTAATAGCAAAGCATGATTTCAAAGGATCGGTACCTTTGGAATGGGTACCTTGAAGATCGGTACCTCTGGAAATAGGTACCTGGTATTGGTATTACCACCACCGGAGACCGGACTCATAGGGGGTAAGATTCGTATGTCTTCCTCTGATGTAAAGGGGCCTCCCTTAGAGGTGGGCTCCCTTTACGCACTAGGCTTGTTAGTGCATGTCTCTTGCCAATGAGACATGCTAATTGGTATGTTAGCAAACATAACAGTGTAATGGGCCCTCCCCCCGAGGGCCGCCCTCCATCTCTACCTAACCTCCTGGGTATGAAAGGAAATAAACAGTATTCATGATCTAATCCACTGAC